>CM026394.1:21250963-21403797 GCA_014843695.1 Archivesica marissinica | reverse complement strand
TCTCTCTCTTCTCTTTCTTCTCGTTCTCTCTCTTCTCTTCTCTCCCCATCCCTCTCTATCACTCTCTCTCTCTTCTATCCCTCTCTCTCTCTCTCTTCTATCTCTCTCTTCTCTCTCTCTTCTATCTCTCGCTTTCTTTCTCTCTCTTCTCATATCTCTCCTCTCTCTCTCTTCTATCTCTCTCTCATCTCATCTCTCTCTCTTCTCTCTCTTCTCTTTCTCTCTCTCCTCATATATCTCTCTCCTCTCATCCAATAGATGCGTAATAATACAGGAACACTTGGCGTGACAAAATCTCTCTTCTCCTATCTCTCTCTTCTCTCTCTCTCTCTCTCTCTCTCTCTCTCTCGATCAGTCAATAGCTGCGTACTAATACAGAACATTTGACATTGCACAACATCGCTCTCTCTCGTCAATAGCTGCGTACTAAGACCGAAATTGACATTGCACAAATCTCTATCTTCTCTCTCTCTCTCTCTCTCTCTACAGTCATAGCTGCGTACTAATACAGCACATTTACCAGTGCACAACATCTCTCTCTCTCTCTCAGTCAATAGCTGCGTACTAATACAGAACACTTGACATTGCACAACATGCTCTCTCTCTCTCTCTTCTCTCTCTCTTCTCCTCGTCTAATAGTGCTGCGTACTAATACAGACATTTGACATTGCACAACATCTCTCTCTCTCTCTCTCAGTCAATAGCTGCGTACTAATACAGAACATTTGACATTGCACAACATCTCTCTCTCTCTCTCTCAGTCAATAGCTGCGTACTAATACAGAACACTTGGCATTGCACAACATCTCTCTCTCTCTCTTTCTCTCTTCAGTCAATAGCTGCGTACTAATACAGAACACTTGACATTGCACTAAAGATATAAATAGCTCAGGAAGTTTTCGCTTGTAGATATACTGACACCAAAAAAGAAACGGTGCCCTTGCCTTAGAGGCAAAACTCTTTATGTCCTTTGGTAATCCGTTAAAACACTGCCCAAACAGTAACGTTAATTACTCATATTCTCTCTTCACGGACTACTAAACGTGTCTATATTTCTGTTCTAAAAGGACATAGCGACTGTTACCACTAAGGCAAGTGCACAGTATTTTTTTGGTTTCAGTATTAGCAGAAACGGTGGATCTATTTATATACAATTGATTGCAAAATGCCAGAAGGAGCTAATTTTCGATTTGTAGTCTTGTCTACAGCATTTTGGTTTGAGAGCAGCATCTGTATAGAATGTACTCTTAAGACGCTGTTACGTATTTTCACAAACTGTTGATTAGTAGTGGTATTGACTAAACCAATAATTGTCCTCATTGGAAGTCTGAAACCTCGACGGTGAGTATCGGTATTATTAGCTACACTATAAGCAGAGTAGCAGCAGTTCTCTACCTTGATTCGGATATAGTTGTAACACAATCACGTGTGTGAATACGCCCAATGTACATGTATATTTATTTACTTAATTGATCTATTGATGAGTTATGATTATAACTGTTTGATAGTATCGTTAACTGTATATATGGATTTGCACTCGGTGACTTTGAGGACTAAATTATCGTCAATGTAGCTGGTACTTAATATTTAAATATATGTAGGAGGGAGGGATTCCATCATACAGATATCATACAATTAATGCGTGCCATGGTACACTATATTGTCTGCGTACGTGGTCGAGTGGTTATGGTCGCTGACTTGTATACCACTGTAACCTATCATCACTGCTAGTCACGTGTTCGAGCCCCGCTCAGACCATATCTCTTTATAGGAAAATAAAAAGTTGGCAGTTTCTTACGGAGGTTTGTGTACCAAGTACTTTATTCTTGTTGTTAACCACTGGAACCTGCCCAGGAAAGGTACTGTTAAATAAGCTGCCCGTCGCTCAAATTGGCAACCGGTAGCGACGTTAAATACATTAAACGTAAATAAAACAAAAAATTACAGTAGATTAACATTATAGAGGTGACCATTGTAGCATTATAAAAACATAGCCAGTTATGTATATACCGTCTCCGTAGCCCAGTGGTTAATGCGTCCGCATACGGAGCGGGAGGTCGAAGGTTCTCGTCAGGGGTTCGTTCTGATATGGCCGGTTGGTGAGCCGCCAGCTAGTTAAATAATGGTTACCGATTGCCTGGCATAGGATTCGGGAAGTACTGATGTTCATAAAAAAGAGGTGTCTCATAAGTCAGAAATGGCTGGCCCTTTAAATAGGGGTGACACTATAATAAACAAACACTTTACTTTTACTTTACTTTTATACTTAAAGACAAATGTTTGCACGAGTATTATTTATGTTGGCACGCAGTACCACATTATATAGTAATACTATGTAGTCTAAATTGCCAATGTAGCAAACACATTCTCTGAAAAGTTGGTACAAATCAATTTAGATTACATCATATTTAACGTGGTACTGCTTGTTATTGAATTGAATTACTGAGATAAAAATATCCGTAAAAAATTACCAATGAGCTGCTACCGTGATTAAAAGTTACCGATTTACGTCAATAAATAATTAGTCTAGTGAATCCTGGTTGGCTTCAGAATGAATAATCTCAATGACATGATGAATTGATTGTCTAATCCTCTCCGTAATGGGGCGATCACATTGGCCCGAATGAACTTCCGTTTATGTTTCGTATACGAAAGTGGTGTGATTTTTAAACTGGCCGAATATTCCTCCGAATGTGTTTACCCCAATGTATCACCGAATGCTTTCCGTTTGCTTTTCGAATGTTTGCAGTATGGTTTCGGAACGTGTTCAGAATAGAGATATTACTTCCCACATGTTGACTTGAACGTTTTCCGTATGTTTTCTGAATGATTTCAGAATACGGCGAATCGACATAGAATGGACCGAACTTTTTTCTCATATTTTACGCACTCTTTTTTGGCTTACTCTGAAAGCGTTCGGAAAGCATTCGTCATGTTATATGTCCAGTTGGGCTGTTCGGAAAGCATTCGTCATGTTATATGTCCATTTGGGCTGTTCGGAAAGCATTCGTCATGTTATATGTCCAGTTGGGCTGTTCGGAAAGCATTCGTCATGTTATATGTCCAGTTGGGCTGTTCGGAAAGCATTCGTCATGTTATATGTCCATTTGGGCTGTTCGGAAAGCATTCGTCATGTTATATGTCCATTTGGGCTGCTCGGAAAGCATTCGTCATGTTATATGTCCAGTTGGGCTGTTCGGAAAGCATTCGTCATGCTATATGTCCAGTTGGGCTGTTCGGAAAGCATTCGTCATGGTATATGTCCAGTTGGGCTGTTCGGAAAGCATTCGTCATGTTATATGTCCAGTTGGGCTGTTCGGAAAGCATTCGTCATGTTATATGTCCAGTTTGGCTGTTCAGAAAGCATTCGTCATGTTATATGTCCAGTTTGGCTGTTCGGAAAGCATTCGTCATGTTATATGTCCAGTTTGGCTGTTCGGAAAGCATTCGTCATGTTATATGTCCAGTTTGGCTGTTCAGAAAGCATTCGTCATGCTATATGTCCAGTTGGGCTGTTCGGAAAGCATTCGTCATGTTATATGTCCGGTTGGGCTGTTTGGAAAGCATTCGTCATGTTATATGTCCAGTTGGGCTGTTCGGAAAGCATTCGTCATGTTATATGTCCAGTTGGGCTGTTCGGAAAGCATTCGTCATGTTATATGTCCAGTTGGGCTGTTCGGAAAGCATTCGTCATGTTATATGTCCAGTTGGGCTGTTCGGAAACCAATAACTAGTGGCATGCTTCCCGGACATACATGCCGAATGCACCAAGAACTAGGGGCATGCTCCCGAACATACATGCCGTATGCACCAAGAACTAGGGGCATGCTCCCGGACATACATGCCGTATGCACCAAGAACTAGGGGCATGCTCCCGGACATACATGCTGAATGCACCAAGAACTAGTGGCATGCTTCCCGGACATACATGCCGTATGCACCAAGAACTAGGGGCATGCTTCCCGGACATACATGCCGTATGCACCAAGAACTAGGGGCATGCTTCCCGGACATACATGCCGTATGCACCAAGAACTAGTGGCATGCTTCCCGGACATACATGCCGTATGCACCAAGAACTAGGGGAATGCTTCCCGGACATACATGCCGTATGCACAAGAACTAGGGGAATGCTTCCCGGACATACATGCCGCATGCACCAAGAGCTAGGGGCATGCTTCCCGGACATACATGCCGTATGCACCAAGAACTAGGGGCATGCTTCCCGGACATACATGCCGTATGCACCAAGAACTAGGGGCATGCTTCCCGGACATACATGCCGTATGCACCAAGAACTAGGGGCATGCTTCCCGGACATACATGCCGTATGCACCAAGAACTAGGGGAATACTTCCCGGACATACATGCCGAATGCACCAAGAACTAGGGGCATGCTTCCCGGACATACATGCCGAATGCACCAAGAACTATGGGCATGCTTCCCGGACATACATGCCGAATGCACAAGAACTAGGGGCATGCTTCTCGGACATACATGCCGAATGCACCAATAACTAGGGGAATGCTTCCTGGACATACATGCCGAATGCACCAAGAACTAGAGGCATGCCTCCCGGACATACATGCCGAATGCACCAAGAACTAGGGGCATGCTTCCCGGACATACATGCCGAATGCACCAAGAACTAGAGGCATGCTTCCCGGACATACATGCCGAATACACCAAGAAATAGGGGCATGCTTCCCGGACATACATGCCGAATGCACCAAGAACTAGGGGAATGCTTCCTGGACATACATGCCGAATGCACCAAGAACTAGGGGAATGCTTCCTGGACATACATGCCGAATGCACCAAGAACTAGGGGAATGCTTCCTGGACATACATGCCGAATGCACCAAGAACTAGAGGCATGCTTCTCGGACATACATGCCGAATGCACCAAGAACTAGGGGCATGCTTCCCGGACATACATGCCGAATGCACCAAGAACTAGAGGCATGCTTCCCGGACATACATGCCGAATACACCAAGAACTAGGGGCATGCTTCCCGGACATACATGCCGAATGCATCAAGGACTAGGGGCATGCTTCCCGGACATACATGCCGTATGCTCCTAGAATGCTTCCCGAATACACATGTGCGATGAAACTTATTTTGAACATACACAACACATTTTGGCGCTACCGAATGCCGTTCCGTTTGCATTCGTACCGAACCGAAAAGCCAGTATGCTCCTGGAACACACCGAATGCTTCCCGAATATGATCTGTTAGCCGAACGCCCAATTTCCTATTCGGAAAACAAACGGAATGGCATTCGGGCCAGCATGATTGGGCCATAAGATAACTTGACCGTTTGTTCTTAGGTGGTTTAAATTTGCGCACAATGCCGACAGTTAATACAATTTGATTTACCTCTGTTTGTAATGATAATGACCGCCGAGAGCAAAGCCATCCACCCTACAGGGCCAGAACACATCAGTGGCTACATGGCAGTCTACACCTCATTATTTAGGGACTGTCAGTTCGAACTAGAACAACGGGTTCGAGGTGTCCTTAAGCAGGATACTTATATCCACATGTGTTTTACGTTTATTTATCGTCGCTACCGGTTGCCCATATGAGCGACGCCTCCTTAAGAGATTAGTCATTTTAAATGTTGGAGGATAGTGCAATGACATAGACAGAGACCCATTCCAGAGTCTCCTCTGGTTCTTTTACGTGCACAGTGTAATGCACAGACACGAAACCTCGGTTTAAAGTCCCATCTGAAAGACTGTTAATGTTATTAGAGTCAGACGGTGATCGAACATGCGATCCCTGGATTACCAGTACAGCGTGTTACCACTGGACTACAGATCCGTCTGTTATATCCACATATCCTCAACTCTTTCTAGTGATTATGGATTTCAATATGAAGTATTGATAACGATTAGATTACACTTGTAACGGTTTTGTTGTGTAAATAACAATGCACAGTGGCATGCGGTTCTGGACATGTGTAAATACTCGGGTAACAGAAAATGCACAATGCAATTAGGTTATGTGGTGTAAATACTCATGTAGCGAAAATGCACAATGCCATGAGGTACTCGGGTAACGAACAATGCACAGTAGCATGCATATACATTATGTATACTCGTGTAGCAGATAATGTACAGTGTATTGAGGTTATGTTGTGTAAATACTCGGGTAGCGGATACGGTACACTACATGAGGTTGCTTTGTGTAAGTATTCGGGTAACGGACAATACAAAGTATAATACGGTAATGAGGTTCTCTTGTGTAAATACTCGGGTAACGGACAATACAAAGTATAATACGGTAATGGGGTTCTCTTGTGTAAATATTCGGGTAACGGATAATACAAAGTATAATACGGTAATGAGGTTCTCTTGTGTAAATATTCGGGTAACGGACAATACAAAGTATAATACGGTAATGAGGTTCTCTTGTGTAAATACTCGGGTAACGGACAATACAAAGTATAATACGGTAATGAGGTTCTCTTGTGTAATTACTCGGGTAACGGACAATACAAAGTATAATACGGTAATGAGGTTCTCTTGTGTAAATACTCGGGTAACGGACAATACAACGTATAATACGGTAATGAGGTTCTCTTGTGTAAATACTCGGGTAACGGACAATACAAAGTATAATACGGTAATGAGGTTCTCTTGTGTAAATACTCGGGTAACGGACAATACAAAGTATAATACGGTAATGAGGTTCTCTTGTGTAAATACTCGGGTAACGGACAATACAAAGTATAATACGGTAATGAGGTTCTCCTGTGTAATTACTCGGGTAACGGACAATACAAAGTATAATACGGTAATGAGGTTCTCTTGTGTAATTACTCGGGTAACGGACAATACAAAGTATAATACGGTAATGAGGTTCTCTTGTGTAAATACTCGGGTAACGGACAATACAAAGGATAATACGGTAATGAGGTTCTCTTGTTTAAATACTCAGGTAACGGACAATACAAAGTATAATACGGTAATGAGGTTCTCTTGTGTAAATACTCGGGTAACGGACAATACAAAGTATAATACGGTAATGAGGTTCTCTTGTGTAAATACTCAGATAACGGACAATACAAAGTATAATACGGTAATGAGGTTCTCTTGTGTAAATACTCAGGTAACTGATACTGCAAATTGCATGAGGTCCTTATGCCCAATTCATTTTTGCTATTGTGGTACAATTAGGAATTGGAAACTACAATTCATAAAAACACATATTTCCGGAACAAATAAGCACAATGGAGATATAGGTTTATGATTGCAATTTTGAAATAAAGTGGTTTTACAGAACTAATGAAATCACCTCTTTCTAGTGTCTCATGCTTGGAATAATGCCGGGAGAGATGTCATATGACACGTTTGACGTCAGCTGTTTGTGGTTTTGTGAGAAGCTAGACCATTTCTCGTAAAACTAGTAGCACAGAGAGTTAGTTGTCCTATTCGCGTAGCAAGTAGACACTTTCTCCGACAAATATAGACAAACATATTTCGAAATTTGCTCTAGTGCAACAAGTGTAAACAAGAAAATTGCAATGTAGTTTGGTTAAACTGGCTACATTTGAGCATTTCTTTGGTATATGATTTACATTTGAGCAATTGTTTGGTATATGATTTAATACTGAGCATTTGTTTGGTATATGATTTAATACTGAGCATTTGTTTGGTATATGATTTAATACTGAGCATTTGTTTGGTATATGATTTAAATTGGAGCATTTGTTTGGTATATGATTTAAATTTGAGCATGTGATTGGTATATGATTTAAATTTGAGCATTTGTTTGGTATATGATTGAAATTGGAGCATTTGTTTGGTATATGATTTAAAATTGAGCATTTGTTTGGTATATGAGTTTTGCATTTATTCATCTTTACAAATCTTTAGCTAAATAACTCCGTGGTGTAATGGTTGTGATGTCCGCCTCGTATTCGAGAAGATGCTAGTTCGAGCACCGTCAGAACCACGGTGGTGGTGGCATTAGGCACTGGACTCTGTATTTCCTCATCACTCTCTCACGGAATGAGGTCTCGTTAGCGAGTAATGAATGTTGCAATAACCCATTTTCGCAATAGAGCTAAAACAGGCAGTGATTTACGGCTTGGTACTATTGTATGTAGTGGTTTATGGCTTGGTACTATTTTATGTAGTGGTTTATGGCTTGGTACTATTGTATGTAGTGGTTTATGGCTTGTTTATTGTATGTAGTGGTTTATGGCTTGGTACTATTGTATGTAGTGGTTTATGGCTTGGTACTATTGTATGTAGTGGTTTATGGCTTGGTACTATTGTATGTAGTGGTTTATGGCTTGGTACTATTGTATGTAGTGGTTTATGGCTTGGTACTATTGTATGTAGTGGTTTATGGCTTGGTACTATTGTATGTAGTGGTTTATGGCTTGGTACTATTGTATGTAGTGGTTTATGGCTTGGTACTATTGTATGTAGTGGTTTATGGCTTGGTACTATTGTATGTAGTGGTTTATGGCTTGGTACTATTGTATGTAGTGGTTTATGGCTTGGTACTATTGTATGTAGTGGTTTATGGCTTGGTACTATTGTATGTAGTGGTTTATGGCTTGGTACTATTGTATGTAGTGGTTTATGGCTTGGTACTATTGTATGTAATGGTTTATGGCTTGGTATTATTATATGTAGTGGTTTACGGTTTAACACTATAGTCCTATGGATACGAGCCTGTAACTGATGTGACATGCTACAGTCCTATGTATACGTGTCTGGACGGCTGTGGCATACTACAGTCCTATGGATACGTGTCAGGACGGTTGTGGCGTGCTCCAGTCATATGTATATGTGTCAGGACGGCTGTGGTATGCTTCAGTCCTATGTATACGTGTCTGGACGGTTGTGGCATACTACAGTCCTATGGATACGTGTCTGGACTGCTGTGACATACTACAGTCCTATGGATACGTGTCTGGACTGCTCTGGTATGCTATATTCCTATGAATACGTGTATGGACTGCTGTGGCTTGCTACAGTCTTATGGATACGTGTCTGGACTGCTGTGGCTTGCTACAGTCCTATGGATAGGTGTCTGGACTGTTGTGGTATGCTACATTCATATGGATACGTGTCTGGACTACTGTGGCTTGCTACAGTCCTATGGATACGTGTCTGGACTGATGTGGCTTGCTACAGTCCTATGGATACGTGTCTGGACTGTTCTGGTATGCTACAGTCATATCGATACGTGTCTGGACTGATGTGGCTTGCTACAGTCCTATGGATAGGTGTCTGGACTGTTGTGGCATGCTACAGTCCTATGGATACGTGTCTGGACTGCTCTGGCATGCTACAGTCCTATGTATACGTGTCTGGACTGCTCTGGCATGCTACAGTCCTATGTATACGTGTCTGGACTGCTCTGGCATGCTACAGTCATATGTGTACGTGTCTGGACTGCTCTGGCATGCTACAGTCCTATGGATAGGTGTCTGGACTGTTGTGGCATACTACAGTCATATGTATATGTGTCAGGACGGCTGTGGCATACTTCAGTCCTATGGATACGTGTCTGGACTGCTGTGGCTTGCTACAATCCTATGGATAGGTGTCTGGACTGTTGTGGTATGCTACATTCATATGGATACGTGTCTGGACTGCTGTGGCTTGCTACAGTCCTATGGATACGTGTCTGGACTGCTGTGGCTTGCTACAGTCCTATGGATACGTGTCTGGACTGCTGTGGCTTGCTACAGACCTATGTATACGTGTCTGGACTGCTCTGCTATGCCACAGTCCTATGGATACGTGTCTGGCTTGCTGTGGCTTGCTACAGTCCTATGGATACGTGTCTGGACTACTTTGGTATGATACAGTCCTATGGATACGTGTCTGGACTGCTGTGGCTTGCTACAATCTTATGGATACGTGTCTGGACTGCTGTGGCTTGCTACAGTCATATGTATACGTGTCTGGACTGCTTTGGTATGACACAGTCATATGGATACGTGTCTGGACTGCTCTGGTATGATACATTCATATGGATACGTGTCTGGACTGCTGTGGCTTGCTACAGTCATATGGATACGTGTCTGGACGGTTGTGGCATGCTACAGTCATATGGATACGTGTCTGGACTGCTGTGGCTTGCTACAGTCCTATGGATACGTGTCGGGACTGCTGTGGCATACGACAGTCATATGGATACGTGTCTGGACTGCTGTGGTATGCTACAGTCCTATGGATACGTGTCTGGACTACTGTGGTATGCTACAGTCCTATGGATACGTGTCTGGACTGCTGTGGCATACTACAGTCATATGGATACGTGTCTGGACTGCTGTGGCATGCTACAATCCTATGGATACGTGTCTGGACTGCTGTGGCTTGCTACAGTCCTATGGATACGTGTCTGGACTGTTGTGGTATGCTACAGTCCTATGGATACGTGTCTGGACTGCTGTGGCTTGCTACAGTACTATGGCTATTTGTCTGGACTGCTGTGGCTTGCTACAGTCCTATGTATACGTGTCTGGACTGCTGTGGCTTGCTACAGTCCTATGTATACGTGTCTGGACGGTTGTGGCATGCTACAGTCATATGAATACGTGTCTGGACTGCTCTGGTATGCTACAGTCATATGAATACGTGTCTGGACTGCTGTGGCTTGCTACAGTCATATGGATACGTGTCTGGACTGCTGTGGCTTGCTACATTCATATGTATACGTGTCTGGACTGCTCTGCTATGCTACAGTCCTATAGATACGTATCTGGACTGCTCTGGTATGCTACAGTCATATGGATACGTGTCTGGACTACTTAGATATATTAAATTCGGCGTTGTAGTTACGGAATATAATGTGATAAACATCTCCTATACTTATTTGTGAAATTGAATGGCAATATACATTGGTAAGATTACTACAATGAATACATGTTGAGGATAGCGCTCGGAGAGATGCAACTACCCGTGCTGGTACTAGATACAAGAACACATGTATGGTTGCACATGCCCTTGGTTTGACATTGAACGTCAACCTCAAGGTCATGGTGTATGGCTTATTTGAAAGGTGTTCCATTGTCCGTCCGTCTGTCCACCCGCGCGCACACGCTCGCATAAAAGAGATATTACTGGCATAATTACTACACATACTTAGCATTATATGATGCTATTTAGTTGTGCATGTAGCCACAGGGGCCTACCAAACACAAGTGTAAGTCGTAATAGCGCAGTGGTAGAGCGTTCGCTTCAGGTGCGAAAGGCCCGGAGTTCGAGCATCCGCTGGAGCCGTTACGATCATCATCATCATCATCATCATCATCATCATCATCATCATCTATAATGATTGCGTCACTCTGCAATGTCGCAATTTCTTTCACTGAGAACAAAACTCAATGATTCATTGGAAAAATGCATAAACGAAATACCACATTTCGAAATGCGTTATGAAACAAACATATACGTCACTATGTGATCCAGGCATATACTATAGTAGTATGGTTAATCGAAGAAATGGCAAATATGGAAATGCGTTATGAAACAAACATATACGTCACTATGTGATCCAGGCATATTCTATAGTATTATGGTTAATCGAAGAAATGGCAAATATGGAAATGCGTTATGAAACAAACATATAGGTCACTATGTGATCCAGGCATATACTATAGTATTATGGTTAATCGAAGGAATGGCAAATATGGAAATGCGTTATGAAACAAACATATACGTCACTATGTGATCCAGGCATATTCTATAGTATTATGGTTAATCGAAGAAATGGCAAATATGGAAATGCGTTATGAAACAAACATATAGGTCACTATGTGATCCAGGCATATACTATAGTATTATGGTTAATCGAAGGAATGGCAAATATGGAAATGCGTTATGAAACAAACATATACGTCACTATGTGATCCAGGCATATTCTATAGTATTATGGTTAATCGAAGAAATGGCAAATATGGAAATGCGTTATGAAACAATCATATACGTCACTATGTGATCCAGGCATATACTATAGTATTATGGTTAATCGAAGAAATGGCAAATATGGAAATGCGTTATGAAACAAACATATACGTCACTATGTGACCCAGGCATATACTATAGTATTATGGTTAATCGAAGAAATGGCAAATATGGAAATGCGTTATGAAACAAACATATACGTCACTATGTGATCCAGGCATATACTATAGTATTATGGTTAATCGAAGAAATGGCAAATATGGAAATGCGTTATGAAACAAATATATACGTCACTATGTGATCCAGGCATATACTATAGTAGTATGGTTAATCGAAGAAATGGCAAACATCGAACTGCGTTATGAAACAAACAGACGTCATTCTATCAGGCTTGTATTGTGCTTACAGGAAGACATGGCAAATATCGAATTGCATAATGATATATACGTCATTATCCCATCAATGTGAATTTTTCCTGGAAATCTATACGGCAAAACGAAGAAATGCCACATTTCGAAATACAATCTGAAATGTGACGTCTATGCATATTCACATATACCCATAACACAAAATACAAATACAATAATATATAGCCCATTCATTAGAAAACTATGTGTGTGTTTTACGTTTATTTATCGTCGCTACCGGTTGCACATTTGAGCGACACCTCCTGAAGAGATTAGTCATTTTAGATTTTGGAGGATAGCGCAATGATACAGACAGAGACCCATTCCAGAGTCTTCTCTGGTTCTTTTACGTGCACGGTTTAAAGCACCGACACGAGACCTCGGTTTAACGTTCCATCTGAAAGACTGTTAATTTTATTAGGGTCAGACGGGGGATCGAACCTGCGATCCCTGGATTACCAGTCCAGCGTGTTACCACTGGACTACAGATCCGTCTCTAAGAAAACTATCATATGACACTATTGGTTTACATAGGGGACCTAGACATGTTTACAATAGGGGACCTAGACATGTTTACATAGGGGACCTAGACATGTTTACATAGGGGACCTAGACATGTTTACATAGGGGACCTAGACATGTTTACATAGACATGTTTACATAGGGGACCTAGACATGTTTACATAGGGGACCTAGACATGTTTACATAGGGGACCTAGACATGTCTACATAGGGGACCTAGACATGTCTACATAGGGGACCTAGACATGTTTACCTAGACATGTTTACATAGGGGACCTAGACATGTCTACATAGGGGACCTAGACATGTTTACAATAGGGGACCTAGACATGTTTACATAGGGGACCTAGACATGTTCACATAGGGGACCTAGACATGTTTACATAGGGGACCTAGACATGTTTACAATAGGGGACACAATCGGTTAATCTGTACTAAGCAATGTGTGTAAGATACCTTGCTCAAGGACGTGTCGTGGCCGAGTTCGAACCCGGAACCCATCGATTTCAAATCAGACGCTCTATCACTGCACCACGGACGCCACAAAGACTTCTTACACACGGCTTGATCTGATTCTCAGTTTATTCTTAGCCCACACATTACAAACGGGTTCCGGCTTGCTAAGTATTTAGTTTATACAAATTTATTTTAGTTTGATTGCGAAACAACTTATATTAATCACTATCGAGGCCTTATTCCTGATGGAATCCATCGCCACGAGGGAGAGAGACGAGGCAATGTGGAATTTAAATGCCTTTCCTAAGGGCACAATCGTAACGGCTCCAGTGGGGCTCGAGCTCCGCACTAAAATTGCGATATTTTCAGAGATGTACCCCCCCCCCATCATACTCTACAGTATTTATTGCATTTTCTGGGTTTTTTATTTTTCATTATCTGGGACCAAATGCAGGTCAGGGCCTTCAATACCGTATAGTAGCTACGTGTCAGATATTGTCATTCGTATGTAAAGTGCCCCGACATACTGCCCCACTGTGCTCACATTTCGGTTAACCAATATATTTACCGATTGATTCATTCAGCAAAGTAAGATCTTGGCTTCCTTCTACTGCTATTAATATCTCCCATTTCCAATGCTAGTAGACTTACGCTCAAGACCATATTCATTTTTAGCTACGGTATTGGTTATTGCGTAGCTGAATTTTCCGCTGCTACCTCAATGATCGATTATCAGAACAAGTTGTTACTATAAATAGATTTGCGAACCGCGATTATTGGAAATTGTCTCTGTCGCCCACGCACCGCAATGTGCAGCAACAGGAACGCGTCCTGATGTATGCAGACTAAATATATATTTATCACATGAACTAGCTTTTATCCGATTCAATATAGCCAGCAGGAATGTCCGTGTATTACAAACGTGTAATAAAACAACAACAACAACAACATCTGGCAGGCTATAATGTATTGGTTGGCAACATTAAACTGAGACTAATGAATATCCGCCAAGGCCGTCGTAAGTTTTCGTAAACTCCGACCAGGACGTACGTTAGGTTTTACCGTTAATATTTGAATCAAGTAGGTAAGTGAACCATAATCTGTAGCTCATATTTTACTTCGCAAATCGATTATTAAAGTAAGTTCACAGAATATGCAAATGTCTCAGTTTAATGTTGCCAAACTATAGCAAGATGTCTTAAAACACAGTCGTGACGTCATACTTTTGTACTTGCAGGCCATTATTATTAATATTGGACTGGTGTCAAAAGGCCAGAGTATTAATTTCTACGTGTAATATTAAGTACTACGTGTACGAAAGGTACGAAATTAACAGTTTTAATTAGAAGGATCTTGTTATATAAGTGTCTGTTTAAGTAAGATATAAGCCGGATATGTAGTCCAGTGGTAAAACGCTGGACTGGTAATCCAGGGATCGCAGGTTATATCCCCCCGTCTGACCATAATAAAATAAACAGCCTTTCAGATGGGACTTTAAACCGAGGTCTCGTGTCGGTGCTTTACACCGTGCACGTAAAAGGATTGGAGGAGACTCTGGAATGGGTCTCTGTCTGTATCATTGCACTATCCTCTAAAAATCTCAAATGACTAATCTCTTCAGGAGGCGTCGCTCATATGGGCAACCGGTAGCGACGTTAAAATAAACGTAAAAAACACAGTTATAAGCCTCAAACGGATCCAATATGTATGCTACGCGCCTCACACAGTCCACTATTTTACATATTGGCTCGTTTTCGGCTTATATCCTATACATAAAAGGTAACCAACATAATTAGTATACAAGGGTGTATATATACATGGGGGACATTGATTTTTTTATCATACCAAATTGCATGTGTTAACTAACGTTGAAATGGGAATGAAAACATAATAAAAATACAATGTAATTACTTCCTTTATACACTGACGAATAAGCATTACGTCATATATGCGGATACTTTCAGACAAGCACAGAACAGACTGATTGTCAAGTTGACATGAGAAACGTATAGTAGACCGTTTAATATGAATATAACATACGACTTTCCCGTTTTCAAAATAAGAAATCTAATCACGTGACCTGTACCACTTGCAGTACAAATACGCATTGATAAAAACCAGATTCCAGACGGATCTGTAGTCCAGTGGTAACACGCTGGACTGGTAATCCAGGGATCGCAGGTTCGATCCCCCGTCTGACCCTAATACAATTGTGCTGTCCGATTAGCGTAGTGGTTAGCGCGCTAGCTTCTCACCAATGCGACCCGGGTTCGATCCTCGGACAGGGAAGTATGTGAGATGGTACGATGGTCGCCAGATCGGACATGTGGGTTTTCTCCGGGTACTCCGGTTTCCTCCCACATGAATGACCACACATACGCTTTCAGCCGAGCCAACGAGAGTGATTAATATAAGTTGTTAAAACTTGCTTCGCAATCGTTGTAAAATAAATAAAGAATAAAAAAAATTAACAGTCTTTCAGAGGGGACGTTAAACCGAGGTCTCGTGTCGGTGTTTTACACCGTGTACGTAAACGAACCAGAGGAGACTCTGGAATGGGTCTCTGTCTGTATCATTGTACTATCCTCCAACAATCTAAAATGACTAATTTCTTCAGGAGGCGTCGCTCATATGGGCAACCGGTAGCGACGATAAATAAACGTAAAACACATACCAGATTCCAGTCAGTCGCCCAAATGCATTTATGCGGTGGCGACTTAAAAAAAATCAGTGTTTCACGTGTCATAAAGTTGAAGACGACTATCATTTATTTGCTTTGTAAGTTTAATTGAAAACATGCTAACATATAATAAAATGGTACAGTTATTGGAAATTAGCGTACTTATGTGTATATGCTCGTAAGAATGAATCCAGCGGGACCGTGTGAAAATATTTTAAAATGATGGCTTAAAGCGACATCACAAAAAGCAATAACATGCATGTTTTCACACGTTGCTACTACAAATTCTTCTGAATACATTCGAACACTAACATTGAATCAATAAACAGTGTTTTTGTGGTCTACAAACTTTCAAAAGTGAAAGTAGGATTTGATATAACGTTCATCCACGCTCCTGAAATGACGTTTGTTTGTCATTGGAGTCAATAGTAAACGTGCGATACTTTCGTTTAGAGATAATTTAACTAAGATTAGTCTACAAATAAATATGCATAGGCACAAATGTGAGATATAACGGTAGATCTGTATCATAAATCGTGTTATTCAGGATACACGCATTGTATTACGCATGCATGTCGACACTATTTACATTATTTTGTTATGTCAACTAACCGCGTATACGACGCTTGTTTATTTGTTTAAATACTAAGTTTTTGAGGCAAATATTGGGAAATAAATTATACCATATAATAGGAAATTACATTTTGCAGCCATTTGCGTTTCACCGATGTCGCTTTAAAGGCCGTTGTTCACATGACAAAGACATTTTTATTTCATATATATAGGATTTTAAATGAGTGGTCATTTGTTATTGAATTTATTTAACGAGTGTTCTAAACGAGCCTCTGGCGAGTTAAATACATTCAATAACAAATGAACACGAATATACATAAACGTCGGAGCAATGGCCACAATGCAGATGGCTATGCAGATCTACTCTAGGTTCCTACGCACTGTACGTAGGATCTGATACACGTTTATAGAACAAGACGTTCAACCCGACTGGAACATAATTATATTTTTGTAAAATATATTATAAAATAGCAACACATATTATAAAAAAATAAGTTTACTTTTTATGTCCAGAAGTCATTAAATCGTTTTTACAGTATCTACATCTCACAATTGTCCAGGGGGAGCTTGCTCCCGTACCCACTAGCAGACTTGGGCGACTTCGTGGCCCTCAAAATCCGCGGTCCCAATGTCAGCTGGCTTTCGACGCGTCTGCTATAAGATCCTATTTATAACATAATCTTCCAAACACAAAAACTGTAAATTCACTGAATTACAAATGTTTCATGTACACGTGCTTCAGTTGTTATCAATGAAGTGTGCTATGCGGTCAGTTGTAAATTAATAGTAAACGCAGCAAAACGTAGTTCACATTTTATTTGCCATTCGTTACTTTGCTTACGTGATAATCAGCTTTATATTCATGAAACTATTATAAAACAAACAACTAGTAAATGTATTGTAAACAACAGTGCGCGTTCTACATGTATATTATTATATTCTCTCTCCCTCGTGGCGATGGATTCCATCAGGAATGAGGTCTCGAGAGTGATTTATATAAGTTGAAATAACTTGTTTCGCAATCGAGCTAAAATAAATTTGTATAAACTATTATTATGTCAATTGTATTCATGAATGGAACACGCGCGACTATGACGTCACAAGTAGTTTACTCTACGTCACAAGTACATATTTACCAAGTCGATCAACATGTGTAATGTTTAAATACCGGTTATTTGCACAACTTAATAGCCCGTCGTGCAGGATTTATTGTATTTATAGCTCGATGACGAGTTTCAGTGACACCAAATTGTGCCACCGTGTCTGTTGCTTATTTTGTCTACACAGCGCAGTGTATGAATACCTACCTTGCTCATTTGCATAATTATTACACTAGAGTAATATGAAAAATATGCAATGGCGATATTACCCGTCTGCAGCGCAAATTATGTTATAAATACAGTGAAACCTGTCTATAACGACATCGACTCGGACCAAGATTTTGTGTCAGATAACACAGGTTGTCGTTATAACAAGGTTCTCCAATTTGCATCATTTTGTATACATACATTCATACAGACGGCGTTCCATTCAGCTCATAGAAATCATAGATCTTTTTGGGCTGGCGTATTCATCTTGCACTTCAGTGACATTTAATAAATGGGTTTGCAAACACTGGTCAAACATAGGCTGCGTGTACATCTAAATATAAAAATCCATTCAATAGATGACCACACCTTGTAAGGTGATAATTGGCTTAACTCAACTTACCTGAGAAACAGCTTACCTGTAAGATATTTGGATTGTCCAACTTGTGTAATTTGGGTTAGTCAGATTACGCAGGTTGAAAATACATGCAATGTGCTAAATGGGACCACGAAACAATGTCGTTGTACAGGTAAGACAGGTGTCAGTACAACAAGGTTTTGTTTATATGAACTATATAGTACAATTGCCGGGACCGACAGATAATGTCAGTTAACACAGTTTGTCGTTGTAGTCAGGTGTCGCTATAGACCGTTCACATTGTATAGGATCTTACATGAGTGCTGATTTGATAAAATATTGCATGAACTCACACGAGTGTAAGATCCTTTTTTTTTATCACATTACCATATTGGGGTATCTACGTCCCCGCGAGGGGTTCGACATTAAAGGAAGATAGATAGATAATCATATGTTTGCACAAAATAACGCTTCTACTTTCATTTTGGTGCAAACTATCAGCGCAATTTTAATTTTGATAACCAGAGCTCTCCTCCACAACGTGTACGTCGTGACCTAGGCATATCTCACAGTAGGAACATGGGTCAAGGACTTCGCTGATGCCAGCCTCGTTATCGGAACAGAAGAGGCCGCGTGACTCAGCATGAGTTACTTCAAAGTAACTTCCCTACTTGGTGAGACAGCAATGCTCGGAGGATACCTAGCGTGTTTTAGCCTGATCCTGATGGAGACGGTGGTACCCTAATCCGGTAGCGACGAGGACCCCAGCGAAGAAACCGGAACCATTATTGCTGCTGTGAGCTAACAAATGGTGGAGGATGTGGCCATAAAAAGGGACCGTTTACAGAAAGAAGCAGGACTTATCACCCGGACCAGGGGAAGAAGATGCCTCATCGGGATGTCTCCATATGCATACATAGTTGCACACAAAGTTCATGCGCATTCAATACCTTCACGCTATACATAGTTGCACACAAAGTTCATGCCCATTCAATGCCTTCACGCTATACATAGTTACACACAAAGTTCATGCGCATTCAATGCCTTCACGCTATACATAGTTACACACTAAGTTCATGCGCATCCAATGCCTTCACGCTATGCATAGTTGCGCACTAAGTTCATGCGCATCCAATGCCTTCACGCTATGCATAGTTGCGCACTAAGTTCATGCGCATCCAATGCATTCACGCTATGCATAGTTGCGCACTAAAATATGCTCATTACGTTGTCATTACTATTGCTGTTTCTTCAAAAATAAGTCTTTAAAAAAGCATGATCAGTCCCCATTCTAGAAACGTTGGTTATTCGTTAACCAAATGAAAATGAAAATTCTGAAAAGATCAGGGAATCACCCACCATAAAGGAACCTGAGAACGATCAGCTGATATTTAATTTAAATCTTGACTTCTCTAAAACTGTTTCAAGCTATTTCTCTAATAACCGATTTTACTGTTTATGAACATGTTAATTACGTGCATTTGAAGTCCCGCGGTGTGATAAGCTTGTTTTAAGACTTATAGTTAGCATGAATCTAATTCAACAAAACCAAAAATATGATGCAAAATGGGAAGAAATAAGTATCCCGGAAATGACGTGTGTAACGCGGGAAAGTAGCTTGTTGTCAAACGGAACCACTCCCTGAGTGAATGGGCGGCGCAGTACAGAATAAGCCTATTAAAATACACGATTACAGTTTATAAAAGACTAAAATAGATATATCATGTAGTTGTGTGATACCATTGTTTTAGATAGGCCAAGCCTGTGTGTGTGTGTGTGTGTGTGTGCGTGCGCGTGCGCGTGCGTGCGTGCGTGCGTGCGTGCGTGCGTGTGTGCGTGCGTGTGTGTGTGTGTGTGCGTGCGTGTCATTTTTGCTCTCAAAATACATAATAACACTGCTAATCACCAAGCAAAAACATATATTCATCAACATTTATAGAACACACGTTTCTGACATAATATAATATATAAATTGCATATATCAGATAATGCTTAATGAATCGTATATCAACATGGGTCCTACGTGGTGAAATGGATGCGGTGTCCGCCTTGCAACAGGTATGGTGCGATTTCTATACCTGCCAGAACAACGGCCCTGGAGTCCTTAGAGCAAGATACTTAAATCCGCAATTCCTTTTCTATCTCCCTTTCAAAAAATCACAATGCCTCTTCTTTCTCCCTTTCAAAAATCACAATGCCTCTTCTTTCTCCCTTTCAAAAATCACAACGCCTCTTCTCGCTCCCTTTCAAAAATCCACACTTCCATTCCTCTTTCCCTAATGGCGAAGGATTCCATCAGGAATGATGTCCTTAGGGCATTCTTAAATCCGCAATTCCTCTTCGCTCTCCCTTTCCCTAATGGCGAAGGATTCCATCAGGAATGATGTCTCCTTGTAAGAACTTGTTACACAATAGAGATAAAATAAATTTGTATGAATATCTTAGGATGTAGCTTTGTATAGTTTAGATTCCCCCCCCCCAGTAGTTTAACAGTGTCTCGTTGACGATTAAATCAGTTTCTCTCGTTAAATAACGTCTTTATTATTATTATTATTATTATGACACACACATGAGGATATAGCATAGACATATATACGGTTGTTACAGAAAAAAACATAACCAGACATGTGTAGAACAAATATACATGGAAAATAACACCATAAAAATATAAAATGTTAAAACAAAACCTATCCACTAAATCTTAAAGCAAACCCAAGCAAATTAATCAATTAACCATAAACCCAAGCATATTAATCAATTAACCATAAACCCAAGCAAATTAATCAATTAACCATAAACCCAAGCAAATTAATCAATTAACCATAAACCCAAACAAATTAATCAATTAACCATAAACCCAAACAAATTAATCAATTAACCATAAACCCAAACAAATTAATCAATTAACCATAAACCCAAACAAATTAATCAATTAACCATAAACCCAAACAAATTAATCAATTAACCATAAACCCAAACAAATTAATCAATTAACCATAAACCCAAACAAATTAATCAATTAACCATAAACCCAAACAAATTAATCAATTAACCATAAATCCAGATATTTTATTGTATATTTTAACAGTTCAGATATATAGACCATATATATTCTAAGTGTGTTTTCAATATCAGCAGACCATATAGATTATAAGTGTGTTTTCAATATCAGCAGACCATATAGATTCTAAGTGTGTTTTCAATAGTTAGCTTTAAGTTTTCGATTAAATCCATTTTCAATCTGTATACAATAGACATGTACTGTACATTATGAATGAATAAATAATTATGTTTAAACCAATAGTTAGCAACTGGATGTTTTTCTTGACTATATAGTTAAGTATGTAAGCATTTAGTGTATGCGATGTTTAGAATTAGATTATATAAACATCGAGTTTTAATAGAAGGAGACATCTAGTGTGTTGTGAACAGCATTCTTGGACATTATTGGTGTCATTTGTGAATTCGTCGACCCTACTAAGATGGGAGCGGATAATCTGCTGAAAACGTATCCGTCTTGCAATGTTAGGCACAGAATGGCATATCATTTACAAATATAATGAACAGTAATGGTCCCAAAACAGAACCCTTGCAGTGTAATTGAGTCAGTTGAGCGCAGACAACGTACATGCTGCTGATGATAAATGTGTGTGAGTATCAATATATGATCATACGATTTTTGAACAATTCTAGCAAAGTTTCACCAGAATGAAACAATGATCTGCATGAATGAATGCTTTAGAAAGATCAATAAAGATGTGTGTTTGAATGACATATGGTAAATTCTTTTAGCAGTATATCAGTGCCAAATATATCAAAATAAGTGCAAAGGTTATCATTTCAAATATTGTGTATGTGTTATACGTATTTATCGTTGCTATCGCTACAAGACACTTTAATGTAATCGCCGATAAAAGTACCTACGGGATATTCAAATCCTTAAAATAAATACAATTGTCACAAACATCCACGTTTATTACGTGCTTTCTCACCTTTAATAGTAACCTGACGCAATCAATGGCATGCCTTACTTACACATCTGGAACCAATCAGGTTTTTTCCATGCGTAATTCAAGTATAAGTTGTAAAGTAATATCACTGTCCCCGTCAACAAAATGTTTATCTATGAGAAATTAATCAAATAGGATGCAAATATTGTTAACAAAACCTAATATGTATATTTGTTGCCACCCGTTTGTATATGTCCACTTTTGTTTTAGATGTATTTTTGCTGTTACCCTTGTTGTTGTTTTTCGTTAAAAAATTGTATTGTCTGTTGTTACTCATGTAACCTGACGTAATAAAGGAATTATGAATTGAATTGAATTGGTGCCCTAACCTGGGTTCCAAATCAAATCAAATCAAATCAAATTTATTCACTCAGTGCATCATACATGATACAAACATGAGGTATATATATAGTAATACGGTTTTAAACAGCGGGTACATAGCAAATCTAATTTACAGAGAGCAAACAGAATATGTTTCGTAAAACGTAACCATCTATTGTTTACATGTTATTTAAATAATTTGACTAGATATATTTGTTTTGTCGTATTACAGATTGGTTTGATTTTTTTTCCACTGCGAACAGTGCAGATCATAATCAGACTCTTTTTTTCTGGTAATTGAAATTTCAGACCGTCAAAAAAGTGACATCTCTTGTTAAAACACTGACCGTCTATCTTTTGTCCATGAATAATAGCGTTGGGCGGTTCATTCAAATAATGGTTTTGGAGAAAAGATTAAAATTTAATTGCAACTCTATTTGAATTTTCTATGAAAGGGATATTGATATAATGTGTATATTTGAATTTTGTGACTAATTGTGCGTGCTGCATGCATTTCATGTTTTTTTGTAGTTTAAGTTAAGATAACACACACGCTTGGACTTGCCGTTTCTGCGTGATATTATGAAGGTGTGTAACTTCAGTTCGAATATTATGAAGGGAATGTGAAGGATTCCAGTCTGCCGATTTTTCACTTTTTAACTTCTGGCAAAATGACATGATATGATCAGAAACTCAATACGACCCAATTAATAGTATCGGTGTTCAAATATATTTATTTGACTGTCCAGGCAAAATATATCAACGCATGTTCCCAAGCTATATGAACGAAGATTCCAGACGAGATTCGTCTTCTTAGATTTGAGAGGATAGTGCTATGATACAGACATGCTCGTCGGGTCCGGTTACGAGCACAGTGTAAAGCACCGATACGATAATTCGGTCAAAGACTCTGTGTGATATTACTCATAGTTAGTTCAGTACTTTGTAGTACGTGGTGATTCGAATCTGCGACCCGTGAATTAAGATTCCGGAGTGTTAACCACTGAACCTTCGCAAGAAATTGCCAACTTATTCATATAAAGAGACATGGCCTCGAGGTTACAAAACCATTCTCCTATCTCAAACTCAGTCTCACGCTTCTGATTGGTTCAGCTGGCAGTAAAACTCAGAATCAACCAAATCAAATCATTTGAGCTTGAGTTTGAGATCTCAGAAAACAGTGTTATAACCTCGGGCAATGGTCTCAGCGCGGCTCGAACCCGTGACCATTAGTGAGTATAGGTTACAGGGCTCGAACCCGTGACCATCAGTGATTATATGTTACAGCAGTATACATTCAGCGACCTTAGCCACTCGACCACGTAAGCGGACTGTTTTGGTCTAAATATTATAGAATCACAAAGACTTATTTTTATAAAAGTCTTTTATATAGTCGGCAAACAAATCACCAAAACAATTTTATCAATTGTATAAATAGTGATCAAAGAGTTGGTCCGATTAATATGGCATCACTATTTTTACAATTGATAAAATATATAACGTATGTGAGTTTTCTGGACGAATGGGAATTTATGTGATAAGAATTACTGCTATATATTAGTATTATAGGTATTAAAAGTGTCCATTTGTTTTCATGGAACTAGTTCCAAGCTTTCACTGGTGTTCGCAGAGTTATACAGGCTTGAGCTGGAATCCAGAAATGGCCAGGTCAATCTATTTACGTAGTTGAAATTCTGCAACAATATTTGGTTCCCATAATCCATATTATGCTTCGCGGATGTTCCAGCAGAGATGTGGTATATACTATTATGTTGGATAGGGTGTCATGTTATTGTCAACATATTTGCACTTAATTACTAAAGTATGCATTTTATAATTTATATACATTCACTCAATACACTATTCGAGTGTGTATTATACAGAGTGAGTTTTCAATCGTCCTTCTTTTACATATTTATATACATTCACTCAATACACTATCCGAGTGTGTATTATGCAGAGTGAGTTTTCAATCGTCCTACTATTACATATTTATATGTAATCGTTTTTCTTGTTAAAGTTCCTATGAGCTTAGTTGTTGTTATTTATTATATTAGATAAGTGTGATTTAGTTGTTTTTGTAATGCATTCATTTCCACCCAATTCAGTAAATGATATATTTGTTTTGTCTTTCTATAAAGTATAAAGTGGCACTTTACAACTATGAGGGTTCCCAACTAATAATATGCAACTGAAGATACGGGCATGCGCATTCGCAATGTTATGCAGCGTTCGTCGCGAGAAAAGGCGTGTCTTACTTGTTGTGCTGTTCCAAGGATGCTCTATTTACCTGTTCTGGCACACGGTAAATTGCAAATCTAGTCTAAAAACATTTTAAATGTAAAGTGTGCTATAATTTCTTTGTGTCGTTTAAAAGAGTAATTAACGTAAATATAAGTCATGACTCGCGGTTTCGACCTCCACGCACAGCATAGTTCATAGCCAGATGGAAACTATTAACCCGCGATCCATTCTCTTCAACGTATTGTTCTGTAACTTTGTATTTGTACACTAATGTCTCGGCCTTCACACACGTTAACCACGCCCAATGTACTTCATACCCAGATGGAAACTATTAACCTGCGACCCATTCCTTAAATAATCTCTTCAACGTATTGTTCTGTAACTTTGTATTTGTACACTATACAGTCAAACCTGTGCTAGTGGTCACCTCCATTAAGCAGCCAACCTGTATTAAGCAGCCAGTTTCCATAATCCCAATATGTTGTTTTATTATATATTTGCCCTCTATTAAGCAGCCACCTGTGCTAAGCAGCCATTTTCTGTGATTCCCTTGGCTGGCTGCTTAAGGCAGGTTTGACTGTAGTCTATATATGCGTTTTTTCTTCATTTGGAAAAATAATGATATAATTCATAAGCAAATGTATATAGAGTTATTTATCCTAGAGTTAACTCTAGTACACCACCATTTATAGAGTTATTTATCCTAGAGTTAACTCTAGTACACCACCATTTATAGAGTTATTTATCCTAGAGTTAACTCTAGTACACCACCATTTACAGAGTTATTTATCCTAGAGTTAACTCTAGTACACCACCATTTACAGAGTTATTTATCCTAGAGTTAACTCTAGTACACCACCATTTATAGAGGTTTATTTATCCTAGAGTTAACTCTAGTACACCACCATTTACAGAGTTATTTATCCTAGAGTTAACTCTAGT
This sequence comes from Archivesica marissinica, assembly GCA_014843695.1. Classification (NCBI taxonomy): domain Eukaryota; kingdom Metazoa; phylum Mollusca; class Bivalvia; order Venerida; family Vesicomyidae; genus Archivesica; species Archivesica marissinica. The sequence goes on along the minus strand of CM026394.1, from coordinate 21,378,033 downwards.
ACACCACCATTTATAGAGTTATTTATCCTAGAGTTAACTCTAGTACACCACCATTTATAGAGTTATTTATCCTAGAGTTAACTCTAGTACACCACCATTTACAGAGTTATTATCCTAGAGTTAACTCTAGTACACCACCATTTATAGAGTTATTTATCCTAGAGTTAACTCTAGTACACCACCAACTCTAGTACACCACCATTTATAGAGTTATTTATCCTAGAGTTAACTCTAGTACACCACCATTTATAGAGTTATTTATCCTAGAGTTAACTCTAGTACACCACCATTTATAGAGTTATTTATCCTAGAGTTAACTCTAGTACACCACCATTTATAGAGTTATTTATCCTAGAGTTAACTCTAGTACACCACCATTTATAGAGTTATTTATCCTAGAGTTAACTCTAGTACACCACCATTTACAGAGTTATTTATCCTAGAGTTAACTCTAGTACACCACCATTTATAGAGTTATTTATCCTAGAGTTAACTCTAGTACACCACCATTTATAGAGTTATTTATCCTAGAGTTAACTCTAGTACACCACCATTTATAGAGTTATTTATCCTAGAGTTAACTCTAGTACACCACCATTTATAGAGTTATTGGTGATTTTGTTTTTAAAAAATACGTATAAACGGAGGTAATTTGAAAATGGTAATTTCACAAAAGCATGTTCGCTTGTGGCAATATTTTCCAATTTTTACTTCTTACCGTAGTAATTTATTATTGAAAATATAAGACAATAATTACAATATTTAATCATCCACACCTTGCAATATATCGGCGTGCAGCACATTCTAGATAAACGAATTGTGGGGAAAGGAAGTGCGTGTATTTTGTTAGAATGTTGGATATTCGTGCATAAGGATAGTATAATGACATATATCAATGTGCATACCTGCGGGATAATAGATCTACTTATGTGTAAATTAAACAGAATTTTACATTTGTAAATAGTTGTGGGAAGCGTAAAAACATCGTCTGTCACAAATTTCCAAGCAAAATGTCACACACATATGACGTATAAAGGAGAATTCTATATCTAGTGATTAATAATTTAAAGCGACATTACATCGCAAAAAAAGCAAACAAAATGTATTTTTTTCACGTATAAAACTTATGTATTCCTACTACAAATTCTAGTTTCAACAGACACACTAAAGTGTGAGAAGTTTTCATCATCTTGATAAAGTACAGAGTTCGTTTCATTCAAAACATCGCTAATTGATCGAGTTGCACCCGCCAGAGATTCTCCACCTCTAAACACGTTACTCAGATTAAGATTACGATTAAGTTCATCGTCACTTGTACTACTTTTCTTTCTTTTGGTTCTGTTGTTTTTCCCTGCTATTGTTCTTGTTATTAGGCATATATTAGTAAGTGTACGTCCAGCATATAATACTTAGAATTACTTTCCATACGCAACCTAATAAGTTGTAATAGTGCAATGGTAGCGCGTACGCTTCAGGTGCGAACGACCCGGAGGTCCCACCCAGCTGTAGCCGTTACGATTGTACCATTATGCAAAGCATTTCAATTCCACATTACCACGTAGTATTTAATTGTTTTCGGAACTTATTTTAGTCAAATAAATCGGAGCCAAAATGTAAAGTTAGAGGATGACTGCTGCCAAAATGAAGTCGTGATAGTGCAGTGGATGCGCGTTCGCTTCAGGTGCGAAAGGTCCGGAGTTCGAGCCCCACTGGAGCCGTTACGATTGTGCCCTTAGGCAAGGCATTTAAATTCCACGTTGCCTCTTCTCTCTCCCTCGTGGCGATGGATTCCATCAGGAATGAGGTCTCGAGAGTGATTTATATAAGTTGAAATAACTTGTTTCGCAATCGAGCTAAAATAAATTTGTATGAACATGTTGGTATCCTTTCGGTTATTTAAACTTCCTTTGCTCCAAATTCCGTCGACCTTGCGATTTATGTTACTGCTGTCCGTGTAAACAATGGATGCTGTCCATAGATTTGGTTCCGTAACTGACGGGGATCTACAAGATAGGATGCTCTTGGCACTACTAGACTGTCCGATTAGCGCAGTGGTTAGCGCGCTCGTTTCTCAACAATGCAACTCGGGTTCGATCTTCGGACCGGGAAGTATGTGAGATAGTACGGTGGTCGCCAAATCGGACACGTGGGTTTTTCTCCAGGTGCTCCGGTTTCCTCCCACACGAATGACCACATTTACGCTTTCATCCGCGCCAACGAGAGTGATTAATATAAGTTGTTAAAACTTGCTATGCAATCGTTGTTAATAAAAATAAAGTTTTAAAAAAATGAAGGATTTATTAGACAAAAGTAAGTTCAGAAAACAATTAAACACTTTTTAAATTCTAAATCGTGAGATTTAGAAATCGGCCATTTATTACTGACCATACATGAGATAATGTCCCTCCACAGTCTCGTGTGTATGGTAAACCACGTGACCGCCTTTGACCAATGTAATGGATAGACTTTAGTGGAAGGTGCAATACAATTATGTTGCAGAGGAGATATAATCAACAGCCAGCTATGTAATTGCAAGCCAGAGACACTATGGTATTACATATATAACTGCATATGCACAGCCCTTGTGAGGAACAGACAGATCTGTAGTCCAGTGGTTAACATGCTGGACTGGTAATCCAGGGATCCCAGGTTCGACCCGCCGTCTGACCCTAATACAATTAACAGTCTTTCAGATAGGAGGACTTTAAACCGAGGTCTCGTGTCGGTGCTTTATATCGTTCACGTAAAAGAACCAGAGGAGACTCTGGAATGGGTATCTGTCTGTATCCTTGCACTATCCTCTAAAATGGGGATCGCAGGTTCGATCCCCCGTCTGACCCTAATAAAATTAACAGTCTTTCAGATGGGACGTTAAACCGAGGTCTCGTGTCGGTGCTTTACACCGTGCACGTAAAAGAACCAGAGGAGATTCTGGAATGGGTCTATGTCTGTATCATGCACTATCCTCCAAACTCTAAAATAACTAATCTCTTCAGGAGGCGTCGCTCATATGGGCAACCGGTAGCGACGATAAATAAACATAAAACACACCTTGTGAAGGCAAGGGGAATCAATGATAAGGTAGATCGAGTATAATACCGAGTCTCTTAAACATGTCATGCCCATGGACTTGTTCCTAAAACATCTCTAATAATCGGTAGTATTAAATAGTATTAAGGAACACCATCAATACAGGCACACATTACGAGTCTGGAATTAGGCGAGGGGTCCAAAAAAATGAAAATTGACATAACATATGTGAACCAGTTATAAGACCATTATAAGGAATCGAATTATCTGGTCAAAAGTACTGTCACGTCAACTCTGTTCCGACCGCAAAAACCAAATCCGACAACGAATTCATGAAAATGCTATTTCTTTTTCTGTACATGTTATTAGGTTTCTGTTCAAGGAAATATCTTCTGGTTGTCAATGAGAATTGTATAAAACAAAAATGATTTGTATACGAAACACATATGATATTTGTTAATACTTGTAGTTATATTAAGAATCTATATTGGTTGCTTAGTATCGGAGCGTCTTCATTACCAACGTATGCTTGCTTGTGTGTGTTTTACGTTTATGTATCGTCGCTACCGGTTGCCCATATGAGCGATGCCTCCTGAAGAGATTAGTCATTTAAAATTTTGGAGGATAGTGCAATGATACAGACAGAGACCCACTCCAGAGTCTCCTCTGGTTCTCTTACGTGCACGGTGTACAGCACCGACACGAGACCTCGGTTTAAAGTCCCATCTGAAAGACTGTTAATTTTATTAGGGTTAGACGATGGATCGAACCTGGGATCCCTGTATTACCAGTCCAACGTGTTACCACTGGACTAGAGATCTGTCTGCGACAACGTATGCAATATAGTTTGTTTGTATTTATCAGAGGAAGATAGGATTTTATTTCATCGAGTGGGCACTGTAATTTGGACTTACGCCACTCGTGGAAATTTGGACGTACGACACTCGTGGAAATTTGGACGTACGCCACTCGTGGAAATTTGGACGTACGCCACTCGTGGACATTTGGACGTACGCCACTCGTGGCAATTTGGACGTACGTCATTCGTGGAAATGTGTACGTACGCCACTCGTGGACATTTGGACGTACGCCACTCGTGGAAATAAATATTTCTGTGATCACGAGATGAAATAAAATCCTGTCTTATACTAATAAACACAAATCTTCTTTTTCTTTTATGATTTCCAATGATTTTGGCTAATATAATCGTTTTTATCAAATTTAATTCATTTTAGCTGTGCCTTACTTGAGACCATTTCTCTACAATACACAACCGCACAACGCTATAATAGTATGCTATATGATGCATGTACGTGCACATACTTCCTATTGTAGAGATTAAAGTTCTACACCAAATAGTCATACATGTTTTTATAATTTTATAATTTGTATAAACACATGCCATATGATTTTATAATGACTACCTTTGTATAAACACATGCCATATGATTTTATAATGACTACCTTTGTATAAACACACGATTCAGGATATCGACCCGGAAATGACATCATTGTCAACATATGACGGCAAAACTATGATGTAAACAAGTGATTCCAAATTAAATGCAGGTACCCAGTACTATTTCTGTATTTTAGTTCTTAATAGCTATTACCACGATGTACCCATAATGCATACACTTTATACAACATAAACATGTTTATGATTTAGCAGACAGACAGAATAGTTTATTGTCGTAAACCATACACAGTTTCTTGACACATATATACAGTATAACACATGATGTGATGATCAATCCACATAGCTTGATATTCAAAACCATTATACACAACACAAGTTCTAATATCCCAAATTTCTCTTACGTTACCTTTAAAGCGACATTCAATCACAAAAAGCAAATACAATGCATGTTTTCACGCATAAATGCATTGCTACTACAAATTATTCTGAATACATTCGAACACTAACATTTAATCAATAAGCAGTGTGTTTGTGGTCTAAACACTTATACACAAATATATAATTTTTACAGATATACCCCATAAATATTTGTATACACAATGAATATTTGTATACAATATACATCGCGATTGCATTAAGTACTTTGCTGTAGGAGAAGACCTCAATAGGCTATAATAACTTTCGGTTCTAATCCCTTTTCATTCATGTATCTACATTGTGTGTAATCTGTATATTTGTATATGCTGTATATTTGTATATGCTGTATGGTTGTATATGCTGTATGGTTGTATATGCTGTATATTTGTATATGCTGTATGGTTGTATATGCTGTATGGTTGTATATGCTGTATATTTGTATATGCTGTATGGTTGTATATGCTGTATGGTTGTATATGCTGTATGGTTGTATATGCTGTATGGTTGTATATGCTGTATGGTTGTATATGCTGTATGGTTTGTATATGCTGTATGGTTGTATATGCTGTATATTTGTATATGCTGTATGGTTGTATATGCTGTATGGTTGTATATTTGTATATTTGTATATGCTGTATGGTTGTATATGCTGTATATTTGTATATGCTGTATGGTTGTATATGCTGTATGGTTGTATATGCTGTATATTTGTATATGCTGTATGGTTGTATATGCTGTATATTTGTATATGCTGTATGGTTGTATATGCTGTATGGTTGTATATGCTGTATGGTTTGTATATGCTGTATGGTTGTATATGCTGTATGGTTTGTATATGCTGTATGGTTGTATATGCTGTATGGTTGTATATGCTGTATGGTTGTATATGCTGTATATTTGTATATGCTGTATGGTTGTATATGCTGTATATTTGTATATGCTGTATGGTTGTATATGCTGTATGGTTGTATATGCTGTATGGTTGTATATGCTGTATGGTTGTATATGCTGTATATTTGTATATGCTGTATATTTGTATATGCTGTATATTTGTATATGCTGTATATTTGTATATGCTGTATATTTGTATATGCTGTATATTTGTATATGCTGTATATTTGTATATGCTGTATATTTGTATATGCTGTATATTTGTATATGCTGTATGGTTGTATATGCTGTATATTTTTATATGCTGTATGGTTGTATATGCTGTATATTTGTATATGCTGTATGGTTGTATATGCTGTATAGTTGTATATGCTGTATGGTTGTATATGCTGTATGGTTGTATATGCTGTATGGTTGTATATGCTGTATGGTTGTATATGCTGTATGGTTGTATATGCTGTATGGTTGTATATGCTGTATATTTGTATATGCTGTATGGTTGTATATGCTGTATGGTTGTATATGCTGTATATTTGTATATGCTGTATGGTTGTATATGCTGTATATTTGTATATGCTGTATATTTGTATATGCTGTATGGTTTGTATATGCTGTGTGGTTGTATATGCTGTATATTTGTATATGCTGTATGGTTGTATATGCTGTATGGTTGTATATGCTGTATGGTTGTATATGCTGTATGGTTGTATATGCTGTATGGTTGTATATGCTGTATGGTTGTATATGCTGTATATTTGTATATGCTGTATGGTTGTATATGCTGTATGGTTGTATATGCTGTATGGTTTGTATATGCTGTATGGTTGTATATGCTGTATATTTGTATATGCTGTATGGTTGTATATGCTGTATATTTGTATATGCTGTATATTTGTATATGCTGTATATTTGTATATGCTGTATGGTTTGAAATAACAACATACGTATTATTTTACACAATATCACTATTTTTTATCCACCAAAACGATTTGCTTACGCAATATAAATATGTTTATACTCAATATATATTTATTTATTAAAAACATAAATTTGATATAGAATATTGCAACGTTTGATATGCCATAACAGACAGAGTTATTTTTAATTTTGTTTTAAGTAAAACATGCACAAATAACACTTTAATCTATATATAGTGCGTTTCTACACAAATAACTACACAACTTTCCAATTACAAACTCCTCATCCTATTTCTTCTATTTCGGGCTTGAGAGATGAATTATTTCTAAAAACAACAGTTTTTATTAATTAAGAACAACTATTTCGAAATAATTAGGTATTTATTTTTAAAGCAGGGCACCTGTAAGGCTTAAAGATAAATGCTGCACATTTAGCGACAAGGATTGTTGATCGAGAAGCATGTTATACGCAACATGTTCAACAGAATACAATGAATCGCGTGTGTGTGTTTTACGTTTATTTATCGTCGCTACCGGTTGCTCATATGAGAGACGCCTCCTGAAGAGATTAGTTATTTTAGATTTTGGAGGATAGTGCAATGATGAAGCCAGAGACCTATTCCAGAGTCTCCTCTGGTTCTTTTACGTACACGGTGTAAAACACCGACACGAGACCTCGGTTCAAAGTCCCATCTGAAAGATTATGATATGAGTCATTTTATATAGTTTTGATAGTTTATTTTCAATTCCATTAGGCTTAAAAACCCATGAGGATAATGTATGCATGATATAAATGAACAGACAGTGAATTAACAAATAAATATAGTAAACAATGCATGCATGTTAATAACTGATTTAACTAAATATATATATAGCGGGGGGTCGAACATGCGATCCCTGGATTACAAGTTCAAAGTGAAAACCACTGGACCACTAAAGGGTGGTTAATAATTTCCATCTCGGTATGAACTACACTGGGCGTGTTTAAAGTGTATGTATATTCAATCATACACACATACAATTAATTCCAACTAGGATCGCTTTGTCTACGTCGAACAACAACAAAGCTGATCACACATAAGCAGAACCCAGCAACATGATGTCCACGTTTGCTATTATCTGACATATATACACGTATATCTATTCACATACAGATCAGTTTTCCATCAATATAATTTAGTTAAGTGCATACGCTGCAAGGGTATACCGATTGTAGGCACGCGTGTACTGTTGTGTGTGTGTTTTACGTTTATTTATCGTCGCTACCGGTTGCCCATATGAGCGACGCCTCCTGAAGAGATTAGTTATTTTAGATTTTGGAGGATAGTGCATGATACAGACAGAGACCCATTCCAGAATCTCCTCTGGTTCTTTTACGTGCACGGTGTAAAGCACCGACACGAGACCTCGGTTTAACGTCCCATCTGAAAGACTGTTAATTTTATTAGAGTCAGACGGGGGATCGAACCTGCGATCCCTGGATTACCAGTCCAACGTGTTACCACTGGACTACATATCCGTGTGTACTTGCGTAGTGCTTACTTGGTCACCAACTCAACATTTATACACCTGGTACTCACTTGGTCACCCACTAAGTGTTCATGTTTCGAGGTGTGATATCTTTAACATTCAGAAATGCAATATTTATTTTATTATATCGAACCCAGGTACAAGTACAGTTTACATCCGTTATGTCGAAATCCGTCGGACCGAACAAAATACTTCGACATAACCGAAGTTTGACGTAACGAAATTCGATATAAACAGAGCCAGTTATATGTAAAATGATAGTGTCTGAAACGGGACTTTGATCCGACTTTGAGATAACCAGATAATTCGAGATAACCGACTTTGACATAGCGGATGTATACTGTATTTGAAAGGAAAACAGCAAACAAATCAATATTCCTTTTGTATACATGTACATTCACTCTCGTCTGTTAGTATCTACACTCTTTTATGCATGCATTTAAATTAACATCTACTTATTAAGAGAGGCGCTTTGCTTTTTGGCTTTATCCCAATGAGCGTGTTACGGATTCGGACTGGAAGCAAAGGGTAGTCAATATCACCGAAACTATTGACCGGTCAATATGATCTCCGATGTGCCTAGTTGCAGCCTCGGGCAATAGTTCATCGGGTCCGCAACAGCATCTGGGGGCAATCGTTTTGACTGTTCCCCGAATGGCAATGAAATCGTTGTTTTATTACTCAATTGTGTCATAGTCAATCGGCCGAATTTAAAACAATGAGAAACTCAGTAAAACAAACGAATTAACATGTAAATGGGAGGTTTGGGTAATAATATTGACTGTTGGCATATGGGAATTTTGCATTAAGTAGTCACGTGACGTATACTACTCAATACTATTATAACTGTATATAGATAATTTTAACATGACCCAGCTAATAACATACATACTTGTAGAGTAAAATCTACCTCGGGTTATTCTGCGATATACCTACCTTGAATTATGCTGCGCGCGCACCGTGTTTTGGCTATTCCATTTATACAATGCGTGTAAAGTTTTATGAATGAAAGTCACATGATGTTTGTAAATACTACCGTGGGAATTCGCGGAAGTGAGCTATTTTTAGAATCAGATAATCTCTTGTCCGTCTTGTTTTTCTGTTAAGTAACGTTTCAGTTACTATTCTGTACAGTTTTATTTGACACAATAAATACAATTATTGATCAGTTACAACTTTTGTTCATTTATGCACTAGATTGATATTTTCCATAAAAATAACGTCATCACCCCTTACGCGGGAGGAAATTTCGAAAGCCAAATGCAGCGGAGTAGCACGGCGTTTGAAGAAAATACTCCTTTGATTCTGGTCTAAAATTATTAGAAGTAAGTCGTGTTAGAATCGAACTAATAAGTATCAACCGTGGTATATCGCAGAATAACCCTCGTTTGTCGTTCTTATGCGTAGAAATATATTACGATATAATACTCAATAATATTATAACTGTAATCAGATAAATAACATTATAAAATGTTCTGTATGTACATACGACAACGTACACGGCAGAATACGCAATACTATTCTAACTACACATTATTGGGAATCCGAGCCGCGTCGGAACCTCGTGGTATTTCGAGCCGAGTCGGAACCTCATGGGAATCCGAGCCACGTCAGAACCTCGTGTGAATCCGAGCCGCGTCAGAACCTTGTGGCAATCCGAGCCGCGTCGGAACCTCGTGGCAATCCGAGCCGCGTCGGAACCTCCTGGGAATCTGAGCCGCGTCAGAACCTCGTGGTACTTCGAGCCGCGTCTGAACCTCGTGGTATTTCGAGCCGCGTCAGAACCTCGTGGTATTTCGAGCCGCGTCTGAACCTCGTGGGAATCCGAGCCGCGTCGGAAACTCGTGGGAACCCGAGCAGCGTCAGAACCTCGTGGGAACCCGAGCAGCGTCAGAACCTCGTGGTATTTCGAGCCGCGTCTGAACCTCGTGGTATTTCGAGCCGCGTCAGAACCTCGTGGTATTTTGAGCCGCGTCTGAACCTCGTGGGAACCCGAGCCGCGTCAGAACCTCGTGGTATTTCGAGCCGCGTCTGAACCTAGTGGTATTTCGAGTCGCGTCTGAACCTCGTGGTATTTCGAGCCGCGTCTGAACCTCGTGGGAACCCGAGCCGCGTGGGAACCTCGTGGGAACCCGAGCCGTGTCACAACCTCGTGGGAATTCGAGCCGCGTCAGAACCTCGTGTGAATCCGAACCGCGTCAGAACTTCGTGGGAATCCGAGCCGCTTCAGAACCTCGTGGGAATCAGAGCAGCGTCAGAACCTCGTGGTATTTCGAGCCGAGTCGGAACCTCGTGGGAATCCGAGCCACGTCAGAACCTCGTGTGAATCCGAGCCGCGTCAGAACCTTGTTGCAATCCGAGCCGCGTCGGAACCTTGTGGGAATCCGAGCCGATTCGGAACCTCCTGGGAATCTGAGCCGCGTCAGAACCTCGTGGTATTTCGAGCCGCGTCTGAACCTCGTGGTATTTCGAGCCGCGTCTGAACCTCGTAGGAATCCGAGCCGCGTCGGAACCTCGTGGTATTTCGAGCCGAGTCGGAACCTCATGGGAATCCGAGCCACGTCAGAACCTCGTGTGAATCCGAGCCGCGTCAGAACCTTGTGGCAATCCGAGCCGCGTCGGAACCTCGTGGCAATCCGAGCCGCGTCGGAACCTCCTGGGAATCTGAGCCGCGTCAGAACCTCGTGGTACTTCGAGCCGCGTCTGAACCTCGTGGTATTTCGAGCCGCGTCAGAACCTCGTGATATTTCGAGCCGCGTCTGAACCTCGTGGGAATCCGAGCCGCGTCGGAAACTCGTGGGAACCCGAGCAGCGTCAGAACCTCGTGGGAACCCGAGCAGCGTCAGAACCTCGTGGTATTTCGAGCCGCGTCTGAACCTCGTGGTATTTCGAGCCGCGTCAGAACCTCGTGGTATTTTGAGCCGCGTCTGAACCTCGTGGGAACCCGAGCCGCGTCAGAACCTCGTGGTATTTCGAGCCGCGTCTGAACCTAGTGGTATTTCGAGTCGCGTCTGAACCTCGTGGTATTTCGAGCCGCGTCTGAACCTCGTGGGAACCCGAGCCGCGTGGGAACCTCGTGGGAACCCGAGCCGTGTCACAACCTCGTGGGAATTCGAGCCGCGTCAGAACCTCGTGTGAATCCGAACCGCGTCAGAACTTCGTGGGAATCCGAGCCGCTTCAGAACCTCGTGGGAATCAGAGCAGCGTCAGAACCTCGTGGTATTTCGAGCCGAGTCGGAACCTCGTGGGAATCCGAGCCACGTCAGAACCTCGTGTGAATCCGAGCCGCGTCAGAACCTTGTTGCAATCCGAGCCGCGTCGGAACCTTGTGGGAATCCGAGCCGATTCGGAACCTCCTGGGAATCTGAGCCGCGTCAGAACCTCGTGGTATTTCGAGCCGCGTCTGAACCTCGTGGTATTTCGAGCCGCGTCTGAACCTCGTAGGAATCCGAGCCGCATCGGAACCTCGTGGCAACCCGAGCCGCGTCTGAACCTCGTGGTATTTCGAGCCGCGTCTGAACCTCGTGGGAATCCGAGCCGCGTCAGAACCTTGTGGGAACCCGAGCAGTGTCAGAACCTCGTGGGAACCCGAGCAGCCTCAAAACCTTGTGGGAAGCCGAGCAGTGTCAGAACCTCGTGGGAATCCGAGCCGCGTCGGAACCTCGTGGGACTCCGAGCAGTGTCAGAACCTCGTGGGAATCCGAGCCGCGTCGGAACCTCGTGGCAACCCGAGCCGCGTCATAACCTTGTGGGAATCCGAGCCGCGTGGAAACTTCGTGGGAACCCGAGCAGCGTCAGAACCTAGTGGGAATCCGAGCCGCGTCGGAACCTCGTGGCAACCCGAGCCGCGTCATAACCTAGTGGGAATCCGAGCCGCGTCGGAACCTCATGGCAACCCGAGACGCGTCGAAACCTCGTGGCAACCCGCGCTGCGTCAGAACCTCGTGGTATTTCAAGCCGCGTCAGAACCTAGTGGGAATCAGAGCAGTGTCAGAACCTAGTGGGAATCAGAGCAGCGTCAGAACCTCGTGGGAACCCGAGCCGCGTCAGAACCCCGTGGGACTCCGAGCCGAGTCAGAACCTCGTGGTATTTCAAGCCGCGTCAGAACCTAGTGGGAATCAGAGCAGTGTCAGAACCTAGTGGGAATCAGAGCAGTGTCAGAACCTCGTGGGAATCAGAGCAGTGTCAGAACCTAGTGGGAATCAGAGCAGCGTCAGAACCTCGTGGGAATCCGAGCCGCGTCAAAATCTCGTGGGAACCCGAGCAGCGTCAGAACCTCGTGTGAATCCGAACCGCGTCAGAACTTCGTGGGAATCCGAGTCGCGTCGGAATCTTGTGGGAATCTGAGCTGCGTCAGAACCTCGTGGTATTTTGAGCCGCGTCAGAACCTAGTGGGAATCCGAGCCGCGTCAGAACCTCGTGGTATTTCGAGCCGCGTCAGAACCTCGTGGGAACCCGAGCAGCGTCAGAACCTCGTGTGAATCCGAACCGCGTCAGAACTTCGTGGGAATCCGAGTCGCGTCGGAATCTCGTGGGAATCTGAGCTGCGTCAGAACCTCGTGGTATTTCGAGCCGCGTCAGAACCTAGTGGGAATCCGAGCCGCGTCAGAACCTCGTGGTATTTCGAGCCGCGTCAGAACCTCGTGGGAACCCGAGCAGCGTCAGAACTTCGTGGGAACCCGAGCAGTGTCAGAACCTCGTGGGAACCCGAGCAGCGTCAGAACCTCGTGGGACTCCGAGCAGCGTCAGAACCTCGTGGGACTCCGAGCAGTGTCAGAACCTCGTGGGAATCCGAGCCGCGTCGGAACCTCGTGGGACTCCGAGCAGTGTCAGAACCTCGTGGGAATCCGAGCCGCGTCGGAACCTCGTGAGATGTATTGGTATACTATTGCATATTGCATTATTATATATATTGCACATATATGTGTTGTATGGGTATATATTATTGCACATATATGTGTTGTATGGGTATATCCTGCACATTTTTTAAATTTATTATATGGGTATATATTGCACATATATGTGTTGTATAGGTATATAGTATTGCACATATATTTATTGTATGGGTATATCCTGCACATTTTTTAAATTTATTATATGGGTATATATTGCACATATATTTATTGTATGGGTATATATTGCACATATATCTATTGTATGGGTATATATTGCACATATATGTGTTGTATGGGTATATATTATTGCACACATATTTATTGTATGGGTATATATTGTACATATATTTATTGTATGGGTATATATTGCACATATATTTATTGTATGGGTATATATTGTATATATATCTATTGTATGGGTATATATTGCACATATATTTATTGTATGGGTATATATTGCACACATATTTATTGTATGGGTATATACTGTACATATATTTATTGTATGGATATATTGCACATATATTTATTGTATGGGTATATATTGCACATATATTTATTGTATGGGTATATATTGCACACATATTTATTGTATGGGTATATATTGCACACATATTTATTGTATGGGTATATATTGCACATATATTTATTGTATGGGTATATATTGTACATATATTTATTGTATGGGTATATATTGTACATATATCTATTGTATGGGTATATATTGCACACATATTTATTGTATGGGTATATATTATTGCACATATATCTATTGTATGGGTATATATTGCACATATAGTTATTGTATGGGTATATATTATTGTACATATATCTATTGTATGGGTATATATTATTGTACATATATATATTGTATGGGTATATATTAGTGTACATATATATATTGTATGGGTATATATTATTGTACATATATATATTGTATGGGTATATATTATTGTACATATATATATTGCATGGGTATATATTATTGTACAATTATCTATTGTATGGGTATATATTATTGTACATATATCTATTGTATAGGTATATATTAGTGTACATATATATTGCATGAGTATATATTATTGTACATATATCTATTGTATGGGTATATATTATTGTACATATATCTATTGTATGTGTATATATTGCACATATATCTATTGTATGGGTATATATTGCACATATATCTATTGTATGTGTATATATTGTACATATATCTATTGTATGTGTATATATTGCACATATATCTATTGTATGGGTATATAGTGCACAAATATATGTTGTATGGGTATATATTGCACATATATTTATTGTATGGGTATATATTGCACATATATCTATTGTATGGGTATATATTATTGCACATATATTTATTGTATGGGTATATATTGCACATATATTTATTGTATGGGTATATATTGTACATATATATATTGCATGGGTATATATTATTGTACATATATCTATTGTATGGGTATATATTATTGTACATATATCTATTGTATGTGTATATATTGCACATATATCTATTGTATGGGTATATATTGCACAAATATGTGTTGTATGGGTATATATTGCACATATATTTATTGTATGGATATATATTGCACACATATTTGTTGTATGGGTATATATTATTGCACATATATTTATTGTATGGGTATATATTGCACATATATTTATTGTATGGGTATATATTATTGCACATATATTTATTGTATGGGTATATATTGCACATATATCTATTGTATGGGTATATATTGCACAAATATGTGTTGTATGGGTATATATTGCACACATATTTATTGTATGGGTATATATTAGTGCACACATATTTATTGTATGGGTATATATTGCACATATATTTATTGTATGGGTAGATATTGCACATATATATATTGTATGGATATATATTATTGTACATATATCTATTATATGGGTATATATTGCACATATAGTTATTGTATGGGTATATATTAGTGTACATATATCTATTATATGGGTATATATTGCACATATAGTTATTGTATGGGTATATATTAGTGTACATATATCTATTATATGGGTATATATTGCACATATAGTTATTGTATGGGTATATATTATTGTACATATATCTATTGCATGAGTATATATTATTGTACATATATCTATTGTATGGGTATATATTATTGTACATATATCTATTGTATGTGTATATATTGCACATATATCTATTGTATGGGTATATATTGCACAAATATGTGTTGTATGGGTATATATTGCACATATATTTATTGTATGGGTATATATTATTGCACATATATTTATTGTATGGATATATATTGCACATATATATATTGTATGGGTATATATTGCACATATATTTATTGTATGGATATATATTATTGTACATATATCTATTGTATGGGTATATATTGCACATATAGTTATTGTATGGGTATATATTATTGTACATATATCTATTGTATGGGTATATATTATTGTACATATATCTATTGTATGGGTATATATTAGTGTACATATATCTATTGTATGGGTATATATTATTGTACATATATAAATTGTATGGGTATATATTATTGTACATATATATATTGCATGGGTATATATTATTGTACATATATCTATTGTATGTGTATATATTATTGTACATATATCTATTGTATGGGTATATATTATTGTACATATATCTATTGTATAGGTATATATTATTGTACATATATATTGCATGAGTATATATTATTGTACATATATCTATTGTATGGGTATATATTATTGTACATATATCTATTGTATGTGTATATATTGCACATATATCTATTGTATGGGTATATATTGCACATATATTTATTGTATGGGTATATATTATTGCACATATATTTATTGTATGGGTATATATTGCACAAATATGTGTTGTATGTGTATATATTGCACATATATCTATTGTATGTGTATATATTGCACATATATCTATTGTATGGGTATATATTGCACATATATCTATTGTATGGGTATATATTGCACATATATTTATTGTATGGGTATATATTGCACACATATTTGTTGTATGGGTATATATTATTGCACATATATTTATTGTATGGGTATATATTGCACATATATTTATTGTATGGATATATATTGCACATATATTTATTGTATTGGTATATATTGCACATATATTTATTGTATGGATATATATTGCACATATATTTATTGTATGGGTATATATTATTGCACATATATTTATTGTATGGATATATTGCACACATATTTATTGTATGGGTATATACTGTACATATATTTATTGTATGGATATATATTGCACACATATTTATTGTATTGGTATATATTGCACATATATTTATTGTATGGATATATTGCACATATATTTATTGTATGGATATATATTGCACATATATTTATTGTATTGGTATATATTGCACATATATTTATTGTATGGATATATATTGCACATATATTTATTGTATTGGTATATATTGCACATATATTTATTGTATGGATATATATTGCACATATATTTATTGTATTGGTATGTATTGCACATATATTTATTGTATGGATATATTGCACATATATTTATTGTATGGATATATATTGCACATATATTTATTGTATGGATATATATATTATTGCACATATATTTATTGTATTGGTATATAATATTACACATATATTGAACTCTAGTAAATCATTCCTTTGTATACATTCAAATTAAATATACAAGTATATAAATAAATACAACTTATGTATGCTAAATCTCATGTGTTATAAATCCACAGGTAAACCACGTCTGATGTGCTTGTATTTTATATTGATATGTATTGGTTATTGTAAAAACATATATAATTATATAATTTATAAAAAAATTGAATTTTTTAAAAATATTAGTATGCATTTTACAAGAACAACACTGACTATTGGTGAGTTAATTACTGCATTTTGCATAATAAAATAACCTTTATTATTCTAAACCGAAAATGCTATTTATTTAAATCCAGTATTTCGTGCCAATAATATTAAAACTTTTCCTGGTTTTAATGTTCACGAAATACAATAATTATGTTATAATAAATATAAAAACAACCTACCTTGCATTTCCATTGAATCGTCCTCACCTCTCGATACCATCATGCATGTATAACTTCTCAGTGTCGTCTGCAACAATCGCAAAATCCCTGACTATTGGTGTCATTAAATGAATATCCAATCGCCGGTATTTACCGCTATATCGCAATTATTTATAAGCCGGGTGAAGCCTTAGATTAAATTGCAGATACATGCATCAGAATGTCTCTTCCATTTTCCCGCCCTTTTTGCATAAATCAAGAGGCACTCATCTGACGTTTCGAAATGTCATTCTTTAACATTGTCTGACATCCAAACGTATAGTTCGTCTTTAAGATGTAAATTATACACGTGCTTTGGCGGATTAACCTCTTGCAATGACGTCATTCGATTCCGGAGAGCTTGGCTGCCAAGCGACCTGTTGACGTGTTTTCCAATACTACAAAACCGATGTATGCTTACTAGAATTTGTAAAACCCACAAACCAAACTTTCTCACAAAATTCTGCTCAGAAAATAATCGAATTATTTCAAATAAAATCTAACATATCGTTGCCATGACATTATATTTGCTCCTTCCGCCCACGCATTGGTATGTGTTTCATTCACTCAAAATGAATTGATATTGCAGAAAAATATGAATGGCGAAGCTCGCTGATATCAATAGAATTGGAGTAATACGAGCTAATCGATCTCGCGGGCGCTCAATGATGTCATCGGCTGCAGACAACAGACGACAGTTGCTTGGCGCTCTGACGAAAGCTTTCGGTACTTCTAACAAATTAACATTTCAGAACTCGTTCTAATGCTGCGTATTACGTCATCTCTCGTGCACTTTACATTTCATTGCGTATTACAAATTACCTGATTCGCCATTCGCATAATTCTACGAAATTAAGCGAATAAATGTACAGCCCGGTAGCGGTCGCCATCTTGTGCGTTTCACCAATAAAATACAACATAGGTAACTATATCGGAATTTTAATTAAAAAAATACTCTCAGATCCGAATATGTTTTTAGGTACGTACTGTACATCAATAGAATTGATCGGGTGGGGGGTGTTAATGCAGGGATGTTAATATTCCTCTTTTTGGAAGATTTACACTTTGTTTGGTCAAAATCTGGAAACATGAATATTGTTAGATTGGTCTATAAGGTGTTTAAACATTATTTATTTCAATATGTGTACATGTAATCAAGAAATGAACAGTGTACATATAATTTAACAGCAGTAGACTGAAAGGGATTAGAACGAAAGAAACCTTATATAGTTCTTCTCCCTATCAATTTATTGATATACAATAGGCAATGGTTAATATTTAAAGGGATATTTGGAGAAAGAGAACTATCAAATCGGAGCACGAGAAGAAGAAGAAGAGATTAGTATAGAGAAAAGTGGTTGAATATGATCGGTTGCTGTTTCTTTTTTGTCTTCACAGCTTAGATGAGGGCGATCCTCGTTTTTCTGTTCAGTATTCTGGCTCATTTGCTCTTTGTTCACAATTGCCATTCAAAGCCTTATACTATTATATGGTTCTCGGTGTAATTTATAGAAATTAGTATTTCTACAGTGCCAATTCACTAGTGTTGCAGGAACCTGATCCCCGGCTCATGCTACAGGAACCTGATCCCCCGGCTTATGCTACAGGAACCTGATCCCCCGGCTCATGCTACAGGAACCTGATCCCCCGGCTCATGCTGCAGGAACCTGATCCCCGGCTCATGCTACAGGAACCTGATCCCCGGCTCGTGCTAAAGGAACCTGATCCCCGGCTCATGCTACAGGAACTTGATACCCGGCTCATGCTACAGGAACATGATCCAGGCTTGTGCTACAGGAACCTGATCCCCGGCTCGTGCTACTGGAACCTGATCCCCGGCTCGTGCTACAGGAACCTGATCCCCGGATCATGCTACAGGAACCTGATCCCCGGCTCATGCTACAGGAACTGATGCTCATGCTACAGGAACCTGATCCCCGGCTCATGCTACAGGAACCTGATCCCGGCTCGTGGAACCTGATCCCCGGCTCGTGCTACACCTGATCCCCGGCTCATGCTACAGGAACCTGATCCCCGGCTCATGCTACAGGAACCTGATCCCCGGCTCATGCTACAGGAACCTGATCCCCGGCTCATGCTACAGGAACCTGATCCCCGGCTCGTGCAGGAACCTGATCCCCGGCTCATGCTACAGGAACCCCCCGGCTCATGCTACAGGAACCTGTTCCCCCGGCTCATGCTACAGGAACCTGATCCCCGGCTCATGCTACAGGAACCTGATCCCCGGCTCATGCTACAGGAACCTGATCCCCGGCTCATGCTACAGGAACCTGATCCCCGGCTCATGCTACAGGAACCTGATCCCCGGCTCATGCTACAGGAACCTGATCCCCGGCTCATGCTACAGGAACCTGTTCCCCCGGCTCATGCTACAGGAACCTGTTCCCCCGGCTCATGCTACAGGAACCTGATCCCCGCTCATGCTACAGGAACTGATCCCCGGCTCATGCTACAGGAACCTGATCCCCCGGCTCATGCTACAGGAACCTGATCCCCGGCTCATGCTACAGGAACCTGATCCCCCGGCTCATCTACAGGAACCTGTTCCCCCGGCTCATGCTACAGGAACCTGTTCCCCGGCTCATGCTACAGGAACCTGTTCCCCCGGCTCATGCTACAGGAACCTGATCCCCGGCTCATGCTACAGGAACCTGTTCCCCCGGCTCATGCTACAGGAACCTGATCCCCCGGCTCATGCTACAGGAACCTGATCCCCGGCTCATGCTACAGGAACCTGATCCCCGGCTCATGCTACAGGAACCTGATCCCCCGGCTCATGCTACAGGAACCTGTTCCCCGGCTCATGCTACAGGAACCTGTTCCCCCGGCTCATGCTACAGGAACCTGATCCCGGCTCATGCTACAGGAACCTGATCCCCCGGCTCATGCTACAGGAACCTGATCCCCCGGCTCATGCTACAGGAACCTGATCCCCGGCTCATGCTACAGGAACCTGATCCCCGGCTCATGCTACAGGAACCTGATCCCCGGCTCATGCTACAGGAACCTGATCCCCGGCTCATGCTACAGGAACCTGATCCCCGGCTCATGCTACAGGAACCTGATCCCCGGCTCGTGCTACAGGAACCTGATCCCCGGCTCATGCTACAGGAACCTGATCCCCGGCTCATGCTACAGGAACCTGATCCCCGGCTCATGCTACAGGAACCTGATCCCCGGCTCATGCTACAGGAACCTGATCCCCGGCTCATGCTACAGGAACCTGATCCCCGGCTCATGCTACAGGAACCTGATCCCCGGCTCATGCTACAGGAACCTGATCCCCGGCTCATGCTACAGGAACCTGATCCCCGGCTCATGCTACAGGAACCTGATCCCCGGCTCATGCTACAGGACCTGATCCCCGGCTCATGCTACAGGAACCTGATCCCCGGCTCATGCTACAGGAACCTGATCCCCGGCTCATGCTACAGGAACCTGATCCCCGGCTCATGCTACAGGAACCTGATCCCCGGCTCATGCTACAGGAACCTGTTCCCCCGGCTCATGCTACAGGAACCTGTTCCCCCGGCTCATGCTACAGGAACCTGATCCCCGGCTCATGCTACAGGAACCTGATCCCCCGGCTCATGCTACAGGAACCTGATCCCCCGGCTCATGCTACAGGAACCTGTTCCCCGCTCATGCTACAGGAACCTGATCCCCGGCTCATGCTACAGGAACCTGATCCCCCGGCTCATGCTACAGGAACCTGTTCCCCCGCTCATGCTACAGGACCTGTTCCCCCTGCTCATGCTACAGGAACCTGTTCCCCCGGCTCATGCTACAGGAACCTGATCCCCGGCTCATGCTACAGGAACCTGATCCTCCGGCTCATGCTGCAGGAACCTGATCCCCCGGCTCATGCTACAGGAACCTGTTCCCCCGGCTCATGCTACAGGAACCTGATCCCCCGGCTCATGCTACAGGAACCTGTTCCCCCGGCTCATGCTACAGGAACCTGTTCCCCCGGCTCATGCTACAGGAACCTGATCCCCCGGCTCATGCTACAGGAACCTGTTCCCCTGGCTCATGCTACAGGAACCTGTTCCCCCGGCTCATACTACAGGAACCTGATCCCCCGGCTCATGCTACAGGGACCTGATCCCCCGGCTCATGCTACAGGAACCTGATCCCCCGATTAATTTGCCTTTCTTCTTTGTAAGACTAATTAGTAAAGTACTATTCGACCAATTGCGGAATAATATTATTTATCCCTAAGAAATACGTGCAACTTTCACACAGACGGAACTGTAGTCAAGTGGTTAACACGCTGGACTGGTAATCCATGGATCGCAGGTTCGATCCCCCGTCTGACCCTAATAACATTAACAGTCTTTCAGATGAGACTTTAAACTGAGGTCTCGTGTTGGTGCTTTACACCGTGCACGTAAAAGAATCATGGAATGGGTCTCTGACTGTATCATTGCACTATTCTCCAAAAATCTAAAATGACTAATCTCTTCAGGAGGCGTCGCTCATATGGGCAACCGGTAGCGACGATAAATAAACGTAAATCTCACACACGCATCTTTCACCAACATCGCCAACATCGCCCCCCCCCCTATTTAATGAACTGTCTATGTAATCACTCATTTCTTACTATACTAACCAAACGACTTGCACTTCACGTCACCCATGTAGACGAGTTCGAGTAAAAATTGTACAAAATGGACTAGTCGTCATTCAGATTGATACAATAGCATCTTATGACCTAGATTGTTGTCCCCAAAATATTTAGTCGTGAACTGAGCATAAACGATTTTCATTATTCCTTCCGATGTCTCGGAGGTAGGCTACTATAGACGTCAGTTTTAACATTAATGAATATTGTGTGTCCATTTTGCACGCTATTTACTGGAACCTCTCCCCCATTGGACACCCCACTTATACAAATTTATTTTAGCTCGATTGCGAAACTTATATTAATCACTCTCGAGACCTCATTCCTGATGGAATCCATCGCCACGAGGGAGAGAGAAGAGGCAACGTGGAATTTAAATGCCTTGCCTAGGGGCACAATCGTAACGGCTCCAGCGGGGCTCGAACTCCGGACCTTTCGCTCCTGAAGCGAACGCGCATCCACTGCGCTATCACGTCTTCCACGACACCCCACTCCCGATATAGTTGTGCCATAGGGCGTGGATCAAGATGCACAGAGATATATCTCTATGTCAACATATTTCTCAAGAAATTCCATACTGGACTGCCAACGGCCATTGATTACTATATGTTCAACTCAAATAGTGTTGCTTGATCTTTTCAGAGACGAAAGAAGGGAGGCTACGCCATGTTAGTATGTATGTATTCCAACAAAGTTGTCTATTGGGCATACGTAAACATAAGTTTCTGTTACTAGAATAACCAGCTAGAGAAAAATAGATAAAGTTATAACATAACTTTGCTTGTATTCAATGTAATATATTCAATGTCATCACATTTTTTCTTATATGTCCACACGAGTAATAACACCTGGAAGGATACTGATTGGTCAATGCATGACATTGACACTTTGCAATGCACATTCAACATATACATGTTGTTTGTGTTCATTGTTTATTTGTTGAAAATCAACTGCTTAGATCAATAAAATGCTAACTATGCACTAGACGTATATATACAGTGATAACAAATATTGTGTCGATTATTTGCGTGAATTTGCTTGATCATCAGGGACTATTTACTACGGCGTATGGATGCATTAATGTGATAAGGCTCAACAATATACGTATGCTTTCTGTAAAGTTATGGTTGTTGTTACTATGGCAATGCGATAAAAAGGATGTTAGTTTATACACATTTATTTTATCTCGATTAATTATCTTTCGCACCTGAAGCGAACGCACATCCACTGCGCTATCACGACTTCCACAAAAGGGTGCTACACTCGTGGTAATTTCATACCATATTGTTTGAAACTCGTTTTGGAGTTTTATTATTAACCTCGCCAAGTGTAAGATCCTATATATATATATATTTGTTTATTTATAGAGGGTATATCCGTATTGTACTAATCATCCTTAGGGCCTTCTAAAACAATTCATTTATAACACAATAATTACTATTGGTTTTCCGGTATTCGGCCGTCTAGGTGAATAGCTTCTGGTCTCTTTTTCACCATGTACAATAATATTACTAAGTAATTCCATCATTTTTGCATTTAATGCAATTGTCTAAACTGAGATTGCATAACACATGTCGAAAATAAAATACACGTTCACTCGCTTATGATTTCAACATGGCGTCGAAAAAACCAACTATTTTCGACCTACCTATGAAAATGTAACGGAAATGTTAATTACAGTTAAAGCAGAATTACATTGTAATAAAGGATGTTTTGGGTAAAATATAAATACTAATGTGTGTGTGTTTACAAAAATCGAAATAGTCGCTCAGAAACGATAAAATTCCAACACATGAAACATGTAAACACGCACATTGTGCATGCGTGAAACAACAGAAGATGTAGAAAACAACGTATATATTTTGAACATGAAATACTATCTATCTATCTTCCTCTAATGTCGAACTCCTCGCGGGGATGTAGAAATGTCCCTAAAGACTTAGCTAACAGAGGTATGAATCAACATATCAAGTAGTTTAATTAAAAAAGACAACGTGGGACAAATGGGGACGATGCATTCCGAATGTAAACAAGTGCGGACGATGCGTTCCGGTTGTAAACAAGTGCGTGACCGATCGACGCGGAAAGTCCTACTTTCGGTTTCGAATTTGTTTTATCGCAAAAAACACTCTTTACCAAATGAACATAAGCATATAAAGTATAATGTTAGAATGTGTAGCAGCATTGCTACCAATACGTAAAAAATGAATTTTTCAAATATATTTTAATTCATACTATGTAATGCTGCTTTAAGTTCCAAACTGTTAATTAACATTGGGCATAGTAATACTTGTTACTTGCAACTGAGGAATTGAACACCAGCAAATTATGATTACTCTTGGGACCACACTGTCTGGCTGCTGTGTTTTACTCGCAAATATATGTCTCTAATAACCGGATATGCATTTGTAAATGCACTTGGTGAATAGAGACGCCGGGTTGAAGGTTGCAAAAACGATGAAACTGAATTTAGCACACTGGTAACTATCTTAGGCAATAGCATTTTTGGAGAAAAAATGTTAAACAAACTAAAGGGGAACAACATATTTGAATTGACCTATAAACCTGTTTATGGCATTGTCACATAACTGTCACGTGATCTTCCTGAGCAGACGATGACATTTCTTATTTTACCAATACTAACACATAATTCTTTATATTTACCTTTGTTTAAGGGTTGTTAGGTTATGCACAATGGTATTAATGAAAACATCAACATTTACAGACTTTCGAAATAAAATGTGAATATTTTACATGTGCGTTCACTTTCGAAATAAAATGTGAACATTTACTTGCATGTTGCACATTTTGCTCTTGGAAAAGTAATAGTGTGAGCTATGAGGTCATTTGCTTTCCTAAGTAAATAAAATCAAGTGAATAAACAAAGACCGGAAACAAACGAGGGACGAAATCAGGGCCATTGACGACATAGTATATATGTCTGTCTGTCTGTCTGTCTGTCTGTCTGTCTGTCTGTCTGTCTGTCTGTCTGTCTGTCTGTCTGTCTGTCTGTCTGTCTGTCTGTCTGTCTGTCTGTCTGTCTGTCTGTCTGTCCTGTCTGTCTGTCTGTCTGTCTGTCTGTCTGTCTGTCTGTCTGTCTGTCTGTCTGTCTGTCTGTCTGTCTGTCTGTCTGTCTGTCTGTCTGTCTGTCTGTCTGTCTGTCTGTCTGTCTGTCTGTCTGTCTGTCTGTCTGGTTAATTCCTGCTTTCAGAACGACATTATATAACGCAAATACAAATACTAAAGCTGAACACTAGTTGGTGTTATTTTGTAGAAAGCGTAAATGACGTCACAAAACTACAACAATGCTAGTAAAATGTTGTCACGTTTAACATCACGATTGTTTGTTGCAGATTTAAACACGGTAATTTCCTTCTTTGCGTATAAAACAAAATGCCTAGTCGTGTTAGAGTAGAGTATGTTAGTATAATTATGTGAACATTTATATCCACTTCCGTCCATCATGTTTGTTTGCAAACACGCGGAGTGATACAACTCGCGAGATTCAATTTCAGTCACATGTTTAATAATAAGGACAAGTGGAATCGGATACAAACTAGGTCATTAAATATAATAATTATGTATGCTTAGAAATCTATTTCAAGAAACTGTTGAAAAGCGACAGTTATCGACAGTCTAAATGGGAAATATTGTCTAACCCCAGCCTGAGTGCGTGTCGCCAACGGCTTTAGATGTTCATAATAAACCAAATATAAGTTGTGATTAATAATAATAAATAATAATAATAAAGACTTTATTTTACGAGATAACTCATTACAGATAATATTATATATAGTTAATATATTATATTACTTTCCGTATCGAGCGAATCGTACGTGATTGTAATGATAATGTGCTCTCGCTTCCACCTGGGATAGCGCAGGAATTTCAGACTTTTCTCAATTAACCCTTTCAACACCACATACCTCTAAATAGGCTTACAAAAAGTGTAGATCCAGATGAGCCGGCTCGTGACGAGCCGTCTCATCAGGATCTGCACTTTTTACCAGTAATATTACTATTTTTAGACAAAATTACCCATTTTGATAAATGAACTAGTCCAAATGTAATTTTCTTATTAATTTATTGGATCTAAAAATATCAGGCACCAGTCCATGTCAGTTACTTGGGGTTGAATGGGTTAAATAAATGTGAATGCGCCTATCGTTATAATTCCAATGTGCAGTTCTCACTTATAGCCCTATCTTTTGATTGCGTTTGATTTGTATATATGTTGAGGGCCTCATGGTAGATTAACTTTTGTTACTAAGTTCTCTCGTAAATTAAAGTCTTTATTATTATTATTATCATTATTATTATTATTAAAAAGCACTAGATCTACTTTCTGATCCGTATATAGCTCCCCGCTGACTTTGATGGAACTTTAGACGGATCTGTAGTACAGTGGTAACACGCTGGACTCGCATGTTCGATCCCCCGTCTGACCCTAATAAAATTAACAGTCTTTCAGATGGGACTTTAAACCGAGGTCTCGTGTCGGTGCTTTACACCGTGCACGTAATAGAACCAGAGAAGACTCTGGAATGGGTCTCTGTCTGTATCATTGCACTATCCTCCAAAAATCTAAAATGACTAATCTCTTCAGGAGGCGTCGCTCATATGGGCAACCGGTAGCGACGATAAATAAACGTAAAACACACACGCTGGAACTTTCTTGGCTATATTGATCCTTATTGCTGTCGAGTTTGTCTATTTGTTTGTCCGTCCGTCCCTATGGAGGATTTGTTCAGAACACATTAGGTGACCCTCTATAAATAAAGAAACCTATATATCTATGTGTCTGTCTGTGACATGCATTTCTACAAATTACACGTGGCCGAGTAGTTAGACGTGTGCCCTTTTGGCTTACATATGAGTCCTACATTATATACTAGATGACATAGAAAACGCACACCTACATTATATACTAGAGGACATAGAAAACGCACACCTACATTATATACTAGAGGACATAGAAAACGCACACCTACATTATATACTGGAGGACATAGAAAACGCACACCTACATTATATGATTATTATTACATGAAAACGA
The DNA here is from genome assembly GCA_014843695.1 of Archivesica marissinica. Classification (NCBI taxonomy): domain Eukaryota; kingdom Metazoa; phylum Mollusca; class Bivalvia; order Venerida; family Vesicomyidae; genus Archivesica; species Archivesica marissinica. The sequence continues at coordinate 21,351,098 of CM026394.1, read as the reverse complement.
AATACGAAGGATTCCATCAAAGATATATCACATCTTTGTTGCAAAACACAAACTGAACAACTAAAAATATTCCAAAATGTTTAAAATATGTATTTATACACTTATCCGAAGTGCGTTTTCTATGTCCTCCAGTATATCTCCATGTTACAGTATATGGTTCCCTTCGAGTACAGCTCCCTAGGTACGGTGTCACATTACATTGTTCTACAAATTTGCCGTCATATATCGTCTCCGTGGTCTAGTAGTTAAGGCGTCCGCCTACAGAGCGGGAGGTCGAAGGTTCGAACCTCGTCATGGGGTTCATTCTGATATGGCCGGTTATTGAGCCGCCAGCTAGTTAAATAATGGTTACCGATTGCCTACCAGCCTGTCATCTGGCATACAAGCATAGGATTCGGGAAGTACTGGTGTTCATAAAAAGAGGTGTCTCATAAGTCAGAAATGGCTGGCCCTTTAAATAGAGGTGACACTATAATAAACAAACACTTTACTTCTTATATCTTAATAAATGCAACATGTATTACCGAGAATCTCTGAATAAATCACATATGTCTATAAAGGTAGATATGGACAAAATAGAATTCCACAAATGAACGCTATTGTTTGTGTTGCAATACACACGACCTAGAAGACGAATATCATTTTATACTTGTTTGCCCGTGCTATTCAGATTTGAGAAAACTTTACATAAAGAAATATTATTTTGTAAGACCAAATATGCTTAGGTTTATTGAATTGTTGCAATCTAATAAAAGAAATATCCTATATAATTTAGCTTTATTCTATAATAAAGCAGTTGACATTAAATTAACACTTTTAAATAATATGACATAAATCCAATATCAGCACTAATTATTGTTCATCCTCATAATTAGATGCATTTTCTTATTATTATCAGATTCTATATGCCACATGACCACGATAAAATTGTTGTATATATTTACATCATATATATTTGTATATATGTATTTGACGATGTACCATGTACAAGTCTTAATAAAAGTTCTGTTCTGTTCTGTTATAAAGACAATCGTTTGCTATTCTTGCATGTTGTAATCCTACACACATTTGCGTGTACAGTAAAACCCTCATACAGACCAGCCCTATATTAACCGGCTGTCCGTTTAGCGCAGTGGTTAACGTGCCGGCTTCTCACAAATGCAACCCGTGTTCGTATGTGAGATGATACGGTGGTCGCCAGATCGGACAAGTGGGTTTTCTCCGGGTTTCCTCTCACAACAAATGACCACATTTACGCTTTCATTTTCGCCAACGAGAGTGATTAATATTAGTTGTTAAAGCTTGTTTCGCAATCGTTGTAAAATAACTAAAGTTTACGCTTTATGTTGACCTTAAAGCACGTTGTATGGGACGATTTAGCAATTCATTTATACGTGAAAAATGCATTTTAATTGCTTTTTGCGATGTAATGTCGTGTTAAGACCCCCCGGCTATTAAGACCACGTGCTCTCTGAACTTAATTATTTATTCTATAATTCAATGGTCGCAAATTATGGAGAGAAATCAAATAAGCTTTTAGCTTTCATTTAAATCCACTTGTATTTATTGTGTACATAATTATTTGTTGTAAATTATGTTATATAATGTCGAATTGTCTAAACCAATGGTTGCAAATTCCTATTAAAGGGCCACCCCGTTAAGACCAGCTATTTCAGTTTCATTGGATTCACCTTATATATTTCATCATTCTCCTCATCCCCGTCATCATCGTCAACGTCATCCCCGTCACCATCGTCATCATCGTCAACACCAATTACACCATCATCGCCATCGATGAAGGCCTTATTATAAATAAGTTATTGTATTATTGTTATGAAGTTTCAAGTTCCATCAGGTATGAGGTCTCGACAACACGAGTGAGGTCTCGAGAACACGAGTGAGGTCTCGACAACACGAGTGAGGTCTCGACAACACGAGTGAGGTCTCGACAACACGAGTGAGGTCTCGACAACACGAGTGAGGTCTCGACAACACGAGTGAGGTCTCGACAACTCGAGTGAGGTCTCGAGAACACGACTGAGGTCTCGACAACACGAGTGAGGTCTCGAGAACACGAGTGAGGTCTCGACAACACGAGTGAGGTCTCGACAACACGAGTGAGGTCTCGACAACACGAGTGAGGTCTCGACAACACGAGTGAGGTCTCGACAACACGAGTGAGGTCTCGACAACACGAGTGAGGTCTCGAGAACACGACTGAGGTCTCGAGAACACGAGTGAGGTCTCGACAACACGAGTGAGGTCTCGAGAACACGACTGAGGTCTCGACAACACGAGTGAGGTCTCGAGAACACGAGTGAGGTCTCGAGAACACGACTGAGGTCTCGAGAACACGAGTGAGGTCTCGACAACACGAGTGAGGTCTCGAGAACACGACTGAGGTCTCGAGAACACGAGTGAGGTCTCGACAACACGAGTGAGGTCTCGAGAACACGACTGAGGTCTCGACAACACGAGTGAGGTCTCGAGAACACGACTGAGGTCTCGACAACACGAGTGAGGTCTCGACAACACGAGTGAGGTCTCGACAACACGAGTGAGGTCTCGACAACACGAGTGAGGTCTCGAGAACACGACTGAGGTCTCGAGAACACGAGTGAGGTCTCGACGACACGAGTGAGGTCTCGAGAACACGAGTGATGTATCGAGAACACGAGTGAGGTCTCGAGATCGATTAAATTAATGCTGTAAGAAATTGCTTTGCACTCGAGCTCAAAGAAGTGTGTAATAATTAAATTAAGATCAAGTTATTAGTGAGAAAACACAAGCATAACACGAACAATTAGACATTAAATTCAAATATGTTACGATATATGATAAACACGAGTCATATCGCAATGGTAGCGCGCTCGCTTCAGGTGCGAACTGCCTGGAGTTCGAGCCCCGCTGGAGCCGTTACGATTGTGCCCTTAGGCAAGGCATTTAAATTCCACGTTGCCTCTGCTCTCTCCCTCGTGGCGATGGATTCCATCAGGAATGAGGTCTCGAGAGTTATTAATATAAGTTATAAGAACTTGTTTCGCAATCGAGCTAAAATAAATTTGTATAAGGATTGTGGTGGGGTTCTTTTTTGGATGACACAGACTAGCAGTAGCTTGCGTCATTATTTAGCGCTATTCCGCCATAAGCAACATAATTTTGCGTTCACTGACATTTGACCTCATTAACATGACCCGAGGTCACAAGTGACGCAAACACAACCAGCTCTCCATAAATATACGTTACTCGTTAGACACATGCACACGAATTCCGTGCTAAGATAAACACATTAAACATCTGATTCTCTAGAGTTCATTCAGAGTGGAGTTCATTCAGAGGGTGAATAATTTACTCCAGCCTTTCCGATGCTTGCGGATCGTGTACGTATACGCAATTGTCAATGAATACACGCTGACCATTTTTCATCAATGAATCGCAATCGCCTACATTGGCTACAATAGCCTTTATTCAATAAGGTATTACCTCCCATGTTGTGCAAGTGAACTTCCCTCTGAATTGTATGAACTATACTGCATGCATGCAATGGAATATGTGCATGTTATGTATAAATAGGCACGTTGGCAAGTAAATAAGACTATGGTCCGCCTCCGTAGTCGAGTGGTTAAGGTCGCTGACTTGTATACCACTGTAAACTATCATCTCTGATGGTCACGGGTTCGAGCCCCGCCCAGACCGTGTCTCATTTATATGAAAAAAGTTGACAGTTTCTTACGGAGGTTGGTGCACCAAGTACTGGTTAACCGCTGGAGCCTGCCCAGGAAAGGTGTTGCTAGGTAAACTGCCCGTCGCTCAAATGGGAGGTTGTATGGTGTGTGTTTTACGTTTATTTATCGTCGCTACCGGTTGCCCATATGAGCGACGCCTCCTGAAGAGATTAGTAATTTTAGATTTTGGAGGGTAGTGCATGATACAGACAGAGACCCATTCCAGAGTCTCCTCTGGTTCTTTTACGTGCACGGTGTAAAGCACCGACACGAGACCTCGGTTTAACGTCCCATCTGAAAGACTGTTAATCTTATTAGGGTCAGACGGGGGATCGAACCTGCGATCCCTGGATTACCAATCCAGCGTGTTACCACTGGACTACAGAAAGTGAGAACACCCCAAATGGGAAACCGGTAGCGACGTTAAATAAACTTAAATTTAAAATAAATAAGACTAGATTTATGGAGTTAACGAGCATCAAATATAATATTATATTAAGCATTTAATCAGATAATATCGACGTTATTCATTAAAGGAAATATACATGCATAATTCATGAACATTTTATTAATTGACTATAGAATTCCATAAGATCAACTACAAATAACGGTAACATTTTAATAACTCAGGCTATAAAATCAACGAGTTATGTTTCACAGATGTCGGCTGCAAAGGAATTCCGCGAGGAAACCTCATTCAGGCCGATGTCCCACAACCAATATCTGCCTCTTCTCTATCCCTCGTTACAATGGATTCCAACACCAATGACGTATCATGCGTGATTAATATAAATTGTGAGAACTTGTTTCGCAATCGAGCTAAAATAAATTTGTATAAACTAAACAACCAATCAGATTCCGATATTTCATACGGGTCGTGTAAATCCCATATTGGCCGTTCTAGCTCTTTATAAGCCGAGCCAAGCAATTGATACTGAAGAGTATCCGTGGTCGAGTGGTTAAGGCCGCTGATTTGTATACCACTGAAAACTATCATCACTGATGGTCACAGGTTCGAACCCCGCTCAGACCGTGTTTCTGTATATGATAACGCTGGCAGTTTCTTACGGAGGTTGGTGCACCAAGTACTGGTTAACTGCTGGAGCCTGCCCATGAGCCTGCCCAGGAAAGGTGGTGTTAGGTAAACTGCCCGCCGTCGCTCAAATGGACAACCGTTAGCGACGTTAAATAAACTTAAATGTTGGCCCTATGGTCATGTCGTAATTAATGCTTGCACAAGACATGTTGGCCCTATGGTCATGTCGTAATTAATGCTTGCACAAGACACACATTTGTTTTGGCCCTATATTCAATTCAATTCAATTATTCTTTATTAACTCAGATCATTTACATGACATATGAGTATACATGTAATTAATCAACAGAAGTTGTGACACGGATTGATAAATAAATAATAAAGAGCATAATTTTATGAGAGAGAAGAGTCAAGTTTGGAGATGGGAAAATAGAAAAAAGAGCTATAGTGTAGTAGATAAGGACCATGAATGTTCAGAAGGTGTAAAAAGCACCACATTTGGCATGATTGTAGTTTAGAACTAGCTTGTAAATAATAGGCCGGAAGACAATCACGAGAGTCCATGAGTCCCCCGTGAGATGGGGCCCCAAAGGGGCACATAATTGTGTAAATGTGCATGTATATAATTAATTTATTACAGTCACAAATGGTATATGACTTGTGCAAATGAGGTATGTTATCAGGACAAAAGGTTACATCAGTATAAAAATGACTTAATTAAATACAAAATTGAAAATTGACGCCCTAATTAGTAATAATGCTATAAACGAGGCCCAGAATGTAGTTAAAATTGGCCAATTACGATTAATAATATAATAAATATTACAATGTTATGCCAGTATCCACTATTGTACAATAAATAACTACTTTACACAACTACAAAGATCTAAATGTTGCATTATGCTTTAGGTAATGACCAGAAGCCACTTTTAATTGGTTAACAGAGTTTTTTCCCTTTTAGCAAAATTTCCATGAAACATTCAGAGAGTGGAAAAGTTCGAAAATTCGTTGCGTTTTACATGCTGTATCACGCCAAGATGTAAGTATTATTAGTATATTTTGTTTGTATAGATAACACATGTATATATTATGGCGTTGAACATGTTTAATTAATATAAACATAAAGAACAAGAATTATAAAGGTGGGTGGGGTATGCATAACAAAATTTTACATTTTTAATGAAGTTCATTAATTTCAGATATCATGGCAAGTCAACCAGATTCTGCTTGGGTTCGAGCTCTGTCGTGTGATGATGGGCGACACTGTACCGGCCCATTCATTGTACTGGCCACATCACAGCTGTCATTCTTACGGCGGTGTTTGGGTCTATGGTTCATATTGCCACTTTTATCGTTAATCCAAGCACTCACTTATATACTGTAATGGTGTAGATATCATGATAAAATATGTTCCTATCCAATTACTAGAATCCTAGTTATATCTATATATGTATACATTTTTATTTATATTTCCATATAGTATTGTTAAAATTGCATCTGTAATTGTGAAGCGCAATAGAATAGTATTTAATTTTTGCGCTATATAAATGCTATGTATTTGTATTTACTCATGGATGCATATGGCTAACAAAATACTAACACAATCAAGAAATTAACATGAATTAAACATAGTAACACAGTCACAGGTTGACAACAATCAACCAGAGGTTCTGGTGTGTAATTTGATATACTATTATATAACATGTGATGTTGAGTACTGAATGCTTGTTTGTTTGTTTTGATATGCTTACAATGTCATTCCGTCCATTGGGCGCAATAGAGTAGTGGCCCCGGCATGCCTTAAAGTAAACTTTTTTGAAGCTAAAGGAGGAAATTTACATGCCAGAAATGTCCAGACAGTATTTGCCAAACATGCTCATTTTGAACCCAAATTGTACACACTGAAACAACTGACATTGAGACCTGAACGTTCAGTGGCAACTATTTTACCTGGATCGAACCAGAACTAGGACACTTTCCTGGATAAAAATCAACTAGTACCTTTGTGCAGTTGTCAGTATGCATTGGTGATAATTCTGAGGTATTGCTGTCGTTCTGTACAATCTTGTATTGGTTACATTTTGATAGACAATTAATAATGTATTCTACGTTTTAGGAATCCACATCAGGACATGCTGTTGGGTTTGAGCAACCTTCGACATATGAATTGTACATGGCACGATGTTCCAACTGGAGTCAGTGTTGCCTATGCCAAAAGAAGACTTCCGAGAAATCACGAACACCTTTGGCGTATTCTTCACTGAGTGAATGCCTTATCAACCTGAGTCCACACAATGCATTGCCACAGGAACAATTAAAACTTTGGAATGACTTGACCTAGGGAGTGGCAATGATGGAGCAAAATGCCGGCTGGCATATGTCCTGCTTCAGCAGCAGAATATTGATAGAGCAGCAAAGAGACAACAAGTGTGTATGGAAACGATAGAGACAACGAGGTTTAGAAAGAGTTTTGATACAACGTTTCATGGTAGTTGTTTCGTTTACAATAAATCTTATGGTAGACTAGATTAGGTAGAAACAATGGAAATAGATAAGAATGTGTGACATATCATAACTGAGATGTCAGATATCGAAATTCTAGCCAAACATTAAGAGGTGGATATGGTACCGAGGTACAGAATATCATGGAAACTGTTTGTGCACATTTTATAACAAGTACAATAGGCAATATACACTTTCAACTGATTCTACGTCGATTCATGTGTACGATACTGGTGATGATTAATTGAAAAAGGCTATCATTGTTTCTGAGTTGAATGCATAGATAGGGGGTTAAAGCCTCCTCCCAACTACTCAACGTGAATTAGTGACCAAATGATTAGAGCATGTTGCGGACAATCTTGGAAAGACAACTGTAGGTCAAAACGAATCTTTTTCATGGTCACCATTCTTTGCACAACACCTCAATTGACACAAGAGCACCAGCCATAACAGCACTATTCCCATTGTTTCGTGACTCTGCGTTCACTGCGGCTAACGTAAAGCATGGACTGCCAGTTATAAAACATGTCACTGAAGCTAAGAACCCTGGCCAGATCACAGTATTAACAGTCGATCAACCAAGAAGATACAAATAGTACAGGGTATGGACCTGGAAATGGCATGGTGTTGATGGGTGGCCATCTTGAAGGTTATTGGAGATTGGTTAGATGGGAGTGGTTGGCTTGCATTATATGAGTACCTCTCACAATGCATTGAGAGCTACACGTTCATGGCCGGTAAAACTGGTATATCAACACATGAAGATAATGTCCTGAAATCTTGATGTGACTGACCTTCAACCCTGTAACCATGAAGAAGCAGAAGACAGAATGCTTCTCCATGCAGCGCATTCTTTCAATACAGGTTACAAGAGAGTACTTATCCAGGCTATTGATACTAACGTTGTGGTGTTAGCAAATGCTGTGCTCAATTTACATACAGCTTCTACTTGCTGTCTGTGGGTTGCCTTTTGCCATGACAAGCATTTCTGCTCCATACCTTGACACGAAATATCTGACAAGTTCGGTCAAGAGGTCACTTGGCGACTCCTACTATTCCATGCTATCTCCGGCTGTGAAACGGTCTCTGCATTAAATGGTGTTGGTATGAGGACGGTATTCAACATATGGAAATCTATGCATTTTTCAAGAGATTATCTTCAGCACCTGATCACGTTCCCGATGAAGACACAGCAGTGCTCGAGAGCTTTGTTGTTCGTATGTACTACAGAACATGCCATATGAGCTAGGAAATGATGCTAGGAAACATATGTTTTGTTATGATAATAGGACTATTGACAAGGTTCCACCATCACATAGTGCACTCGTCCAGCATGTACTAAGAGCTGTCTACCAGAGTGGCCACATATGGGACCAGATGCTCATCAGATGCCCTTATCTGCCATCTCCAGAGTTGGGATGGACAGGAGAAAGCAACAATTGGATACCACACTGGAGTACACTTCCAGAGGCTTCAAAGGGTTGATAAGAATTGATCAAAAGTAACTTCCATCCCACGTGTGTGTGGTGGACAATGTGAAAGAGAAACTGTTTGTTGAATATAGTACACTGTGTATATTGATGCAGTGTTAAATGCACAATACACAATAACATACATATAGACATATTCCATTCACATGTTAAGATTTATATATTTTAGACAAATAAGATTGTTTTCGAATCTTCTTTCTGTAATTATATTAAGCGCCTCACTATTATAAATATTACCCTTTGAAGGGCCTCATTATATTATATATGTTCTAAGATAAGTATTTTACTAATAGTTTAGTGTGTTGTACAATTCAGATATATTGTACAACCTGTTCACTTATCTTTGTTTAATTGTAATTATCGTTATTATTGAAAATATGCAATTTGCCAAATTAACCGACTAGTACAATGGCTGTTAACAGGGCCTCAGATGACAAACAAAGACATATATACACACACATGTTCAAGTACTGATACTATTCTACCAACATAACTAAGTTCATTTACTTTTCCCTCACTGGGAATAAAAAGAAAAAACTTTGTATTTTATATTTCTCTAAAACAGGAAAAATTACCCTTTAAGGGCCTCATTTTCATCAAACGAGTACACAATTATTATTTGTATGTAAAACATTAGATACTACTATCCCTTCTCTATTTGTATGTAAAACATTAGATACTACTATCCCTTCTCTATTTGTATGTAAAACATTAGATACTACTATCCCTTCTCTATTTGTATGTAAAACATTAGATACTACTATCCCTTCTATATTTGTAGGTAAAACATTAGATACTACTATCCCTTCTATATTTGTAGGTAAAACATTAGATACTACTATCCCTTCTATATTTGTATGTAAAACATTAGATACTACTATCCCTTCTCTATTTGTATGTAAAACATTAGATACTACTATCCCTTCTATATTTGTATGTAAAACATTAGATACTACTATCCCTTCTATATTAGATATTATATACTACTATCCCTTCTATATTAGACATTAGATACTACTATCCCTTCTATATTAGATATTAGCTACTACTATCCCTTCTATATTAGATATTAGATACTACTATCCCTTCTATATTAGACATTAGCTACTACCATCCCTTCTATATTAGACATTAGCTACTACTATCCCTTCTATATTAGATATTAGCTACTACTATCCCTTCTATATTAGATATTAGATACTACAATCCCTTCTATATTAGACATTAGATACTACTATCCCTTCTATATTAGACATTAGATACTACTATCCCTTCTATATTAGACATTAGCTACTACTATCCCTTCTATATTAGACATTATATACTACTATCCCTTCTATATGTTTGTTTTTTTTTTGTTTTTTTTTTTTTGTTTTTTTTGTTGATACTACTATCCCTTCTATATTAGACATTAGATACTACTATCCCTTCTATATTAGACATTAGATACTACTATCCCTTCTATATTAGACATTTGATACTACTATCCCTTCTATATTAGACATTAGATACTACTATCCCTTCTATATTAGACATTAGATACTACTATCCCTTCTATATTAGACATTAGATACTACTATCCCTTCTATATTAGATATTAGCTACTACTATCCCTTCTATATTAGATATTAGATACTACTATCCCTTCTATATTAGACATTAGCTACTACTATCCCTTCTATATTAGACATTAGATACTACTATCCCTTCTATATTAGACATTAGATACTACTATCCCTTCTATATTAGACATTAGATACTACTATCCCTTCTATATTAGACATTAGATACTACTATCCCTTCTATATTAGACATTAGATACTACTATCCCTTCTATATTAGACATTAGATACTACTATCCCTTCTATATTAGACATTAGATACTACTATCCCTTCTAAATTAGACATTAGATACTACTATCCCTTCTAAATTAGACATTAGATACTACTATCCCTTCTATATTAGACATTAGATACTACTATCCCTTCTATATTAGACATTAGATACTACTATCCCTTCTATATTAAACATTAGATACTACTATCCCTTCTATATTAGACATTATATACTACTATCCCTTCTATATTAGACATTAGATACGACTATCCCTTCTATATTAATTAGCATGTGAAAACAATTAAAGTAGTAACAGTTAATTAAATTATTGGAACTTTAAAAAGTGTTGTGTTTTTTTAACTTTCTGTTAATGGTCCCTTTTTGGAGTCAAAGGGCCTCTCGTGATTGTCTTCCGGGCGTTTTGGAAAGTATACACCCTCATGTTACTTGTGTGAACATTTGGTGCTTTTTACACCTTTCGAACGAAATCATCATTTTGTGGTCCTTATCTACTACACTACTATGGTCATATAGTAAGTAATGTGTTTACAATACTTACTATATGGCTACAGGACAACAACAAATAGTTTACATTACTTACTATATGACCATAGGGCCAACACAATATGTGTGTATTGTGCCTCATATCATATAGTCATATAGTAAGTAATCTTTGCACAAGACACAAATAAAAACATTTGGCCCTGTATTTACATTACTTACTATATGACCATAGGGCCAAAACAAAGTTTACATTACTTACTATATGGCCATAGGGCCCAAAATAATAATTTGTGTATTGTGCCTATAGTCATATAGTAAGTAATGTTTGCACAAGACACAAATATATTTTTTTGGCCCTGTATTTACATTACTTACTATATGACCATAGGGCCAAAACAAAGTTTACATTACTTACTATATGACCATAGGGCCAAAACAAGTTTACATTACTTACTATATGGCCATAGGGCCAAAAATAATAATTTGTGTCTTGTGCCTGTGAATGGCACTAGCAAATGACGTCAAGTTACAGACAATAGTCTATATTTAATAAATAAAACGTGACACTAGGTATATGTAACAACCGTCTAAATGCATGTAACTATTTCCTTCGAACATTCCAGAACGATATTTTAGGATTTTGTAGACCGTTTTGATTGCGTTGACATATTATGTGAAAGTTCATTAGTGGCCGGCAGGGACGAGCGACTATATTCGATACTTCAAAGCTTTATATATATATCAGGTGGTGCAAAGAACAGGCCAATAACCTAATAAACTGATAATATACAACTATACATGAATATATGTATTAGTTCTTGCAGCTTATATCTTATTTCCTATGAAAGTTTTACTGGTTACTGTTTTACATGTTTCATTATGCTATTTCATGTCTTAATTTGTTGAGGGCCCCATGGTAGATTGACATAATTGTTCAAATGAGTATGTCGTTAAATAAAGTCTTTATTATTATTATTATTATTATTATTATTATTATTATTATTAGTATACGCTCTGGGTATGAGCATCGTTGTTTGTTGAACATTTCAACAACAACACGATTCTTTGAAAAGACATAAATGAAATATTTCCATTAAAGTTAGATTTGCAATATTTATTATTGTCAGAAAATAGCTAAACTACTAAAACATGTATACGTGCATGCAACGGCAGAGCAACAGGAAACAGAAGCAGTAAGGGAGATAATGCCAGCTTCCACTGTTCAAAAACGATGACTGATTGCAGTTTCTTTCACTGAGAAAACTAATTCACCGGAAAGCATACAAGAAATAGAGGATATTTGTGTTAAAGCGACACTACATCAGCGAAAACACAAATTTCTACAGCATGTATTTTCCTATTATATGATATAATTTGTTTCCAAATATTTGCCTCAAATACTGAGTATTTCAACAAATAAACAAACGTCGTATGCGCGGTTTGTTGACATAACAACACAATGTAAACATCCATGCGTAATACAACTAGTGTATCCTGAATAACACGATTTATGGTACATATTTACCTTTATCTCACATTTGTGCCTATTTATTTGTATTTGTATTATTTTATCTCGCGCTTAGTATTGACTCCGATGACTAACAAACGTCAATTCAGGAGCATGGATGACCGTTATATGTTATCCTACTTTCAATCCACACAAGCACTGCTTATTGATACAATGTTAGTGTTCGAATGTATTCGGAAGAATTAGTAGTAGCAATGCATTTATACATGCAAAAATGCATTTTATTTGCTTTTTGTGGTGTAATGTCGCTTTAACGCCATTCGTGGAAAAACACATTTCGTTGATCACGAGATGAAAATAAAATTATATCTTACACTAACAAACACACAGCAAATCTTTTTTCTTTTATGATTTCCAATGACGTTGACTAATATAATATTTGTTTTCAAATGTTATTCATTTTAACTGACCTGTCTGGAGCCTCATTGCACTAAGCGCAATCTTAGAAAATAGCTAAAATACAAAAGTACATCTAACCGCAATAATACGAAACGCAACCAGCGGCAGAGAAAATGCCATCTTTCACTGTTTCAAAGCGGTGATAGGTAGAGTTTTCTTTCACGGAGAAAACTCTATCATTTATTGGAAAACATCTTTATTATTTCATTTCGTATTGTAAAGTAGATTATCACTTATTGAATACGGATCTGTTGTTATTATTATCGCATATTCATCAATCAGCAGCTCTTGTTTGTCATCTGGGCGTATATTTAAGTTACAGAGTACCACACTTATAACGTCAGCGTATCACTTTGTATTCTTATCAATAACGCAGTCCCTCTGGAAGTGAATACCCGCCGAGTTATATTCCCACCATTCGTCTGCGTCGCTCTTTGTGTGCTCAGACAAGTAGCATGTATTCCAGCGTGGAAAGTAATCGAAGGAACGGCATAGAAATGCCTCGTCAGTCTCACATCTTTGCTGGCATTCTTTTAGACTGGTTCCGTTCACTGTATCGTAGTTATTATCCCGGATTATGTAATTATACACAGTCTGGTAGGTGTTTCCGTATCCGCGTTCACACCGGTCCACACAACTTTGTTGCAGACCGTCATAGCTGAGTCCCAGCTTGCACTGGTATTTGTCATCTCTACATGCACTATTCTCAACGTGACATACGTCGAAGGAGGAACCACACGCGCTTCCAATGCCATCGTAGTAGAGTATTCCGCCAATAATTACATTTCTGGAATTAGAAAATTCCTCAACTTCAGTCAACTCTTGATTAACATTCACAAACGATTCTTTTAGCTCATTTCTCAAGCCATCGGCAAGTTGTTTCACTTCCTGCATAGTGTCGTCGAACGCTTGCCCTATAGCACCGCTAAGTCCTCGCAAGAAGGTGTCCGTTTCCCTCTCACCTTGAACATAACTCTCAATTGCAGCAATGTTGCTTTCAAGAGTATCTAATCTGTCTATGAAGTTCTTCACATTCAGACTAACTGTTTCATTTTTGCGCGGTTCTGGTATTCCTCCTTCTAGTACTGTGTCATTAAGTGATTGGATCAGTTCATGGATAATCTCGTAACCCTCGCCAATCTCATCAGTACGCTCTTGGAGATCGTGTAAAATGTTCTCATTTTCATCATGACACGATACAAGAGTGGATATTACAAGAGATGTTAGAATGAACGAATATATATATGCGCCATGTGTTCGATACATTGTTGCAATAATAACAAGTTATAATTAAAGTAGTGTGTGCTTAAAGCTTTACGAATATTAACATCCACATAAAATATGCCTATGTGCTCCGTGTTCCTCATTATACTCTTTATATTAGACATAAATTGTTAAGTGGATATCCGCCTATGTGTACATGGCGTACACTTACTTAAACATTGAATGTAATTATAAACAGTGGAACACATTTAGTGTACTTGTGCAATGGTGTAGCTTTTTGTCTGGTAAGCATGGAGTGGGGAGAGCTAATCTTTGTGGTTGGGGTGCATGCACTATCTCTTAGTTTTAATTCTTAAGCTCATATTCAAGTCATAAACTAACTGTACGTTTTCCATTTCTTTGTGTCATTTTTTTTCCGCATATGATATAATAATTAACAAATATTAACCACGAAACTTAATTTTATGTGTTCTTTTTCTACATCAGATCATACATTACAGAAATTGTTCATCCAACATTGTTTATTTAGTTCGAAATGACGGGGAGGGCTGTAAATAATGTTGTTATAACTTGTAGCCCAACCCATTTGCTTTTTTCCCTTGACAAAACAAATGTATCGTATACTGCAATCATATAATTACGTATTAATCTCTGATTTGTTCTTAGTATTGTATGTATATATGTAATGTATTGTATGAAAAAATGCAATAAAATATTATTAAAACAATGGTGTAGCTGGCCTTGAATTAATTTCCATTCCAAACAGTTGGATTGCGCAGTAGTAGCGAGTTCGCCTCAGGTGCGAAAGGCTCGTAGTTCTCACCAAGCCATAGCCGGGCGCCAGGGTGCCACTATGTTAGACGAGGCATTTAAATTCCACATTACCTCTTCTCTCTTCCTCGTGGCGATGGATTCCATCATGTATGAGGTCTCGAGAGTGATTACTACATGGTGTAGGAACTTGTTTCGCAATCGAGCTAAATAAAAATATATATATATATATATATACTCACACGAAAAAGAAAGTGTGCACTTGGCTTGGTTAGAGGGATACTTTTATACTTATATAGGTCTATAGAAGCAATATATAGGCAAATTTGGTATCAAAAGTGCAAAAATGTATTGGCTACACGATGTTTTACTTTTAATTGAAATTTGATAATTATCAGAATACTGTTTTACGTGTGAATATAAGTATAACATTTTCCCTCTAACCAAGTGCACACTTTCTGTTTCGTGTGAGTATATATTAGAGAGCAGCTTGGGAGCATCCCCACTCAACGATTGTGTTGACCGTAGAACGCATCTGGTGAGTTCTGGTGTATATCCTGAGATAATATATTACACATCCATAGCTAGATCTATACAATTTTGGAAATAATGTTCTTACATTTTTCAAATATATGCTCACATGTTTCAATACTCAGAGATGAATGATATATGTGTTGTGTTTGCTCCTGCTACTCAAGTCATACACAAAGCTTCAACTGTTGAATCTAGCGGCGTTGTGTCCAGAAGCTTTAGCTTATACACATTTATTTTAGCTCGATTGCGAAACAAGTTCTTTCAACTTATTTTAATCACTCTCGAGACCTCATTCCTGATGGAATCCATCGCCATGGAGGAGAGAGAAGAGGCAATGTGGAACTTAAATGCCTAAGGGCACAATCGTAACGGCTACAGCGGGGCTCGAACTCCGGATAGTTAGGACATGAAACGAACGCGCTTGCACAGCGCTATCACGACTTCCAAAAAGCTGTTCACAAAGGAGGAAAACAAAAATGGTTCTGTCCACAACCCCTGAAAATCACGTGACGCCTATAACACAGCAACTCAACATATATTCCGTTTTATTAAATTTTTAACAAAGAACCCTATATCTAGTATAATTTCTGCTCAATTTACACATAACCATAGTGTTGACTTTTTGGGCTTTGCATGACAAAAGCTTAATAAATGTGTGTATTGTCGGACATGTACAGTAATATCTTTTAATGAATTTCGATTTTAGAGTTGAATATTGTGAGCACATTGGTAATGAAGTGATACTCATTTCCCACAATTTCTAGAATTACAATAAATACATAATCTGTCGTTGTAGGTGTTGGTAACGACCACGCTGTCCAATTAGCGCAGTGGTTAGCGCGCTCACTTCTCACCAATGCAACCCGGGTTCGATCCTCGGACTCGGAAAGTATGTGAGATGGTAAGGCGGTCGCCAGATCGGGCAAATGGGTTTTCTCCGGTTACTCCGGTTTCCTCCCACATGAATGACCACATATACGCTTTCATCCGCGCCAACGAGGAGTGATTAATATATTAAGTTGATAAGCTAATGAAATGAGCGGACATTTCAAAAATAGATTCATTTTCATATGCAGAACTGTATTATGATATTGAATTACACTGCCTAGTGAGAATCTATTATTAAACCAAACCACCAAGCAGCGTGATCACACTAGGCTGAAACTCTAGCCTTTAAACACAGTGTTGCTTCTACCATTTGGAACATTTCGCATGTTACTACGTGATAATCGTGATACGTTTCTCTTATTCTTCGCCGTGTCATGCGCGCGCGACCTTTCTTAGTCGATTATTACGTGCATGACGCCATTGGTTGTCGTGACGGATGTAGGTTGATATATTTGTGTATGTATGTATGTTCCATTAATGTCAAACCCCTTGCCGGGGCGTAGACATGTTTTCCTGGGCAAGCTTAGCCCGACCTAAATGGTTAACCAGTACTAAGCAATGTGTGTGATGTGCCTTGCTCAATGACACTACATACGTGGCCTGACCGAGTATCGAACCCGGGACCGTTCGATTCCAAATCCGACGCTCTAGCACTGGACCACGGATGCCACACAGTAGAGTTCATGTTGGTGCGAATTCATGTTGTATTGTATCTATTTATTGCATACGTCTTTTATTTTTCTATGCCCTAAGAAACACTGGCTATTAAGTAGAGATGTAGTTACATACGCTATGTAGAACTGGAAACATGTTTTACTTTGGCTTGGTTTGGTCGCGAAATTAAGTGGCACACTGTATGGCGTGAAAACAAATCAGGTTATCATGGACACAAATATGTTTTAAAAAAACTACCAAACCCTTGATATTGACTCAAGGTCAGACGGTGTTATTGATATAGTGGTCTGGGATTGGTTGAAAACGTGTAGGGAAGCCCTAAAGAGGTATTGATACATGAACTGATTGGCTGAGAATGTTTTGTCAGCAATAGTGAAAATGACTTTATGACGAGGGAGAGAGAAGAGGCAACGTGGAATTTAAATGCCTTGCCTAAGGGCACAATCGTAACGGCTCCAGTGGGGCTCGAACTCCGGACCTTTCGCACCTGGAGCGAACGCTGTGCTATCATGACTTCCACATAAGCTGATATACTTTTAGAAACTGGATTCCCGGCTTAATTTTGAATTTCGACCACGCCGGTTTACGGTTTCAATAAAAGGCAACAATGTATGTCGTAAATATTTAAACATAAACTGTTATATAAATCTCATTTAAAGCGACACTACATCGCAAAAAGCAAATAAAAGGCATTTTTTCACGTTTTAATACATTGCTACTACACATTCTTCCGAATACATTCGAACACTAAGTGTTAACATTGAATCAATAAACAGTGTTTTGTGGATTGAAAGAATGATTTCATATAACGATCGGTTGTATCTCACTTTCCCAACATTTTGATTTTTGGTCTGTCTAGACTGTCTCACTTTCCCAACATTCAACTTTCACACCTTTGCCTTACCTGTGTGGAAAGCATACTGCTGGGCATAAAGTTGCGTTACACACATGTTTAATATTAATATATTACTTTCACCAAGTGATCAGTATATATCTGATACTTGATGATAGTTGATGATTGAATACTTGATTAATTAATAGTGTCAATAGTTTCAATTACAATTAGTGTTAATTACAGATATGTGATTACAGTGATTACAGTGACTATATTTCACATTACTTGGTTAATTGATTACAATTAGGTTTAACTACATGCAAGTGATTACAGTGAATACATTTCACATTACTGGATTAATTAATTACAATAAATGTGTGTACCATAATTACATGTAATTGTAACTCTACTGTGAAAGTGTATATATATTCCACCAAATATGTTGAACTGTACACTTGCATCATGGCAAACGCTCAAGTCGGAGTACGGTTTATAGAGAACAGTCGGGGATCTCAGACGCTGGTACACAATGAGTACATGTTCAGTTTGAAGACAAGAAGAGGCGACCGCAGCTACTGGAACTGTGTGAACCGGGATTGTACAGCGAAGATCAACACACAGAATGGGATTCCAACTAAGATCATGGTGAATCACAACCATCCACAGGACCCTCTCGGAGTTACAGCGAAACAACTGATGAGCAACGTTCGGAAACGAGTGCGAGAGACCATTGAGCCGATACCTGCCATATACGACGATATGTTAGCCAATCTCCGAACACCAGAATGGGATGCGGATACAGAGGCTGTCGCCATCAAGTTACCGACATTCTATTCGGCTCGTCCTGCTTTGTACAGGTAAATAATAAGATTTTTTTTATGAAAATGCATATATAATTTAAGCGGTCTGTTTTTAGTCTGTTACTCTGTATTTACAAAACAATCTTATGTACAGTGAATAATATCCCATATATTTTATTCCATTTCAGACAAAGGGCGAAACTACAACCTACGTTACCTAAGGTTCGACAAGACGTGACGTTGGATGGAAAATGGACAGAGACAACGGCGGGCGATAAGTTCCTACTCGCGGATGATGGGGAAGAAAACCGCATCCTCGTGTTTGCTACGTTGGAGAACTTAATGGAACTCTCGAGAGCTGACATTTGGTATGTCGATGGGACGTTCTACTCCAGTCCATCATACTTCTACCAGGTGTACACAATCCATGGTATGGTTGATGGGTACATGTGTACTCTTATATATGCGCTGCTACCGAACAAACGTGAGACCACCTACAGACGGCTGTTTGAACTTGTCCAGGGCGCTGGTGACCGACACAACATCGAACTCAAACCAGGAACTGTTATGATGGACTTCGAAGTTGCTACATACATGCTCCTGACTTGACGTTTGTTTTGTCATCGGAGTCAATACTAAACGCCAGATAATGTCGCTTAGAGATAATTTAATAGTCTAAAAATATATAGTGTGAGATGTAACGGTAAATCTGTACCATAAATCGTGTTATTCAGGATACACTAGTTATATTGTTTGGCAACATTAAACGGAGACATTTGCATATTCCGTGAACTTACTTCGTTAATAATCGATTTCCGAAGTAAAATATGAGCTTTAGATTATTGTACACTTACTTGATTAAAAAATTAACGGTAAAACCCTAACGTATGTCCTGGTCGTAGTACACGAAAACTCACGAAGACTTTGGCGGAGATTAATTAGTCTCAGTTTAATGTTGCCAAACAATATTACGCATGCATGTTTACATTATTTTGTTATGTCAACAAACCGCGTATACGACGTTTGTTTATTAGTTGAAATACTCAGTATCTGAGGCAAATATTTGGAGAAAACAATATACCGTATAATAGGAAAATACATTCTGTAAAAATGTGTGTTTTCACTGATGTAGTGTCGCTTTAAGCATTCCCTTTATTGCACGTTATAATTATATGCTGTGTCTTACACATAAAATGTACGCATAACTTTTCCAGTATTTTAATAATAAAAAAACTATGCGTTGTATCTACACGTATATAGCAAGGGTATCACGAATCTTCCTTTGGAAGAAGACGGATCTGTAGTACAGTGGTAACACGCTGGACTGGTAATCCACGGATCTGTAGTACAGTGGTAACACGCTGGACTGGTAATCCACGGATCTGTAGTCCAGTGGTAACACGCTGGACTTGTAATCCACGGATCTGTAGTCCAGTGGTAACACGCTGGACTGGTAATCCACGGATCTGTAGTCCAGTGGTAACACGCTGGACTGGTAATCCACGGATCTGTAGTCCAGTGGTAACTGGTAACACACTGGACTGGTAATCCACGGATCTGTAGTCCAGTGGTAACACGCTGGACTGGTAATCCACGATCTGTAGTCCAGTGGTAACACGCTGGGCTGGTAATCCACGGATGTGTCCACTGTTAACAAGCTCGGACTGGTAATCCACGGATCTGTAGTCCAGTGGTAACACGCTGGACTGGTAATCCACGGATCTGTATCCAATGGTAACTGGTAACACACTGGACTGGTATCCACGGATCTGTAGTCCAGTGGTAACACGCTGGACTGGTAATCCACGGATCTGTAGTCCAGTGGTAACGGTAACACACTGGACTGGTAATCCACGGATCTGTAGTCCAGTGGTATCACGCTGGACTGGTAATCCACGGATCTGTAGTCCAGTGGTAGCACGCTGGACTGGTAATCCACGGATCTGTAGTCCAGTGGTAACACGCTGGACTGGTAATCCACGGATCTGTAGTCCAGTGGTAACACGCTGGACTGGTAATCCACGGATCTGTAGTCCAATGGTAACTGGTAACACACTGGACTGGTAATCCACGGATCTGTAGTCCAGTGGTAACACGCTGGACTGGTAATCCACGGATCTGTAGTCCAGTGGTAACACGCTGGGCTGGTAATCCACGGATATGTAGTCCATTGGTAACACGCTGGACTGGTAATCCACGGATCGCAGGTTCGATCCCCCGTCTGACCCTAATAAAATTAACAGTCTTTCAGATGGGACGTTAAACCGAGGTCTCGTGTCGGTGCTTTACACCGTGCACGTAAATGAACCAGAGGAGACTCTGAAATGGATCTCTGTCTGTATCATTGCACTATCCTCCAAACTCTAAAATGACTAATCTCTTCAAGAGGCATCGCTCATATATGGGCAACCCAATGAACCCATAGCGACGATAAATAAACGTAAAACACTTCATTTGGAGTCTGTGATGTCAGGGTTAATGTTCGCATAATGTTTGCATTATTAAAAATGGAATAAACATATTCCACTCAACTTTAATTTCAAATGACTGTGACTGTGTATATATAGATATCTAGTTATCATGTCTATATAATAGCGTGTTAATTGTAACATAATCAGCCGGTTATCTCTTTATTTAGTTTCATGATAACTATGAGCTGATTAAACAATGTACACATGTGTGGGTCAGGGATGTGTTCAACAAGAGCACAACGATGTGTAAGTAACCAGAACACTGACATTGTGATATATGGTGTAGTAACATTTCTCGTTGACCAGTTAACAATAATAATGATAATAATTCAATATAATAACAGTATAAAGTCTATATTTTACGATCATAGTTGTTAAACAGATAACATACACAAGTTGTTAACTTCATATGAAAAAAGTTGTTTGGAATGTGACCAGTTTTATGACGTACATGTATACGAAACATGGATACATTAATCTTAGTTTTAGTTCGTGTGATAGTTTTATGTGTGTTAATGGCGATGACCAATTCTAAACAGTGTGTTAAACAAAGCAACTGTATATGCGTGTTCGACGATGGCAGTGGAATGATAGATCTATCCGCTATTGGCAAAACTGACGGCACTCCTTTGTAAGTGTGTGTGTACTACTTTTTCTGATTTAAGAAATTATATGTAATTCGCCGGAAATGCCCACTATCACGTAGCGAGACTCGAATATAGTCTGTAATTCTAAGAGCGAGGTTCAGCCACCTGTGAAGCTGCCTTCGTGCCGAGTTCTGGTCGTTTTTAATGTTATGCTAACCAGCTAGTTTGCGGTGGGTCTGTGGTTATACCCGGGTTCCCACCCATGTCTGAACTATTATTCGAATGGGCATAGGGGGTCTTTCTCCACCAATACAAGCTGGCTATCATCATATGACCATATGTATTCTGAAAGTGTTGAGACATACCTTTAAATACCCTTTTATTAAAGCGACATTACATCGCAAAAAGCAATTGTTCACGTATATGCATTGCCTACTACAAATGCTTTCGAATACATTCGAACACTAACGCTGAATCAATAAACAGTGTGTTTGTGGATTGAAAGTATTATTTCACATAACGGTCATCCATTCTCCTCTTGTTTTGTCATCGGAGTCAGAGATAATGAAGATGTATGACCACATAAACGCTTTCATCCGCGCCAACGAGAGTGATTAATATATTAAGTTGTTAAAATTTGCTTTGCAATCGTTGTAAAATAAATAAAGTATAAAAAAGTATTAGAGATAAATTAACTAAGAATAGTCTACAAATATACAGGCACAAATGTGAGATATAACGGTAAATATCTAACCATAAATCGTGTTATTCAGGATACTCTAGTTGTATTACGCATGGATGTTTACATTATTTTGCTATGTCAACAAACCACTTATACGACGTTTGTTTATTAGTTGAAATACTAATTTGTGTTTTCACTGATGTAATGTCGCTTTAAACAATTAGTTTAATATCTGGCATCGTCATCAACAATTTCTATTATTTCAGGTTTTTGGATCAAACTGCAACCGCGGATGAATTTTTATATTCATACAACCCGTGTGGGCCTTTCTCGGAAGTGGACTGTATGAATGTCGCAGTAAGTTCACAAACCACGATACTAAATCCCCCACCCACACAACTGTATGAATGAATATATTTACTGAATACGCAAATCGACTAAAATAACTAATGGCATGTTTTGCAGTTGGTTTCGATAAGATGTCTTTCTTTCATTATATACTTACACCATACAAAAACTGTGCACTTTTATATTGAGCGTTACTTTGTCGTTACACATTTTAGAATTATGGATTTTACTATCATGAGTGAAGATAATAATACTTCACACATTGTACTAATTTACCCAATATTTCGCAGTTTGATTCCAAATTTGCCTATAATGTTTTCATGCTAGTGCACAGCTTCTTTTTGGTGGCAGTATACACTGTATATCAACTTTTTACAAATTTGAAATTTGAAAAAAAAACAACCAAAAAAACAATTACAATTTGCGGTGACAAACTTCGAGACATTGTCAGTTGTATTTCGCTTTTGATTTGTTTCATAACAAAAACAATAATACAGGTAAATAGTGTCATTGAAGCCAGGTAAACGGTGAAAATTAAATAACACGTTGTCTAAGCATTTAAAGGGAGAGTAATAGTGCAAGAATAGTGTATTGGGAAGGGAGATAATTAAAAAAAAGTAGTCCGGCAAAATACAGTGAGTGATATGCAGTGGTAATATGGATTATATATCACTGATAGAACACTGTATTTCATCAATTAGCATAAAATAAACACTGTAAAAAGTTTGAAAAAAAAATATTCCTATCCTTTGTTTTGTATTATTGCCATTTGTTGTTGTAAATAATTGAACAATTAAATATGATTAAATTTTTCACAGTAAAGATGATTTCTTGTACCGAGTTGCAATAGAGTTTATCCATGGAACTTATGTTTTGACGTGCATTATATGTTATTTGGTTTGTTGCTGTAAAACAAGGTTTTCAGTTTAAAAAATATTGCGTACCGTCATTTGTTTGTTTAAGGATTAACATCAATTTTATTTTATTATCTTTACACCGTTACTGCCTCATTTGAGACAAGTTCTTTCAACTTATATTACTTCAAATGCCTTTCCTAAAGTGGTTGCACGTTCGCCTCAGGTGCGAAAGGCCCAGAGTTCGAACCCCACAGGAGCCGTTACGATTGTGCCCTTACGCAAGGCATTTAAATTCCACGTTGCCTCTTCTCTCTCCCTCGTGGCGATGGATTCCATCAGGAATGAGGTCTCGAGAGTGATTAATATAAATTGTTATAACTTGTTTCCCAATCGAGCTAAAATCAATTTGTATAAATTAGGGACTTAAATTCGACATGTCTTTTCTCTCTCCCTCGTGACGATGAATTTCATCAAGAATGAGGTCTCGTGAATGATTAATAAATAAATAAATGAATTAGAATTGTAAGAACTTGTTTCGCAATCGAGCTAAAATAAATGTGTATAAACTAATCTTAATACATACATCTTATATATTTATGTTGTTTCTGTCCTTAAAGGCATGTCAGTATAGCCCGTTCATGTTAATAAGCTACGACGTCGGACTTCCGGACACAGTGTCGTTCAACTATGACGGACTTAAGTTGGTTGCTAGATACGACAGTCAAGACGGCTCAAGGCAAGTATTGGATGTATTGTATTGTACTGATAGTTCGATAACGAAAAGCGGTCATACATTTTCGAATGGGAGTGTGCTCCTTTGACGTGTAGTTACGGTCATTGGCATCAAATCACTTGCCCCTCGCGGTTGTAGATTCGAATCCCACTGGGCGTGTATAATTGTTTCAAGTGGGGAAGTTTACCAGCTAGATTGTGGAAGCTCAGTGGTTCTGCCCTGGTGACAGTATGTGCATATAATGCTGTTCGGCGGAGCGCCGACATTTTCCCTCCAACGTGAATAGCTGGGGAGTAGCCATATGACCTAAGCTGTTGGTGCTATTCTACCCCACCCATCCCATAAAAACAAGCATTGAATAACATTCCATAGCATTCGCGTTGCCGTTGACAACGGCTGTAGTTACATCTGTAGTCCATGCGGGTCATGACAATATGACTGTCTGTAGCAATCTTGTCTATATAAAGTAAAACGCTATATAATGGCATTACTTACACATATCCGTCTCCGTGGCCTAGTAGTTAAGGCGTCCTCCTACGAAGCAGGCGGTCGACGGTTCGAATCTCGTCAGGAGTTCGTTCTGATATGGCCGGTTGGTGAGCCGCCAGCTAGTTATATAATGGTTACCGATTTCCTACCAGCCTGGTGCCTGTGATGCAAACATAGGATTCGGTAAGTACTGATATTCATAAAAAGGGTGTCTCATAACTCATAAGTCAGAAATGGTTGGCCCTTTAAACTATAATAAACAATTACAATTACTTTTACTTTGTTTACACACTCGCACTCATAACCGGGAATATGACAGACAAACTGTGGGGAAAGTCATAGCACAAATGCAACCACTCTTGGAGTATAACACTGCTATGATAAAAGACTCCATGCAACCACTCTTGGAGTATAACCCTGCTATGATAACAGACTACATGCAATCACTCTTGGAGTATAACCCTGCTATGATAAAAGACTCCATGCAACCACTCTTGGAGTATAACCCTGCTATGATAAAATACTCCATGCAACCACTCTTGGAGTATAACACTGCTATGATAAAAGACTCCATGTAACCACTCTTGGAGTATAACCCTGCTATGATAACAGACTACATGCAACCACTCTTGGAGTATAACCCTGCTATGATAAAAGAATCCATGCAACCACTCTTGGAGTATAACCCTGCTATGATAAAAGACTCCATGCAACCACTCTTGGAGTATAACCCTGCTATGATAAAAGACTCCATGCAACCACTCTTGGAGTATAACCCTGCTATGATAAAAGAATCCATGCAACCACTCTTGGAGTATAACCCTGCTATGATAAAAGACTCCATGCAACCACTCTTGGAGTATAACACTACTATGATAAAAGACTCCATGCAACCACTCTTGGAGTATAACCCTGCTATGATAACAGACTACATGCAACCACTCTTGGAGTATAACCCTGCTATGATAAAAGAATCCATGCCAAAAAACAAAGGCATTTGTTTTGTTCTTCTAGAAAGAGCTTCATCACGTTGGTGTGCGATCCACTGGCGACGACTCCAAAAATAGAAGTTTCCGGAGAAACCGCAATAACGGAGTATGTACGTAGTTTTCTTTCACATCTCAACTTCTTGCATCCGCTGGTCCTCCCCCTCCCCCACACCCGAGTGTCCAAACGACCATAATAACATCAATATGTTGGAAACGTTTCTTACATACAAAATTTAGGGATGACAACGAATAATCAAATCACGTGCGAAAGGCCCGGAGTTCGAGCCCCGCTGGAGCCGTTACGATTGTGTCCTTAGGCAAGGCATTTAAATTCCACATGCCTCTTCTCTCTCCCTCGTGGCGATGGATTCCATCAGGAATGAGGTCTCGAGAGTGATTAGTATAAGTTATAAGAACTTGTTTCGCAATCGAGCTAAAATAAATTTGTATAAACTAATAATCAAATATTCGAATATTCGCTCGAACGTCCGAATATCCGAATACTATTACAGTATTCGAATATTCGGACGGAATATATTTTTGCAAAATTTAAATAAACTGTCATAAAATCAGACACTTCGTTGTTTTTTATTACAAATAATATTTAATTATAGCAAACAAGTTCGTGCATGTCTTTACATGTTATGAGAAGAATTTGATTTTATTATCTGTTTACAATACTTTTAATTTAATAATGTATATAATTATAGCCACAGGGATTCGGCACGTTTGGGGGTACTAGTATATATATTTAAGTACTTAAATATATATACTAGTACCCCCACACGTGCCGAATCCCTGTGATTATAGCATGGCTCGGCATTTCGTTGTTTAGGATAACCCTACACCCG
Organism: Archivesica marissinica; assembly: GCA_014843695.1. NCBI lineage: Eukaryota > Metazoa > Mollusca > Bivalvia > Venerida > Vesicomyidae > Archivesica > Archivesica marissinica. The sequence goes on along the minus strand of CM026394.1, from coordinate 21,324,343 downwards.
TAGGATGTACCAGATGTAAGGGTTTGGTCGTGTATTATGACGATAACCTTACGCTCGTGCGCACGTGCGTGCGTGCATGTGTTGTTTTTGTACGTTTATTTATCGTCGCTACCGGTTGCCCATATGAGCGACGCCTCCTGAAGAGATCAGTCATTTTAGATTGTTGGAGGATAGTGCAATGATACAGACAGAGACCCATTCCAGAGTATCCTCTGGTTCTTTTACGTGCACGGTGTAAAGCACCGACACGAGACATCGGTTTAAAGACGGGGGATCGAACCTGCGCTCCCTGGATTACCAGTCCAGCGTGTTACCACTGGACTACAGGTCAGTCTGTGTAATTTTGCTTAAAGTCGCCACCGCATAGATCCATTGTGTCAACTAAATGTTCTAACGTGCTTAGGCTACATGATGTTGATCAATAAGTTGATGCTTATATGGCCATATGTTAGCTGCTGTAACAAAACTATTATGAGCGGGCGTAGCAAGAGACTCCTCCTCTATCTTTTATGTATCCATATGTGTGTTTTCCGATCAGCTTATGGTTTCTTTCGATTCTTTATCTAGTATTAGTTGAGGAAACCCCCGTGTGGCCCTCCGAGCAGCATACTGTATAGAACCACCGACCTGCAACATGCGAACTTGATTTCTTCCTCAATGAAATAATTCGACAACCCCCAGTGGAATTCGATACACCGATGAGGGACAAGGGATTTGAAGCCAACGACCTTAACCGCTCGGCCACGGAAGCCCCGCAATATACACAACTTAATGAATAGTATGTGTTGGTTTTCAGTATATGACAATGACAGCTGCAGCCGCGTGTACAATACCTTCTTCGTCTATTGATGGAAACGGTGGACTGAGCTTAGGATCCTTACTATTGATTGTGTAAGCTGTTTCGTATACAATAGTGTATCCCCAACTAGCCAAATGTGTAAATTATGTAACTATGACATCATAACTACCCACACATATTCGGTTAGGGATAGAGGCAGTAATCCCACAAAACAGGTGGCAGTAAACTAAAACTGAACAGTAGAATACTCAAATTTAGCCCTAACCCTAATGCCCAGATTACTGTCAATTGTCCCAAGATTACTGTCAATTGTATATTTCGTTACTGCCTCTATCGTTAACGCACATATTCAAAATGGCCGCCATTTTAAACAAATATTCAAAAGTTTTCAAATTACCATAACTGCATTATTTGAGGCGCGATTTTCATATGTTCTGCATAATGCTCACATTACCAATTAGATGCTGCTTAAACAGTTTCTACCTTTCATTGACCCGGAAACACAACAACCGCATGTAGTTCAATATTAACGTACGGCAATTTCCCCGCAACAACACGAGTACATTTGTGAATAATTAATGGTCTGGTTTGCTTGACCTAGTGGCTGGGAACTATTCACAAACATAGTACAGGTAATTAATTGAAATGTGTAGATATAGACTAATGTCAGAAACTAAATTAACAACACCATTATGAAGATATCTAGTACGAATTTCAAAAGGTTTTCTATGATGTCTGTTCACCCACACACTATATTCACATAAACAAATCAAATTACATGTACAGTCAAACATGTGTTAGTGGTCACCTCTATTAAGCAGCCAACCTGTATTAAGCAGCCAGTTTCCAGATTCCCAATATGCTGTTTTGTTACACATTTAGTTTAAACATATTTTATTTCCCAATATAATACATATTGAACAATGCATACACCACGCATAATCAGAATACAGAAACAGGATTAGAATGGAAGACAGAGTCTTATATAATTCTTCTCCTGTTACACATTTGACCTATATGAAGCAGCCACATGTGCTAAGCAGTAACTTTTTGAGATTCCATTGGCTGGTTGCTTAAGACAGGTTTGACTGTATAAAGATTTCACAAGTCTGCCATTCCAGTAAATTATGTGTAAGGTTAGAATATATTGCATAGTTATTTATTCTTCAGAAGTGTTAATGTCACTGGAGCACTGGTGATAGTCGGGGATCTCTAATAGAATACAGGAATAGTCGGGGATCTCTAATAGAATACAGGAATAGTCGGGGATCTCTAATAGAATACAGGAATAGTCGGGGATCTCTAATAGAATACAGGAATAGTCGGGGATCTCTAATAGAATACAGGAATAGTCGGATATCTCGAATATAATACAGGAATAGTCGGGGATCTCTAATAGAATACAGGAATAGTCGGATATCTCTAATAGAATACAGGAATAGTCGGATATCTCTAATAGAATACAAGAATAGTCGGGGATCTCTAATATAATACAGGAATAGTCGGGGATCTCTAATAGAATACAGGAATAGTCGGGGATCTCTAATAGAATACAGGAATAGTCGGGGATCTCGAATAGAATACAGGAATAGTCGGGGATCTCTAATATAATACAGGAATAGTCGGGGATCTCTAATAGAATACAGGAATAGTCGGGGATCTCTAATAGAATACAGGAATAGTCGGGGATCTCGAATAGAATACAGGAATAGTCGGGGATCTTGAATAGAATACAGGAATAGTCGGATATCTCTAATAGAATACAGGAATAGTCGGGGATCTCTAATAGAATACAGGAATAGTCGGGGATCTCTAATAGAATACAGGAATAGTCGGGGATCTCGAATAGAATACAGGAATAGTCGGATATCTCTAATAGAATACAGGAATAGTCGGGGATCTCGAATAGAATACAGGAATAGTCGGATATCTCTAATAGAATACAGGAATAGTCGGGGATCACGAATAGAATACAGGAATAGTCGGATATCTCTAATATAATACAGGAATAGTCGGCGATCTCGAATAGAATACAGGGATGGTCAGAGATCTCTAATAGCTAACATGGGTTGTCTGAGATCTCTAATAACTTATAGGGATATTCGTGGATCTCTAATAGAATGCATGAATAGTCAGGGATCTCGAATAGAATACAGGGATAGTCAAGAGATCTAACATGGATTGTCTGAGATCTCTAATAACTTATAGGGATATTCGTGGATCTCTAATAGAATGCATGAATAGTCAGGGATCTCGAATAGAATACAGGGATAGTCAAGAGATCTAACATGGATTGTCTGAGATCTCTAATAAGTTATAGGAATAGTCGGAGATCTCTAATAAGTTATAGGGATAGTCGGAGATCTCTAATAACTTATAGGGATAGTCGGATATCTCTAATAAGTTATAGGAATTGTCGGAGATCTCTAATAAGTTATAAGGATAGTCGGAGATCTCTAATAGCTTATAGGGATAGTCGGAGATCTATAATAAGTTATAGGTATAGTCGGAGATCTCTAATAACTTATAGGGATAGTCGTAGATCTCTAATAACTTATAGGGATAGTCGTAGGTCTCTAATAAGTTATAGGGATAGTCGGAGATCTCTAATAACTTATAGGGATAGTCGGATATCTCTAATAAGTTATAGGAATTGTCGGAGATCTCTAATAAGTTATAAGGATAGTCGAAGATCTCTAATAGCTTATAGGGATAGTCGGAGATCTATAATAAGTTATAGGTATAGTCGGAGATCTCTAATAACTTATAGGGATAGTCGTAGATCTCTAATAACTTATAGGGATAGTCGTAGGTCTCTAATAACTTATAGGGATAGTCGGAGATCTCTAATAAGACATAGGGATAGTCGTAGATCTCTAATAAGTTAAATGGATAGTCGTAGATCTCTAATAACTTATAGGGATAGTCGAAGATCTCTAATAACTTATAGGGATAGTCGTAGATCTCTAATAACTTATAGGGATAGTCGTGGATCTCTAATAGAATACATGAATAGTCAGGGATCTCGAATAGAATACAGGGATAGTCAAGAGATCTAACATGGGTTGTCTGAAATCTCTAATAAGTTATAGGGATAGTCTGAAATCTCTAATAAGTTATAGGGATAGTCGGAGATCTCTAATAAGTTATAGGGATAGTCGGTGATCTCTAATAAGTTATAGGGATAGTCGGAGATCTCTAATAAGTTATAGGGATATTCGGAGATCTCTAATAAGTTATAGGGATAGTCGGAGATCTCTAATAAGTTATAGGGATAGTCGGAGATCTCTAATAAGTTATAGGGATAGTCGGAGATCTCTAATAAGTTATAGGGATAGTCGGAGATCTCTAATAAGTTATAGGGATAGTCGGAGATCTCTAATAACGTATAGGGATATTCGGAGATCTCTAATAAGTTATAGGGATAGTCGGAGATCTCTAATAAGTTATAGGGATAGTCGGAGATCTCTAATAAGTTATAGGAATAGTCGGAGATCCTTAATAGCTATCAGATATAATCGGAGATATTTAATGCATTACATGAATAGGCGGAAATGTCTAATAACTTACATGGATAGTTAGTGAACATTTAAAGTATTTTTTCTTTCTTCAGTTGGAAAAATAATACTATAATTCATATGCAAATTTATGCTAGTGTTAACTTTAGTAGCCACCATTTACTGGTGGAGTTATTGGTAAATGTGTTAAAACATATCCAAAAAGGGAGGTAATATACAAATGGTAATTTCACAAAAGTAGGTTCGTTTGTGGTCATATTTTTCAAATTTTACTTTTTACCGTAATAATTTTATTATTGAAAAATGAAAATATAAGACAATAATAACAATTTCCAATTTGCTGCGCCTTACAATATCTCGATGTGCAGCACATTCCAAGTGTCTTCAGCTACATGGACGTTAACGTTTATTTCACAGACGGGTTTGTAGTCCAGTTGCTAACACGATGGACTGGGAATCCAGGGATCGCACGTTCGATCCCCCGTCAGACCGTAACAAAATTAACAGTCTTTCAATTGGGACTTTAAACCGAGGTCTCGTGTCGGTGCTTTACACCGTGCACGTAAAAATAACCAGAGGAGATTTTGGAATGGGTCTCTGTCTGTATCATTGCACTATCCTCCAAAATCTAAAATGACTAATCTCTTCAGGAGGCGTCGCTCATATGGGCAACCGGTAGCGACGATAAATAAACGTAAAACACACAGTTTAGTTATGTCAATCAGAATATTACAATTTCTATTCTGCACAGGTGTCTGGTGTTAGTAGTGGTATACCTGGTTGCCATGGTAGCATTTAACAAGGTCAAGCGCGAAGCACAGGGTAAAGAGCTGGTACCAAACAGGGAATTCTGGGCAATGTTACCGGCCTTAATCCTGGTACAGTATATATATATATATGAACTGTACTCAAAGTCAAAAACCTTTCATTCGCACAATCCAAGATGGCGGCACCTCGTTTTCGAGTTCGATTTATAGCTTGTGTAGGAAGACTCTATACACGACAGAACGAGGATTACCAACCAATTGCATTTAATTGCACGAAGCTAATATAGCAGTGCCGATTGTAAACTATCAATTATAATATTAATAATCATTTAATTTATTTATTTGTTTTCATTATAGCCAGGCGCGTAGCCAGAGTGATATTTTAATAACGCAGAATGAGAATGCGATGGAAAGCACCGCTTGTGGGACGGTCACTGTGGGAGGGTGTCCTATCCCTACAGGGGGTCGGGGAATATTCCCCTGTTTATTTTCATTTCTAGATGGCAATTGGTTACACTGTGAAAGAGTTTCTGGTGATATAAATGAGTGATCGTATGTACACGTGCAGAGTCGGTAATGGAAAACCAAGATCAAACACGTGTCAAAATACACCACCCCCGTTTTAAAATTATTTATTTCAAAATTATTTCGTACACAGCTACTTATTTAGGTACAGTCAGCTAGGCTTTAAATTCAACGTTGCCTCTTCTCTCTCCCTCGTGGCGATGGATTCCATCAGGAATGAGGTCTCGAGAGTGATTAATATAAGTTTTAAGACCTTGTTTCGCAATCGAGCTCAAATTAAAAAGTCAGCTACGCGCCTGCATGTACAGTTGTCAGTAGATATATGATATCATGGCCATCATACACAAGTTGCAACAGTATCGTAAGCTTTTTGGGGGTTAAATTCGCACCAAATCTGAGATCATCTGGCTACACTCCTGCTATTATTTGTGTAGGAAAACTCAGGGTGCCCTCTCCAAGCAATAGTCCATGCATGTACGGGCATCGAACTCGAACCACCGACCTTCCACAATCCATCTGGATAGCTTCCTAACATGAAATAATGCTATATTCCTTGTGAGATTCGAACCTACAGCGGTACAGGGCAAGTCATTTGAAGTAAACGACTTAAACCATAAGCCCCAGAGAGTTCATGTCATAGCCACATAGCCACATAGCCACATAGCCACAATATACAAGTACAGTCGACATTTCATTACATTAATATTAGATGCAAGTTGCCATAGCCCTATTCGTTAGACCGTGTATTTTTTATTTCAGGAAGGTTTTAAATACAGTTTCGGATTAGCCAGCGGTGTATGTAGACGTCGTGGTGGGTATGCTCCCACGTAGTGTGCGCATGTGCGTGCTCGTGCGCGTGTGTGTGTCGATTCACTCTGGGACAACCGTGACTAGAGTAATTTGAACCGGTGAACATAATTATTTTTAAGCATCATATTTTAATGAGAAACATTGACCCTGAATACTCATAATGTCTTCGTAATTGGTGTCTTCTGTTTTTATCGTTGTTTTCCTTGCACCACTTATAAATATTAAATTATTAAATCTCGACATATAACCTACAATATATCCAATGTATACTCTCTCTACGATAAACAAACATGGTTACCAATTAATTAATTATTATGATTTTGATAAAGTCACATTTATCATACTGCAATCCAACTAAAATGGCCAAGATACATTTCGGAATAAATCTGCCAAGGTGACTTATAGGCCCATTGGGCCGGGTGTTTTCTGTGTTTCAATGTATGTTTTAAATGTATGTTATATTTTTATTTATATTTAGAATATATTATTGTCATGTGTGAATTTTTAAAATTGCATCTGTAATTGTGAAGCACAATAGAATCATTTTTAATTATTGCGCTATATAAATGCTATGTATTTGTATAAAGTATTCCCAAACTAAAACTAGGGGGTCATGTATTTTATATGGGATCTGTTTGTGTTTACTTCCGGGTGGTGTATAATGTATTGTTTCCCAATCGAGCTCAAATTAATTTGTATTAACTATAGTCTGGTAGGTTTTGACAGTCGAAATGTATGTGACCGTTTCTCTTAATAGGCTGTGTGTGACAACTCTGCCAAGTTTGCTGATCTAATTCGCATGCGTGCGTGCGTGCGTGCGCGCGTGCATCGTGTTCATATGGTGTATGAAGGGTTCATATGTATATATCTATCATAAATATCATATGTATAGTTCTTACACGTATGCTATAGAGCACCGTGTAAAGTCCTAGCTGTGCAAAACACTTGCTTCATGCCGGTGTTCCTTCATTGATTTGTTTCCGGTATTCTTCAACCTCTATTCCCTCCCAGTTCTGATTGTTCAGCGGCTTCATATATCTGCAAACATAGTGACAACTCAAACATATATCTGCAAACATAGTGACAACTCAAACATATATCTGCAAACATAGTGACAACTCAAACATATATCTGCACACATAGTGACAACTCAAACATATATCTGCAAACATAGTGACAACTCAAACATATATCTGCAAACATAGTGACAACTCAAACATATATCTGCAAACATAGTGACAACTCAAACATATATCTGCAAACATAGTGACAACTCAAACATATATCTGCAAACATAGTGACAACTCAAACATATATCTGCAAACATAGTGACAACTCAAACATATATCTGCACACATAGTGACAACTCAAACATATATCTGCGAACATAGTGACAACTCAAACATATATCTGCAAACATAGTGACAACTCAAACATATATCTGCAAACATAGTGACAACTCAAACATATATCTGCAAACATAGTGAAAACTCAAACATATTTCTGCAAACATAGTGAAAGCTCAACACATATATCTGCGCAAACATAGTGAAAACTCAAACATATATCTGCAAACATAGTGAAAACTCAAACATATATCTGCAAACATAGTGAAAACTCTAACATATATCTGCAAACATAGTGACAACTCACACATATATCTGCAAACATAGTGACAACTCAAACATATATCTGCAAACATAGTGAAAACTCAAAACATATATCTGCGCAACATAGTGAAAACTCAAACATATATCTGCAAACATAGTGACAACTCAAACATATATCTGCAAACATAGTAACAACTCAAACATATATCTGCAAACATAGTGAAAACTCAAACCTATGTCTGCAAATATAGTGACAACTCAACATATATCTGCAAACATAGTGAAAACTCAAACGTATGTCTGCAAATATAGTGACAACTCAAACGTCAATTCACGTACGACAGTAACGTGGCTAACCATTCACGTAGTTAACCATTTACTTTCACTTACTTGTCCATGACGTCATCTAATACGGATTGTTCCAGTAATGTCAACGGTGTACACATCGACTCGATGTTCTTTTTCATAATCGACAAACTACAAGTTAGAAATGAAAGCTTGTATTGAATGTGTATACTGTTCATTAGACTTCACGACCCTTCATAGTCTGAAAACTTGCTAGTATTTTGTCCAAATAAAATGCGTATTCATTCCATAAAGATACGATGACATTGAAAAGGCCTATTATAATGTGCATACCCTTTATTTAAAAAACAACAATATATTAAGCTACAAACGGTGACCAAGTATTTTTTTTTTTTTTTAAAACTTTATTTATTTTTTAAACTTTATTTATTTTACAACGATTGCAAGTTTTAACAACTTATATTAATCACTCTCGTTGGCGCGGATGAAAGCGTATATGTGGTCATTCATGTGGGAGGAAACCGGAGTACCCGGAGAAAACCCACCTGTCCGATCTGGCGACCATTGTACCATCTCACATACTTCCCTGTCCGAGGATCGAACCCGGGTCGCATTGGTGAGAAGCGAGCGCGCTAACCACTGCGCTAATCGGACCAAGTACTTGCATACTAGTAGCCTACCTTGCGGTGCTGACAAGGGTTGTTGCAATTCCAAGCTGGCTCACTGTAAACTTCAGTCCTAGACGAGATATATCCACGGCACGTTCCTGTATGATATGGAAATATGTCGATTACGTTATAATTAGTTGGTAGTTTCAAAGGTATTCGTAGCAGTATTACATTATAATGGATCCCTATATACATGTAAGAGCAAAAAGGATAATAAACCGCACATTTCGTTTCTTTCCTTGTCTTTGGGGTTTATTGCTGCACTAACAGGTCATATGGCGACTCACCAGGTAGTATCCCCAGTGACCCTAATATCGGTGAGCGGTGATATCAGAATTAATCCAAATGAATCGCACATGTTCATTTTGTGCTTACTATTGACAATTTCCGTCGGATTTCTGCAACGGTCCATAGCAAATACTAGCTGAAATGTCATTTTTACCGGTAAATTTACCTCTTACACTCGTAAGCTTTCGTTCATGTTGTCAATATTTAGGTGAATTTCAATGAATTTGTTAATCTATCGGCTGCATTTGACATTTGTAAGGTGCCCGCTACTCATGTGACGTCACATGATTGCCATATATGGCATGTATTGCTACTGGTATAAACTTGTGAGGGGAAATTTACATTGTCACCGGTCATTGGTATAACCGCGTAAATAAAAGATGGAGGCATGTGCTGTTGCTTTCACTTTGTTTTTGATTCAGTTATGATTTATTTCTTACTAACTAATATTGCATAAAATAAAATAAATATGATTATGCTTAATTGAGAGTGAACATTATTTGCACAGCCTTGTTTTGGAACACAAATACACAGGCTATTGCTTATGTCACCGGTTACCGGTATACCCATGATATTGGTGGAAGAAGACCATATGTGCCCCGACAATGAGTATTTCAGGCACGGACGGACACAACGGGGTAGACGTCAACTGGATAGCTATCCTGTTCAAGGCTCGTTGAGATGGCTCCCCTTCCATTGACTCTAGCCCATGCCGAACGCATCGAAGCTTATAAACGATATGCAACGTCAAAGACGACTTTCAGAGACACCGCGACTGTATCGACCATTGTATCAACGTGCCTAGGTTATGACGTGCACGATGTGGCGTCTTAGCCTGGCGGACATGTCTGAATCGGCTGTCCGATTAGCGCAATTGTTACCATGAACGCTTCTCACCAATGCAACGCTGGTTCGATGCTCGGATGGTATGCGAGATGGTACGGTGATCGCTAGCTCAGACAGGTAGCTTTTCTATGTGTAATCCGGTTGAACAAAGTAACAACAGCCTTAATATGGTGTACAGGTTATTAAGGGGGAGATAATAACATCCTTATAATTATTTGGTGTATAGGTTATTATTATGGGAAGATAACAACATCTATTGTGTCAGGTTATAAAGGGGAGGTAACAACACACTTACACATGATGCATAGGTTATTAAGGGGAGATAACAACATCCTTACACATTGTGCATATGCTATTAAAGGGAGATAACAACATCCTTACACATAGTGCATAGGTTATTAAGGAGCGATAACAACATCCTTACACACGGTGCAGAGGTTATTAAGGGGAGATAATACATTCTTGCACGTGTGTATATGTTATTATGTGGGTTGCAACAACATCCTTAATATAGTGTACGGGTTAGTAAGGGGTAACAACATCCTTAAATGTGTATATGTGATTACGCGAATGGTAATATAGTCCTTACCTGGCAATAAACGGCAGCATTTTTACAAACGTCTTTGATATTTTGTTGAGCCGGATGCCACACGGGTGCACCTTTGTTAGATAACAGCCCCATACTGATGGCAGACGCGTTGATTACACCGACCCCTTGTTCCTGAAACATCATGTATGGATGTATATATGTTGCATTAATGGCAAACCCCTGCGGGGACCTAGACATGTTTTCCTGGGCAGGCTAAGCCGACCTACGCGGTTAACCAGTACTAAGCAATGTGTGTGAAGTGCCGACCTAGACATGTTTTCCTGGGCAGGCTTAGCCGACCTACGCGGTTAACCAGTACTAAGCAATGTGTGTGAGGTACCTTGTTCAATGACACTACACGCAAGAAACACACTAGAAATAGTATTCCTAGAATAAATTCGAGTAACTGGTCAAATTATAATTATGCAAATATTACTCAAATATTAGTGGTAGTCAATGGATAGAAAAATAACTGCCATAAAAATTTTACATCAGGCTCCAGAGGGGATCGAACTCTCGACCTCCTGTTTACTAGACAGGCGCTCTAACCACTGAGTTAATTATCTATTCTATATAACCCTACATCAATGGTATAGTGACCTATTTATTATTAATACATTAATAGACATCAAATTCACAATAGGGTAAAATCGTTACCCGTTTACCTTGGGTAATGAATGAATGACGTTGACAGTAGAAAATGTATCATTTTTAACACGTTTAGTAAAATAACTAAGTTTTATACTATTATTTGTTACTACTTGTTTTCAATTGTCGGAGTAAACTTTAAGGGCATTTAAAACACTGTCGTGACGTCATGCAATTGTCGGAGTAAACTTTAAGGGCATTTAAAACACTGTCGTGACGTCATGCAATTGTCGGAGTAAACTTTAAGGGCATTTAAAACACTGTCGTGACGTCATGCAATTGTCAGAGTAAACTTTAAGGGCATTTAAAACACTGTCGTGACGTCATGCCTTTGTACTTGCGAGTCCATTATTATTAATACTGGACAGGTGTCAAAAGGACAGAGTATTATATTAAATCACAGGAACTTGAAATGTTATCCATAAGCCACCAAAGGTCTCGTACCTCTATCCTAGGACACCCCCCTCTATTAAAATCTTTTTTTTAATAGAAGGGGGTGTCCTATGATAGAGGTACGAGACCTTTGGTGGCTTATGGATAACATTTCAAGTTCCTGTGATTAAATACTACGCGTACATGTACGAAATTAACAATTTTAATTAGTTGGATTAACAGTCTTTCAAGTGGGACTTTAAACCGAGGTCTCGTGTCGGTGCTTTACACCGCGCACGTAAAAGAACCAGAGGAGACTCTGGAATCGGTATATGTCTGTATCATTGCACTATCCTCCAACAATATATTGTGACTGTTTCTTGAGTGTACTGTAAAACGTTCTAATACCTTTGGAATTGTGACTGTTTCTTGAGTGTACTGTAAAACATTCTAATACCTTTGGAATTGTGACTGTTTCTTGAGTGTACTGTAAAACGATGTATATGTATGCCTGAATTGTACACTCCTTTTATTAATTGTGTTGTGTCTTTCCCATTTTTCTACATATTATGACAATGGCCATAGACAAAATGTTTGCCGATTTGCTAAATAAAAACAACTTGAAACTTGACTATCACGTTCATTACATTCCTGATATAACCGGAACGTCAGGGGAGGCTACTAGAGCCACAAATTGGGTTATATAGATCCAAGGATAACCCCCCTCCCCCGCCGATGTCCTATCTCTATGACTAACAGCCCCACCACACTACTACTTACATTGTCGTTCATACAGCCCCGACACACTACTACTTACGTTGTCATACATACAGCCCCGACACACTACTACTTACCTTGTGGTTCATACAGCCCCGACACACTACTACTTACGTTGTCGTTCATACAGCCCCGACACACTACTAACGTTGTCGTTCATACAGCACCGACACACTACTACTTACGTTGTCGTTCATACAGCCACGACACACTACTACTTACGTTGTCGTTCATACAGCCCCGACACACTACTACTTACGTTGTCGTTCATACAGCGCCGACACACTACTACTTACGTTGTCGTTCATACAGCCCCGACACACTACTACTTACGTTGTCGTTCATACAGCACCGACACACTACTACTTACGTTGTCGTTCATACAGCCACAACACACTACTACTTACGTTGTCGTTCATACAGCCACGACACACTACTACTTACGTTGTCGTTCATACAGCCCCGACACACTACTACTTACGTTGAAGTACGGCATGTATCCCTGGAGCACGTTGTCGTTCATACAGCCCCGACACACTACTACTTACGTTGTCGTTCATACAGCCACGACACACTACTACTTACGTTGAAGTACGGCATGTATCCCCGGAGTACGTTGTCGTTCATACAGCACCGACACACTACTACTTACGTTATCGTTAATACAGCACCGACACACTACTACTTACGTTATCGTTCATACAGCACCGACACACTACTACTTACGTTGTCGTTCATACAGCCCCGACACACTACTACTTACGTTGTTGTTCATACAGCCACGACACACTACTACTTACGTTGTTGTTCATACAGCCACGACACACTACTACTTACGTTGTCGTTCATACAGCCCCGACACACTACTACTTACGTTGTTGTTCATACAGCCACGACACACTACTACTTACGTTGTCGTTCATACAGCCCCGACACACTACTACTTACGTTGTCGTTCATACAGCACCGACACACTACTACTTACGTTGTCGTTCATACAGCACCGACCAACTACTACTTACGTTGTCGTTCATACAGCCTCGGCACACTACTACCTACGTTGTCGTTCATACAGCCCCGACACACTACTACTTACGTTGTGGTTCATACAGCCACGACACACTACTACTTACGTTGTCGTTCATACAGCCACGACACACTACTACTTACGTTGTCGTTCATACAGCCCCGAAACACTACTACTTACGTTGTCGTTCATACAGCACCGACACACTACTACTTACGTTGTCGTTCATACAGCACCGATACACTACTACTTACGTTGTCGTTCATACAGCCCGGACACACTACTACTTACGTTGTTGTTGTTCATACAGCCCCGACACACTACTACTTACGTTGTCGTTCATACAGCACCGACACACTACTACTTACGTTGTCGTTCATACAGCACCGACACACTACTACTTACGTTGTCGTTCATACAGCCCCGGCACACTACTACTTACGTTGTCGTTCATACAGCCCCGATACACTACTACTTACGTTGTCGTTCATACAGCACCGACACACTACTACTTACGTTGTCGTTCATACAGCACCGACACACTACTACTTACGTTGTCGTTCATACAGCCCCGGCACACTACTACTTACATTGTCGTTCATACAGACCCGACACACAACTACTTATGTTGTCGTTCATACAGCACAGACACACTACTACTTACGTTGTCGTTCATACAGCCCCGACACACTACTACTTACGGTGTCGTTCATACAGCCCCGACACACTACTACTTACGTTGTCGTACATATAGCCCCGACACACTACTACTTACGTTAAAGTACGGCATGTATCCCCGGAGCACGTTGTCGTTCATACAGCCCCGACACACTACTAGTTACGTTATCGTTCATACAGCACCGACACACTACTACTTACGTTGTCGTTCATAGAGCACCGACACACTACTACTTACGTTGTCGTTCATACAGCCCCGATACACTACTACTTACGTTGTCGTTCATACAGCCCCGACACACTACTACTTACGTTGTTGTTCATACAGCCACGACACACTACTACTTACGTTATCGTTCATACAGCACCGACACACTACTACTTACGTTGTCGTTCATACAGCCCCGACACACTACTACTTACGTTGTTGTTCATACAGCCACGACACACTACTACTTACGTTGTTGTTCATACAGCCACGACACACTACTACTTACGTTGTCGTTCATACAGCACCGACACACTACTACTTACGTTGTTGTTCATACAGCCACGACACACTACTACTTACGTTGTTGTTCATACAGCCACGACATACTACTACTTACGTTGTCGTTCATACAGCCCCGACACACTACTACTTACGTTGTTTTTCATACAGCCATGACACACTACTACTTACGTTGTCGTTCATACAGCCCCGACACACTACTACTTACGTTGTCGTTCATACAACACCGACACACTACTACTTACGTTGAAGTACGGTATGTATCCCCGGAGCACGTTATCGTTCATACAGCCCCGACACACTACTACTTACGTTGTCGTTCATACAGCACCGACACACTACTACTTACATTGTCGTTCATACAGCACCCACACACTACTACTTACGTTGTCGTTCATACAGCCCCGACACACTACTACCTACGTTGTCGTTCATACAGCCCCGACACACTACTACTTACGTTGTGGTTCATACAGCCCCGACACACTACTACTTACGTTGTCGTTCATACAGCACTGACACACTACTACTTACGTTGTCGTTCATACAGCCACGACACACTACTACTTACGTTGTCGTTCATACAGCCCCGACACACTACTACTTACGTTGTCGTTCATACAGCCACGACACACTACTACTTACACTGTTGTTCATAAAGCACCGATACACTACTACTTACGTTGTCGTTCATACAGCCCCGACACACTACTAATTACGTTGTGGTTCATACAGCCCCGACACACTACTACTTACGTTGTCGTTCATACAGCACCGACACACTACTACTTACGTTGTCGTTCATACAGCACCGATACACTACTACTTACTTTTTTTTTGTTCATACAGCCCCGACACACTACTACTTACGTTGTCGTTCATACAGCACCGACACACTACTACTTACGTTGTCGTTCATACAGCCACGACACACTACTACTTACGTTGTGGTTCATACAGCCCCGACACACTACTACTTACGTTGTCGTTCATACAGCACCGACACACTACTACTTACGTTGTCGTTCATACAGCACCGACACACTACTACTTACGTTGTCGTTCATACAGCCCCGACACACTACTACTTACGTTGTTGTTGTTCATACAGCCCCGACACACTACTACTTACGTTGTCGTTCATACAGCACCGACACACTACTACTTACGTTGTCGTTCATACAGCCCCGACACACTACTACTTACGTTGTCGTTCATACAGCCCCGACACACTACTACTTACGTTGTCGTTCATACAGCCCCGACACACTACTACTTACGTTGTCGTTCATACAGCACCGACACACTACTACTTACGTTGTCGTTCATACAGCACCGACACACTACTACTTACGTTGTCGTTCATACAGCCCCGACACACTACTACTTACGTTGTCGTTCATACAGCCCCGACACACTACTACTTACGTTGTCGTTCATACAGCCCCGACACACTACTACTTACGTTGTCGTTCATACAGCCCCGACACACTACTACTTACGTTGTCGTTCATACAGCCCCGACACACTACTACTTACGTTAAAGTACGGCATGTATCCCGGAGCACGTTGTCGTTCATACAGCCCCGACACACTACTACTTACGTTGTCGTTCATACAGCACCGACACACTACTACTTACGTTGTCGTTCATACAGCACCGACACACTACTACTTACGTTGTCGTTCATACAGCCCCGACACACTACTACTTACGTTGTCGTTCATACAGCCCCGACACACTACTACTTACGTTGTCGTTCATACAGCCCCGACACACTACTACTTACGTTGTCGTTCATACAGCCCCGACACACTACTACTTACGTTGTCGTTCATACAGCCCCGACACACTACTACTTACGTTGTCGTTCATACAGCCCCGACACACTACTACTTACGTTGTCGTTCATACAGCCCCGACACACTACTACTTACGTTGTCGTTCATACAGCACCGACACACTACTACTTACGTTGTCGTTCATACAGCCACGACACACTACTACTTACGTTGTCGTTCATACAGCCCCGACACACTACTACTTACGTTGTCGTTCATACAGCCCCGACACACTACTACTTACGTTGTCGTTCATACAGCCCCGACACACTACTACTTACGTTGTCGTTCATACAGCCCCGACACACTACTACTTACGTTGTCGTTCATACAGCACCGACACACTACTACTTACGTTGAAGTACATACCCCGGAGCACGTTATCGTTCATACAGCCCCGACACACTACTACTTACGTTGTCGTTCATACAGCACCGACACACTACTACTTACGTTGTCGTTCATACAGCACCCACACACTACTACTTACGTTGTCGTTCATACAGCCCCGACACACTACTACTTACGTTGTCGTTCATACAGCCCCGACACACTACTACTTACGTTGTCGTTCATACAGCCCCGACACACTACTACTTACGTTGTCGTTCATACAGCACCGACACACTACTACTTACGTTGTCGTTCATACAGCCACGACACACTACTACTTACGTTGTCGTTCATACAGCCCCGACACACTACTACTTACGTTGTCGTTCATACAGCCCCGACACACTACTACTTACGTTGTCGTTCATACAGCCCCGACACACTACTACTTACGTTGTCGTTCATACAGCACCGACACACTACTACTTACGTTGTCGTTCATACAGCCCCGACACACTACTACTTACGTTGTGGTTCATACAGCCCCGACACACTACTACTTACGTTGTCGTTCATACAGCACCGACACACTACTACTTACGTTGTCGTTCATACAGCACCGATACACTACTACTCACGTTGTCGTTCATACAGCCCCGACACACTACTACTTACGTTGTTGTTGTTAATACAGCCCCGACACACTACTACTTACGTTGTCGTTCATACAGCACCGACACACTACTACTTACGTTGTCGTTCATACAGCCCCGGCACACTACTACTTACGTTGTCGTTCATAAAGCCCCGACACACTACTACTTACGTTGTCGTTCATACAGCACCGACACACTACTACTTACGTTGTCGTTCATACAGCACCGACACACTACTACTTACGTTGTCGTTCATACAGCCCCGGTACACTACTACTTACGTTGTCGTTCATACAGCCCCGACACACAACTACTTACGTTGTCGTTCATACAGCACCGACACACTACTACTTACGTTGTCGTTCATACAGCCCCGACACACTACTACTTACGGTGTCGTTCATACAGCCCCGACACACTACTACTTACGTTGTCGTACATATAGCCCCGACACACTACTACTTACGTTAAAGTACGGCATATATCCCCGGAGCACGTTGTCGTTCATACAGCCCCGACACACTACTACTTACGTTGTCGTTCATACAGCACCGACACACTACTACTTACGTTGTCGTTCATACAGCACCGACACACTACTACTTACGTTATCGTTCATACAGCCCCGACACACTACTACTTACGTTGTCGTTCATACAGCCCCGACACACTACTACTTACGTTGTTGTTCATACAGCCATGACACACTACTACTTACGTTATCGTTCATACAGCACCGACACACTACTACGTATGTTGTCGTGCATACAGCCCCGACACACTACTACTTACGTTATCGTTCATACAGCACCGACACACTACTACTTACGTTGTCGTTCATACAGCCCCGACACACTACTACTTACGTTGTCGTACATATAGCCCCGACACACTACTACTTACGTTGTCGTTCATACAGCCCCGACACACTACTACTTACGTTGTCGTTCATACAGCCCCGACACACTACTACTTACGTTGTCGTTCATACAGCCCCGACAATCTACTACTTACGTTGTTGTTGTTCATACAGCCCCGACACACTACTACTTACGTTGTCGTTCATACAGCACCGACACACTACTACTTACGTTGTCGTTCATACAGCACCGACACACTACTACTTACGTTGTCGTTCATACAGCCACGACACACTACGACTTACGTTGTGGTTCATACAGCCCCGACACACTACTACTTACGTTGTCGTTCATACAGCACCGACACACTACTACTTACGTTGTCGTTCATACAGCCACGATACACTACTACTTACGCTGTCGTTCATACAGCACCGATACACTACTACTTACGTTGTCGTTCATACAGCCCCGACACACTACTACTTACGTTGTGGTTCATACAGCCCCGACACACTACTACTTACGTTGTCGTTCATACAGCACCGATACACTACTACTTACGTTGTCGTTCATACAGCCCCGACACACTACTACTTACGTTGTTGTTGTTCATACAGCCCCGACACACTACTACTTACGTTGTCGTTCATACAGCACCGACACACTACTACTTACGTTGTCGTTCATACAGCACCGACACACTACTACTTACGTTGTCGTTCATACAGCCCCGACACACTACTACTTACGTTGTCGTTCATACAGCCCCGACACACTACTACTTACGTTGTCGTTCATACAGCACCGACACACTACTACTTACGTTGTCGTTCATACAGCACCGACACACTACTACTTACGTTGTCGTTCATACAGCCCCGACACACTACTACTTACGTTGTCGTTCATACAGCCCCGACACACTACTACTTACGTTGTCGTTCATACAGCACCGACACACTACTACTTACGTTGTCGTTCATACAGCCCCGACACACTACTACTTACGTTGTCGTTCATACAGCCCCGACACACTACTACTTACGTTGTCGTTCATACAGCCCCGACACACTACTACTTACGTTGTCGTACAGCACGATCACTACTACACGTTGTCGTTCATACAGCCCCGACACACTACTACTTACGTTGTCGTTCATACAGCACCGACACACTACTACTTACGTTGTCGTTCATACAGCACCGACACACTACTACTTACGTTGTCGTTCATACAGCCCCGATACACTACTACTTACGTTGTCGTTCATACAGCCCCGACACACTACTACTTACGTTGTTGTTCATACAGCCACGACACACTACTACTTACGTTGTCGTTCATACAGCACCGACACACTACTACTTATGTTGTCGTTCATACAGCCCCGACACACTACTACTTATGTTGTCGTTCATACAGCACCGACACACTACTACTTACGTTGTCGTTCATACAGCACCGACACACTACTACTTACGTTGTCGTTCATACAGCCACGGTACACTACTACTTACGTTGTCGTTCATACAGCACCGATACACTACTACTTACGTTGTCGTTCATACAGCCCCGACACACTACTACTTACGTTGTGGTTCATACAGCCCCGACACACTACTACTTACGTTGTCGTTCATACAGCCCCGACACACTACTACTTACGTTGTCGTTCATACAGCCCCGACACACTACTACTTACGTTGTCGTTCATACAGCCACGACACACTACTACTTACGTTGTCGTTCATACAGCACCGACACACTACTACTTACGTTGTCGTTCATACAGCCCCGACACACTACTACTTACGTTGTCGTTCATACAGCACCGACACACTACTACTTACGTTGTCGTTCATACAGCCCCGACACACTACTACTTACGTTGTCGTTCATACAGCACCGACAACTACTACTTACGTTGTCGTTCATACAGCACCGACACACTACTACTTACGTTGTCGTTCATACAGCCCCCACACTACTACTTACGTTGTCGTTCATACAGCCCCGACACACTACTACTTACGTTGTCGTTCATACAGCCCCGACACACTACTACTTACGTTGTCGTTCATACAGCCCGACACACTACTACTTACGTTGTCGTTCATACAGCCCCGACACACTACTACTTACGTTGTCGTTCATACAGCCCCGACACACTACTACTTACGTTGTCGTTCATACAGCCCCGACACACTACTACTTACGTTGTCGTTCATACAGCCCCGACACACTACTACTTACGTTGTCGTTCATACAGCCCCGACACACTACTACTTACGTTGTCGTTCATACAGCACCGACACACTACTACTTACGTTGTCGTTCATACAGCCCCGACACACTACTACTTACGTTGTCGTTCATACAGCCCCGACACACTACTACTTACGTTGTCGTTCATACAGCCCCGACACACTACTACTTACGTTGTCGTTCATACAGCCCCGACACACTACTACTTACGTTGTCGTTCATACAGCCCCGAACACTACTACTTACGTTGTCGTTCATACAGCCCGACACACTACTACTTACGTTGTCGTTCATACAGCCCCGACACACTACTACTTACGTTGTCGTTCATACAGCCCCGACACACTACTACTTACGTTGTCGTTCATACAGCCCCGACACACTACTACTTACGTTGTCGTTCATACAGCACCGACACACTACTACTTACGTTGTCGTTCATACAGCACCGACACACTACTACTTACGTTGTCGTTCATACAGCCCCGCACACTACTACTTACGTTGTCGTTCATACAGCCCCGACACACTACTACTTACGTTGTCGTTCATACAGCACCGACACACTACTACTTACGTTGTCGTTCATACAGCACCGACACACTACTACTTACGTTGTCGTTCATACAGCCCCGACACACTACTACTTACGTTGTCGTTCATACAGCCCCGACACACTACTACTTACGTTGTCGTTCATACAGCACCGACACACTACTACTTACGTTGTCGTTCATACAGCCCCGACACACTACTACTTACGTTGTCGTTCATACAGCCCCGACACACTACTACTTACGTTGTCGTTCATACAGCCCCGACACACTACTACTTACGTTGTTGTCGTTCATACAGCCCCGACACACTACTACTTACGTTGTCGTTCATACAGCACCGACACACTACTACTTACGTTGTCGTTCATACAGCACCGACACACTACTACTTACGTTGTCGTTCATACAGCCCCGACACACTACTACTTACGTTGTCGTTCATACAGCCCCGACACACTACTACTTACGTTGTCGTTCATACAGCCCCGACACACTACTACTTACGTTGTCGTTCATACAGCCCCGACACACTACTACTTACGTTGTCGTTCATACAGCCCCGACACACTACTACTTACGTTGTCGTTCATACAGCCCCGACACACTACTACTTACGTTGTCGTTCATACAGCCCCGACACACTACTACTTACGTTGTCGTTCATACAGCACCGACATACTACTACTTACGTTGTCGTTCATACAGCCACAACACACTACTACTTACGTTGTCGTTCATACATCACCGACACACTACTACTTACGTTGTCGTTCATACAGCCACGACACACTACTACTTACGTTGTCGTTCATACAGCCCGGACACACTACTACTTACGTTGTCGTTCATACAGCCCCGGCACACTACTACTTACGTTGTCGTTCATACAGCCCCGACACACTACTACTTACGTTGTCGTTCATACAGCACCGACACACTACTACTTACGTTGTCGTTCATACAGCACCGACACACTACTACTTACGTTGTCGTTCATACAGCCCCGACACACTACTACTTACGTTGTCGTTCATACAGCACCGACATACTACTACTTACGTTGTCGTTCATACAGCCACAACACACTACTACTTACGTTGTCGTTCATACAGCACCGACACACTACTACTTACGTTGTCGTTCATACAGCCACGACACACTACTACTTACGTTGTCGTTCATACAGCCCCGACACACTACTACTTACGTTGTCGTTCATACAGCCCCGGCACACTACTACTTACGTTGTCGTTCATACAGCCCCGACACACTACTACTTACGTTGTCGTTCATACAGCACCGACACACTACTACTTACGTTGTCGTTCATACAGCACCGACACACTACTACTTACGTTGTCGTTCATACAGCCCCGACACACTACTACTTACGTTGTCGTTCATACAGCCCCGACACACTACTACTTACGTTGTCGTTCATACAGCACCGACACACTACTACTTACGTTGTCGTTCATACAGCCCCGACACACTACTACTTACGTTGTCGTTCATACAGCCACGACACACTACTACTTACGTTGTCGTTCATACAGCCCCGACACACTACTACTTACGTTGTCGTTCATACAGCCCCGACACACTACTACTTACGTTGTCGTTCATACAGCCCCGACACACTACTACTTACGTTGTCGTTCATACAGCCCCGACACACTACTACTTACGTTGTCGTTCATACAGCCCCGACACACTACTACTTACGTTGTCGTTCATACAGCCCCGACACACTACTACTTACGTTGTCGTTCATACAGCCCCGACACACTACTACTTACGTTGTCGTTCATACAGCCCCGACACACTACTACTTACGTTGTTGTTGTTCATACAGCCCCGACACACTACTACTTACGTTGTCGTTCATACAGCACCGACACACTACTACTTACGTTGTCGTTCATACAGCACCGACACACTACTACTTACGTTGTCGTTCATACAGCCCCGGCACACTACTACTTACGTTGTCGTTCATACAGCCCCGACACACTACTACTTACGTTGTCGTTCATACAGCACCGACACACTACTACTTACGTTGTCGTTCATACAGCACCGACACACTACTACTTACGTTGTCGTTCATACAGCCCCGGCACACTACTACTTACGTTGTCGTTCATACAGCCCCGACACACAACTACTTATGTTGTCGTTCATACAGCACCGACACACTACTACTTACGTTGTCGTTCATACAGCCCCGACACACTACTACTTACGGTGTCGTTCATACAGCCCCGACACACTACTACTTACGTTGTCGTACATATAGCCCCGACACACTACTACTTACGTTAAAGTACGGCATGTATCCCCGGAGCACGTTGTCGTTCATACAGCCCCGACACACTACTACTTACGTTGTCGTTCATACAGCACCGACACACTACTACTTACGTTGTCGTTCATACAGCACCGACACACTACTACTTACGTTGTCGTTCATACAGCCCCGACACACTACTACTTACGTTGTCGTTCATACAGCCCCGACACACTACTACTTACGTTGTCGTTCATACAGCCCCGACACACTACTACTTACGTTGTCGTTCATACAGCCCCGACACACTACTACTTACGTTGTCGTTCATACAGCCCCGACACACTACTACTTACGTTGTCGTTCATACAGCCCCGACACACTACTACTTACGTTGTCGTTCATACAGCCCCGACACACTACTACTTACGTTGTCGTTCATACAGCCCCGACACACTACTACTTACGTTGAAGTATGGTAGGTATCCCTGGAGCACGTTGTCGTTCATACAGCCACGACACACTACTACTTACGTTGAAGTATGGCATGTATCCCTGGAGCACGTTGTCGTTCATACAGCCCCGACACACTACTACTTACGTTGAAGTATGGCATGTATCCCTGGAGCACGTTGTCGTTCATACAGCCCCGACACACTACTACTTACGTTGAAATACGGCATGTATCCCTGGAGCACGTTGTCGTTCATACAGCCACGGCAATATGTTAGTATTGTATCTATCGGTACTGAACTCTTTGTTAATACTGTTCTGAAAGTTATTGCTAATTGTGGTAAATACAATATTTATACAAATGTGTCGTCGCTCGATTACGAAACAAGATTTTATAATATTAATAGCAAACATACCCTGTCACAACTCCTGGTCTCATACGTTGGCCTCCAGTTGAATAGTAGAAAATATAGTTCTGTTTTATGGGAGTTAAGTATAGCATTATATAGTTGGTTTGTCTAAAAATGGCTTAATATTACAATTTAGGCAATTAGAAAGCATTATATTTTTTTAAGTGATATCATCTTTTCACATAGATCACTGTGAACTTCGTTACCATATTGGGCTATGCATTATTGTGTAGTTTAGTTTAATCATATTTTATTGCTTGATTCGTTTTACATATATCATGTGAATACAAAACATGACAAATTAAAGAAAGTCAAAAGGGTCGGACCACAAGTTCTAGCAACATGAGTTACGGCCCTTCCCGAGTACAGTATGTAACGTGTGTATATATAAACATTCATAGTGACTATTCTCTAAGACCAAGAATGGATGTCACAGTTACAGTTTTTTTTAAAACTACGTTACCATGGGTTACAGTTATATAGCAAGCATAACAAGGTGCATTTTTTTCATCAGTGAACGAGAATATATTAAACTAATACAGTTTACTTGTGTCTTGTTTTTATAAGACCAGTCTAACCAAACATATTAGATATATATGTTTCACGAATTACGTTACTGCGAAGTACGTTACTAACGGCAGAGGCGACTATTAATAAATCTACAAGATTGGACGTTACTTTATTTGAACATATTGTTTTCTAAGACAACTGTTACAAATGAATCCTTCAGATGGAAACGATCACTCCCCCCCCCCCCATTTTAGTTCTCTCTTTTCCCCATTTCTATATCACTCTCCAAATCAAAACAATACCTATTATAAACATAAAATGCGAATATGCATAATATAAACAAGTTATCATAATAATACTGTAAAAGAAATGACTGTGTATCAAATATGTGAATGTTTTACTATTCATGTCAATTGTATATATATATATATAGCCATATCACTTATATGTATGTTGTACATTATATGTCTATAACTGGAAATAAAAAGGGTTACCCGCTAGGGGCCTCAAAATGAAAAAAAAAGAAGATTGGACGTTACTAATAAAATAGGTGATAATATTTCCTCCGTATGACTATTTTATAGCAGAATAATGCATCCAGATATCTAATACTCTTTAAGGGTGCTTTGTGTTAACACATATTAATGATCAGTTTTATACTTTAAGCACTTAATTTGTTTAGAACAAGTATCTTTAAACACGCAATCGTATATTATCAGATTAAAAATATGTATGACATATTCAATAATTATTAATATTAAATAATATTGTAGATATATAACAGCTCTGTAGTGCATTATTGTTATATTATCAGTATATATGTGCATACTTAGAAGAGAGCATATTGAATATGGTGACGTAGTTCACAAAATAGTAACGTAGTTCACAAAATAGTAACGTAGTTCGCATGAACTCATTTTTTTAATGAAAGCATCTTGACGTCATTATTTACAAGTTTTTAGAAACTAATTTTCTATAACTAAGCTTTAATTACGGAAGGTGTTTTTTCCTTCATTTTTATTAACAATATTTTGAAGTTTAATCTTTCAGTTATGTAATGACTAACTTGAAATTGTCAAGCGGATATCCGGTGATTCCGATGAATCTGGCCTTCCCGGCGTCCTTGACCTTCTGGAGTGCCGGTAGTGTCTCATTGATAATCACATCGAGGCTTGGAGCAAACTCCATGTCATGAACCTTTACGAATAGAAATATATCCTGTATATCTATGATGATAAAGATTTGTTATTCTTGAAGATCGTCAAAGTCAAGTCAACGTTTTTTTTGCATAAACATGTACATGTCCATCGCCAAGAAACATGATTGGCGGTTATATACAAAGTTACAGAAAAGCATGCTATATATAAGGTATGAGTAAGCATAGTATTAACATTTACGAACTATATTGTTGATTAACGATAGTGCATTATAAATAATATCCACATTGCGTTAATAAGACCTGTACAGCCTCAGGATATCCATGGTTTCCGACGCTGAAGTAGAATAAATAGAGTATTGTAAATCATTTAACGAAGAGCAACAAGATTGGTCCCAGAACTAAAAGGGCTTTGTTATGAGGAAAGACTGGCTGAACAACACAACACTCGAATACTAGTACAAGTGAAACATAGGAGATCTTATAAAACTACATAGATATAGTACAACGGGGAAAGCCTATATCAATACATTACTGAACTAAACATCATAGGAGGAATGTGACTACATCCCCGCGAGGGGTTTGACTGAGTATGTTGTCAATGCTGAGTATAACTGGGATGCGCTAGTCAATGACAGTGGTTAAAAATCTCATTAAGTGAGACAGATAGTGCTAAAACAGAACTACATACTATGGTGAAGAACAGACAGTGCTCTTGTTTCAGTGTGATGTCGCCGGGATGCACACCGTTTCTGTAGCAACTTTTTTTATTTATCAGTTTTATTTAGTTTTATTGTCTTTTACATCCCCAGGGTATCCTAGTTATAGGATAATCCCCGCCATGAATGAGGGGGGAATGCAAAATGCAAAAACAAATATCCCCTTGCCGTATAAAATGTTGACTGTTAGAGAGCTGAAAGGTCAGTACATAATTATACGTCTAAACTCATTAAATCAGAAAACGCAGGAAATCGCTTCTATACCCCAACAATTTTAAAGAGGAACAACCCCCCGGACCCCCTAGATTGCCTCGGTTGAAATTTGGCTCTGGCTACGGTACTGGTTGGGTATTTGGCAAATCCTTCTAGCGTACAGTGGTTTTATTTTTGGGCAACTGACGGCGATAGGGCGAATAGGGTCATTATTTTGCAATATATGTCTAAAGTATGGTCATTAATTTGCCATCAGCCATCAACCATTTTGTCAAGGAAGCACCCCTCGGGTTTATATCACATCTACTAGACGTGTTTGTGTCTTGTCGACTGGCAACAATTCATTCATTACCTGAATCACGTCCACGTATTCCAGCCCAAGACGTTGAAGACTTTCATCCACACTGCGAATGACTCTTTCCGCACTAAAGTCAACCATCTCAGAAGGATTTGGAAGGTAACGTCCAACCTTTGTTGTCAGATAGTAAGTGGACCGTGGTATATTCCTCAGCGCTTTGCCTAGCACGGTTTCCGACTTCCCGTAACCGTACCAAGGAGCGGTGTCTATCAGATTGACTCCACTCCGTACGGCGAGTTCGAGAATGCCCTGACTCTCTTCGTCGTCTGTGTCACGGAACACGCTGCCGAAAGACGAGGCGCCTATTAAAAGAAGAAACTGTGTATGTGTGTGTGTTTTACGTTTATTTATCGTCGTTACCGGTTGCCCATATGAGCGACGCCTCCTGAAGAAATTAGTCATTTTAGATTTTTGGAGGATAGTGCAATGATACAAGACAGAGACCCATTTCAGAGTCTGGTTATTTTACGTGCACGGTGTAAAGTCCCACCTGAAAGACTGTTAATTTTATTATGGTCAGACGGGGGATCGAACCTGCGATCCCTGGATTACCAGTCCAGCGTGTTACCACTGGACTATAGATCCGTCTGTAAGAAGAAACTACACCGACTAAGAAACAATATAGTTATAAGTACCTTAATAAACTGATTGCACACACTATGTATGATTTTAACTAAAGTTGTATGTATGTAGCATTAATGTCAAACCCCTTGCGGGGACCTAGACATGTTTTCCTGGGCATGCTTAGCTAACGGTTAACCAGTACTAAGCAATGTGTGTGAGGTGCCTTGCTCAATGACACTAAATGCGTGGCCTGACTGAGTATCGAACCCAGACCTTTCGATTCCAAATCCGACGTTCTACCATTGGACCACGGACGCCACACAAGTTGCTATCATACAAATGTATTTGTTACAATATTACTCAAGTTTTGCAACAAAGAAATCCATCCATTTTAACGTACTTGAACATTGTTGAAAACTATGGTATCTTATTTTCACTAGCATAGTCTTCTTACGGTCGGCTCTATTCGTAGCTCCGTTTATATCCGTAACACATCATAATAGCAGTAAAATGAATGTGCGTACATCATATTTAGTATGTTCTATTAAACATTTATTAAAATGGCTGGCATAAAAACCGGAAATCCCATAATTATACAAGTTTTTTTGGACAAGAATATGATTTTAATAATACTAATAATCATCATCATCATAATTAGCAGCAGCAGCAGCAGCAGCAGCAGCAGCAGCAGCAGCAGCAGCAGCAGCAGCAGCAGCAGCAGCAGCAGCAGCAGCAGCAGCAGCAGCAGCAGCAACAGAAGCATCATCATCATCATCATAATAAGGACTTTATTTAACTAAAGAACTCAAAAGTTATATACAATAATACATGTACAATATACAAATGAAATGCAATCAAAAGATAGGATTATAAGTGAAAACTGCACATTGGAATTATATACTAATGTTAAAGCTGAAAAGTAGAGAAACTATATAAAATATGTAATGGTATATGATGATACAATGTAAATGAAATTGGCTAGAAGAGTAGAAAAAGGGAATGAAACAATTGTGTTTTACGTTTATTTATCGTCGCTACCGGTTGCCCATATGAGCGACGCCTCCTGAAGAGATTAGTTATTTTAGATTTTGGAGGATAGTGCATGATACAGACAGAAACCCATTCCAGAATATCCTCTGGTTCTTTTACGTGCACGGTGTAAAGCACCGACACGAGACCTCGGTTTAACGTCCCATCTGAAAGACTGTTAATTGTATTAGGGTCAGACGGGGGATCGAACCTGCGATCCCTGGATTACCAGTCCACCGTGTTACCACTGGACTACACATCCGTCTGTATGAAACAATTAATGGCAATAAATCTATATAACAATGTGCAGATATGACTTGTAGGGGTGCATTATATCTTCAAAGTATGTACTACAGAACAATGATCGTTATATGAACATATATACTTGTGTCGTGCGTTAGATTTCATATACTAGTAAGAAGCGGAACAGTGTACATGTGGCTAGCACGCTGGGCTTTTGTAATCCAGGGGTCGCAGGTTCAATCCTCGATATAGGCGTTCCATACTAACATGAACCGTATCATAGTTTTTCGGATGAAACTTTAAACCGAGGTCTCGTGTCGGTGCTTTACATTGTCTGTACCATTGCACTATCCTCCAAAAATCTAAAATGACTAATCTCTTCAGGAGGCGTCACTCATATGGGCAACCGGTAGCGACGATAAATAAAAGTGAAACACATAATTATTCCATATCAATGCTTATTCACGAACCACCACCACTATAATAGTCAATGGTCTACCTAGACTAAGAGCTGATACAGACATCCCAGTGTTGCCGAGTTGGTTATACGTCATCTTGGCAACAGCCAAGTCGTCATGGAAACCCGATAAGTATGTCTTTTGGTCCATCTGTAAAATAAAATCAATATACAGTCAAACCTGTGTTAGTGGTCACCTCTATTAAGCAGCCAACATGTATTAAGCAGCCAGTTTCCAGATTCCCAATATGCTGTTTTATTATACATTTGACCTCTATTAAGCAGCCACCTGTGCTAAGCAGCCACTCTCTGTGACTCCCTTGGCTGGCTGCTTAAGACAGGTTTGACTGTAGTATAATCGTATAATACACTGTATTCATATCATCGTAAGTACAGCATTGTACTCAATACCCGACTAAACATCAGTCCAGGCAATCAAGTGCTAAATCTTCTATCAGGGTTGTGTCATTATAAAACAGATGAACATGCTATCACGCTATGCATTGCTATACAGTCAAACCTGTGCTAGTGGTCACCTCTATTATACAGTCAAACATGTGCTAGTGGTCACCTCTATTATACAGTCAAACATGTGCTAGTGGTCACCTCTATTATACAGTCAAACATGTGCTAGTGGTCACCTCTATTATACAGTCAAACTTGTGCTAGTGGTCACCTCTATTATACAGTCAAACCTGTGCTAGTGGTCACCTCTATTAAGCAGCCAACCTGCATTAAGCAGCCAGTTTCCAGACTCCAAACATGTTGTTTCATTATATAATTATCCTCTATTAAGCAGCCACCTGTGCTAAGCAGCCCTTTTCTGTTATTCCACTGGCTGACTGTTTAAGGCAGGTTTGACTGTTATCTATAATATGTTTCGTGATCATGTTTAGAAATGCTATAGCGTTATCAGTGTTACATAGAATGCTACAAAGTTGCGCAATCTGTAAACATAGTTTCCAGATTCCAACTATGTTGATTTACTATAAATTTGCTCTATATTAAGAAGCCACCTGTGCTAAGCAGCCACTGTATGTGATGCTCTTGACTGGCTGCTGCAGACCGTTCAGACTGTATGCAAGCATTGATGATCGCTGTTTCAATAAAAAACAAAATATAATTGGGGTTAGCTAGGTTTATGTCACAGTGATGTGTGTGTGTGTGTGTGTGCGTGCGTGCGTGCGTGCGTGCGTGCGTGTACGTGCGTGTGTGCGTGTTATACGTTTAGTTATCGTCGCTACCAGCTGCCACCCATATGAGCGACGCCTGATACAGACAGACACCCATTTCAGTGTCTCCTCTGGTTCTTTTACGTGCACAGTGTAAAACAACGACACGAGACCTCAGTTTAATGTCCCATCTGAAAGACTGTTAATTGTATTAGGGTCAGACGGGGGATCGAACCTGCGATCCCTGGATTACCAGTCCAGCGTGTTACCACTGGACTACAGATCCGTCTTCTTCCAAAGGAAGATTCATGATAACCTGAAAGCTACATATACTAACACATGATAAAATTGACTTGGAAACGCACATTAAACTGTTTGCTGATCAGTATGATTTGGACATGAGAACTGTAGATATGGCGAGAGATGAGCGGGTGGGGTTGGGTGTAACATAGTCAAAATAATATTTTTAATTTTTCAACAATGTTGATCTCGTTTCTACAATACTTTGCTAATACTGGTTTTGTAACGAATCACTATATCAGTTACTGCCCCTGAATACTCTTAAAAGAATCGGTTCTCTTACTGAGCTCCCTCTTTGTTTTTATCGTTGTTTCCTTTGCACAACATGATATTAATTTTAATCTGTTTTCTCATCTTATAATTATTAAATATCGATCTTACTGCGAAAATTGGTTATTAATTAATAACCAACATGTTAATAGAGTTACATTTATCCTACGGCGACATCTGGTTGGAACCACAGGAACTTGAAATTTTATCCATAAGCCACCAACGATCTCGTACCTCTATCCTAGGACACCCCTCTATTAAAATATAGAGGGGGTGTCCTAGGATAGAGGTACGAGATCGTTGATTAACAAAATAGAGGGGGGGGGGTCCTAGGATAGAGGTACGAGACTGTTGGTGGCTTGTGGATAAAATTTCAAGTTCCTGTGTTAGAACACAACAGGAAAAATAAACAGTATTGTATCTGTCAATGTATGTAATAAAAAAAACCCAGCAATATAGTTCATTGTATGGTTATTTTATAACTTGTGATAATCAATTTGAACAGCAATACGACTTTAAGGATAGTAGCAGGTGATGCTCACACAACGTTCGTAGTGAACAGTTTTGATCGTACATTGATCGTACATTTAAGTAGCGTATTTACAATCGATTGACTCCACGCTACATTATTACTGTAGCACATATAGTTTACACAAATATATGCATGCACTCGACTCGACTACACGGACTAATATGCGATTAAATATGTCATAAAATTATATAAATATAATGTAGAACGTAGGCCTACCTTTAGCACCTTGCAAGCGTTATATATATCCCTACTATAACTTGATACGTTATTGGTACCCAGTCGAGTATTGCAATGCACGGTCAATGATGATACCAGTAATCAACTTGAGATATGAACAAACAAGCTAACTGTATTAAACTGGAAAGAATATCCTGTGATAGCTCATATATAAATACTTAAACACCAAGCAACACAAACTAGTTATTGAACAGTGACACGATCGATGAAAATTGAAGCAACACGTGTAGTTAAATCGCTGCATGTACTAAATTGTTATTTAAATGGTCAAGCCATGTATCTTTAATTAATACATTGACACGTAAACATGAAGAGAGATACGACAGCGGTAAATAGTAAAGCGTCGATTTGAGAATGATCATCAAACATGGCGACGTCCATGACACAAAATTACGAAATTACACAATCTATTGAAAAACATTGATTTCACCTCAAATAATTTCATTTGGAAACATTAATTCAAGAGGTAAGGATGTGTTTTGTCATTTTAGCGAAATACAAATAAAGTAAAGCTCAAAATGAGACATTAAGCTTCAAAAGCAAAATCACTGGAACTGGTAGTCCAACTATTTAGAAATAGAATTCATTGACATTTTACTATCAAGGCATTTTTCAAAATGACAGATGTCATGAAAAGATGATGTCGAGGTGTTATATATAAGACTGTAGCGGTGTTATATATAAGACTATAGAACTGGTGGAAGTAGTCGAACAGAAATCATTATTATAATATTAATTTATTATTGATCAAATAATGAAATATATTATTGTGTTGTGAATCTTAAAAGTTTAAACTTTATTTATTTTACAACGATTGCGAAGCAAGTTCTAACAACATATATTAATCACTCTCGTTGGCAAAGATGAAAGCGTAGTAAATGTGGTCATTCGTGTGGGAGGAAACCGGAGTACCCGGAGGAAACCCACTTGTCCGATCTGGCGACCACTGTACCATTTCACATACTTCCTGAGCCGAGGATCGAACCCAGGTTACATTGGTGAAAAGCTACCGCGCTAACTACTGCGCTAATCGGACAGCCAAACCTTAAGTCATTGTAATAAAATGTCTCCTTCGAGTCATTGTTTATGCATACATTGTTTGTCTAATACAGTTCTGCTACGAAATAATGTGCTCCATAAGATAGTGATGCGTTTTGCGCTAACTGACGTCTTATTTATTTGATATTGGTATATTTCAGAAAATCTAGTTCCCGGTACTCGAAGGGTATTAAGTTATTACCGGTATAAATTATAATTTATTAATAATATAACACCATCACATAACAGCCATTATTGGAGTTTTTACCACAGTGTGTATGTATGTACTATTAATGTCAAACCCCTTGCGGGGACCAAGACATATAGTGTCCTCACACAAAGTCTACTTGAAGTGTCCTCACACAAAGTCTACTTGAAGTGTCCTCACACAAAGTCTACTTGAAGTGTCCTCACACAAAGTCTACTTGAAGTGTCCTCACACAAAGTCTACTTGAAGTCAGGGTTGGCAATTTCCCGGGAAATAAGAGTATTTCCCGGGACGGCGGGAAATACTGGGAAATACTGGGAAATAAGAATTTGGATACCGGGAAATAAGAATTTGGATGATTTTGATGGTAAATACAGGTATATATACCATACAATTTCTATTACCCGGTGTACTGATTGTAGTATCATGTGTGCAGGATGAAAATGAACTGCTTTTGAAGAATATGACGAAAAATACAGGCATTCATAGTGGCATTTACGCATTGCTTATAATCTTTATATAAATGTTAGAGATCTAACATTATTGAGACTGTTCATTATTACTCTAATATACATTGTATACAAACACAGTTTAAGGAGTTTATACATACATTTATTGGAGGTATTTTAAATGTTTAATGTAGTAGGCAAAATGCAAATGTTTTTAGGATTATCCCTGAAATGTGTTCATAATATAGCTGTTATTAAAGAAGTCAGAATCATAATTTGAGATGACCCACACTGTTTGTTTGTACACAATTTCAACACGTCACCAGTGCCCAGGAGCTTCTTCATGAGACCAAGCCGGAACTTGTACCCGAACTCCTCAACTACATGTCCGAGACACTGCCAATTCCTAAGGTGCTACAACAGGAATCCTCCATCAACAACTCGAAGCCAGCTGTATGGTGGTCATGTGTGGAGAGGTCGGGCGTGATCACCAAAGACTTCAGTCAGCTCGCCAGGAAATTGATGGTACTGCCAGCAAGTTCAGCCGCCATTGAACGTGTGTTCTCCAACTTCGGCATCATACAGACGAAACTACGCAACAGACTGGGCGTTGAGAAAGCAGCGAAGCTGGTGCTATGCTACTGCTTCCTGAGAGGTAGCGAGGAAATCGACTGGTGAAGACAGACTACTGGCTGAAGAAACATTCCAACAAGAAAAACGAAAAAATAAATGAAAAAAAAACAATAAAATTAAAAAAAACAATAAAACCAAAAAAAAACTGTTGTGGTTGCCAATGATGCCACCTGATGAGTACCCCTGGCAGGGACGAAATAGTTTAAGCACTTATAGAGTGGTAGCAATGCATAAAAATGAGCAAAAAACGTGTTTGGAAGACACATAATCTTATTTCCCGGTATTTCCCACTTCTGGGCTTATTTCCCGGGGCGGGAAAGGCGGTATTTCCCGCCCCCGGTATTTCCCGGCCAACCCTGCTTGAAGTGTCCTCACACAAAGTCTACTTGAAGTGTCCTAACACAAAATCTACTTGAAGTGTCCTCACACAAAGTCTACTTGAAGTGTCCTAACACAAAGTCTACTTGAAGTGTCCTCACACAAAATCTACTTGAAGTGTCCTAACACAAAATCTACTTGAAGTGTCCTCACACAAAATCTACTTGAAGTGTCCTCACACAAAATCTACTTGAAGTGTCCTCACACAAAGTCTACTTGAAGTGTCCTAACACAAAGTCTACTTGAAGTGTCCTAACACAAAGTCTACGTGAAGTGTCCTAACACAAAGTCTACTTGAAGTGTCCTCACACAAAGTCTACTTGAAGTGTCCTAACACAAAGTCTACTTGAAGTGTCCTCACACAAAGTCTACTTGAAGTGTCCTAACACAAAGTCTACTTGAAGTGTCCTAACACAAAGTCTACTTGAAGTGTCCTAACACAAAGTCTACTTGAAGTGTCCTAACACAAAGTCTACTTGAAGTGTCCTAACACAAAGTATACTTGAAGTGTCCTAACACAAAGTCTACTTGAAGTGTCCTAACACAAAGTCTACTTGAAGTGTCCTCACACAAAATCTACTTGAAGTGTCCTCACACAAAATCTACTTGAAGTGTCCTAACACAAAGTCTACTTGAAGTGTCCTAACACAAAGTCTACTTGAAGTGTCCTAACACAAAGTCTACTTGAAGTGTCCTCACACAAAGTCTACTTGAAGTGTCCTCACACAAAGTCTACTTGAAGTGTCCTAACACAAAGTCTACTTGAAGTGTCCTAACACAAAGTCTACTTGAAGTGTCCTAACACAAAGTCTACTTGAAGTGTCCTAACACAAAGTCTACTTGAAGTGTCCTAACACAAAATCTAC
Source organism: Archivesica marissinica (assembly GCA_014843695.1). NCBI lineage: Eukaryota > Metazoa > Mollusca > Bivalvia > Venerida > Vesicomyidae > Archivesica > Archivesica marissinica. Next base: position 21,288,602 of record CM026394.1, on the reverse strand, counting down.
TTGAAGTGTCCTAACACAAAGTCTACTTGAAGTGTCCTAACACAAAGTCTACTTGAAGTGTCCTAACACAAATCTACTTGAAGTGTCCTAACACAAAGTCTACTTGAAGTGTCCTAACACAAAGTCTACTTGAAGTGTCCTCACACAAAGTCTACTTGAAGTGTCCTAACACAAAGTCTACTTGAAGTGTCCTAACACAAAGTCTACTTGAAGTGTCCTAACATAAAGTCTACTTGAAGTGTCCTAACACAAAGTCTACTTGAAGTGTCCTCACACAAAGTCTACTTGAAGTGTCCTAACACAAAGTCTACTTGAAGTGTCCTAACACAAAGTCTACTTGAAGTGTCCTAACACAAAGTCTACTTGAAGTGTCCTAACACAAAGTCTACTTGAAGTGTCCTAACACAAAGTCTACTTGAAGTGTCCTCACACAAAGTCTACTTGAAGTGTCCTAACACAAAGTCTACTTGAAGTGTCCTAACACAAAGTCTACTTGAAGTGTCCTAACACAAAGTCTACTTGAAGTGTCCTAACACAAAGTCTACTTGAAGTGTCCTCACACAAAGTCTACTTGAAGTGTCCTAACACAAAGTCTACTTGAAGTGTCCTAACACAAAGTCTACTTGAAGTGTCCTAACACAAAGTCTACTTGAAGTGTCCTAACACAAAGTCTACTTGAAGTGTCCTCACACAAAGTCTACTTGAAGTGTCCTAACACAAAGTCTACTTGAAGTGTCCTCACACAAAGTCTACTTGAAGTGTCCTAACACAAAGTCTACTTGAAGTGTCCTCACACAAAGTCTACTTGAAGTGTCCTAACACAAAGTCTACTTGAAGTGTCCTCACACAAAGTCTACTTGAAGTGTCCTAACACAAAGTCTACTTGAAGTGTCCTAACACAAAGTCTACTTGAAGTGTCCTAACACAAAGTCTACTTGAAGTGTCCTAACACAAAGTCTACTTGAAGTGTCCTAACACAAAGTCTACTTGAAGTGTCCTAACACAAAGTCTACTTGAAGTGTCCTAACACAAAGTCTACTTGAAGTGTCCTAACACAAAGTCTACTTGAAGTGTCCTCACACAAAGTCTACTTGAAGTGTCCTAACACAAAGTCTACTTGAAGTGTCCTAACACAAAGTCTACTTGAAGTGTCCTAACACAAAGTCTACTTGAAGTGTCCTAACACAAAGTCTACTTGAAGTGTCCTAACACAAAGTCTACTTGAAGTGTCCTAACACAAAGTCTACTTGAAGTGTCCTCACACAAAGTCTACTTGAAGTGTCCTAACACAAAGTCTACTTGAAGTGTCCTAACACAAAGTCTACTTGAAGTGTCCTCACACAAAGTCTACTTGAAGTGTCCTAACACAAAGTCTACTTGAAGTGTCCTCACACAAAGTCTACTTGAAGTGTCCTAACACAAAGTCTACTTGAAGTGTCCTAACACAAAATCTACTTGAAGTGTCCTAACACAAAGTCTACTTGAAGTGTCCTCACACAAAGTCTACTTGAAGTGTCCTAACACAAAGTCTACTTGAAGTGTCCTAACACAAAATCTACTTGAAGTGTCCTCACATAAATCCCCATTATTAAAAGAAACGTTCTTTTAAGAATTGAAGATTTTTTTTAACATACTTGGATCTTTGTGTTCACTTCCTGCATTGATAGGGTAAGCCTGGGGTAAGCATTTTTTTAAGCTTTATTTCTTTTACGATTGCGAAGTAAGTTTTAACAACTTATATTAATCACTCTCGTTGGCTCGGATGAAAGCGTAAATGTGGTCATTCTTGTGGGAGGAAACCGGAGAAAACCCACCTGTCCGATCTGGCGACCATCGTACCATCTCACATACTTCCCAGTCCGAGGATCGAACCCGGGTTGCATTGGTGAGAAGCGAGCGTGCTAACCACTGCACTAATCGGACAGCATTTATTCATTGCTAAGACTTGAAATGCATGTGATTATATTTAACGACTAAAGGATAATTTGTCATTTCAGGGTGCTAGGAAGTGAACAATGGCTGCAAACTCTCCACAGAAGACTCAGCGGGTGAAGCCCAAGTCATACTCCATTTGTTTATTATACAATACTATCGAAGCTCACAAGAAGCTGTCAGGCATTTCTCTTGCTAGCTGTAACTCTAGCAGCAAATCCAAACCACTGACTTTTGAGAACCCAGGTAAGGACCATCTGCTGTCAGGGCAGCCACATATGGCTATATCAGGGTTCATTCTAGGTCAGAATCTTTGGGAGAAGTGATTGCATCATTAAATGGTGTTATTTAATATACTTCTGCAAAATAGGGTTAAAATGCACAGTACAACCATTAAATACATTTGGGGCCAGTGGTATCTTACTAGACTTTTTTTTTTTTTAGGGAGAAGTGGGGCCCAAGTGGGCGAAGCCAGGGTCCCTAGGGCGACAATTTCGCCCACATCGCCCTCTAGAATGATCCCTGCTATATTAGAGGCATCTGTGTTATTTATAATTTGCATACACTGTATTGCATTCACTGCGCATGTAAGATGCAAATGAGATGGTCTGATCACCTGTGTTTGCCTTGCACTCGCTCGTATGTCAATGTAATGTTTTCACAAAGATCTCTCGAAGTAGTTGCAATCAACATATTGGCAAATACAATGATTTAGCACAGTACTGCTTTAGTTTCAAAATTATGTTATGTTATACTTCGGGTTTTACGCCTGCATCAGCACCAGTTCGGGCTATATCGCCGGTGGGCAGTTTACTTAACAACACCTTTCCTGGGCAAGCTCCAACGGTTAACCAGTACCACCAACCTCCGTAAGAAACTGCCAATTTTTTCATATAAATGAGACACGGCCTGAGCGGGGCTCAAACCCGTGACCATCAGTGATGATAGGTTACAGTGGTATACAAGTCAGCGAACGTAACCACTCGACCACGGAGGCGGACTAGTTTTAAAATAATAATACATTTATAAAACACATAAGTTCTACATTTGTTTGTGTGACAGTGCACTATTACTCACTTTTAATGCACTATTAATTATAATAGGAAGCATTTAAATGTGTTTAACCCTTTCAACACAGCAGACCTCTAAATAGGCTTACAAAAAGTGTAGATCCAGATGAGCCAGCCCGTGACGAGTCATCTCATCAGGATCTGCACTTTTTGTCAGTAATAGTACTATTTTTTTTTTAAGACAAAATTACCCTAATTCTGAGAAAAAATGTACAGCACTGCACATTCAGTGGCAGGCTGATCTGGTTGCATCCAAGACACACCTTTGTCTAGAGATTATATGGTCATAACTAATGTTGCTACGTGTGAACTGGTCCAATTGTAATTATCTTATTAATTTATTGGTCTAATAATATCATACACCATGCCATGTCAGTTACTTGGTGTTGAATGGGTTAAGATTTACAGACTTACACATACAAAAAATGTGCATTTATATCCAGTATATACTGAAATAGAAAATTTAAATATTTCATATTAGAAGGCGGAGATGCGTCTATCGCGGTGCCTGACCTGCAGCTGACCGTGTCTGACAAGATGTCCTGTAACTATTGTGATGCTGCGTTCGAACACAGACTGGAACAGGTAAACAGTTCTCTATGTTTGTAATGAACGCCCCATTATGCAGGGCTTGGCCTAATCCTATTTCGTGGTGCGATCTACATGAGTTATTGGCCTTTTCCTGTGTTTGCCTTGTATAGGTCTTCACTAACGGTGCACACCTTTGTAACTGGGGAGTTTAGATGAAGAACAAACTCTGGTGTTTTCAGTTATTTTCGTATTCGTTAGATATAGATATAGAGAGCCAGAGTCTGGCTATCAGCTGACACATATAATTTCTATATGTATAGTAACTAGTTGTATATTACTAGTATAGTTTACTTAGTGTACAATGGATAGCTTTACAACTTATCCGTTTAACTAGTAGAGTAAGAGTGTCGGATAAGGGTCTTGAGCAAGTTAGTTGGAAAGTGCACCTAATTAGTTGAGTTAGTTCACTCATTCACACATCTGACCTGATCGTCACTCACAATCACTCACCCATAATATTTTATACACAATAGTAGTGAAGTATACATTATACAAGGACATAGTATGGGACCAGGCTATATAATTATGATATGATTCAGACCAGTGATTTTATTAGGCCATATAGGGGAAACTATTGGGTGGTACGCTTGTAGCAGGATTTGGAAATATTATAATGTACATGTACTAAATATCAATAATTATTACCCTTTAACCCTTTCAACACCACAGACCTCTATTTATAGGCTTACAAAAAGTGTAGATCCAGATGAGCCGGCTCGTGACGAGCCGTCTCATCAGGATCTGCACTTTTTAGCAAGTAGTATTACTAATTTTAGAAAAAATTACCCATCTTGATAAATGAACTGGTCCGAATGTAATTTTCTTATTCATTTATTGGTCTAAGAATATCATGGACCAGTCCATGTCAGTTACTTGGTGTTGAAAGAGTTAAGATAAATATGACATGGGTTACACCTACATGTAAGCTTCAGCTACAACCTTGAAATAACATACCCAGTTGTGATGTGCTTAAAAGACTTAATATTGCAGTACATGTATTGTATGTTCACAGAAGTTGAGAATGCTGAAATTGTACTTCCGGTAAAATAAGTTTTTCATTAACTAATGGCCATTAAAAACCCCAGCCAGGCGATATATCTCACGGCTACAAATGTGACAGGTGTGTCCCGGCAACTGGGGCGAAATAGTCGCCATAGGAACCTGACTTCATCCACTCTGTGCCCCACTTCTCCCTAATATAAAAAAAACTATTTTTTATATATAATTTTCCTACAACATTTTGTCCAGTAAGATACACTGGCCCATTCATTATATAGCAGCACTCTGTCTATTCAAATGTTGTATTTAATGGTCATATTGTCTTTTAACCCTATTTTGTTGAAATTTATCAAATAACCCAATTTAATGATACAATCACACACTTTCTCACTTCTCCCAACTGCACTAGGAGAAACATGGAAAAACATTTTGGGCAGCACACGATATATGCAAATTTAAGCCCTGTCAATTTATATTATTAATTGTATGTTTATAGAAGAGACACTACAGGTCAGATTGGCACAGATATAACCTCAAACAACGAATTAAGGGCAAAGATAAGATTACGGAGGAGGTGTTTGAGGACATATCGGGTGAGTGATCAACAGTGTGTCGGACCTCTTATAGATGCTCTATCGGGTGTCCGTGAGTGATTAACATGTGTCAGACCTCTTATAGATGCTCTATCGGGTGAGTGATTAACAGTGTGTCGGACCTCTTATGATGCTCTATCGGGTGAGTGATTAACAGTGTGTCGGACCTCTTATAGATGCTCTATTGGGTGAGTGATTAACAGTGTGTAGGACCTCTTATAGATGCTCTATTGGGTGAGTGATTAACAGTGTGTAGGACCTCTTATAGATGATCTATTGGGTGAGTGATTAACAGTGTGTCGGACCTCTTATAGATGCTCTATTGGGTGAGTGATTAACAGTGTGTAGGACCTCTTATAGATGCTCTATTGGGTGAGTGATTAACAGTGTGTAGGACCTCTTATAGATGCTCTATTGGGTGAGTGATTAACAGTGTGGCGGACCTCTTATAGATGCTCTATTGGGTGAGTGATTAACAGTGTGTAGGACCTCTTATAGATGCTCTATTGGGTGAGTGATTAACAGTGTGTCGGATCTCTTATAGATGCTCTATCGGGCGAGTGATTAACAGTGTGTCGGACCTCTTATAGATGCTCTATTGGGCGAGTGATTAACAGTGTGTCGGACCTCTTATAGATGTATCCATTGTGTGAGTGATTAACAGTGTGTCGGACATCTTATAGATGCTCTATCGGGCGAGTGATTAACAGTGTGTCGGACATCTTATAGATGCTCTATCGGGCGAGTGATTAACAGTGTGTCGGACATCTTATAGATGCTCTATTGGGTGAGTGATTAACAGTGTGTCGGACATGTTATAGATGCTCTATCGGGCGAGTGATTAACAGTGTGTCGGACCTCTTATAGATGCTCTATTGGGCGAGTGATTAACAGTGTGTCGGACATCTTATAGATGCTCTATCGAGTGAGTGATTAACAGTGTGTCGGACCTCTTATAGATGCTCTATTGTGTGAGTGATTAACAGTGTGTCGGACCTCTTATAGATGCTCTATCGGGCGAGTGATTAACAGTGTGTCGGACATCTTATAGATGCTCTATTGGGTGAGTGATTAACAGTGTGTCGGACATCTTATAGATGCTCTATCGAGTGAGTGATTTTGTGTCGGACATCTTATAGATGCTCTATCGGGCGAGTGATTAACAGTGTGTCGGACATCTTATAGATGCTCTATCGGGCGAGTGATTAACAGTGTGTCGGACATCTTATAGATGCTCTATCGGGCGAGTGATTAACAGTGTGTCGGACATCTTATAGATGCTCTATTGGGTGAGTGATTAACAGTGTGTCGGACATGTTATAGATGCTCTATCGGGCGAGTGATTAACAGTGTGTCGGACCTCTTATAGATGCTCTATTGGGCGAGTGATTAACAGTGTGTCGGACATCTTATAGATGCTCTATCGGGCGAGTGATTAACAGTGTGTCGGACATCTTATAGATGCTCTATCGGGCGAGTGATTAACAGTGTGTCGGACATCTTATAGATGCTCTATCGGGCGAGTGATTAACAGTGTGTCGGACATCTTATAGATGCTCTATCGGGCGAGTGATTAACAGTGTGTCGGACATCTTATAGATGCTCTATCGGGCGAGTGATTAACAGTGTGTCGGACATCTTATAGATGCTCTATCGGGCGAGTGATTAACAGTGTGTCGGACATCTTATAGATGCTCTATCGGGCGAGTGATTAACAGTGTGTCGGACATCTTATAGATGCTCTATCGGGCGAGTGATTAACAGTGTGTCGGACATCTTATAGATGCTCTATCGGGCGAGTGATTAACAGTGTGTCGGACATCTTATAGATGCTCTATCGGGCGAGTGATTAACAGTGTGTCGGACATCTTATAGATGCTCTATCGGGCGAGTGATTAACAGTGTGTCGGACATCTTATAGATGCTCTATCGGGCGAGTGATTAACAGTGTGTCGGACATCTTATAGATGCTCTATCGAGTGAGTGATTAACAGTGTGTCGGACATCTTATAGATGCTCTATCGAGTGAGTGATTAACAGTGTGTCGGACCTCTTATAGATGCTCTATCGGGCGAGTGATTAACAGTGTGTAGGACATCTTATAGATGCTCTATCGGGCGAGTGATTAACAGTGTGTAGGACATCTTATAGATGCTCTATCGGGCGAGTGATTAACAGTGTGTCAGGCCTCTTATAGATGCTCTATCTGGTGAGTTTGAGCTCCACCAAGATCACCATCCACGGTACATATTAAAGTACATATAGCCTCCTCCCCTCCGCCATGCCGATGGATTCCATCAGGAATAAGGTCCCAAGAGCAATGAGACTAACGTTTTAAGTACTTGTTTCGCAATCAAGCTGAATGAAATTTGTATAAACTATATTTCAGGTAACATTTCTAGCTTGTCTGGTAGTGACTCCGATAGTGAGGGAGATACAAATATGGAGCAGGAAACCAGGCCAGGAAGTTGTAAAAGACTGCCTGGTTCCCCCCATAGACTGACATACTCGGGCAACAGCAGCACTGACAGTGAGAGCGAGTCAGGGAACCAGGTAAAATAGGAAGAAGTGAGACTGGTTCTGTTGGTAGCCATATTAATAGATTTTATAAAGGCAGACAATGGTGACATCATCATACAAGCCCAGAACCTTTGTTTAGTTGAGGGGTCTATAAAGGGTGGGTGGGTTTGGGGGGTAAAGAGGAATTAATTGATATATCCATCACAGAATATCTTGTAGCCTCAGCATTTCCATTAGTTCAACATATATATCGTTATTACCACATATTCATTTCATTGTATGAATGACAGGAGAGGTAACTGAGGCCACAGACTGGTGCTACATTTCATGGTGTTATTAACATGAAATCAAATCTAAATATTGTTTGTATAGAGTCCCCATCAGGGTTCATTCTAGGTCAGAATTTTTGGGAGAAGTGAGGAAGTGTGCAACGGCATCCATAAATTGCAATAGAATATTGGTTAATCGTCACAGTATGACCATTAAATACAACATTTGAATAGGAGTGCTTTATAATCGGCCAGTGTATGTTACTGGACAAAACTTTGTATGAAATTTTATTTAGGGAGAAATGGGCCCCCAGAGGGCAAAGTGAGGGTCCCTAGGGCGACTGTTTCACCAACATCACTCTCTAGAATGATCCCTGAATATTTTAATTCCAATTTAACATGTTATTTCCATACTTTTCAGATGGAGGAAATTGCACGGAAATTGCCAAAGGTTTACTTCAAAAATAAAGAAGGAGAAATGTTATCTATATACAGATGTGTGCTCTGTCATAAAAAGGTACTGTTTGAATACCAGTAGCTTCAGCCAGGCCATTTTAGAAGGGCTTCACACCCTGTCCTAATCCTGAGTACTCTGTCCTAATCCTGAGTACCCTGTCCTAATCCTGAGTACCCTGTCCTAATCCTGAGTACCCTGTCCTAATCCTGAGTACACTGTCCTAATCCTGAGTACCCTGTCCTAATCCTGAGTATCCTGTCCTTATCCTGAGTATCCTGTCCTTATCCTGAGTACCCTGTCCTAATCCTGAGTACCCTGTCCTAATCCTGAGTACTCTGTCCTAATCCTGAGTACCCTGTCCTAATCCTGACCATTAATTTCAAAATAATAAAAACAAAATCTATAATTGTTGTCCAGTTCTTACTAATGTACATTGTGTGATATATATAACAAGTATTTATAACACTATGAAATTATACCCAGAATGCACCAGACACGATCAAACTAAATTTTCCTGGGGGTGGGGGAGGGGGGCATGACCCGCATCCCCTAGAAGTGCACTATTTCCTATCAGCACCCTGTCCTTTTCAAATCCTTGCTGGAGTGCTGATAATAGTCACAAATGTTATAAATATTCTTATTTTATCATTTCCAATGAAATAGCGAAATTGTTCAGTGAAATAAATTGTGCCATTTCACTAGGTAGCTGTGGAATTGACATTTTATTTCTCACTGCTATATGCTTGTGGTATCTCGCCACTGCAGTTGAAATATCATCAACGTGGATGCTTTACGGTTTGTACAAATTTATGTGTTAAGTCTGTATTAAGCAGCCAACTTGTATTAAGCAGTCAACCTGTCCAACCTGTATTAAGCAGCCAACCTGTCCAACCTGTATTAAGCAGCCTACCTGTATTAAGCAGCCAACCTGTATTAAGCAGTCAACCTGTCCAACCTGTATTAAGCAGCCAACCTGTCCAACCTGTATTAAGCAGCCTACCTGTATTAAGCAGCCTACCTGTATTAGGCAGCCTACCTGTATTAAGCAGCCAACCTGTATTAAGCAGTCAACCTGTCCAACCTGTATTAAGCAGCCAAGCTGTCCAACCTGTATTAAGCAGCCAACCTGTATTAAGCAGCCAAGCTGTCCAACCTGTATTAAGCAGCCAACCTGTATTAAGCAGCCAAGCTGTCCAACCTGTATTAAGCAGCCAACCTGTATTAAGCAGCCAAGCTGTCCAACCTGTATTAAGCAGCCAACCTGTATTAAGCAGCCAAGCTGTCCAACCTGTATTAAGCAGCCAACCTGTATTAAGCAGCCAAGCTGTCCAACCTGTATTAAGCAGCCAACCTGTATTAAGCAAACCTACCGTCAGATTACCAAATTGGCATCTTGTTATAAATTTCACCTCTATTAAGCAGCCACCTGTATCAAGCAAGCACGTTAAGACTTTCAGTTGTTGCCTGGTCTGCCTTCTTAAGACAGGTTTGACTGTATGTGATCATAAGAGATTTTCTTTGAAAATAGAAAGAAATGATGAGACTTTGATAGCCAATAAAAAAAAAGGTGACAATGTGACATTATGTGAGGATCTGTCACACCCAGTGCTAAATAAATTTGTTATGTTAACTTTGTAGTCTCGTGCAAGTCCACAAGAAGATCTAGTAACCATGGCAACTAATATCCCGGAACAAATGAACTGGGCAGTGTTCATGGCAGCCGGAGGACATTTTGCTGGAGCTATCTTCAATAAGTATGTCCTTTGTTAGAACTGAGACTGTCTGTCTCTCTGTATGTCTGTCTGTCTCTGGCTGGCTGTCTGCCTGTCTGTGAGACTAGTGAAGATAAAATTGAATATCACACACACTATGTCTTTGTGTTTACCGCTTTTCTTACTAAAGCTATTTTTAGTTGCAAAGTGGGAAATCCACTTCAATTTCTAAAAATACACTCCTCCATGTATTTACATAAATACTATTTTTAGACATGGGAAACCATTAATTTACTATATTTAGAAACACTACATAGAATGTAAAAATATGAAATGATTAATGAATCTTTATGCAAAATTAAGGAAATTTGATATCTTTTAATTGCTCTGTTACTATAATTTGATATATTTTAATTGCTCTGTTACTATAATTTGATATATTTTAATTTCTTTGTTCTTGAAAACTATTTTTTATATTTCTTCTTATTAAAATAACCAGAGCTAAAAATAGAAAAATCCTTTATATATAACCATTCTCATTAACCAGTGGATGGATTTTCAACAAGCATTGTCTGTTGTATTCTAGTTCTGAGATAATTGTTGTTTTGTTTTGTAATGGTTTTACTCAATTGCACATAATATTATGTGGCCACCATAGCTAATTTATTTATATAATAGAAAGAACTGTTTGATAAATCACAATGCCTTTTCTCTCCCCCTTTCAAAAATCCACACTTTCTATTCTCTCTCCTCGTGGTGATGGATTCCTTCAGGAATGAAGTCTCGATAGTGATTAATATAAGTTGTAAGAACGTATTCGCAATCGGGCTAATATAATTTTTAACACCTACTTGTCAGAACCACGTCGCTGCAATGGGGGAAGAATCGTAGAATATCAAGCATCCAAATGTGTGTGCCACCCTTCCACCAAATTTCATGAAAATCCTCCCTAACTTGTTTGCATAATCCTGCTTAACAGATACACAATCAAATGGATGGAGAGAAATTCATGACATCTTTAGTGGAGGTCAATATTAATAAAGTTCATGAGCTGAGTTGAATTTGGAATCCCAACACAAAGCTAAATATAATATTTTTTATTGATACAAATAGCAAGAATATCTTAATGTCCTTGCATGTAAACAGTTTCATGGATATTAATTAACGGACTACTTGGTGGTGTTGTACAAGGCTGTTATACCGCTTTATTTACATTAATGGTCAATAAAGTTGGGAACATTTTAAATTGAAGCATTCAACAAAGATACCATTTGATGATTATATCCAACAACTAATATGCAAGTATCCAGTAATTTTATCTGTTCCAGTGAATAGGAGCAGTACTTTAGTAGGTGTAAGTTATTCTATTGTAGATGGACCGGAGGAAAGTTGGTTACCTGAATATCTATACACCCGAACACCATAATTAGTCCATTAACCTTTTGAAATATTATTTTTCATTTTATACTCGTTTTTTTAGATTTCATTTTATACTACTACAGTCGTTGACTTCAAATCACTTGGTTTAAACAGTATTTATTCCAATAAATTTACATGTATAGCACAAAAAAATGTTACAAATTACATAAATTGTGAATGGTTTGGATTGGAAAACTTATATTAATTCCTCTCCTCTTCAAATCACTTGCCCATCACGGCTGTAGGTTTGCATCCCAATGGAGGTGTCAAATTCTTTCAAGTAAGGAAGCTATCCAGCTGGCTTGTGGTAGGTAGGTCAGTGGTTCTACCTGGGTCACATGCCTATCATCACTAATGGTCACGGGTTCGAGCCCCACTCAGATCGTGTCTCTTTATATGAAAAAGTTGGCAGTTTCTTACGGAGGTTGGTGCACCAAATACTGCTCGGATGATCACCCAGCAGGGTCTTTCTCCATCAAATAATAGCTACAGAGTCACCATTTGAACTACGCTATCGGTACGGATTTTCACCCCACAGGCTAGAGAAAAGCATTCAAGAGAGACGCAAACCACGCGCTGGTTTGACTCACAACCCTGATTTCTCCCAAAATCGAATGGTTTCATCCTGGACCAAATCTCTATATATCCACAAGGTTTCATATATTCATTGTCGGTCGCCTCCGTGGTCGAGTGGTTACGGTTGCTGGCTTGAATACCACTGTAACCTATCATCACTGATGGTCACGGGTTCGAGCCCCGCTCAGACCGTGTCTCATTTATATGAAAAAGTTGGCAGTTTCTTACGGAGGTTGGTGCACCCAAGTACTGGTTAACCGCTGGAGCCTGCCCAGGAAAGGTGTTGTTAGGTAAACTGCCCGCCGGCGATATAGCCCAAAATGGTGCTGATGCAGGCGTAAAACCCGAAATATAACATATAGTATATTAAAATAACCAGAGCTAAAAATATAAAAATCCATTATATATAACCATTCTCATTAACCAGTTACCATTGGATGGATTTTCATCAAGCATTGTCTGTAGTATTCTAGTACTGAGATAATTTTTGTTTTGTAATGGTTTTACTCAATTGCCCATAATATTATGTGGCCACCATAGCTAATTTATTTATATAATAGAAAGAACTGTTTGATAATGTTTGATCTTCACAACTTGGTATGCAGAACCATTGCATGAACTTTTCTTTGTTTTTTTAATATATAATTTTAGATATCTTCCAACAAACACTTACTTGTGGAAGTCGTGATAGCGCAGTGGTAGCGCATTAATTCATGTGCGAAAGGTTCGGAGTTTGAGCCCTGCAGGAGCCATTACGATTGTGCCCTTAGGCAAGGCATTTAAATTCCACGTTCAAAATCACAATGCCTTTTCTCTCTCCCTTTCAAAAATCCACACTTTCTATTCTCTCTCCTCGTGGCGATGGATTCCTAAGTCTCGATAGTGATTAATATAAATTGTAAGAACTTGTTTCGCAATCGAGCTAAAATAATTTTTAACACCTACTTGTCACAACCACGTCGCTGCAAGCAGACCGCCGCATCCATTTTTGCCCTATTTTACAATGGGGGAAGAATCGTAGACTATCAAGGATCCAAATGTGTGTGCCACCCTTCCACCAAATTTCATGAAAATCCTCCTCTAACTTGTTTGCATAATCCTGCTTAACATATACACACATATATAGAGAGACTCATATACAGAATTATCGTGGGTGGCAGGGGTAGCAGCAGGTGGGTTTGGGTGATGAAGTCTCAAGTTATTAATTTTTTTTTGGCTTCAATTTTTTTTTCAAACCAGGATTATTTTTTTTTAATCATTATCTTGTAATTATTTTCAATAAAAAAACCGTCATTTAGTTTAATCAAACATTATTCTGACGTTAGGGACGGGCGTTTAACTAATGTTGGGAAAACTTGTGGTCCAACCCTTGTGTTTTATCATGCTTTGTACTTGTTATTACTTAATGTTGTATTATGTATTGTTGCTACTGTACATGTATGATAAATTCAATAAAATATGATTAAAACTAAAAACATACACAATCAAATGGATGGAGATAAATTCATGACATCTTTAGTGGAGGTCAATATTAATAAAGTTCATGAGCTGAGTTGAATTTGGAATCCCAACACAAAGCTAAATATAATATTTTTTATTGATACAAATAGCAAGAATATCTTAATGTCCTTGCATGTAAACAGTTTCATGGATATTAATTAACGGACTACTTGGTGGTGTTGTACAAGGCTGTTATACCGCTTTATTTACATTAATGGTCAATAAAGTTGGGAACATTTTAAATTGAAGCATTCAACAAAGATACCATTTGATGATTATATCCAACAACTAATATGCAAGTATCCAGCAATTTTATCTGTTCCAGTGAATAGGAGCAGTACTTTAGTAGGTGTAAGTTATTCTATTGTAGATGGACCGGAGGAAAGTTGGTTACCTGAATATCTATACACCCGAACACCATAATTAGTCCATTAACCTTTTGAAATATTATTTTTCATTTTATACTCGTTTTTTTAGATTTCATTTTATACTACTACAGTCGTTGACTTCAAATCACTTGGTTTAAACAGTATTTATTCCAATAAATTTACATGTATAGCACAAAAAAATGTTACAAATTACATAAATTGTGAATGGTTTGGATTGGAAAACTTATATTAATTCCTCTCCTCTTCAAATCACTTGCCCATCACGGCTGTAGGTTTGCATCCCAATGGAGGTGTCAAATTCTTTCAAGTAAGGAAGCTATCCAGCTGGCTTGTGGTAGGTAGGTCAGTGGTTCTACCTGGGTCACATGCCTATCATCACTAATGGTCACGGGTTCGAGCCCCACTCAGATCGTGTCTCTTTATATGAAAAAGTTGGCAGTTTCTTACGGAGGTTGGTGCACCAAATACTGCTCGGATGATCACCCAGCAGGGTCTTTCTCCATCAAATAATAGCTACAGAGTCACCATTTGAACTACGCTATCGGTACGGATTTTCACCCCACAGGCTAGAGAAAAGCATTCAAGAGAGACGCAAACCACGCGCTGGTTTGACTCACAACCCTGATTTCTCCCAAAATCGAATGGTTTCATCCTGGACCAAATCTCTATATATCCACAAGGTTTCATATATTCATTGTCGGTCGCCTCCGTGGTCGAGTGGTTACGGTTGCTGGCTTGAATACCACTGTAACCTATCATCACTGATGGTCACGGGTTCGAGCCCCGCTCAGACCGTGTCTCATTTATATGAAAAAGTTGGCAGTTTCTTACGGAGGTTGGTGCACCCAAGTACTGGTTAACCGCTGGAGCCTGCCCAGGAAAGGTGTTGTTAGGTAAACTGCCCGCCGGCGATATAGCCCAAAATGGTGCTGATGCAGGCGTAAAACCCGAAATATAACATATAGTATATTAAAATAACCAGAGCTAAAAATATAAAAATCCATTATATATAACCATTCTCATTAACCAGTTACCATTGGATGGATTTTCATCAAGCATTGTCTGTAGTATTCTAGTACTGAGATAATTTTTGTTTTGTAATGGTTTTACTCAATTGCCCATAATATTATGTGGCCACCATAGCTAATTTATTTATATAATAGAAAGAACTGTTTGATAATGTTTGATCTTCACAACTTGGTATGCAGAACCATTGCATGAACTTTTCTTTGTTTTTTTAATATATAATTTTAGATATCTTCCAACAAACACTTACTTGTGGAAGTCGTGATAGCGCAGTGGTAGCGCATTAATTCATGTGCGAAAGGTTCGGAGTTTGAGCCCTGCAGGAGCCATTACGATTGTGCCCTTAGGCAAGGCATTTAAATTCCACGTTCAAAAATCACAATGCCTTTTCTCTCTCCCTTTCAAAAATCCACACTTTCTATTCTCTCTCCTCGTGGCGATGGATTCCTAAGTCTCGATAGTGATTAATATAAATTGTAAGAACTTGTTTCGCAATCGAGCTAAAATAATTTTTAACACCTACTTGTCACAACCACGTCGCTGCAAGCAGACCGCCGCATCCATTTTTGCCCTATTTTACAATGGGGGAAGAATCGTAGACTATCAAGGATCCAAATGTGTGTGCCACCCTTCCACCAAATTTCATGAAAATCCTCCTCTAACTTGTTTGCATAATCCTGCTTAACATATACACACATATATAGAGAGACTCATATACAGAATTATCGTGGGTGGCATGGGGTAGCAGCAGGTGGGTTTGGGTGATGAAGTCTCAAGTTATTAATTTTTTTTTGGCTTCAATTTTTTTTTCAAACCAGGATTAATTTTTTTTAATCATTATCTTGTAATTATTTTCAATAAAAAAAACCGTCATTTAGTTTAATCAAACATTATTCTGACGTTAGGGACGGGCGTTTAACTAATGTTGGGAAAACTTGTGGTCCAACCCTTGTGTTTTATCATGCTTTGTACTTGTTATTACTTAATGTTGTATTATGTATTGTTGCTACTGTACATGTATGATAAATTCAATAAAATATGATTAAAACTAAAAACATACACAATCAAATGGATGGAGATAAATTCATGACATCTTTAGTGGAGGTCAATATTAATAAAGTTCATGAGCTGAGTTGAATTTGGAATCCCAACACAAAGCTAAATATAATATTTTTTATTGATACAAATAGCAAGAATACCTTAATGTCCTTGCATGTAAACAGTTTCATGGATATTAATTAACGGACTACTTGGTGGTGTTGTACAAGGCTGTTATACCGCTTTATTTACATTAATGGTCAATAAAGTTGGGAACATTTTAAATTGAAGCATTCAACAAAGATACCATTTGATGATTATATCCAACAACTAATATGCAAGTATCCAGCAATTGTATCTGTTTCAGTGAATAGGAGCAGTACTTTAGTAGGTGTAAGTTATTCTATTGTAGATGGACTGGAGGAAAGTTGGTTACCTGAATACCCCAACACCATTGCATATAATATGTGAGTTGGGCAGATCTACCAACTCACATATTATAAACTCACACTCTTTTTAGATCTGCCCAACTCACATATTATAAACTTACACACTCTTTTTAGATCTGCCCAACTCACATATTATAAACTTACACACTCTTTTTAGATCTGCCCAACTCACATATTATAAACTGAAAAGAGTGTGTAAGTTTATAATATGTGAGTTGGGCAGATCTGAAAAGAGTGTGTAAGTTTATAATATGTGAGTTGGGCAGATCTGAAAAGAGTGTGTAAGTTTATAATATGTGAGCTGGGCAGATCTGAAAAGGATTTGTTGTCTGTGAGCTAGGCAAATCGGAAAAGAGGGTGAGTCTGTGAGTCACAGATCTGAAAAGAGAGTGAGTCTATGAGCCAGGCAGATCTGAAAGAGAGAGAGTCTGTGAGCCAGGTATATCTGAAAAGAGAGTCTGTGAGCCAGGTATATCTGAAAAGAGAGAGTCTGTGAGCCAGACAGATCTGAAAAGAGAGAGTCTGTGAGCCAGGTAGATCTGAAAGAGAGTGAGTCTGTGAGCCAGACAGATCTGAAAAGAGGACGAATCTGTGAGCCAGGCAGATCTGAAGAGGGTCTGTGAGCCAGGTAGATCTGAAAAGTGAGTTAGTCTGTGAGCCAGACATATCTGAAAAGAGGGTGAGAATTTATGGTCGGTGAGCCAATCAGACCTGAAAAGATGGTGTGAGTTTGTGATCTAAGAGTCAAGTAGATCTGAAAATAAGGCGTGAGTCTTTAAGCTGTGTGCCATACAGATCTGCAGTGAATAAATGCAAATATATCATTTTAATAAATGGTTTCTTTGGTATTGTCATGGTTACATGATTGTTATTTCATGGGTTATTAGATTCTTGCTTATTTATACAGAAATCAGATGGTTGTACACAAAACGTTTCACAGATACGTGGTACGTGCTAAGCGAGGCACAGCACAGGGTAGCCGGGACAGCCAGGGAAATGCTCCCAAATCCGCAGGAGCTTCATTAAGAAGGTACAATGAAGCAGCCCTTATACAGGTATAGCATAGAGTTTTATTCTGGTAATATAGAATATATGTCGTAAAACAAATTCAATGTCAAAATGTTTTTTTGTTTTTTTTAAATGTGTTAACCCTTTCCCTCATAGAAGCACCTCTTGGCGCCATTACCAATACGCATACATTGACAATGTAGTAACCAAACCAATGTTCATAATAAAGGCCAGAATCTCATGTAGGCCCAGTACTATCTATGGAGGTGGGATATATATGTCGTCTACTTATCCACTGCATGAGAGCTAAATGGCTGTCATTTGTATGGAGATATAATAGTATATTGACCTAACTCTCTATGAAGGAAAAGGTTAAATAGTATCGATAATTATGTTTTAGAGAAGAAAGCACTCTGACAGTGAAAATTCTTCAACTTGCACTGGCCAAATATGTAATTTATACATGAATGACCACATTTACGCTTTCATCCGAGCCAACAAGAGTGATTAATATAAGTTGTTAAAACTTGCTTCGCAATCGTTGTAAAATAAATAAAGTATATATATAAAAAAAAACTTAAAAAAAAACAATTTATTTTTATACTTGTCTGGTTTCCATTTTATCAACCTTTCTTTATGCGAATGCATACCAAAACCCCACAGAATTCAGGGACCAGTGTAGGTGGGGTCGTCTTATAAGCAAGTATGTACGGTAAGGGTGAAGGTATAAACTAAACTACGGTAAGGGTTAAATGTTGTTGTATTGTGTTACATAGGGTGTATACCGTAGTTGTACATTTACAGGAAGTACAAGATATGATATCATCTTGGAGTGAACATATTCAACATTGTGACAGAATATTTCTACGTGCCCCAAGCTTTAATAGGAAGATGTTCTTCTCCGGGAAAGCGCCGCCATTTAATAAAGACGATGCAAGAATAAGGCTCATACCATTCCAGACTAGACGGCCTACATTTAACGAAGTGCGAAGAGTGTACGAGATGCTGGCAGCCATCGAATGTTACGGTATACAGGAAACAGTATTTGTGGCTGGAATTTATTTCATCGAGTGATCACAGGAATTTGTATTTCCGCGAGTGTCGTGATCACAAGATGAAATAAAAATCCTATCTTTCACTATGCAGTCAAACCTGTCTTAAGCAGCCAGCCAAGGGAATCACAGGAATTGGCTGCTTAGCACAGGTGGCTGCTTAATAGAGGTAAAATGTATAGTAAAACAGCATATTGGGAATCTGAAAGCTGGCTGCATAATGCAGGTTGGCTGTTTAATAGAGGTGACCACTAACACAGGTTTGACTGTACATGCAACCACGTGGGAATACAAAGCACAACCAGTGAAAGAGAAAATGCCATCTTCCACGTTTCAAAACGTTTCTTTCACTGAAAAAACTCAAGTCAAATTTGAAAGCATAAATGCAATACGTTTCTTGTCACTTCTTATATTTTGTTCTGTGAAAATTGAGTATTGGGAAAATTGGTCAGTCATTTGATCTGCCCATCTTCGAAAAATGCAGTGGTTAGTACGCTCGCTTCTCACCAATTCAACCCGGGTTCAATTCTTGAACCAGGAAGTATGTTAGATGGTACGTTGGTCGCCAGATCGGACAGGTGGGTTTTTCTCCGGGCACTCCGGTTTCCACCCACACAAATGACCACATATACGCTTTGATCCGCACCAACGACAGTCATTAACATAAGCTGATGAAGCTTGTTTCGCGATCGTTGTAAAATAAATGAAGTTTAAACATCTGTCGTAATTTTCCTAATAAATTACACAATATTTCACCTCTCCGATCTTTACTCACAATAATTCCAATCAACTACTGGTGTCTGTAAATGCATTAAATGTCTTACTTGAATAACTAGTTTTGATGTTTCAAAAAATTACAAAATTTACATGTTTCTATGTCGACTGAAGCGGGCCGGGAGCCAGTCTGTAATGAGTTTGTCCAAGAAATATTCAAATCTGAAGCGGGCCGGGAGCCAAGCCAGTCTATAATGAGCTTTGTCCAAGAAATATTCAAACCTGAAGCGTGCCGGGAGCCAGTCTGTAATGAGCTTTGTCCAAGAAATATTCAAACAGAGAATTTATTTATGAACAGGTGATGAAGCGGATATCCAAGACCTTGTTCCCATCTCTCCACCACGAGTCTTTAACCCGGAAACCGGCCAGCTGACACCCAGGGATGAGAGCCTTCTCTCCCCTAGACAGCGTAGAATCCTGAATAGAAAACTGGGTACCAGTCCCCTGGCGATGGAAGAAAATAAAGCTTCTTGTGATTCAGACAATAAAGCCTCTGGTGACAAAGATTATGGAAAGATTGGTGATGATGTGGAAGAAAAAGGATCCAAGTTGGCTCTACCTGGTTAATACATTAATATTTAAAGCAGCTGAAGTATGTCTGCCCCCCACCTCGCTCGCCCACATGGTTCACCGGAGGCGAGGGTAAATACGCTCAATCATCTCCCCCCCCCCCCCCCCACCTCACTCACCCACATGGTTCACACGGCGGTGACGGTAAATAAGCTCAATCATCTCCCCCACCTCGCTCGCCCACATGGTTCACCGGAGGCGAGGGTAAATACGCTCAATCATCTCCCCCCCCCCCCACCTCACTCACCCACATGGTTCCCGGCGGTGACGGTAAATAAGCTCAATCATCTCCCCCCACCTCGCTCGCCACATGGTCACCGGCGGTTACCGGCGGTGAGGGTAAATAAGCTCAATCATCCCCCCCCACCTCGCTCGCTCGCCCACAAGGTTCACCGTCGGTGAGGGTAAATAAGCTCAATCATCTCCCCCCCACCTCGCTCGCTCGCCCACAAGGTTCACCGGCGGTGAGGGTAAATAAGCTCAATCATCTCCCCCACCCCCCCACCTCACTCACCCACATGGTTCACCGGCGGTGAGGGTAAATAAGCTCAATCATCTCCCCCCACATCACTCGCCCACATGGTTCACTGTAGGTGAGGGTAAATAAGCTCAATCATCTCCCCCTCACCTCGCTCGCCCACATGGTTCACTGTAGGTGAGGGTAAATAAGCTCAATCATCTCCCCCCCACCACATGGTTCACCGGAGGCGAAACTAAATAATCTCAATCATCTCCCCCCCACCTCGCTCGCCCACATGGTTCACCGGAGGTGAGGGTAAATAAGCTCAATCATCTCCCCCCACCTCGCTCGCCCACATGGTTCACCGGAGTGAGGGTAAATAAGCTCAATCATCTCCCCCCTACCTCGCTCGCCCACATGGTTCACCGGAGGCGAGGGTAAATAAGCTCAATCATCTCCATCCCCACCTCGCTCGCCCACATGGTTCACCGGAGGTGAGGGTAAATAAGCTCAATCATCCCCCCCCACCTCACTCGCCCACATGGTTCATGAGGTGAGGGTAAATAAGCTCAATCATCCCCCCCACCTCGCTCGCCCACATGGTTCACCGGAGGCAAGGGTAAATAAGCTCAATCATCCCCCCCACCTCGCTCGCCCACATGGTTCACCGGAGGCGAGGGTAAATAAGCTCAATCATCCCCCCCACCTCGCTCGCCCACATGGTTCACCGGAGGCGAAACTAAATAAGCTCAATCATCTCCCCCCACCTCGCTCGCCCACATGGTTCACCGGAGGTGAGGGTAAATAAGCTCAATCATCTCCCCCACCTCGCTCGCCAACATGGTTCACCAGAGGTGAGGGTAAATAAGCTCAATCATCTCCCCCCCACCTCGCTCGCTCGCCCACAAGGTTCACCGGAGGTGAGGGTAAATAAGCTCAATCATCTTCATCCCCACCTCGCTCGCCCACATGGTTCACCGGAGGCGAGGGTAAATAAACTCAATCATCTCCCCCCTTGCTCGCCTTGCCTAAAGACACAATCGTAATGGCTACAGCCTGGTACGAACTCCGGGCCTTTCACACCATGAAGGGGACCAAGAAGCAAATTTGCAATAGTTTAAGAAAATTATGTATGTCATGGTAGCTTTTAGCTTTAATCCAATCTTAATTAGATTTAATCCATCTGTTCTTGTATATTAATGTTACAACATGATGTAAATATTGATGAATAAAATACCTTTAGCCCTTTCAACAATACAGACCTCTAAATAGGCTTACAAAAGGTGTAGATCCAGATGAGCTGGCTTCATCACAGGATCTGCACATTTTGCCAGTAATTTTAATAATTTTTAGACAAAATTTCCCATTTTGATAAATGAACTGTTCTAAATGTAATTTTCTAGTTAAATTTATTGGTCTCGTATAATATCATGGCCCAGTCCATGTCAGTTACTTGGTGTTGAATGGGTTAATCTAACCGTAGAACAATAAGAGCTTTGTTATAACAGTTGTTGCGTTTTATAGGCCATGTGTGGGAGGAGGGAAATATATCCTCTGGTACCTCAACAGCAAGTGATTCCGAACTGGTGGAAACCATGACAACCATAAACCTCCTGGAACTCAAAGGTAATACAGAAACGGATAGAGCGTAACAAATTCCTGGAAAACGAAGAGTTTTATTCTGTGCATGTTTTACGTTTATTTATCGTCGCTACCGGTTGCCCATATGAGCGACACCTCTGAAGAGATTAGTCATTTTACATTTTTGGAGGATAGTGCAATGATACAGACAGAGACCCATTCCAGAGTCTCCTCTGGTTCTTTTACGTGCACGGTGTACAGCACCGACACGAGACCTCGGTTTAAAGTCCCATCTGAAAGACCGTTAATTCTATTTGGGTCAGACGGGGGGATTGAACCTGTGATCCCTCGATTAACAGTCCAACATGTTACTACAGGTCCCGGGTTGTAACCTGCCGAGTTTTATTCGTTGTAACCGCCGAGTTTTATTCGTTGTAACCCGCCGAGTTTTATTCGTTGTAACCCGCCGAGTATTATTCGTTGTAACCCGCCAAGTTTTATTTGTTGTAACCCGCCGAGTTTTATTCGTTGTAACCCGCCGAGTTTTATTCGTTGTAACCCGCCGAGTTTTATTCGTTGTAACCCGCCGAGTTTTATTCGTTGTAACCCGCCGAGTTTTATTCGAAATAACCCGCTGAGTTTTATTCGTTGTAACCCGCCGAGCTTTATTTGTATACCTTGATTTGACCATGATGGCCTCCCAAAATATTACAGTGGAGTCCTTCAAGGTCAAATCAGGGTTAAGGTTAATAATACTAAGCATGTTTTATTCTTCCGCCTTTTCTCGTTATATTATTTTATAATTCGTTATATTACAATAATTATTTTATAATTCCATTCACCAGAATTTGCGTACACCAAGAAACCCAAAAAGAAGAAAAAGACGGCTAAAAAGAGAAAGAATTCTCTGAAATGTCAGATTGAACCAGAGACCAATGTGATGGGTAAGTGAATGTTTGAGATGTGGGGTGTGTGTTTGGCCAATGTGAAGGGTAAGTGAATGTTTGAGATCAATGTGAAGGGTAAGTGAATGTTTGAGACCAATGTGATGGGTAAGTGAATGTTTGAGACCAATGTGAAGGGTAAGTGAATGTTTGAGACCAATGTGAAGGGTAAGTGAATGTTTGAGACCAATGTGAAGGGTAAGTGAATGTTTGAGACCAATGTGATGGGTAAGTGAATGTTTGAGATCAATGTGATGGGTAAGTGATTGGTATTGTTATACCTCGCGTGACTACTCAATACAAAATTCCCATAGGCCACACAGTCATTATTATTTACTATTCACCTCCGAGATCATATTGACCGGTCAATATTTTCAGTTATATTGACTGCCTTTGGCTTCCTGTCTGAATCAGTAAAATGCTCGTTGGGTAATTGCTAAAAATAAAGCACCTCTCTTGATAAGTAGACGCCTATTGATATGCATGCATAAAAGCTTCATGATATCAATAGATTTACTGAAACATCTTGATTGTTTGCTGTTTCAAATACATGTACTTCAGTAAGCTATTAGCTTTCATTTCAATCCACTTGTATTTGGCTTAAACATATTTATTCGTTCATTATGTACAGTACATATACATTGTATAGCTATACAAATGAAAATGGATTTAATCGGAAGCTTAACCCTTTCAACACCAAGTAACTCACATGGACTGGTCCATGATATTCATAAACCAATAAATGAATCAGAAAATCACATTTGGACAAGTTCATTTATCAAAATAGGTAATTATGTCTAAAAATAGTCATATCACTGGCAAAAAGTGCAGATCCTGATGAGACGGCTCGTCACGAGCCGGCTCATCTGGATCTACACTTTTTGTAAGCCTATTTAGAGGTCTGTGGTGTTGAAAGGGTTAAAGCTTATTATCTCCATCACTTGTATTTATTGTGTACATAATTATTTGTAGTAAATTATGTTAATATAATGTCGAATAAATATGTTTAAAACTTTAAACCAAATACCAGATGGTACCTGGGTTTGGTATACTAAAATAAATATTTCATTCAAGAGTGGGCAATATGAAATATATCACCCCTCAAAACATGTATATCGACCTCGGCTTGTGCCTCAGACGTTTCGGCTAATATTCATGTTCTCGCGACAATAGTTTTCATCACGGCTGTTGCCTCGGTTAATATTCACGTTCTGGGGGTTGTGATTTTCATATCGCCCACTCAGGAATGCAATATTGATATATTGTTGCATATTAAGTGTGGGTGGGAGCGGTAAATAATGGCATAATAATAATAGATAGTATCATGTGGTCGTAACATTGATTAACATTGTGTAACATTGATTAACATTGTGTAACATTGATTAACATTGTGTAACATTGATTAACATTGTGTAACATTGATTAACATTGTGTAACATTGTGTAACATTGATTAACATTGTGTAACATTGATTAACATTGATTAACATTGATTAACATTGTGTAACATTGATTAACATTGTGTAACATTGATTAACATTGTGTAACATTGATTAACATTGTGTAACATTGTGTAACATTGATTAACATTGTGTAACATTGATTAACATTGTGTAACATTGTGTAACATTGTGTAACATTGATTAACATTGTGTAACATTGATTAACATTGTGTAACATTGTGTAACATTGATTAACATTGTGTAACATTGATTAACATTGTGTAACATTGATTAACATTGTGTAACATTGTGTAACATTGATTAACATTGTGTAACATTGATTAACATTGTGTAACATTGATTAACATTGTGTAACATTGTGTAACATTGATTAACATTGTGTAACATTGATTAACATTGTGTAACATTGTGTAACATTGTGTAACATTGATTAACATTGTGTAACATTGATTAACATTGTGTAACATTGATTAACATTGTGTAACATTGTGTAACATTGATTAACATTGTGTAACATTGATTAACATTGTGTAACATTGATTAACATTGTGTAACATTGTGTAACATTGTGTAACATTGATTAACATTGTGTAACATTGTGTAACATTGTGTAACATTGATTAACATTGTGTAACATTGTGTAACATTGATTAACATTGTGTAACATTGATTAACATTGTGTAACATTGATTAACATTGTGTAACATTGATTAACATGTCGCGCGCTTTCTCACTTCTCCCAAACATCTGGGTCTAGCTTGAGCCCTGCTTATAAAGGAAGCATGTGGTGGTTATTGTGCAAGGTCTAACTTGAGCCCTGCTTATAAAGGAAGCATGTGTTGGTTATTGTGCAATGTCTAGCTTGAGCCCTGCTTATAAAGGAAGCATGTGTTGGTTATTGTGCAAGGTCTAACTTGAGCCCTGCTTATAAAGGAAGCATGTGTTGGTTATTGTGCAATGTCTAACTTGAGCCCTGCTTATAAAGGAAGCATGTGGTGGTTATTGTGCAAGGTCTAACTTGAGCCCTGCTTATAAAGGAAGCATGTGTTGGTTATTGTGCAATGTCTAACTTGAGCCCTGCTTATAAAGGAAGCATGTGTTGGTTATTGTGCAATGTCTAACTTGAGCCCTGCTTATAAAGGAAGCATGTGGTGGTTATTGTGCAAGGTCTAACTTGAGCCCTGCTTATAAAGGAAGCATGTGTTGGTTATTGTGCAATGTCTAACTTGAGCCCTGCTTATAAAGGAAGCATGTGTTGGTTATTGTGCAATGTCTAACTTGAGCCCTGCTTATAAAGGAAGCATGTGGTGGTTATTGTGCAAGGTCTAACTTGAGCCCTGCTTATAAAGGAAGCATGTGTTGGTTATTGTGCAATGTCTAACTTGAGCCCTGCTTATAAAGGAAGCATGTGTTGGTTATTGTGCAATGTCTAACTTGAGCCCTGCTTATAAAGGAAGCATGTGGTGGTTATTGTGCAAGGTCTAACTTGAGCCCTGCTTATAAAGGAAGCATGTGTTGGTTATTGTGCAAGGTCTAACTTGAGCCCTGCTTATAAAGGAAGCATGTGTTGGTTATTGTGCAAGGTCTAACTTGAGCCCTGCTTATAAAGGAAGCATGTGTTGGTTATTGTGCAATGTCTAACTTGAGCCCTGCTTATAAAGGAAGCATGTGTTGGTTATTGTGCAAGGTCTAACTTGAGCCATGCTTATAAAGGAAGCATGTGTTGGTTATTGTGCAAGGTCTAACTTGAGCCATGCTTATAAAGGAAGCATGTGTTGGTTATTGTGCAAGGTCTAACTTGAGCCCTGCTTATAAAGGAAGCATGTGTTGGTTATTGTGCAAGGTCAAACTTGAGCCCTGCTTATAAAGGAAGCATGTGTTGGTTATTGTGCAATGTCTAACTTGAGCCCTGCTTATAAAGGAAGCATGTGTTGGTTATTGTGCAAGGTCTAACTTGAGCCCTGCTTATAAAGGAAGCATGTGGTGGTTATTGTGCAAGGTCTAACTTGAGCCCTGCTTATAAAGGAAGCATGTGGTGGTTATTGTGCAATGTCTAGCTTGAGCCCTGCTTATAAAGGAAGCATGTGGTGGTTATTGTGCAATGTCTAGCTTGAGCCCTGCTTATAAAGGAAGCATGTGGTGGTTATTGTGCAAGGTCTAACTTAGCCCTGCTTATAAAGGAAGCATTTGGTGGTTATTGTGCAATGTCTAGCTTGAGCCCTGCTTATAAAGGAAGCATGTGGTGGTTATTGTGCAATGTCTAGCTTGAGCCCTGCTTATAAAGGAAGCATGTGGTGGTTATTGTGCAATGTCTAGCTTGAGCCCTGCTTATAAAGGAAGCATGTGTTGGTTATTGTGCAATGTCTAACTTGAGCCCTGCTTATAAAGGAAGCATGTGGTGGTTATTGTGCAATGTCTAACTTGAGCCCTGCTTATAAAGGAAGCATTTGGTGGTTATTGTGCAATGTCTAGCTTGAGCCCTGCTTATAAAGGAAGCATGTGGTGGTTATTGTGCAATGTCTAACTTGAGCCCTGCTTATAAAGGAAGCATGTGGTGGTTATTGTGCAATGTCTAACTTGAGCCCTGCTTATAAAAGAAGCATGTGTTGGTTTTGTGGTTTTGGTGTTTGGAAGCATGTGGTGGTTATTGTACAAGGTCTAACTTGAGCCCTGCTTATAAAGGAAGCATTTGGTGGTTATTGTGCAATGTCTAGCTTGAGCCCTGCTTATAAAGGAAGCATGTGGTGGTTATTGTGCAATGTCTAACTTGAGCCCTGCTTATAAAGGAAGCATGTGGTGGTTATTGTGCAAGGTCTAACTTGAGCCCTGCTTATAAAAGAAGCATGTGTTGGTTATTGTACAAGGTCTAACTTGAGCCCTGCTTATAACGGAAGCATGTGGTGGTTATTGTACAAGGTCTAACTTGAGCCCTGCTTATAAAGGAAGCATGTGGTGGTTATTGTGCAAATAAAAATGTCTTCGTCTATGTCATCTTTATCGTTTTTTTCATTGGACAGAGGAGGAAAAGTACCACCTGAAGAACAGTTTATATACAGCTTGTAAAGTTGGTGATAAAGACGCCATGATGAATCTGCTAGCCATTCTCTGTACGCCTCAAATCATTCGCGACATTGTAGCCGATCAAAGTGTAAACGGCCAAGGTCATCAAGATCCAGGTTCAGTGGATGAAGGACAAGGATTGCCCGATGGTCAGGATAAAGTATTATCTAATGAAAGTGTAAGTGACGGAGAAAACCTCATTAAAATAGAGAAGATTGGAACTAGTTCTCATGTTGCAAGCGTAGATAATCCAACCGACAACAGCAGTATAATTGTGAGGCATCAGTGTAGACATACTTCAGGTGAAGAGGACCAAGCATTAGCCATTGATAAGTCTTCTGAAAACAGTAGTAAGAAGCACATAGCAACTGAAAACAGTGTTAATAAACCGGAAACAACTGAAAACAGTGCTAACAAACTGGAAACAACTGAAAACAGTGTTAATAAACCGGGTACAACTGAAAACAGTGCTAAGAAACCAGAAACAACTGAAAATAATGCTAACAAAGCGGAAACAACTGAAAACAGTGCTAATAAACTCGAGACAATTGAAGACATTAATAATAAAGTGGAGTTCGCTAATAACAGTAGTATTAATCCGCATTCGACTGAAAATAATACTAATAAAATACAGACAATTGAATACAGTATTAATGAACCCAATACAATTGAAGGCAGTACAAATAAAGCGGATTTGACTGAAACTAGTACTGATAATACTTGTGATACCTATGCTGATAAACCTGAAAAAGACAAAGTGCCAGGTGATACTGCTGCAGACAATGATTCTAAAGGTCAAGTTGGTCCAAAATTAGAAGAAGAAAAAGACGAAGATGCTTTTGTCGAAGAAAATTATCAAACTAACGGAGAAGTCAAAATTTGTGAAGAAAATCCAAGTGTTTTACATTCTGAGTTATGTTCTTTGGATCTTGTCACTAACAGTTCTGAGCCTATTGTGTTGGGCAGGTGGCCAGACTTTTCTCCCGTGGTGACTCCCGGCTTACTGACTGAACCATTTGGTGATAACAACACAACCTTGTTGCATGTGGCGGCGAGGGAGGGACATGGAGCTGTTGTAGCAATGCTCATGGATTTTGGGGCGAGTCCTGCTGTCAGGTATAAAGTATAATATGTTTACAGTCTAACCTGTCTTAAGCAGCCAGCCAAGGGAATCCCAGAAAATGGCTGCTTAATACATGGTGGTTGCTTAATGAAGGTGGTCATTGACACAGGTTTGACAAATATCGCACTTGTATTTGACAGTCAATCAATCTATTGTGAACAAAATGGTAATGGTTTCTAACGTACAGGGTTCATTCTAGGTCAGAATTTTTGGGAGAAGTGAGAAAGCACGCGATATCGTCCTTAAATGGTGTTATTTAATATATTTCAACAAAATATGGTTAAAATGCACACAGTATGACTATAATACATGACTATGTATGAACATTGTAAACAAATTTTTTTAAAAAGGAAACAATTTTTTTTAGGGAGAAGTTGGGCCCCCAGAGGGCGAAGTCAGGGTCCCTAGGGTGACTATTTTGCCCACATCACCCTCTAAAATGATCCCTGAATGTAATGTTGGTAGTCTAAGCTACTAGGTCATGCAGTGTTTTGCAGGACTGTATGACTATGAGGCGACTGGTTTTCCTGCTTCTCTGAGATTATGGCATATGTGATGTGAGACCACAATGTTCAGTCTTGCTTGTACAGCCATTGATGTGACATGTAGCCCAGTATCAATATACAGGGTTCATTCTAGGTCAGAATTTTTGGGAGAAGTGAGAAAGCGCGTGATCGCTTCCTTAAATGGTGTTCTTTAATATACACAGTACAACCATTAAATACAACATTTGAATAGGAGTGCTTTATAATGGGCCAGTGGGCTAGACAAAATTTTGTTTGAAAATCGTAAAAACCAAAAAACATTTTTTTTTTTTTTTTTTTTTTTTTTAGGGAGAAGTGGGGCCCCTAGATGCGAAGTCAGGGTCCCTAGGGCGACAATTTCGCCCACATCGCCCCTTAGATATCCCTGAATATCACAAAAGCCAATAGATAACAAGTGTAACACAGTTGAGAAAAACATGCAACCAATCCGGGACTCAAACCCGGGGCCTCTCGCTAACAGGGCGATAGCTCTACCAACTGTGCTAACCGGGCTGCCTACATAGCAGCTCACGAAATCACCACTCTTGTAAGATCCAATATGTATATGTTCATTGTAACTATGCTGTTTCGTTAATAGGGATAAAGGTGGTCTAACACCATACATGGTATCCAAGGACAAGGCTACCAGGAATGAGTTTAGAAGATTTATGGGTAAATGTCCGGAGAGATACGATTATGATAAAGCACAGGTAAGCCTTGTTTCTGGTGACGGATCTGTAGTCCAGTGGTAACACGCTGGACTGGTAATTCAGCGATCCCCCCTGTCTGACCCTAATAAAATTAACAGTCTTTCAGATGGGATGTTAAACCGAGGTCTCGTGTCGGTGCTTTACATCGTGCACGTAAAAGAATCAGAGGAGACTCTGGAATGGGTCTAGAGCTGTTTTTATCATGCACTACTATCCTGCAAAAATCTAAAATGACTAATCTCTTCAGGAGGCGTCGCTCATATGGGCAACCGGTAGCGACGATAAATAAACGTAAAAACACAATATCTGGTGACTTGAGGTAACATTCTGTGTGTGATACTGTATCTCGTGACTTGAGGTGACATTCTGTGTGTAATACTGTATCTGGTGACTTGAGGTAACATTCCATGTGTAATACTGTATCTGGTGACTTGAGGTAACATTCCATGTGTAATACTGTATCTGGTGACTTGAGGTAACATTCCATGTGTATTACTGTATCTGGTGACTTGAGGTAACATTCCATGTGTAACACTGTATCTGGTGACTTGAGGTAACATTCCATGTGTAATACTGTATCTGGTGACTTGAGGTAACATTCCATGTGTATTACTGTATCTGGTGACTTGAGGTAACATTCCATGTGTAATACTGTATCTGGTGACTTGAGGTAACATTCCATGTGTATTACTGTATTTGGTGACTTGAGGTAACATTCCATGTGTAATACTGTATCTCGTGACTTGAGGTAACATTCCATGTGTAATACTATATCTGGTGACTTGAGGTAACATTCTGTGTGTAATACTGTATCTGATGACTTGAGGTAACATTCCATGTATAATACTGTATCTCGTGACTTGAGGTAACATTCCATGTGTAATACTGTATCTGGTGACTTGAGGTAACATT
Source organism: Archivesica marissinica (assembly GCA_014843695.1). NCBI lineage: Eukaryota > Metazoa > Mollusca > Bivalvia > Venerida > Vesicomyidae > Archivesica > Archivesica marissinica. The sequence continues at coordinate 21,257,882 of CM026394.1, read as the reverse complement.
CCATGTGTAATACTGTATCTGGTGACTTGAGGTAACATTCCATGTGTAATACTGTATCTGGTTACTTGAGGTAACATTACATGTGTAATACTGTATCTGGTGACTTGAGATAACATTCCATGTATAATATTGTGGCCTATTTCTTTGTAAAAACTTTGAGAATGCATAAAGTTTGAATTGAATTGAGCTCTTGGTGTGACTTTAAACCCACAAACAAACCAATTTCATTCTGTTCTAACATTAGCTGTTCATTACAGATACCTGGACCATTGACTGAGGAGATGGAGGGGGAGAGAAAGAAGAAGGAAGCAGAGAGGAAGAAGGCACAAAGGAAGTTGAAGCAAGAACAACAGAAGGAGAGAAGAGAAGTACAGGAGAAGGAGAGAGTCGAGCAGAGGAACCAACAAAGATTTCTCAAACTTTCTGACCGAGATAAGGTAGATTATGTTGAGTAAACTGGCGGTGTAAGGGACAGAGATAAGGTAGATAATGTCGAGTAAACTGACAGTGTAGGGGACAGAGATAAGGTAGATAATGTCGAGTAAACTGACGGTGTAGGGGACAGAGATAAGGTAGATAATGTCGAGTAAACTGACGGTGTAGGGGACAGAGATAAGGTAGATAATGTCGAGTAAACTGGCGGTGTAAGGGACAGAGATAAGGTAGATAATGTCGAGTAAAATGACAGTGTAGGGGACAGAGATAAGATAGATAATGTCGAGTAAACTGACAGTGTAGAGGACAGAGATAAGGTAGATTATGTTGAGTAAACTGGCGGTGTAAGGGACAGAGATAAGGTAGATAATGTCGAGTAAACTGGCGGTGTAAGGGACAGAGATAAGGTAGATAATGTCGAGTAAACTGACAGTGTAGAGGACAGAGATAAGGTAGATAATGTCGAGTAAAATGACAGTGTAGGGGACAGAGATAAGATAGATAATGTCGAGTAAACTGACGGTGTAGGGGACAGAGATAAGGTAGATAATGTCGAGTAAACTGACAGTGTAGAGGACAGAGATAAGGTAGATAATGCTGAGTAAAATGACGGTGTAGGGGACAGAGATAAGGTAGATAATGTCGAGTAAACTGACAGTGTAGAGGACAGAGATAAGGTAGATAATGTCGAGTAAACTGACAGTGTAGAGGACAGAGATAAGGTAGATAATGCTGAGTAAAATGGCGGTGTAGGGGACAGAGATAAGGTAGATAATGTTGAGTAAACTGACGGTGTAGGGGACAGAGATAAGGTAGATAATGTCGAGTAAAATGGCGGTGTAGGGGACAGAGATAAGGTAGATAATGTCGAGTAAACTGGCGGTGTAAGGGACAGAGATAAGGTAGATAATGTCGAGTAAAATGACGGTGTAGGGGACAGAGATAAGGTAGATAATGTCGAGTAAAATGACAGTGTACGGGACAGAGATAAGGTAGATAATGTCGAGTAAACTGACAGTGTAGAGGACAGAGATAAGGTAGATAATGTCGAGTAAAATGACAGTGTAGGGGACAGAGATAAGGTAGATAATGTCGAGTAAACTGACGGTGTAGGGGACAGAGATAAGGTAGATAATGTCGTGTAAACTGACAGTGTAGAGGACAGAGATAAGGTAGATAATGCTGAGTAAAATGGCGGTGTAGGGGACAGAGATAAGGTAGATAATGTTGGGTAGAATCAGTGTGTTGGTATAGGGGACAGAGATAAGGCAGTTTATGTTGGGTAGAATCAGTGTGTTGGTATAGGGGACAGAGATAAGGCAGTTTATGTTGGGTAGAATCAGTGTGTTGGTGTAGGGGACAGAGATAAGGCAGTTTATGTTGGGTAGAATCAGTGTGTTGGTATAGGGGACAGAGATAAGGCAGTTTATGTTGGGTAGAATCAGTGTGTTGGTGTATGGGACAGAGGTAAGGCAGTATCATGTTGTGTAGAATCAGTGTGTTGGTGTAGGGGACAGAGGTAAGGCAGTATCATGTTGTGTAGAATCAGTGTGTTGGTGTAGGGGACAGAGGTATGGCAGTTTATGTTGTGTAGAATCAGTGTGTTGGTATAGGGGACAGAGGTATGGCAGTTTATGTTGGCTAGAATCAGTGTGTTGATGTAGGGGACAGAGGTATGGCAGTTTATGTTGGGTAGAATCAGTGTGTTGGTATAGGGGACAGGGATAAGGCAGTTTATGTTGGGTAGAATCAGTGTGTTGGTGTAGGGGACAGAGGTATGGCAGTTTATGTTGGGTAGAATCAGTGTGTTGGTGTAGGGGACAGAGGTATGGCAGTTTATGTTGGGTAGAATCAGTGTGTTGGTGTAGGGGACAGAGGTATGGCAGTTTATGTTGGGTAGAATCAGTGTGTTTGTGTAGGGGCAGTGCAGTTTATGTTCGGTAGAATCAGTGTGTTGGTATAGGGGTAGGACAGTTTATGTTGGGTAGAATCAGTGTGTTGGTGTAAGGAACAGAGGTAAGGCAGTTTATGGTGGGTAGAATCAGTGTGTTGGTATAGGGGACAGAGATAAGGCAGTTTATGGTGGGTAGAATCAGTATGTTGGTATAGGGGACAGGGATAAGGCAGTTTATGTTGGGTAGAATCAGTGTGTTGGTATAGGGGACAGAGATAAGGCAGTTTATGTTGGGTAGAATCAGTGTGTTGGTATAGGGGACAGGGATAAGGTAGTTTATGGTGGGTAGAATCAGTGTGTTGGTATAGGGGACAGAGATAAGGCAGTTTATGTTGGGTAGAATCAGTGTGTTGGTATAGGGGACAGGGATAAGGCAGTTTATGTTGTGTAGAATCAGTGTGTTGGTATAGGGGACAGAGATAAGGCAGTTTATGTTGGGTAGAATCAGTGTGTTGGTATAGGGGACAGAGATAAGGCAGTTTATGTTGGGTAGAATCAGTGTGTTGATATAGGGGACAGAGATAAGGCAGTTTATGTTGGGTAGAATCAGTGTGTTGGTATAGGGGACAGGGATAAGGCAGTTTATGTTGGGTAGAATCAGTGTGTTGGTATAGGGGACAGAGATAAGGCAGTTTATGGTGGGTAGAATCAGTGTGTTGGTATAGGGGACAGGGATAAGGCAGTTTATGTTGGGTAGAATCAGTGTGTTGGTATAGGGGAAGGATAAGGCAGTTTATGGTGTAGAATCAGTGTGTTGGTATAGGGGACAGAGATAAGGCAGTTATGTTGGGTAGAATCAGTGTGTTGGTATAGGGGACAGGGATAAGGCAGTTTATGTTGGGTAGAATCAGTGTGTTGGTATAGGGGACAGAGATAAGGCAGTTTATGGTGGGTAGAATCAGTGTGTTGGTATAGGGGACAGAGATAAGGCAGTTTATGTTGGGTAGAATCAGTGTGTTGGTATAGGGGACATAGATAAGGCAGTTTATGGTGGGTAGAATCAGTGTGTTGGTATAGGGGACAGAGATAAGGCAGTTTATGGTGGGTAGAATCAGTGTGTTGGTGTAAGGAACAGAGATAAGGCAGTTTAGGTTGTGTATAATCAGTGTGTTGGTGTAGGGGACAGAGATAAGGCAGTTTATGTTGTGTAGAATCAGTGTGTTGGTGTAGGGGACAGAGATAAGGCAGTTTATGTTGTGTAGAATCAGTGTGTTGGTGTAGGGGACAGAGATAAGGCAGTTTATGTTGTGTAGAATCAGTGTGTTGGTGTAGGGGACAGAGATAAGGCAGTTTATGTTGGGTAGAATCAGTGTGTTGGTGTAGGGGACAGAGATAAGGCAGTTTATGTTGGGTAGAATCAGTGTGTTGATGTAGGGGACAGAGATAAGGCAGTTTATGTTGTGTAGAATCAGTGTGTTGGTGTAGGGGACAGAGATAAGGCAGTTTATGTTGGGTAGAATCAGTGTGTTGGTATAGGGGACAGAGATAAGGCAGTTTATGTTGGGTAGAATCAGTGTGTTGATGTAGGGGACAGAGATAAGGCAGTTTATGTTGTGTAGAATCAGTGTGTTGGTATAGGGGACAGAGATAAGGCAGTTTATGTTGGGTAGAATCAGTGTGTTGGTATAGGGGACAGAGATAAGGCAGTTTATGTTGGGTAGAATCAGTGTGTTGGTATAGGGGACAGAGATAAGGCAGTTTATGTTGGGTAGAATCAGTGTGTTGGTATAGGGGACAGAGATAAGGCAGTTTATGGTGGGTAGAATCAGTGTGTTGGTATAGGGGACAGGGATAAGGCAGTTTATGTTGGGTAGAATCAGTGTGTTGGTATAGGGGACAGGATAAGGCAGTTTATGTTGGGTAGAATCAGTGTGTTGGTATAGGGGACAGAGATAAGGCAGTTTATGTTGTGTAGAATCAGTGTGTTGGTATAGGGGACAGAGATAAGGCAGTTTATGTTGGGTAGAATCAGTGTGTTGGTATAGGGGACAGAGATAAGGCAGTTTATGTTGTGTAGAATCAGTGTGTTGGTATAGGGGACAGAGATAAGGCAGTTTATGTTGGGTAGAATCAGTGTGTTGGTATAGGGGACAGAGTAAGGGTAGGACAGTTTATGTTGGGTAGAATCAGTGTGTTGGTATAGGTGTAGAATCAGTGTGTTGGTATAGGTGTAGAATCAGTGTGTTGGTATAGGTGTAGAATCAGTGTGTTGGTATAGGTGTAGAATCAGTGTGTTGGTATAGGTGTAGAATCAGTGTGTTGGTATAGGTGTAGAATCAGTGTGTTGGTATAGGTGTAGAATCAGTGTGTTGGTATAGGTGTAGAATCAGTGTGTTGGTATAGGTGTAGAATCAGTGTGTTGGTATAGGGGTAGAATCAGTGTGTTGGTATAGGTGTAGAATCAGTGTGTTGGTATAGGTGTAGAATCAGTGTGTTGGTATAGGTGTAGAATCAGTGTGTTGGTATAGGTGTAGAATCAGTGTGTTCGTATAGGGGTAGAATCAGTGTGTTGGTATAGGGGTAGAATCAGTGTGTTGGTATAGGTGTAGAATCAATGTGTTGGTATAGGTTTAGAATCAGTGTGTTGGTTGGTATAGGTGTAGAATCAGTGTGTTGGTATAGGGGTAGAATCAGTGTGTTGGTATAGGTGTAGAATCAGTGTGTTGGTATAGGTGTAGAATCTGTGTGTTGGTATAGGTGTAGAATCAGTGTGTTGGTTGGTATAGGTGTAGAATCAGTGTGTTGGTATAGGGGTATAATCAGTGTGTTGGTATAGGTGTAGAATCAGTGTGTTGGTATAGGTGTAGAATCAGTGTGTTGGTATAGGGTTATAATCAGTGTGTTGGTATAGGTGTAGAATCAGTGTGTTGGTATAGGTGTAGAATCAGTGTGTTGGTATAGGGGTAGAATCAGTGTGTTGGTATAGGTGTAGAATCAGTGTGTTGGTATAGGTGTAGAATCAGTGTGTTGGTATAGGGGTAGAATCAGTGTGTTGGTATAGGGGTAGAATCAGTGTGTTGGTATAGGTGTAGAATCAGTGTGTTGGTATAGGTGTAGAATCAGTGTGTTGGTATAGGTGTAGAATCAGTGTGTTGGTATAGGTGTAGAATCAGTGTGTTGGTATAGGGGTAGAAGCAGTGTGTTGGTATAGGTGTAGAATCAGTGTGTTGGTATAGGTGTAGAATCAGTGTGTTGGTATAGGTGTAGAATCAGTGTGTTGGTATAGGGGTAGAAGCAGTGTGTTGGTATAGGTGTAGAATCAGTGTGTTGGTATAGGTGTAGAATCAATGTGTTGGTTGGTATTGGTGTAGAATCAGTGTGTTGGTATAGGGGTAGAATCAGTGTGTTGGTATAGGGGTAGAATCAGTGTGTTGGTATAGGTGTAGAATCAGTGTGTTGGTATAGGTGTAGAATCAGTGTGTTGGTATAGGTGTAGAATCAGTGTGTTGGTATAGGGGTAGAAGCAGTGTGTTGGTATAGGTGTAGAATCAGTATGTTGGTATAGGTGTAGAATCAATGTGTTGGTATAGGGGTAGAATCAGTGTGTTGGTATAGGTGTGTGTGTGTTGGATAGGTGTAGAATCAGTGTGTTGGTATAGGTGTGTTGTGTTGGTTGGTGGTGTGTGTGGTGTTGTTGGGGGTGTGTGTTGTTGGTGTGTGTGTGTTGGTTGTTGGTGTGTGTGTTGGTTGGTGTGTTTTGTTGGTTGGGTGTAGAATCAGTGTGTTGGTATAGGGGTAGAATCAGTGTGTTGGTTGATATAGGTGTAGAATCAGTGGGTTGGTATAGGGGTAGAATCAGTGTGTTGGTATAGGGTTAGAATCAGTGTGTTGGTATAGGTGTAGAATCAGTGTGTTGGTATAGGTGTAGAATCAGTGTGTTTGTATAGGGGTAGAATCAGTGTGTTGGTATAGGGGTAGAATCAGTGTTGGTGTAGGGGTATAATCAGTGTGTTGGTATAGGTTAGATCATGTGTTGGTATAGGGGTAGAATCAGTGTGTTGGTATAAGGTGTAGATCAGTATGTTGGTATAGTGTAGAATCAGTGTGTTGGTATAGGTGTAAAATCAGTGTGTTGGTATAGGTGTAGAATCAGTGTGTGTGTATAGGTGTAGAATCAGTGGTTGTTGGGTGTAGGTGGTAGAATCATGTGTTTGGTATAGGTGTTAGAATCAGTTGTTGAAGAGCGAGTAGATCAGTGTGTTGGTATAGGTGTAAATCAGTGTGTTGGTATAGGTGTAGAATCAGTGGTGTTGGTATAGGGTAGAATCAGTGTGTTGGTATAGGTGTAGAATCAGTGTGTGGTAATAGGGGTCAGAATCAGTGTGTTGGTATAGGTGTAGAATCAGTGTGTTTGGTTGGTATAGGTGTAGAATCAGTGTGTTGGTATAGGGGTAGAATCAGTGTGTTGGTTGATATAGGTGTAGAATCAGTGTGTTGGTATAGGGGTAGAATCAGTGTGTTGGTTGATATAGGTGTAGAATCAGTGGGTTGGTATAGGGGTAGAATCAGTGTGTTGGTATAGGGTTAGAA
>CM026394.1:21229002-21249963 GCA_014843695.1 Archivesica marissinica | reverse complement strand
AGTGTGTTGGTATAGGTGTAGAATCAGTGTGTTGGTATAGGTGTAGAATCAGTGTGTTGGTATAGGTGAAATCAGTGTGTTGTATAGGGGTAGAATCAGTGTGTTGGTATAGGTGTAGAATCAGTGTGTTGGTATAGGTGTAGAATCAGTGTGTTAGTATAGGGGTAGAATCATCAGTGTGTTGGTATAGGGGTAGAATCATCAGTGTGTTGGTATAGGGGTAGAATCAGTGTGTTGGTATAGGTGTAGAATCAGTGTGTTGGTATAGGGGTAGAATCATCAGTGTGTTGGTATAGGTGTAGAATCAGTGTGTTGGTATAGGTGTAGAATCAGTGTGTTGGTATAGGTGTAGAATCAGTGTGTTGGTATAGGGGTAGAATCAGTGTGTTGGTATAGGTGTAGAATCCGTGTGTTGGTATAGGGGTAGGACAGTTATGTTGGGTAGAATTAGTGTGTTGGTATAGGTGTAGAATCAGTGTGTTGGTATAGGTGTAGAATCAGTGTGTTGGTATAGGGGTAGGACAGTTATGTTGGGTATAATTAGTGTGTTGGTATAGGTGTAGAATCAGTGTGTTGGTATAGGTGTAGAATCAGTGTGTTGGTATAGGTGTAGAATCAGTGTGTTGGTATAGGTGTAGAATCAGTGTGTTGGTATAGGTTTAGAATCAGTGTGTTGGTATAGGGGTAGGACAGTTATGTTGGGTAGAATTAGTGTGTTGGTATAGGTGTAGAATCAGTGTGTTGGTATAGGTGTAGAATCAGTGTGTTGGTATAGGTGTAGAATCAGTGTGTTGGTATAGGTGTAGAATCAGTGTGTTGTTATATGTGTTGAATCAGTGTATTGGTATATGTGTAGAATCAGTGTGTTGGTTGGTATAGGTGTAGAATCAGTGTGTTGGTTGGTATAGGTGTAGAATCAGTGTGTTGGTATAGGTGTAGAATCAGTGTGTTGGTATAGGTGTAGAATCAGTGTGTTGGTATAGGTGTAGAATCAGTGTGTTGGTATAGGTGTAGAATCAGTGTGTTGGTATAGGTGTAGAATCAGTGTGTTGGTATAGGTGTAGAATCAGTGTGTTGGTATAGGTGTAGAATCAGTGTGTTGGTATAGGGGTAGAATCAGTGTGTTTGTATAGGTGTAGAATCAGTGTGTTGGTATAGGTGTAGAATCAGTGTGTTGGTATAGGTGTTGAATCAGTGTGTTGGTATAGGTGTAGAATCAGTGTGTTGGTATAGGGGTATAATCAGTGTGTTGGTATAGGGGTAGAATCAGTGTGTTGGTATAGGGGTAGAATCAGTGTGTTGGTATAGGTATAGAATCAGTGTGTTGGTATAGGTGTAGAATCAGTGTGTTGGTATAGGTGTAGAATCAGTGTGTTGGTATAGGTGTAGAATCCGTGTGTTGGTATAGGGGTAGGACAGTTATGTTGGGTAGAATTAGTGTGTTGGTATAGGTGTAGAATCAGTGTGTTGGTATAGGTGTAGAATCAGTGTGTTGGTATAGGGGTAGGACAGTTATGTTGGGTATAATTAGTGTGTTGGTATAGGTGTAGAATCAGTGTGTTGGTATAGGTGTAGAATCAGTGTGTTGGTATAGGTGTAGAATCAGTGTGTTGGTATAGGTGTAGAATCAGTGTGTTGGTATAGGTTTAGAATCAGTGTGTTGGTATAGGGGTAGGACAGTTATGTTGGGTAGAATTAGTGTGTTGGTATAGGTGTAGAATCAGTGTGTTGGTATAGGTGTAGAATCAGTGTGTTGGTATAGGTGTAGAATCAGTGTGTTGGTATAGGTGTAGAATCAGTGTGTTGTTATATGTGTTGAATCAGTGTATTGGTATATGTGTAGAATCAGTGTGTTGGTTGGTATAGGTGTAGAATCAGTGTGTTGGTTGGTATAGGTGTAGAATCAGTGTTTGTATAGGTGTAGAATCAGTGTGTTGGTATAGGTGTAGAATCAGTGTGTTGGTATAGGTGTAGAATCAGTGTGTTGGTATAGGTGTAGAATCAGTGTGTTGGTATAGGTGTAGAATCAGTGTGTTGGTATAGGTGTAGAATCAGTGTGTTGGTATAGGGTAGAATCAGTGTGTTGGTATAGGGGTAGAATCAGTGTGTTGGTATAGGGGTAGAATCAGTGTGTGGTATAGGTAGAATCAGTGTGTTGGTATAGGGTAGAATCAGTGTGTTGGTATAGGTGTAGAATCAGTGTGTTGGTATAGGTGTAGAATCAGTGTGTTGGTATAGGGGTAGAATCAGTGTGTTGGTATAGGGGTAGAATCAGTGTGTTGGTATAGGGGTAGAATCAGTGTGTTGGTATAGGGGTAGAATCAGTGTGTTGGTATAGGGGTAGAATCAGTGTGTTGGTATAGGGGTAGAATCAGTGTGTTGGTATAGGTGTAGAATCAGTGTGTTGGTATAGGGGTAGAATCAGTGTGTTGGTATAGGTATAGAATCAGTGTGTTGGTATAGGTGTAGAATCAGTGTGTTGGTATAGGGGTAGAATCAGTGTGTTGGTATAGGTGTAGAATCAGTGTGTTGGTATAGGTGTAGAATCAGTGTGTTGGTATAGGGGTAGAATCAGTGTGTTGGTATAGGGTAGAATGTGTGTTGGTATAGGTGTAGAATCAGTGTGTTGGTATAGGTGTAGAATCAGTGTGTTGGTATAGGTGTAGAATCAGTGTGTTGGTATAGGGGTAGAATCAGTGTGTTGGTATAGGGGTAGAATCAGTGTGTTGGTATAGGTGTAGAATCAGTGTGTTGGTATAGGTGTAGAATCAGTGTGTTGGTATAGGTGTAGAATCAGTGTGTTGGTATAGGTGTAGAATCAGTGTGTTGGTATAGGGGTAGAATCAGTGTGTTGGTATAGGTGTAGAATCAGTGTGTTGGTATAGGTGTAGAATCAGTGTGTTGGTATAGGGGTAGAATCAGTGTGTTGGTATAGGTGTAGAATCAGTGTGTTGGTATAGGTGTAGAATCAGTGTGTTGGTATAGGGGTAGAATCAGTGTGTTGGTATAGGTGTAGAATCAGTGTGTTGGTATAGGTGTAGAATCAGTGTGTTGGTATAGGTGTAGAATCAGTGTGTTGGTATAGGGGTATAATCAGTGTGTTGGTATAGGTATAGAATCAGTGTGTTGGTATAGGGGTAGAATCAGTGTGTTGGTATAGAGGTAGAACACAGGTTTTCATGTAATATCATTAGTTGGTTTACTCGGATGAGCAATGCTCTGCATGAACAATTAGTACAGCTTGTGACATTCTGTGTCAGTCCATCCGTCTGTCTGTCTATTCATACTATTGCTTTAAACAACATCTCCTCTGAAACCACATTCTCAATTTCCAGGAAACCAAACAAGTCGATCAGTAATCCAAGTTGGGTGTCCTCTTGTAAGTCTACTTTCGGATTTGCTTCCCAAAACATTTGTGGAAGTCGTGATAGCGCAGTGATAGCGCATTCGCTTCAAGTGCGAAAGGCCTGGAGTTTGAACTTTGAACCCTGCTGGAACCATTACGATGTGCCCTTAGGCAAGGCATGGAATGATGTCTCGAGAGTGAATCAAGTTGTAAGAACTTGTTTTGTAATCGAGCTAAAATAAATTTGTATAAATTAAACATTGCTGGGATAATGCCGTTTGGATTTGATTGCGCATTGTTAAATATTGTTGGTTTATTTCAGCGAGCATTAGCAGCAGATAGACGGCTTGTATCACAACTCTCTAGTCAAGGTGCTGGAACACCGGTACTCAGGTTAGTCCAAGATGGTGTAAGGATTAGATGTCTACATTGTAATTGTGGGGTTATGAGTTTGAACCCTGCCAGATCCACGGTTATGTAATGGATATGATGTCTGCCTTGTAACTAAGTGGTTGTGAGTTTGAACCCTGCCAGATCCACGGTTGTGTAATGGATATGGTGTCTGCCTTGTAACTAAGTGGTTGTGAGTTTGAACCCTCCCAGATCCACGGTTGTGTAATGGATATGGTGTCTGCCTTGTAACTAAGTGGTTGTGAGTTTGAACCCTCCCAGATCCACGGTTGTGTAATGGATATGATGTCTGCCTTGTAACTAAGTGGTTGTGAGTTTGAACCCTGCCATATCCACGGTTGTGTAATGGATATGATGTCTGCCTTGTAACTAAGTGGTTGTGAGTTTGAACCCTGCCAGATCCACGGTTGTGTAATGGATATGGTGTCTGCCTTGTAACTAAGTGGTTGTGAGTTTGAACCCTGCCAGATCCACGGTTGTGTAATGGATATGATGTCTGCCTTGTAACTAAGTGGTTGTGAGTTTGAACCCTGCCAGATCCACGGTTGTGTAATGGATGTGGTGTCTGCCTTGTAACTAAGTGGTTGTGAGTTTGAACCCTCCCAGATCCACGGTTGTGTAATGGATATGGTGTCTGCCTTGTAACTAAGTGGTTGTGAGTTTGAACCCTCCCAGATCCACGGTTGTGTAATGGATATGATGTCTGCCTTGTAACTAAGTGGTTGTGAGTTTGAACCCTGCCATATCCACGGTTGTGTAATGGATATGATGTCTGCCTTGTAACTAAGTGGTTGTGAGTTTGAACCCTGCCAGATCCACGGTTGTGTAATGGATATGGTGTCTGCCTTGTAACTAAGTGGTTGTGAGTTTGAACCCTGCCAGATCCACGGTTGTGTAATGGATATGATGTCTGCCTTGTAACTAAATGGTTGTGAGTTTGAACCCTGCCAGATCCACGGTTGTGTAATGGATATGGTGTCTGCCTTGTAAGTAAGTGGTTGTGAGTTTGAACCCTGCCAGATCCATAGTGGTAACTTGATTGAGTTCACCACCAATAAGTGCACACATGATGTCAAAGCACATGTTACAAATTGCCCCACATATCACAAGTACGCCTGCACACACCCAGGACCACTCGGGGCTATAGAACTTTAAGAGAATGCCCGTCATGTCTCACTAACCGCTCTCAATGCTAACAACTTTATCTTGTAACATCCACATGGAAAGGAATTTACATAAGCTCTCAGCTTGTTTTCCAATCCATTTCAGATATCCTGTGTATTTGTATACCGTATATATATTGAATGAACTGAATAAAATACGTTTAAACTTAACTTGATTGAGAACCAAGTTTTTACAAAAATCACTGTCGAGACTTAATTCTTAATGGAATCCATCTCCATGTGGGAGTGATGAGTCCATGTGGCAGTGATGAGTCCATGTGGCAGTGATGAGTCCATGTGGCAGTGATGAGTCAATGTGGGGAGTGATGAGTCCATGTGGGAGTGATGAGTCCATGTGGCAGTGATGAGTCCATGTGGGAGTGATGAGTCCATGTGGCAGTGATGAGTCAATGTGGGGAGTGATGAGTCCATGTGGCAGTGATGAGTCCATGTGGGAGTGATGAGTTCATGTGGCAGTGATGAGTCCATGTGGCAGTGATGAGTCCATGTGGCAGTGATGAGTCCATGTGGCAGTGATGAGTCCATGTGGCAGTGATGAGTCCATGTGAATGTAAGGGTCTTGACTAAGAACATCATCACCAGGGTTCTGACAGCATTCAAACGCACAACCGATATATGCTTGAAGCGATGATGGTGTTGTATTGCATTTATGAGGCATTAATGACGTTGGAAATAACACAACATGCATTTTCACCATATCTAGATCGTGTGCAAAGAACAGCTTTCAGTCATGTTGGGTCAAGGTCATACTCAGTTGTCGTAGGTCAATGAATGTTTTTGTTCTTTTCTTTGTACGAAGGATTCAGCAATTTTAATTGGGGAATTTATGATACAATAAGAATGCAGTTTCATTTGTAGAGATACAACTTAGATTATGTGTCCATGTAGAGATACAGTCCACATTATGTGTCCATGTAGAAATCCAGTCCACATTACCTGTCCATGTAGAGATACAGTCCACATTACCTGTCCATGTAGAGATACATTTCACATTACCTATCCATGTAGAGATACAGTCCACATTATATGTCCATGTAGAGATACAGTCCACATTATGTGTCCATGTAGAGATACAGTCCACATTATGTGTCCATGTAGAGATACAGTCCACATTATGTGTCCATGTAGAGATACAGTCCACATTATGTGTCCATGTAGAGATACAGTCCACATTACCTGTCCATGTAGAGATACAGTCCACATTATGTGTCCATGTAGAGATACAGTCCACATTACCTGTCCATGTAGAGATACAGTCCACATTACCTGTCCATGTAGAGATACAGTCCACATTATGTGTCCATGTAGAGATACAGTCCACATTATGTGTCCATGTAGAGATACAGTCCACATTACCTGTCCATGTAGAGATACAGTCCACATTATGTGTCCATGTAGAGATACAGTCCACATTACCTGTCCATGTAGAGATACAGTCCACATTACCTGTCCATGTAGAGATACAGTCCACATTACCTGTCCATGTAGAGATACAGTCCACATTACCTGTCCATGTAGAGATACAGTCCACATTACCTGTCCATGTAGAGATACAGTCCACATTACCTGTCCATGTAGAGATACAGTCCACATTACCTGTCCATGTAGAGATACAGTCCACATTACCTGTCCATGTAGAGATACAGTTCACATTACCTATCCATGTAGAGATACAGTCCACATTACCTGTCCATGTAGAGATACAGTCCACATTACCTGTCCATGTAGAGATACAGTCCACATTACCTGTCCATGTAGAGATACAGTCCACATTACCTGTCCATGTAGAGATACAGTCCACATTACCTGTCCATGTAGAGATACAGTCCACATTACCTGTCCATGTAGAGATACAGTCCACATTATGTGTCCATGTAGAGATACAGTCCACATTACCTGTCCATGTAGAGATACAGTCCACATTATGTGTCCATGTAGAGATACAGTCCACATTACCTGTCCATGTAGAGATACAGTCCACATTACCTGTCCATGTAGAGATACAGTTCACATTACCTGTCCATGTAGAGATACAGTCCACATTACCTGTCCATGTAGAGATACAGTCCACATTACCTGTCCATGTAGAGATACAGTCCACATTACCTGTCCATGTAGAGATACAGTCCACATTACCTGTCCATGTAGAGATACAGTCCACATTACCTGTCCATGTAGAGATACAGTCCACATTACCTGTCCATGTAGAGATACAGTCCACATTATGTGTCCATGTAGAGATACAGTCCACATTACCTGTCCATGTAGAGATACAGTCCACATTACCTGTCCATGTAGAGATACAGTCCACATTACCTGTCCATGTAGAGATACAGTCCACATTACCTGTCCATGTAGAGATACAGTCCACATTACCTGTCCATGTAGAGATACAGTCCACATTACCTGTCCATGTAGAGATACAGTCCACATTACCTGTCCATGTAGAGATACAGTCCACATTATGTGTCCATGTAGAGATACAGTCCACATTATGTGTCCATGTAGAGATACAGTCCACATTACCTGTCCATGTAGAGATACAGTCCACATTACCTGTCCATGTAGAGATACAGTTCACATTACCTATCCATGTAGAGATACAGTTCACATTACCTATCCATGTAGAGATACAGTCCACATTATGTGTCCATGTAGAGATACAGTCCACATTATGTGTCCATGTAGAGATACAGTCCATAGTATGTGTCCATGTAGAGATACAGTCCACATTATGTGTCCATGTAGAGATACAGTCCACATTATGTGTCCATGTAGAGATACAGTCCACATTACGTGTCCATGTAGAGATACAGTCCACATTATGTGTCCATGTAGAGATACAGTCCACATTACCTGTCCATGTAGAGATACAGTCCACATTATGTGTCCATGTAGAGATACAGTCCACATTATGTGTCCATGTAGAGATACAGTCCACATTACCTGTCCATGTAGAGATACAGTCCACATTACCTGTCCATGTAGAGATACAGTCCACATTACCTGTCCATGTAGAGATACAGTCCACATTACCTGTCCATGTAGAGATACAGTCCACATTACCTGTCCATGTAGAGATACAGTCCACATTACCTGTCCATGTAGAGATACAGTCCACATTACCTGTCCATGTAGAGATACAGTCCACATTACCTGTCCATGTAGAGATACAGTTCACATTACCTGTCCATGTAGAGATACAGTCCACATTACCTGTCCATGTAGAGATACAGTCCACATTACCTGTCCATGTAGAGATACAGTCCACATTACCTGTCCATGTAGAGATACAGTCCACATTATGTGTCCATGTAGAGATACAGTCCACATTATGTGTCCATGTAGAGATACAGTCCACATTATGTGTCCATGTAGAGATACAGTCCACATTATGTGTCCATGTAGAGATACAGTCCACATTATGTGTCCATGTAGAGATACAGTCCACATTATGTGTCCATGTAGAGATACAGTCCACATTACCTGTCCATGTAGAGATACAGTCCACATTACGTGTCCATGTAGAGATACAGTCCACATTACCTGTCCATGTAGAGATACAGTCCACATTATGTGTCCATGTAGAGATACAGTCCACATTACCTGTCCATGTAGAGATACAGTCCACATTACCTGTCCATGTAGAGATACAGTCCACATTACCTGTCCATGTAGAGATACAGTCCACATTACCTGTCCATGTAGAGATACAGTCCACATTACCTGTCCATGTAGAGATACAGTCCACATTATGTGTCCATGTAGAGATACAGTCCACATTACCTGTCCATGTAGAGATACAGTCCACATTATGTGTCCATGTAGAGATACAGTCCACATTACCTGTCCATGTAGAGATACAGTCCACATTACCTGTCCATGTAGAGATACAGTCCACATTACGTGTCCATGTAGAGATACAGTCCACATTACCTGTCCATGTAGAGATACAGTCCACATTACGTGTCCATGTAGAGATACAGTCCACATTACCTGTCCATGTAGAGATACAGTCCACATTACCTGTCCATGTAGAGATACAGTCCACATTACCTGTCCATGTAGAGATACAGTCCACATTATGTGTCCATGTAGAGATACAGTCCACATTACCTGTCCATGTAGAGATACAGTCCACATTACCTGTCCATGTAGAGATACAGTTCACATTACCTGTCCATGTAGAGATACAGTTCACATTACCTATCCATGTAGAGATACAGTCCACATTATGTGTCCATGTAGAGATACAGTCCACATTATGTGTCCATGTAGAGATACAGTCCACATTATGTGTCCATGTAGAGATACAGTCCACATTATGTGTCCATGTAGAGATACAGTCCACATTATGTGTCCATGTAGAGATACAGTCCACATTACGT
Organism: Archivesica marissinica; assembly: GCA_014843695.1. NCBI lineage: Eukaryota > Metazoa > Mollusca > Bivalvia > Venerida > Vesicomyidae > Archivesica > Archivesica marissinica. The sequence goes on along the minus strand of CM026394.1, from coordinate 21,240,634 downwards.
GTCCATGTAGAGATACAGTCCACATTACCTGTCCATGTAGAGATACAGTCCACATTACCTGTCCATGTAGAGATACAGTCCACATTACCTGTCCATGTAGAGATACAGTCCACATTATGTGTCCATGTAGAGATACAGTCCACATTACGTGTCCATGTAGAGATACAGTCCACATTACGTGTCCATGTAGAGATACAGTCCACATTACCTGTCCATGTAGAGATACAGTCCACATTATGTGTCCATGTAGAGATACAGTCCACATTACCTGTCCATGTAGAGATACAGTCCACATTACCTGTCCATGTAGAGATACAGTCCACATTACCTGTCCATGTAGAGATACAGTCCACATTATGTGTCCATGTAGAGATACAGTCCACATTACCTGTCCATGTAGAGATACAGTCCACATTACCTGTCCATGTAGAGATACAGTCCACATTACCTGTCCATGTAGAGATACAGTCCACATTACCTGTCCATGTAGAGATACAGTCCACATTATGTGTCCATGTAGAGATACAGTCCACATTATGTGTCCATGTAGAGATACAGTCCACATTACGTGTCCATGTAGAGATACAGTCCACATTATGTGTCCATGTAGAGATACAGTCCACATTACCTGTCCATGTAGAGATACAGTCCACATTATGTGTCCATGTAGAGATACAGTCCACATTATGTGTCCATGTAGAGATACAGTCCACATTATGTGTCCATGTAGAGATACAGTCCACATTATGTGTCCATGTAGAGATACAGTCCACATTACCTGTCCATGTAGAGATACAGTCCACATTACCTGTCCATGTAGAGATACAGTCCACATTACCTGTCCATGTAGAGATACAGTCCACATTATGTGTCCATGTAGAGATACAGTCCACATTATGTGTCCATGTAGAGATACAGTCCACATTATGTGTCCATGTAGAGATACAGTCCACATTACCTGTCCATGTAGAGATACAGTCCACATTATGTGTCCATGTAGAGATACAGTCCACATTACCTGTCCATGTAGAGATACAGTCCACATTACCTGTCCATGTAGAGATACAGTCCACATTATGTGTCCATGTAGAGATACAGTCCACATTACCTGTCCATGTAGAGATACAGTCCACATTACCTGTCCATGTAGAGATACAGTCCACATTACCTGTCCATGTAGAGATACAGTTCACATTACCTATCCATGTAGAGATACAGTCCACATTATGTGTCCATGTAGAGATACAGTCCACATTATGTGTCCATGTAGAGATACAGTCCACATTATGTGTCCATGTAGAGATACAGTCCACATTATGTGTCCATGTAGAGATACAGTCCACATTATGTGTCCATGTAGAGATACAGTCCACATTACGTGTCCATGTAGAGATACAGTCCACATTACCTGTCCATGTAGAGATACAGTCCACATTACCTGTCCATGTAGAGATACAGTCCACATTACCTATCCATGTAGAGATACAGTCCACATTATGTGTCCATGTAGAGATACAGTCCACATTATGTGTCCATGTAGAGATACAGTCCACATTACGTGTCCATGTAGAGATACAGTCCACATTACCTGTCCATGTAGAGATACAGTCCACATTATGTGTCCATGTAGAGATACAGTCCACATTACCTGTCCATGTAGAGATACAGTCCACATTACCTGTCCATGTAGAGATACAGTCCACATTACCTGTCCATGTAGAGATACAGTCCACATTACCTGTCCATGTAGAGATACAGTCCACATTACCTGTCCATGTAGAGATACAGTCCACATTACCTGTCCATGTAGAGATACAGTCCACATTACGTGTCCATGTAGAGATACAGTCCACATTACGTGTCCATGTAGAGATACAGTCCACATTACCTGTCCATGTAGAGATACAGTCCACATTATGTGTCCATGTAGAGATACAGTCCACATTACCTGTCCATGTAGAGATACAGTCCACATTACCTGTCCATGTAGAGATACAGTCCACATTACCTGTCCATGTAGAGATACAGTCCACATTATGTGTCCATGTAGAGATACCGTCCACATTACCTGTCCATGTAGAGATACAGTCCACATTACCTGTCCATGTAGAGATACAGTTCACATTACCTATCCATGTAGAGATACAGTTCACATTACCTATCCATGTAGAGATACAGTCCACATTATGTGTCCATGTAGAGATACAGTCCACATTATGTGTCCATGTAGAGATACAGTCCACATTATGTGTCCATGTAGAGATACAGTCCACATTATGTGTCCATGTAGAGATACAGTCCACATTATGTGTCCATGTAGAGATACAGTCCACATTACGTGTCCATGTAGAGATACAGTCCACATTATGTGTCCATGTAGAGATACAGTCCACATTATGTGTCCATGTAGAGATACAGTCCACATTACCTGTCCATGTAGAGATACAGTCCACATTACCTGTCCATGTAGAGATACAGTCCACATTACCTGTCCATGTAGAGATACAGTCCACATTATGTGTCCATGTAGAGATACAGTCCACATTACCTGTCCATGTAGAGATACAGTCCACATTACCTGTCCATGTAGAGATACAGTCCACATTACCTGTCCATGTAGAGATACAGTCCACATTACCTGTCCATGTAGAGATACAGTCCACATTACCTGTCCATGTAGAGATACAGTCCACATTACCTGTCCATGTAGAGATACAGTCCACATTACCTGTCCATGTAGAGATACAGTCCACATTACCTGTCCATGTAGAGATACAGTCCACATTACCTGTCCATGTAGAGATACAGTCCACATTACCTGTCCATGTAGAGATACAGTCCACATTACCTGTCCATGTAGAGATACAGTCCACATTACCTGTCCATGTAGAGATACAGTCCACATTACCTGTCCATATAGAGATACAGTCCACATTACCTGTCCATGTAGAGATACAGTCCACATTACCTGTCCATGTAGAGATACAGTCCACATTACGTATCCGTGCAGTGCGATTAACATACTTTTATATAAAACTTATGATTTCTGTTTCAGTCGTTGTTTCCAGTGTGCGATGGACATGACTGGCAAGGTGCCTTTTGAATACCGTGATTATAAATTCTGTACGTCTAAATGTCTGCAACAACACAGAAAGTCACAGAGCAAGACCTGACACATCCAATGTGAAGTGTTAATGGCACATCTTACCAGTCAAAACTTTGCTTTCCAAATATTAATTTTTACATTTAAATTAAAGCGACATTAGTCTATTACATCGCAAAAAGCGAGTTAATTGCATGTTTACGTATAAATAACGTTGTTACTACAAAATTTTCCGAAATGATCCAAATACTAATTTTCAACCAATATTGTCAAATATGGGTCAACTTTTAATTTTTGGAAATATGGTCATGTCATATATCAAATATCGACGAAGCGGTCAGATGATTTTGTCATCCAAGATGGCTGCCGAAAGTTCTTCTTCACCCAAACCACTTGGCCAATGGTAACAAAATTCCACAGTTATAGTCCATGGGTGTAGCCTGTTCAGAGTTGTCGCGAATAAAAGATTACCACCGTCTAAAAATAACACAAATTCATCAAACATCTCATGAAAGACCTGTCGGATTTTTGCAATATTTGGCGGAAATGATTGATCAATGCTCTTTCAAAGTTATTAAAATGGTGACCCTGTAGTAAAACAATTAATCAGGTGGGCAATACAGGGCCATCATGGCTCTCTTGTTTAAAAATCTGTTCGGTATTCGGAAAAGAGCAGTTCCTATTTACAGAGGTGTTTTTACAATGAAAAAAGACGGGGAAAATTCGGGACCACGAAATTTGTTCTGATTGGAAGAAATTCCAGTTTAGAGGGGATCCGGTTTGGAGGGGATCCGGTTTGGAGGGGGTCCAGTTTGGAGGGGATCCGGTTTGGAGGGGGTCCAGTTTGGAGGGGATCCGGTTTGGAGGGGGTCCAGTTTGGAGGGGGTTCACTGTATTGTCAGGTGTTTTGAGTATGACACCATTTAGCAATTGAAAGGTATTTTTCTACGTTTCATTAAAGTATGAAATGTCAGTTTATTACACCTAATTTGCATAAAATATTAGTTGTAATTATAACAATTGAATGTTCTTTTTCAGCGTATCATCGAGGTAGTCGGTTTTGATGCAAAGTCGGTGTAAAAACCTAACATTTCATACCTCGATGAAACGCATATAGAGAATGTTCAATTGTTATAATTACAACTAATATATCACGAATTACATAACAAGTTGCCTTTTTCGATTCATCACACCATACAAAACGTAGTCCGCTATGAATATTAATGAGCGATATTGCAGTTGTAATTAGGCATGTATGTTACTGAGTGATTGACGTCATTGTTCTATTAAATGCTCTGAATTTGATAATTAATGCTATATCTAATATAGTACCAAAATCTTCTCCCCATTAGAAGCAAAGTTAAATTAGAAATTAACCACGCCCCTGGTGTATTGAAATCTGTACAACATTTACAGAGTAATTTCGCATTCTTGATTATTAGTTACTCTGCTTCAGTTTGTTTCAAGACCCACCTCCCGGGTATTTAGCTGGGTGTTTTGATGCATCCCGTGAACTGTTTAATTTTTAAATAAAAATGATTTGAGCGTGAGATATTTCGGTTTCCCAGAATATATCTCTTACAGTGTGGACATGTTCATTATATTATCCAATTATATTATACAATGTACTCTTGAACATAGAAAGCTATTATTATCACTCGTAGCTAATGATTTCAATGTTCATTCAGTGAAATATTATTCACTAAAGCAATCAATCCTCTTACTATTCATGTAAAACTATTACATAATTGTTCATGTTTAAAGCGACACTACATCAATGAAAACGCAAATTTCTACAGAATGTATTTTCCTATTATATGGTATAATTATTTCCCCAAATAATTACCGTAAAAACTGAGTATTTCAACTAATAAACAAATGTCGTATACGCGGTTTGTTGACATAACAAAACAATGTAAATAGGGTCGACATCCAAGCGTAATACAACGCGTGTATCATGAATAACACAAATTATTGTACAGATTTACCGTTATATCTCACATTTGTGCCTATGCATATTTATTTGTAGACTAATCTTAGTTAAATTATCTCTAAACGACAGTATCACGGTGTTGACTCGAATGACAAACAAATGTCAAATCAGAGCGTAGATACCCGTTATATGACATCCTACTTTGACTTTTGAAAGTTTGTAGACCACAAAAACACTCAATGTTAGTGTTCGAATGTATTTGGACGAATTTGTAGTAACAATGCATTTATATATAAAAATGCTTTCTTTTTTTGCTTTTTGTGATGTAATGTCGCTTTAAATATATATTAATGTATTGTTGTTGAATAAATGAGTGAAAATTTATCAGTTTTGTTGAATTCTGTAATTAGGTAAATACATAGTCTACAGCAAGATAACACTGACTATTAGTATGGGGAGATATGTTGGTGGTAAATGTCTACTGCCTCTCAGATAGTCTACAGCAAGATAACACTGACTATTAGTATGGGGAGATTATGTCGGTAATAAATGTCTACAGTCTCTCAGATAGTCTACAGCAAGATAACACTGACTATTAGTATGGGGAGATTATGTCGGTAATAAATGTCTACAGTCTCTCAGATAGTCTACAGCAAGATAACACTGACTATTAGTATGGGGAGATATGTTGGTGGTAAATGTCTACTGCCTCTCCGATAGTCTACAGCAAGATAACACTGACTATTAGTATGGGGAGATATGTTGGTGGTAAATGTCTACTGCCTCTCCGATAGTCTACAGCAAGATAACACTGACTATTAGTATGGGGAGATATGTTGGTGGTAAATGTCTACTGCCTCTCCGATAGTCTACAGCAAGATAACACTGACTATTAGTATGGGGAGATATGTTGGTGGTAAATGTCTACTGCCTCTCCGATAGTCTACAGCAAGATAACACTGACTATTAGTATGGGGAGATATGTTGGTGGTAAATGTCTACTGCCTCTCCGATAGTCTACGACACTATAAGTATGGGGAGATTATGTCTGTAATAAATGTCTACAGTCTCTCCGATAGTGTACGACACTATAAGTATGGGGAGATTATGTCGGTAATAAATGTCTACAGTCTCTCCGATAGTGTATGACACTATAAGTATGGGGAGATTATGTCAGTAATAAATGTCTACAGTCTCTCCGATAGTGTATGACACTATAAGTATGGGGAGATTATGTCTGTAATAAATGTCTACAGTCTCTCCGATAGTCTACGACACTATAAGTATGGGGAGATTATGTCGGTAATAAATGTCTACAGTCTCTCCGATAGTCTACGACACTTACTATAAGTATGGGGAGATTATGTCTGTAATAAATGTCTACAGTCTCTCCGATAGTCTACGACATTTACTATAAGTATGTGGAGATTATGTCGGTAATAAATGTCTACAGTCTCTCCGATAGTGTACGACACTATAAGTATGGGGAGATTATGTCGGTAATAAATGTCTACTGTCTCTCCGATAGTCTATGACACTATAAGTATGGGGAGATTATGTCAGTAATAAATGTCTACAGTCTCTCCGATAGTGTATGACACTATAAGTATGGGGAGATTATGTCTGTAATAAATGTCTACAGTCTCTCCGATAGTCTACGACACTATAAGTATGGGGAGATTATGTCTGTAATAAATGTCTACAGTCTCTCCGATAGTCTACGACACTATAAGTATGGGGAGATTATGTCGGTAATAAATGTCTACAGTCTCTCCGATAGTCTACGACACTTACTATAAGTATGGGGAGATTATGTCTGTAATAAATGTCTACAGTCTCTCCGATAGTCTACGACACTTACTATAAGTATGGGGAGATTATGTCGGTAATAAATGTCTACAGTCTCTCCGATAGTCTACGACACTATAAGTATGGGGAGATTATGTCGGTAATAAATGTCTACAGTCTCTCCGATAGTCTACGACACACTATAAGTATGGGGAGATTATGTCTGTAATAAATGTCTACAGTCTCTCCGATAGTCTACGACACTTACTATGGGGAGATTATGTCTGTAATAAATGTCTACAGTCTCTCCGATAGTCTACGACACTATAAGTATGGGGAGATTATGTCGGTAATAAATGTCTACAGTCTCTCCGATAGTCTACGACACTTACTATAAGTATGGGGAGATTATGTCTGTAATAAATATCGATAGTCTACGACACTTACTATAAGTATGTGGAGATTATGTCGGTAATAAATGTCTACAGTCTCTCCGATAGTCTACGACACTTACTATAAGTATGGGGAGATTATGTCTGTAATAAATGTCTACAGTCTCTCAGATAGTCTACGACACTTACTATAAGTATGGGGAGATTATGTCGGTAATAAATGTCTACTGTCTCTCCGATAGTCTACGACACTTACTATAAGTATGGGGAGATTATGTCGGTAATAAATGTCTACTGTCTCTCCGATAGTCTACGACACTATAAGTATGGGGAGATTATGTCTGTAATAAATGTCTACAGTCTCTCCGATAGTGTACGACACTATAAGTATGGGGAGATTATGTCAGTAATAAATGTCTACAGTCTCTCCGATAGTGTATGACACTATAAGTATGGGGAGATTATGTCTGTAATAAATGTCTACAGTCTCTCCGATAGTCTACGACACTATAAGTATGGGGAGATTATGTCTGTAATAAATGTCTACAGTCTCTCCGATAGTCTACGACACTATAAGTATGGGGAGATTATGTCGGTAATAAATGTCTACAGTCTCTCCGATAGTCTACGACACTTACTATAGTATGGGGAGATTATGTCTGTAATAAATATCTACAGTCTCTCCGATAGTCTACGACATTTACTATAAGTATGTGGAGATTATGTCGGTAATAAATGTCTACAGTCTCTCCGATAGTGTACGACACTATAAGTATGGGGAGATTATGTCGGTAATAAATGTCTACTGTCTCTCCGATAGTCTATGACACTATAAGTATGGGGAGATTATGTCAGTAATAAATGTCTACAGTCTCTCCGATAGTGTATGACACTATAAGTATGGGGAGATTATGTCTGTAATAAATGTCTACAGTCTCTCCGATAGTCTACGACACTATAAGTATGGGGAGATTATGTCTGTAATAAATGTCTACAGTCTCTCCGATAGTCTACGACACTATAAGTATGGGGAGATTATGTCGGTAATAAATGTCTACAGTCTCTCCGATAGTCTACGACACTTACTATAAGTATGGGGAGATTATGTCTGTAATAAATGTCTACAGTCTCTCCGATAGTCTACGACACTTACTATAAGTATGGGGAGATTATGTCTGTAATAAATGTCTACAGTCTCTCCGATAGTCTACGACACTATAAGTATGGGGAGATTATGTCGGTAATAAATGTCTACAGTCTCTCCGATAGTCTACGACACTTACTATAAGTATGGGGAGATTATGTCTGTAATAAATGTCTACAGTCTCTCAGATAGTCTACGACACTTACTATGGGGAGATTATGTCTGTAATAAATGTCTACAGTCTCTCCGATAGTCTACGACACTATAAGTATGGGGAGATTATGTCGGTAATAAATGTCTACAGTCTCTCCGATAGTCTACGACACTTACTATAAGTATGGGGAGATTATGTCTGTAATAAATATCGATAGTCTACGACACACTATAAGTATGGGAGATTAGTCGGTAATAAATGTCTACAGTCTCTCCGATAGTCTACGACACTTACTATAAGTATGGGGAGATTATGTCTGTAATAAATGTCTACAGTCTCTCAGATAGTCTACGACACTTACTATAAGTATGGGGAGAGTATGTCGGTATTAAATGTCTACAGTCTCTCAGATAGTCTACGACACTTACTATAAGTATGTGGAGATTATGTCTGTAATAAATGTCTACAGTCTCTCCGATAGTCTACGACACTTACTATAAATATGGGGAGATTATATCGGTAATAAATGTCTACAGTCTCTCTGATAGTCTACGACACTTACTATAAGTATGGGGAGATTATGTCTGTAATAAATGTCTACAGTCTCTCCGATAGTCTACAACACTTACTATAAGTATGGGGAGATTATGTCGGTAATAAATGTCTACAGTCTCTCCGATAGTCTACGACACTTACTATAAGTATGGGGAGATTATGTCGGTAATAAATGTCTACAGTCTCTCCGATAGTCTACAACACTTACTATAAGTATGGGGAGATTATGTCGGTAATAAATGTCTACAGTCTCTCCGATAGTGTACAGCAAGATGAAACTTACTATAAGTATAGGGAGATAACGTAGGTAACTAACATCTGTACGGATCAATGCTCAAGAGAAGATGGGGCTACCTAATCAAAGCTTGTTGAGAGGGGCTTACATGATCAAAGCTTGGTGAAGGGCTTAACCTGATCAAAGCTTGTTGAAGGGCTTAACCTAATCAAAGCTTGTTGAGAGGGGCTTACATGATCAAAGCTTGGTGAAGGGCTTAACCTGATCAAAGCTTGTTGAAGGGGTTAACCTGATCAAAGCTCAGAGAGAGGGGGTTACCTGATCAAAGGTTGGTGAAGGGCTTAACCTGATGAAGACTCCGGGAGAGGGGCTTACATGATCAAAACTTGGTGAAGGGCCTAACCTGATCAAAGCTCAGGGAGTGGGGGTTACATGATCAAAGGTTGGTGAAGGGCTTAACCTGATCAAAGCTCAGAGAGAGGGAGTTACCTAATCAAAGCTTGGTGAAGGGCTTAACCTGATGAAGGCTCAGAGAGAGGGAGTTACCTGATCAAAGGTTGGTGAAGGGCTTAACCTGATTAAAGCTCAGAGAGAGGGGGTTACCTGATCAAAGGTTGGTGAAGGGCTTAACCTGATCAAAGCTTGGTGAAGGGCTTAGCCTGATCAAAGCTCAGAGAGAGGGAGTTACCTGATCAAAGGTTGTTGAAGGGCTTAACCTGATCAAAGCTTGGTGAAGGGCTTAACCTGATTAAAGCTCAGAGAGAGGGCGTTACCTGATCAAAGCTTGATGAAGGGCTTAACCTGATCAAAGCTTGGTGAAGGGCTTAACCTGATCAAAGCTCAGAGAGAGGGAGTTACCTGATCAAACCTTGGTGAAGGGCTTAACCTGATCAAAGCTTGGTGAAGGGCTTAACCTGATGAAGACTCCGGGAGAGGGGCTTACATGATCAAAACTTGGTGAAGGGCCTAACCTGATCAAAGCTCAGGGAGTGGGGGTTACATGATCAAAGGTTGGTGAAGGGCTTAACCTGATGAAGGCTCAGGGAGAGGGGGTTACCTTGTCAAAGGTTGGTGAAGGGCTTAACCTGATCAAACCTCAGGGAGAGGGGGTTACCTTGTCAAAGGTTGGTGAAGGGCTTAACCTGATCAAAGCTCAGAGAGAGGGGGGTACATGATCAAAGGTTGTTGAAGGGTTTAAACTGATCAAACCTTGGTGAAGGGCTTAACCTGATAAAGCTCAAGAGAGGGAGTTACCTGATCAAAGGTTGTTGAAGACCTTAAACTGAACAAATCTTGGTGAAGGGCTTAACCTATTAAAGCTCAGAGAGAGGGAGTTACCTGATAAAAGCTTTGTGAAGGGCTTAACCTGATCAAAGCTCAGAGAGAGGGCGTTACATGATCAAATCTTGGTGAAGAGCTTAACCTGATCAAAGCTCAGCTAGAGGTGCTTACATGATCAAAGCTTGGTGAAGGGCTTAACCTGATTAAAGCTCAGAGAGAGGGGCTTACATGATCAAAGCTTGGTGAAGGGCTTAACCTGATTAAAGATCAGAGAGAGGGGCTTACATGATCAAATCTTGGTGAAGGGCTTAGCCTGATGAAGGCTCCGGGAGAGGGGCTTACATGATCAAAGCTTGGTGAAGGGCTTAACCTGATGAAGGCTCCGGGAGAGGGGCATACATGATCAAAGGTTGGTGAAGGGCTTAGCCTGATGAAGGCTCCGGGAGAGGGGCTTACATGATCAAAGGTTGGTGAAGGGCTTAGCCTGATCAAAGCTCAGAGAGAGGTGGGTACCTGATCAAAGCTTGGTGACAGGCTTAGCCTGATGAAGCCTCAGGGAGAGGGGCTTACATGATCAAAGGTTGGTGAAGGGCTTCGACTGATGACGGCTCAGGGAGAGGGGGTTACATGAGCAAAGCTTGGTGAAGGGCTTAACCTGATGAAAGCTCAGGGAGAGGGAGTTACATGATCAAAGGTTGGTGAAGGGCTTAACCTGATTAAAGCTCAGGGAGAGGGAGTTACCTGATCAAAGCTTGGTGAAGGGCTTAACCTGATCAAAGCTCAGGGAGAGGGGGTTACCTGATCAAAGGTTGGTGAAGGGCTTAACCTGATGAAGACTCCGGGAGAGGGGCTTACATGATCAAAGCTTGGTGAAGAGCCTAACCTGCTCAAAGCTCAGGGAGTGAGGGTTACATGATCAAAGGTTGGTGAAGGGCTTAACCTGATGATGGCTCAGGGAGAGGGGGTTACCTTGTCAAAGGTTGGTGAAGGGCTTAACCTGATCAAACCTCAGGGAGAGGGGGTTACCTTGTCAAAGGTTGGTGAAGG
>CM026394.1:21196203-21228002 GCA_014843695.1 Archivesica marissinica | reverse complement strand
GAGCATGGTCATCAGACGTATGGATTGAGCATGGGTATGTATTAGACGCATGGATTGTGCATGGGTATGTATTAGACGCATGGATTGTGCATGTGCACCAGACGCATGGATTTAGCATGGGCATTATATGCATTGATTGAGGATGGTCATCAGACGCATGCATTGAGCATGGGCACCATACGCATGGATTTAGCATGTGCACCAGACGCATGTATTTAGCATGGGCACCAGACGCATGGATTTAGCATGGGCATTAGACGCATTGATTGAGGATGGGCATCAGACGCATGTATTTAGCATGTGCACCAGACGCATGGATTTAGCATGTGCACCAGACGCATGGATTTAGCATGTACACCAGACGCATGGATTGAGTATGTGCACCAGACGTATAGATTCAGCATGGGCATCAGACGCATGCATTGAGGATGGGTATCAGACGCATGCATTGAGGATGGGTATCAGACGCATGCATTGAGGATGGGTATCGGACGCATGCATTGAGGATGGGTATTAGACGCATTGATTGAGGATGGGTATCAGACGCATGGATTTAGGATGTGTATCGGACGCATGGATTTAGGATGTGTATCATACGCATGGATTTAGTATGTGTACCAGACGCATGGATTGAGTATGTGTATCAGACGTATGGATTGAGGATGGGTATCAGACGCATGCATTGAGGATGGGTATCAGACGCATGCATTGAGGATGGGTATCAGACGCATGCATTGAGTATGTGTATCGGACGCATGCATTGAGGATGGGTATCAGACGCATGGATTGAGGATGGGTATCGGACGCATGCATTGAGGATGGGTATCGGACGTATGGATTGAGGATGGGTATCAGACGCATGCATTGAGGATGGGTATCAGACGCATGCATTGAGTATGTGTATCGGACGCATGCATTGAGGATGGGTATCGGACGCATGGATTGAGTATGTGTATCAGACGCATGCATTTAGGATGTGTATAATACGCATGGATTTAGGATGTGTATCAGACGTATGGATTGAGGATGTGTATCGGACGTATGGATTGAGGATGTGTATCAGACGTATGGATTGAGGATGTGTATCGGACGTATGGATTGAGTATGTGTATCAGACGCATGTATTGAGGATGTGTATCGGACGCATGTATTGAGTATGTGTATCAGACGCATGTATTGAGGATGTGTATCGGACGCATGGATTGAGTATGTGTAACAGACGCATGGATTGAGGATGTGTATCGGACGCATGTATTGAGTATGTGTATCAGACTCATGGATTGAGGATGTGTATCAGACGCATGTATTTAGCATGTGCATCAGACGCATGGATTTAGCATGTGCATCATACGCATGTATTTAGCATGTGTATCAGACGTATAGATTGAGCATGTGCATCAGACGTATAGATTGAGCATGTGCATCAGACGCATAGATTGAGCATGTGCATCAGACGTATATGTTGAGCATGTGCATCAGACGCATATATTGAGCATGTGCATCAGACGTATATATTGAGCATGTGCATCAGACGTATATATTGAGCATGTGCATCAGACGTATATATTGAGCATGTGCATCATACGCATATATTGAGCATGTGCATCAGACGCATATATTGAGCATGTGCATCAGACGCATATATTGAGCATGTGCATCAGACGCATATATTGAGCATGTGCATCAGACGCATATATTGAGCATGTGCATCAGACGCATAGATTGAGCATGTGAAACATACGCATACTGATTGCCACGACATTCAATATATAGCTGAACTCGATATAGCTTTGTTTCAGTTGAAATATTTCGTTCAATAATTTTATGACTGTTTGGGCTACGTTAATCATTTTAAACGTTTCTAATAGTTATTAACAGCAGACTACGTTTTTCTAACTTCTATATACACTAAGCATAGGTATGATTTATTCTCCATTCTCGATTTTCAAGAATTATAATGGATTATATTTATGATTATTTTTCATGTTGTAGTTCTAATAAATATTCGTTGACACAGTCATGTGTGAGCCATATTATGATGTACGTGGCCTTGTAACCCACGACAACTGTGTCTCGGTTTATCGGAAATCCCGGTGAGTTTCAGTCAAATGAGTCTCATCGGTGTGTTTGCCTCGTTCGTGACTTTATTACATTTTCTAGATTCAAATGGAATTCCCGAGAAAGGTGAGTCTCTCATAAGATCAAGTTTACGTTTGTGGATATAAACGATGAAAACAGGACAATAGATTTTTGAGTTTTACTGACGGATCTGTAGTCCAGTGGTAACACGCTGGATTGGTAATCCAGGGATCGCATGTTCGTTCCCCCGTCTGACCCTAATAAAATTAACATTCTTTCAGGTGGGACTTTAAACCGAGGTCTCGTGTCAGTGCTTTACACCGTGCACGTAAAAGAACCAGAGGAGACTCTGGAATAGGTCTCTGTCTGTATTATTGCACTATCCTCCATACATCTAAAATGACTAATCACTTCAGGAGGCGTCGTTCATATGGGCAACCGGTAGCGACGATAAATAAACGTAAAGCACACACACAATAGCTAAGGATCGCTAGTGATAGGAAATAACTATATCAAAGTCAAATAATATAAGTATGTAAACATGTAACCGCTGTTCCAGATGGGGAACGGACAATACCCCCCGGACAATACCCCCCGGACAATATCCCCCCCGGACAATATCCCCCCCGGACAATATCCCCCCGGACAATACCCCCCCGGACAATATCCCCCCCGGACAATATCCCCCCGGACAATATCCCCCCGGACAATACCCCCCGGACAATATCCCCCCCGGACAATATACCCCCGGACAATACCCCCCCCGGACAATATCCCCCCGGACAATATCCCCCCCGGACAATACTCCCCGGACAATACCCCCCCCGGACAATATCCCCCCGGACAATACCCCCCGGACAATACCCCCCCCGGACAATACCCCCCGGACAATACCCCCCCCCGGATAATATCCCCCCCGGACAATATCCCCCCGGACAATATCACCACAGGACAATACCCCCCAGGACACTATCCCCCCGGACAATATCCCCCCAGACAATACCCCCCGAAATATCCCACAGGAACAACTAACCCCCCCCCCCGGACAATATCCCCCCCGACAATATCCCCGGACATAACCACCGGACAATATACCCCCGGCAATACCCCACCCCCCCGGACAATATCCCCCCGGACAATATCCACCCCGGACAATTACTCCCCCGGACAATACCCCCCCGGACAATACCCCCCGGAAAATACCCCCCACGGACAATACCCCCCGAGACAATACCCCCGGGACCATACCCCCCGGACAATACCCCCCCCGGGACATATCCCCACATATATTTTGACACAGGCGGTCAATATCCCTCCGCAAAAAGGAATGGCGGACAATATCTCACTCATCAAAAAGTCAAGGCGGACATATCCCCCCCCACCCCCAGTGGAAAATCATAGGGCTGACAATATCCCCCTGGACATTTCCCACCCCCCTTATTAACTTATGAACTAACAACCTTTATTTCTGTATAGGTAATAATGTAGCACATGTAGTCGGATATTTTGTTTGACCCTAGTTATTTTTGGGCTTTGATCATGTTAATTGTTTGGCTAATTGATGATTTGATTGCTTCTTTCAACTTCACTAAAACTGATTGGTTTGCAAATGGAATTTAATCATGTTAATTGTTTGGCTAATTGATGATTTGATTGCTTCTTTCAACTTCACTAAAACTGATTGGTTTGCAAATGGAATTTAATCATGTTAATTGTTTGGCTAATTGATGATTTGATTGCTTCTTTCAACTTCACTAAAACGGGGGGGGGGGGATATTGTCCGCCTTGACTTTTTGATAGGGGGGGGGGGATATTGTTCGCCCTGTCTTTTTGATGGGGGGATATTTACCGCCTTGACTTTTTGATGGGGGATATTGTCGCCTTGACTTGTTTGATTGGGGGATATGTCCGCCTTGCTTTTTGATGGGGGGATATTGTCCGCCTTGACTTTTTGATGGGGGATATTGTCCGCCTTGACTTTTGATGGGGGATATTGTCCGCCTTGTAATTTTGATGGGGGATATTGTCCTCCCTGTCTTTTTGATGGGGGGAATTGTCCGCCTGTGTCAAAATATATGGGGGGTATTTTGGGGGGGGGATTTCCGCCTTGTCTTTTTGGGGGATATTTCTCCCTGTCTTTTGATGGGGGGGTGCCTGTATATATGGGGGGAGGTATTGTCGGGGGGGATATTGTCCGCTTTTTTTATGGGGTATTGTCCTCCCTGTCTTTTTGATGGGGGTATTGTCCGCCTGTGTCAAATATGGGGGGTATTGTCCGGGGGGGGATATTGTCCGCCTTGTCTTTTTGATGGGGGATATTGTCCTCCCTGTCTTTTTGATGGGGGATATTGTCCGCCTGTGTCAAAATATATGGGGGGTATTGTCCGGGGGGATATTGTCCTACACCCGTTCCAGATAAATGGTCCCTTATTCCACGACAGAGCTTATGCGATAATACGAACACGTCAATAGTACATAGAAACACGTTAGTAACCTTTGCATACCAACTTAATTGACTATGTGAACTTATGGACACAAAATCACAAACCACGTGTGAAACAATATGGGTACACAGAACAGAACATAAGTTTATTAACACGTAAACATATAGTACATAGTCATACTTATTTACATAGTATGCATACTATTTACACGTGATCAATGTAATACAAGGCAATTTAACATATTCATGTTGTTTTGAGTAGAATTTGTGGAAGATAATTAGTATAGTTATATATTGTTTTTAAAGGGGATAAACTTGTAATGTAGAAATTGCTTATTTAATATGTATGCATATATACATGTGCATGTCTACATGTTTATGCTGGAATGCAAGGTAAGTATAATGACAGTTGCTTACTGTTTATTCTACGTACCACTATATACAACATGATCAACTGTCAAGTGTATTGGCATTATCAGCATTATATTGTATTTGGCCATTTACACAAGCATAAACTATGGCAAAAAGACATACACAAATACATAAATACGAGTACATACATACACATACTAAGAAATAGTGATATTACCTAGGGTATTTTTTCTTAGAAACATAGATTCCAAATATATCTCCCGATATCCTTAACAATTCCATTTTATTCTTAGAAGACATGATAGTATTGCATTTCTGTACACACGGCCACGATATATTACCAAGGTATTTAGTTCTTAGACTACTGTATCTGGTACAACATAGCAAAACGTGATACTCCGATTCAACTGTCATCTGGTTACATAGTTTACATAAAAACGATGTTCTGATTCATTAGCATTATATCTATCAAATTCAATTTCTAGGTTGTGTGTGTTATCAAAATATATTGTCAATCATAAACTCCTTTATAAATTTAGAATAATAATTTTGTAATTGTGAAATATGAAATCTCTCCATTCTTGAATAAACTGGTCACGCATTCTCCTTATAAACATTGGGAAATAATTAACATTATAATTAAAACGTAATCTGACATCTCTAAATCCAAGATGATCAATCACAGAATGCATACGGGTTGCCCAACAATTACTATTTACATCTTCACATAGTTCCCTATACATAGTATACATAGGTGAGGTGCTATATATATGCTTCATTATTTTCAGTCAACACTTTGTAGACCTTTCTTTGCAGATACACATAATCATTTGGTGTCTGTTGTTTGACTCCAAGAATATAGTTACAACATCGGATATGCAATTTATCTACCAATTTGTAACTATTATTATTGTAAATACCCCACACCTCACATCCGTACAACAATAAAAATGATTGGCATTGCAATGGTATCAAATAAAGAAAGTTTAGTTTCAACATCAAATTGGACGTTATCAAATAAAGTTGGCAGATTGTGGAAAACCTTACACCCTTTGTTATATAAAGCTTTATATTAGCAACAATATTATGCTATATGTAATAACCCATTATAAAGGTCAGTGCAATTATACGAACTTTAATATCGAAGTTCCTATAGCAATAGCCTGTTTTTAGTATAATGCTAACTTCAATACTATAGTTATATTGCTAAATTCAATCAATTTAAACGTAGTGGCATTGTCTACCCGATAGATTTATATCACCACACAACGGCTTAAACAAACATGTAAACATATTAACATTTACATAGTATGGATAAACAATAGATGGTTACGTTTTACGAAATATATTCTGTTTGCTCTCTGTAAATTAGATTTGCTATGTACTGCTGTTTAAAACCGTATTACTATATATATACCATATGTTTGTATCATGTATGATGCACTGAGTGAATAAATTTGATTTGATTTGAAATTTGATTTGGATCTTCAAATGTTTGCAAAGCCATGTGTTTTACGTTTATTTATCGTCGCTACCGGTTGCCCATATGAGCGACGCCTCCCGAAGAGATTAGTCATTTTAGATTTGTGGAGGATAGTGCAATGATACAGAGAGAGAGAGACCCAACTGCATATGCAATAACAGTTGGGTTAATTCCAACACCATTCGTTAAAACTGCATATGCACGCTTAATATATTTAAAGTCTGAACAAGTACGTATTTTTTTATATCTGCGCTGGCTTGTCAGATAGCAACTCATTTCAACACAAAGTAACACTGGGTTAAATTAGAATTCTACAATTTTATTTGGCTACATTTTCTGGTTTTGTCAAGTGGGAATGACCTCAAAATCAAATGTGCAATAATTACCTGTGCAGGAATTTAAACATCTCTCTGCAGATCTCACGTCCTTCACGGTAATATCTGATGCGGATCCGTTCCCGTGCTTTCTGAGATTTCCTATTTGATGATACAGTGTTATCGGAACACTGAATATGACACGCAATCTGTGCAAGAATCACAAGGTCTTTCTCATATCTATCCAGCTCATGAATCTGTAGTCGATAACCACGACACGTTTCTTTTAGAAACTGACTATAACATGGGAGACCATTGTTAAATTTACATTTGCACGAAAATGTTTCGATTAGTTTGTTTTCTGTGATGTTGTCTTCACTAACGAGATTCAACAGAGAATTGTTTACAATATTTTCACAATTATTTAAAGCAATAATTGGAATGTCCTCCATCTCCAGTGCTGGCTCGGAATAGGACATGCCAATAGATGGGGAGTCGGTGTCGGAATCACTGTCTTCATCACTGCAGCTATTGCATGAATTGTCAACATTGTCACTAGTAAAGAATGTTTGTATGAGATCATTCCATTCATTGGTGTTTGTGATTGAAGTTAGATTTGCAGCTGTAACAGAATTGTTTAACACACGAGCAACAGTTTCGTTTGTAATATCCATTGTGATGCTATACAATCACATTTATGATGTACGAATAACTACTTCTTATGACAATATCATATGATGATTATCCGAACTGAGGGAACACACCCGAAAATGAGTAGAAGTTAGAACATTCGATTATCACAATTCATAAAACAAAGTCACCGGGAACACTTCTGATGAGCTACGAATCTTACCACTTATTTTGACTAACTATTTCACTCACTTAAATGTGAAGCAAGATCATTTACAAGTGATAAAACGTCGCGGATTATTGTTAAAAATATCTTAATTTGCGAGCACTTGACCGGAAGTTGAAGAAATCATACGTAATTTGGTCACGTGGTACATCTCAGCCAATCGATAGGCCTGATGGGTTAGGGTCAAAACGTACCCGAGTCAAAACGTACCCAAAACAAAAAGGTCAAAACGTACCCATGGTCGGGTCAAAACGTACCCAAAGTCGGGTCAAAACGTACCCATGGTCGGGTCAAAACGTACCCATGTTCAAGTCAAAACGTAACCCACTATGAAAAGTGAAATATATCATTTTAATTCATATATTTTGCATTGTGGGTTGTTTAGACTACTTGAATGTGTAGTTTGAAGTAACAAAAATTGCAAAGTTTTATACTTTTATGTCAGAATATTGAGATGTTTTGAGCGAACTCGGATACGTTTTGCTAAATATAATATACAGAAAACAACTTGAAATTTCCCACAAGATTATTGTGCATACTTGATATTTTTCATGATATTAATGTTTATACTAAAGAACCGTTGTTAAATCGTGGTTAAATGTAGCATTTCGATAACGAAATTGTGACAATGAATGCATGTATAGAATGTGGGATTAACCAAGTGTCTCAGGATGTGGTCCCCCGGATACGGTCAAACAAACAAACAAGCTAGTGTGGCACGCTCCAGTCCACGGACTATCTGTATACATGGAATATGATAAACAATAACGCATTTTATTAAGGAAACAATGTTTTATAGACTCTTATAAGACATCAAACAACAATTTTTAATGCAGAAAATATACATCACAAACAATGTAGTTATACACGGAAAACATAAATCTGTTGGCCTTTCGCTTCAAGAGGGATGGTGCGGGAATGGCGAAATCCTTGTCGGTAAGGTCATTCAACATCTGTTCTTCCACTATCTTCATGGCAGGTGTGTAGACATTCGCCACGGCTTCATCTTTGACCTGTCGATTGATATATATATATATATATATATATATGACCATGTACACGTTTGTATTGATTACACACGTCAGTGATTGATTGCCTATAGCAATGTTTATATATATACATATGCCCAATTATTGAACCTTATTGAATGACGTTATTTATTGCATGATATCGATTGCTTATTACAATGCTTACCTTCCGGGACATTTTGACAGTGTGCTTTCTCCCTGGATCAGCTGGGTGAATGTGATCATGTGTACCCCGTACGAAGCCGCCGCGTTTCTCCAAGACGGTAGCTGGACACCTCGCCCGTTTGTTACGTACGCTGCACCACCAGGTACGACTGTTGTCCCGAGTGACCTTCACATTGTAGGCGTATCCGTGTGAGTCGAGTAACATATCTTTGCCCTTGGCCGTACCTCCAACCACGATGTCGTATGTTGTAGGGCTGTCGTCTGTTGTCGTAGATACATCAGGATTATCATGAACAATGGAACTTTCGTCAAATACTGATGGCTGTCGAATGGAGTCGGCGATGTGGAATGAAGTCGTCTCCATAGTGGTTTGTGACGGGGTCATAGAATCATCGGCGGAAACTTCTGATATCATAGAATCGTCGACGGGCGCAGCGATAGTAGTTTGTGACGGGGTCTCGTTTGTGGTCGTAGTAGGAATTTCCGTCGTCATAGAATTATCGGCGGAAACTTCTGATATAGAATCGTCGACGGGCGCAGCGATAGTAGTTTGTGACGGGGTCTCGTTTGTGGTCGCAGTAGGAATTTCCGTCGTCATAGAATCATCGGCGGAAACTTCTGATATCATAGAATCGTCGACGGTCGCAGCAATAGACGGGGTCTCGTCGGTTGAAATGTCTGATATGTCCCGTGGATCTATGTCTTCTTCTGTGATGTCCATCGCAGTTGACAATCGCGTACTCTCCAAACGCGGTAGATGTGATAACATGGTACATCGCTGACAAGTGAAGTGGAAGTCGATGTAATTAGATGTTCAGGCTATTTTATTTATAGTATATATGTTGCTTGTGAAACACGTACAATGTAATTAGATGTTCAGCCTATTTTATTTATCATATATATGTTGCGATACACGTAATATAAACATGTACAATGTAATCATATGTTCAGTCTATAGTATCTATATGTTGCTATTAGTCTCTCGTAAGACCACTCGTGAGACCATGTTCATATATCGCAGTGGTAAATAAACTTAATAGAAACACGTACGATATTCAATTGCAAGACCTAATAAGCTTAATTACCTAATAAGCTTAATTACCTGTATCTCCACATGCACGGTGCTGCCATCCACCACAAGCGTCGCAATCTATGGCCTGGTGACGACTCCCCACGACCCGCTCGCAATACAAACATAACGAAGTCATGTTAGAGTTTGATATTTTCATATCTGGGACAGGATATTTTATATCAACGTTATTTAACGAGCGATTGAAATTAAAATAGTTGGTATAATCTCTCTTTGATCACTGATTGGTAATTGGTTTCCGCCGTACACATAATCCCATTAAGTAATCATTAAAGCAGTATACTCTCTCTTTGATCATTGATTGGTTTCCACTTAATCCCATTAAGTAATCATTAAAGCAGCCACCGCATATCGGTAATCACTTTCATCCAGAATTACACTTTTAATAATTGAATGCTAATTGTTTTTCACACGTAATTTAAACAGACATTCATCACACGAGTGCTTCTGGTCATTGATTTCCAGTCAACTTTCACTGCTAAAAAGATAACTAAATATGAAATTTTTGATTATTAAATGAAATATATTGATATATAAATGGGTAAATTAACCTCACAAATGCCAAAAAGATAAATAAAATGTGGATATATTGGTATAATATATTGATATATCGAAGGGTACGTTTTGACCCGACCATGGGTACGTTTTGACCCGACCTTGGGTACGTTTTGACCCGAGATATGGGTACGTTTTGACCCGATGCCCAAGGTACGTTTTGACTCGGGTACGTGTTGACCCGAACCCGGCCTGATTAAGCTGAGTGTAGCAACATAGAAGTGATTTTGAATAAAATGGCCATGATTTGAAGCATTCTATTGGTTTAAAAAGGAAACTATATTTTCTAAAAATAGCATAGAGAGTAAACACGGGGTCTTCGGTTTATTTTGGTACCAAACATACTGGGGTCATTTGAGTGATTCCTTTTCAAATATAGGTCAGCAAAACACCACCATTCATCGATTGGCCTTTGTTCTCGCAAAATTAATTACACATTTGATTGATACCCACCTTATTAAAATGCATTTTAAATGCATAAAGACGCATAATTATGAAGAAAATAAACAATTATTGGGAAGATAATTGATTGTAGAAGTTGATTATGCTAAAAGTAGAATATTGACAAATTATCGATCTCTTGATGTTAAAGCACGATTAGATCGCTTTTGTATTTTCCGACTTAAGACTGATTTTGGTATGGCGGGTCACATATTTTATAACTGGTTTGTTGATAAAAGTGCACCTACGGTGTCTGCAACAAATATGCCAAACCGTCATGTGTTTGAGTCTGTGGCGCATGTTCAAATCAGTCCCGGCAACTATCGTCACTTGACATTCTGTAGAGGATGACGTCACTCGATGCTGTCAATCTAGTCTATCAAAACAATAATGGATGCCCCGAGTGCGAAACGCGTTAAATTTCAAACGATGATGAGTAGCTTTTCCCGAAAGAAACCAAAGAAAAGGTAAGATAACATATATTTTGCAGTAACGGTGATATAAATTTTTTTTAATACAAAGTCCATTATTAAATTAATTCTACCACGTGTCACGCATGTCTTGTTGGTCTGGTGAAATGTCATGCGCGGATCCAGAATTTTTCTCAGGGGTTCCAAACCGCTACTGATTAATAGAATACACCAGAACGCCCAGAATGCACCTGGTGGATCCATTGTTTTCAAACTTTTCCGGGGGAACATGCCCCTGGACCTCCCTAGATGCTTGCCTTGAAATATGTTGCGCCCCCTAACGCCAAATCCTGTAACCGCCCCTGCATACATCTGTTCGTAAGATTCTTGATGGGATGAGCATGGTTATCAGACGTATGGATTGAGCATGGGTATGTATTAGACGCATGGATTGTGCATGTGCACCAGACGCATGGATTTAGCATGGGCATTATACGCATTGATTGAGGATGGTCATCAGACGCATGCATTGAGCATGGGCACCATACACATGGATTTAGCATGGGCATTATACGCATGGATTGAGGATGGTCATCAGACGCATGCATTGAGGATGGGCACCAGACGCATGGATTTAGCATGGGCATTATACGCATTGATTGAGGATGGTCATCAGACGCATGCATTGAGCATGGGCACCATACACATGGATTTAGCATGGGCATTATACGCATTGATTGAGGATGGTCATCAGACGCATGCATTGAGCATGGGCACCATACACATGAATTTAGCATGGGCATTATACGCATGGATTTAGCATGAGCATTATACGCATGTATTGAGGATGGGCATCAGACGCATGAATTGAGCATGTGCACCAGACGCATGGATTTAGCATGTGCACCAGACGCATGTATTTAGCATGTGCACCAGACGCATGTATTTAGCATGGGCACCAGACGCATGGATTTAGCATGGGCACCAGACGCATGGATTGAGTATGTGCACCAGACGTATAGATTCAGCATGGGCATCAGACGCATGCATTGAGGATGGGTATCAGACGCATGCATTGAGGATGGGTATCAGACGCATGCATTGAGGATGGGCATTAGACGCATGCATTGAGGATGGGTATCAGACGCATGCATTGAGGATGGGCATTAGACGCATTGATTGAGGATGGGCATCAGACGCATGGATTTAGCATGTGCACCAGACGCATGGATTTAGCATGTGCACCAGACGCATGGATTTAGCATGTGCACCAGACGCATGGATTGAGTATGTGCACCAGACGTATAGATTCAGCATGGGCATCAGACGCATGCATTGAGGATGGGCACCATACACATGGATTTAGCATGGGCATTATACGCATTGATTGAGGATGGTCATCAGACGCATGCATTGAGGATGGGCACCATACACATGGATTAAGCATGGGCATTATACGCATTGATTGAGGATGGTCATCAGACGCATGCATTGAGCATGGGCACCATACACATGGATTTAGCATGGGCATTATACGCATTGATTGAGGATGGTCATCAGACGCATGCATTGAGCATGTGCAACATACGCATGGATTTAGCATGGGCATTATACGCATGGATTTAGCATGAGCATTATACGCATGTATTGAGGATGGGCATCAGACGCATGAATTGAGCATGTGCACCAGACGCATGGATTTAGCATGTACACCAGACGCATTGATTTAGCATGGGCACCATACGCATGGATTTAGCATGTGCACCAGACGCATGGATTGAGTATGTGCACCAGACGTATAGATTCAGCATGGGCATCAGACGCATGCATTGAGTATGGGTATCAGACGCATGCATTGAGGATGGGTATCAGACGCATGCATTGAGGATGGGTATCAGACGCATGCATTGAGGATGGGCATTAGACGCATTGATTGAGGATGGGCATCAGACGCATGGATTTAGCATGTGCATCAGACGCATGGATTTAGCATGTGCACCATACGCATGGATTTAGCATGTGCACCAGACGCATGGATTGAGTATGTGCACCAGACGTATAGATTCAGCATGGGCATCAGACGCATGCATTGAGGATGGGTATCAGACGCATGCATTGAGGATGGGTATCAGACGCATGCATTGAGGATGGGTATCGGACGCATGCATTGAGGATGGGTACCAGACGCAGGGATTGAGGATGGGTATCGGACGCATGCATTGAGGATGGGTACCAGACGTATAGATTCAGCATGGGCATCAGACGCATGCATTGAGGATGGGTATCAGACGCATGCATTGAGTATGTGTACCAGACGCATGCATTGAGGATGGGTATCAGACGCATGCATTGAGGATGGGTATCAGACGCATGCATTGAGGATGGGTATCATACGCATGCATTGAGGATGGGTATCAGACGCATGCATTGAGGATGGGTATCGGACGCATGCATTGAGGATGGGTATCAGACGCATGCATTGAGGATGGGTATCGGACGCAGGGATTGAGTATGTGTACCAGACGCATGCATTGAGGATGGGTATCGGACGCAGGGATTGAGTATGTGTACCAGACGCATGCATTGAGGATGGGTATCGGACGCAGGGATTGAGTATGTGTACCAGACGCATGCATTGAGGATGGGTATCGGACGCAGGGATTGAGTATGTGTACCAGACTCAGGGATTGAGGATGGGTATCAGACGCATGGATTTAGCATGTGCACCAGACGCAATGATTTAGCATGTGTATCAGACGTATAGATTCAGCATGTGCATCAGACGTATAGATTCAGCATGTGCATCAGACGCATAGATTCAGCATGTGCATCAGACGTATAGGTTCAGCATGTGCATCAGACGCATAGATTGAGCATGTGCATCAGACGTATATATTCAGCATGTGCATCAGACGTATAGATTCAGCATGTGCATCAGACGTATAGATTCAGCATGTGCATCAGACGCATATATTCAGCATGTGCATCAGACGCATAGATTGAGCATGTGCATCAGACGCATATATTGAGCATGTGCATCAGACGCATATATTGAGCATGTGCATCAGACGCATAGATTGAGCATGTACATCAGACGCATAGATTGAGCATGTACAACATACGCATACTGATTGCCACGACATTCAATATATAGCTGAACTCGATATAGCTTTGTTTCAGTTGAAATATTTCGTTCAATAATTTTATGACTGTTTGGGCTACGTTAATCATTTTAAACGTTTCTAATAGTTATTAACAGCAGACTACGTTTTTCTAACTTCTATATACACTAAGCATAGGTATGATTTATTCTCCATTCTCGATTTTCAAGAATTATAATGGATTATATTTATGATTATTTTTCATGTTGTAGTTCTAATAAATATTCGTTGACACAGTCATGTGTGAGCCATATTATGATGTACGTGGCCTTGTAACCCACGACAACTGTGTCTCGGTTTATCGGAAATCCCGGTGAGTTTCAGTCAAATGAGTCTCATCGGTGTGTTTGCCTCGTTCGTGACTTTATTACATTTTCTAGATTCAAATGGAATTCCCGAGAAAGGTGAGTCTCTCATAAGATCAAGTTTACGTTTGTGGATATAAACGATGAAAACAGGACAATAGATTTTTGAGTTTTACTGACGGATCTGTAGTCCAGTGGTAACACGCTGGATTGGTAATCCAGGGATCGCATGTTCGTTCCCCCGTCTGACCCTAATAAAATTAACATTCTTTCAGGTGGGACTTTAAACCGAGGTCTCGTGTCAGTGCTTTACACCGTGCACGTAAAAGAACCAGAGGAGACTCTGGAATAGGTCTCTGTCTGTATTATTGCACTATCCTCCATACATCTAAAATGACTAATCACTTCAGGAGGCGTCGTTCATATGGGCAACCGGTAGCGACGATAAATAAACGTAAAGCACACACACAATAGCTAAGGATCGCTAGTGATAGGAAATAACTATATCAAAGTCAAATAATATAAGTATGTAAACATGTAACCGCTGTTCCAGATGGGGAACGGACAATACCCCCCGGACAATACCCCCCGGACAATATCCCCCCCGGACAATACCCCCCCGGACAATATCCCCCCCGGACAATATCCCCCCGGACAATATCCCCCCGGACAATATCCCCCTCGGACAATATCCCCCCGGACAATATCCCCCCGGACAATACCCCCCGGACAATATCCCCCCCGGACAATATACCCCGGACAATACCCCCCCGGACAATATCCCCCCGACAATATCCCCCCCGGACAATACTCCCCCGACAATACCCCCCCCGGACAATATCCCCCCGGACAATACCCCCCCCGGACAATACCCCCCCCGGACAATACCCCCCGGACAATACCCCCCCGGACAATACCCCCCCGGACAATATCCCCCATATTTTGACACAGGCGGACATATCTCCCCCCGCCAAAAGACAGGGCGGACAATATCCCCCCCCTCAAAAAGTCAAGGCGGACAATATCCCCCCACCCCCAGTGGAAAATCATAGGGCTGACAATATCCCCCTGGACATTTCCCACCCCCCTTATTAACTTATGAACTAACAACCTTTATTTCTGTATAGGTAATAATGTAGCACATGTAGTCGGATATTTTGTTTGACCCTAGTTATTTTTGGGCTTTGATCATGTTAATTGTTTGGCTAATTGATGATTTGATTGCTTCTTTCAACTTCACTAAAACTGATTGGTTTGCAAATGGAATTTAATCATGTTAATTGTTTGGCTAATTGATGATTTGATTGCTTCTTTCAACTTCACTAAAACTGATTGGTTTGCAAATGGAATTTAATCATGTTAATTGTTTGGCTAATTGATGATTTGATTGCTTCTTTCAACTTCACTAAAACGGGGGGGGGATATTGTCCGCCTTGACTTTTTGATGGGGGATATTGTCCCTTGCTTTTTGATGGAGGGATATTTACCGCCTTGACTTTTTGATGGGGGATATTGTCCGCCTTGACTTGTTGATGGGGGGATATTGTCCGCCTTGCTTTTTGATGGGGGGATATTGTCCGCCTTGACTTTTTGATGGGGGATATTGTCCGCCTTGACTTTTTGATGGGGGATATTGTCCGTCTTGTAATTTTGATGGGGGATATTGTCCTCCCTGTCTTTTTGATGGGGGGAATTGTCCGCCTGTGTCAAATTATGGGGGGATTTTCCGGGGGGGGGTGATTTTCCGCCTTGTCTTTTGATGGGGGATATTGTCCTCCCTGTCTTTTTGATGGGGGGGTATTGTCCGCCTTGTCAACATATATGGGGGAAGGTATTGTCCGGGGGGGGATATTGTCCGCCTTGTCTTTTTGATGGGGAGATATTGTCCTCCCTGTCTTTTTGATGGGGGGTATTGTCCGCCTGTGTCAAAATATATGGGGGGTATTGTCCGGGGGGGGATATTGTCCGCCTTGTCTTTTTGATGGGGGATATTGTCCTCCCTGTCTTTTTGATGGGGGGATATTGTCCGCCTGTGTCAAAATATATGGGGGGTATTGTCCGGGGGGGGATATTGTCCTACACCCGTTCCAGATAAATGGTCCCTTATTCCACGACAGAGCTTATGCGATAATACGAACACGTCAATAGTACATAGAAACACGTTAGTAACCTTTGCATACCAACTTAATTGACTATGTGAACTTATGGACACAAAATCACAAACCACGTGTGAAACAATATGGGTACACAGAACAGAACATAAGTTTATTAACACGTAAACATATAGTACATAGTCATACTTATTTACATAGTATGCATACTATTTACACGTGATCAATGTAATACAAGGCAATTTAACATATTCATGTTGTTTTGAGTAGAATTTGTGGAAGATAATTAGTATAGTTATATATTGTTTTTAAAGGGGATAAACTTGTAATGTAGAAATTGCTTATTTAATATGTATGCATATATACATGTGCATGTCTACATGTTTATGCTGGAATGCAAGGTAAGTATAATGACAGTTGCTTACTGTTTATTCTACGTACCACTATATACAACATGATCAACTGTCAAGTGTATTGGCATTATCAGCATTATATTGTATTTGGCCATTTACACAAGCATAAACTATGGCAAAAAGACATACACAAATACATAAATACGAGTACATACATACACATACTAAGAAATAGTGATATTACCTAGGGTATTTTTTCTTAGAAACATAGATTCCAAATATATCTCCCGATATCCTTAACAATTCCATTTTATTCTTAGAAGACATGATAGTATTGCATTTCTGTACACACGGCCACGATATATTACCAAGGTATTTAGTTCTTAGACTACTGTATCTGGTACAACATAGCAAAAAGTGATACTCCGATTCAACTGTCATCTGGTTACATAGTTTACATAAAAACGATGTTCTGATTCATTAGCATTATATCTATCAAATTCAATTTCTAGGTTGTGTGTGTTATCAAAATATATTGTCAATCATAAACTCCTTTATAAATTTAGAATAATAATTTTGTAATTGTGAAATATGAAATCTCTCCATTCTTGAATAAACTGGTCACGCATTCTCCTTATAAACATTGGGAAATAATTAACATTATAATTAAAACGTAATCTGACATCTCTAAATCCAAGATGATCAATCACAGAATGCATACGGGTTGCCCAACAATTACTATTTACATCTTCACATAGTTCCCTATACATAGTATACATAGGTGAGGTGCTATATATATGCTTCATTATTTTCAGTCAACACTTTGTAGACCTTTCTTTGCAGATACACATAATCATTTGGTGTCTGTTGTTTGACTCCAAGAATATAGTTACAAAATCGGATATGCAATTTATCTACCAATTTGTAACTATTATTATTGTAAATACACCACACCTCACATCCGTACAACAATAAAAATGATTGGCATTGCAATGGTATCAAATAAAGAAAGTTTAGTTTCAACATCAAATTGGACGTTATCAAATAAAGTTGGCAGATTGTGGAAAGCCTTACACGCTTTGTTATATAAAGCTTTATATTAGCAACAATATTATGCTATATGTAATAACCCATTATAAAGGTCAGTGCAATTATACGAACTTTAATATCGAAGTTCCTATAGCAATAGCCTGTTTGTAGTATAATGCTAACTTCAATACTATAGTTATATTGCTAAATTCAATCAATTTAAACGTAGTGGCATTGTCTACCCGATAGATTTATATCACCACACAACGGCTTAAACAAACATGTAAACATATTAACATTTACATAGTATGGATAAACAATAGATGGTTACGTTTTACGAAATATATTCTGTTTGCTCTCTGTAAATTAGATTTGCTATGTACTGCTGTTTAAAACAGTATTACTATATATATACCATATGTTTGTATCATGTATGATGCACTGAGTGAATACATTTGATTTGATTTGAAATTTGATTTGGATCTTCAAATGTTTGCAAAGCCATGTGTTTTACGTTTATTTATCGTCGCTACCGGTTGCCCATATGAGCGACGCCTCCCGAAGAGATTAGTCATTTTAGATTTGTGGAGGATAGTGCAATGATACAGAGAGAGAGACCCAACTGCATATGCAATAACAGTTGGGTTAATTCCAACACCATTCGTTAAAACTGCATATGCACGCTTAATATATTTAAAGTCTGAACAAGTACGTATTTTTTTTTATCTGCGCTGGCTTGTCAGATAGCAACTCATTTCAACACAAAGTAACACTGGGTTTTATTAGAATTCGCACATTTACAATAAACCACCCCGAACAAACACCAGAATGCATGAAACGCAATGTTACACCAATAACGCACCGGGACCATCCTTATTGCTAACATCAACTCCTGTATCTGACTCAATTTCTTACTTACTTATGGTGCTTTGTAATCTCTTCGATGAACCAATTTACGTCATCATATATCGTGCACGTGTTCCATCAAGTCTTTGAGACATGGCTTTACACGGCATTCATTGTCCTTTGTTTTTGACCACCTCGTTGCAATGCACACACACTACAACATATTCAAGCTATTGACTTTTAATAGGAAATGCTCCCAGATGTCACTTTTTTGTTTTTAACTAAGTCAAATTTGTTGTTTGCCATAGCTACATAGAACGGTGAATATTTACATAAGCGTTGAAGTGATTGAGACGTGTATAAAAGCCGGATCCGGCCATTTACCCACAATTAACAGTCTTTCTGATGGGACTATAAACAGAGGACTCGTATCGGCGCTTTACACCGTACACATAAATGAACCAGAGGAGACTCTAAATGGGCCTCTGTCTGAATAATTGCACTATCCTCCAACTATCTAAAATGACTAATCTCTTCAGGAGGCGTCGCTCATATGGGCAACCGGTAGCGACGATAAATAAACGTAAAACACATTACCCACACTAACAAGTACTAGGAAAAAGGTAGCAATTATCTGGGCATATCATGTATGCACTCTCACTACTTCGATTAATTGGCATTTTCCTTGTATGCACCCGTGGTTTCCTGGGTCTGATCTCTCCTACAAGTAAGTGTACTAGGATGAATGTAGCAATGATATGGGCATGTTATCATCGCATTCTCCCTGTGAAGTGGGTAACTAACTAGTATGGTATTTATTGTTTGCATGGAGGCGTTGCTATACAAATCACCGTACACTCTCATGACCGAATTTACAATGCAATCTCTCCCCAATTTATTACTACGTTATAAGACGACACAGAGTAAACATGTAAATATTGATCGTTATTCAGTTTAAAGCGACACTACATCAGTGAAAGCGCAAATATATACAGAATGTAATTTCCTATTATATGGTATATATTTTTTCCAAATATTTGTCTCAAAAACTGAGCATTTCAACTAATAAACAAACGTCGTATACGCGTTTTTTTTAAAAATTCCTTTTTTTTTTATTTCTCTATCAACATAAATACATGTTAATAATGCAATGTACTAACATAAATTAATGTATTTTAAATAGTATGTCCATGCTAAATCGCAGATACATTAAACATCAATACAATGTATACATATGATGGAGAGAAATTCATTACATTTTTTGGAAAGAGAGAGAGAAATATAGGAGAGGGGAAGTCGTGTGGATGGTTGAGTATCTACTATATAACATTTAAAGATTAGTTAATTAATGTGGTTCAGAAACGGTCTCCATTTTAGCGTGAAAGTAGTATGCTTGTTTTTGAACAATGCAATTGTTTCCTCTATTTTTATTTTATACTTAAAATATGTAACAAAATGGACACCAGTTGGTATACTCTTCTCACATTTATATTTGAATATGAAGTATTTAGCAAGCAGTATAATGTAATTAATGTTCATTTCATATATTTTGTTCTTGTGACTGAAATTACAAAGCGAAATGCATTCATAATTTAATTGAACTAAATCATCTGTTTTTAAAAAAATTCTCAAAAAGTCTGTAATTTTTATCCAGAAATCCTGTATAAGATGACATTCCCAAAACATATGAACGTTAGAATCATTTTGCATTGTGCAAAAATCACACAATTGCGACACAACTATATTACATTTAAATAGGAAACTGTTGTTCGGAATAATATGCATTAGGTATTTATATTGAAATTCTCTCAGTTTAGTTTCAATAGTTACTTTAATCGGTTGTGTGAATATTTTCTTCCAGTTAATATCAACTAAAGATAAGTTATTTTCCCATTTTTTGGCTTGCTTAATAATCTCAGGCTTAGACCTTTTTGTTAATATTGCATAAATAAGTTTACATACGTTTGTATGTTCATTTATTTTTGTTATTAAATTGTTAGGAGATGTATATGATATTGGTTCTGATCTTAACTGTAACTTCCATGCTTGAGGTACACTTTTCACAAGAGTGTAGTATTTCAAATATTCTCCCGGGGTGATATTATAGAGTTGCATTATTTGTGGAAATGAATAAAATTGTTTTTGTCTGTAATTGTATATATGTTCTATATATTGTCTGTAATTGTATATATGTTCTATATATTGTCTGTAATTGTATATATGTTCTATATATTGTCTGTAATTGTATATATGTTCTATATATTGTCTGTAATTGTATATATGTTCTATATATTGTCTGTAATTGTATATATGTTCTATATATTGTCTGTAATTGTATATATGTTCTATATATTGTCTGTAATTGTATATATGTTCTATATATTGTCTGTAATTGTATATATGTTCTATATATTGTCTGTAATTGTATATATGTTCTATATATTGTCTGTAATTGTATATATGTTCTATATATTGTCTGTAATTGTATATATGTTCTATATATTGTCTGTAATTGTATATATGTTCTATATAGTGTCTGTAATTGTATATATGTTCTATATATTGTCTGTAATTGTATATATGTTCTATATATTGTCTGTAATTGTTTATATGTTCTATATATTGAATCCCCTTATTAAACCAGTCTTTATAAAAAAATGTGGAATTATCATATTTCTTGTACGAATTGTTCCAAAGTAGTTCTTTGGATATGGTTTCTACCGTTTCCACGTAATTTGCACTTGACCATGCCTTTAATATTTCTTTTAAAAACTGAGATTTTATTTCGAAACATGAAATGTCAGTTGAACTAACATTACTTTTAAAAACGAAGTCATTACCATATTTCTCCAGCATAGTTTCATACATTTGTACCCATTTTGATTCTTTTTGAAATATTATTCGTTTTATCCAACTAGCCTTTAGTGATGTAACGAAGTTTTCTATATCCAACATTTTTAACCCCCCCTCTTCATAGTCTTGGATAATTTGTTTTCTAGCTATTTTATCAGGTTTATTATTCCACAGAAATTTATACATGACATTTTTTAATTCTTTTAGTGTATGGTCATTTGGATTACTTAAAACTGTTAGGGGATATATATGTTTTGGGAAAGCAAATGTTTTTAATACTGTTATTTTTCCTATTAAAGACAGGTTCCATTTGTTCCATTTGTTCAAACAATGTTCGAACGATAGCATTTTATTTGTTATGTTAAGATGTTGCATAGTATTGACATTATTACTGAATGTTATTCCCAAAGTAGTTGCTTGCTCTGACGTCCATTTAAATTTCTTCTTTTTACAGTATATTCTTTCACTATGTCTCATCAAACCTACTCTGAGAACGGTGCATTTGGATTTGTTCAACGTTAAACCTGATATAATTCCAAAGTCGTCAAGTGTATTGATTAATGTAGTAAAGGATTTTTCTGAACCATCTAAGAGGAAACTAGCATCGTCAGCAAAAAGTGTTTGTTTTATGTCTATTCCGTGCGCTTTTATTCCAGATATATCCGTGTTATTGTTGACTTCAATAGATAATAATTCAATACATATAATGAAAATATAAGGCGACAGTGGGCATCCTTTGGCGTACACCCTTTTTTATTTGAAAAAAGTCTGACATATGTCCATTATTGGTTATACAAGATTTGGCATCTTTGTAAAATAATTTTATCCAATCAGTCACATTTGTAGTGAAACCGAAATGTTCAAGACATTTGTGACCCGCCATATCAAAATCAGTCGTAAGTCGGGATTATCGTAAGTCAACAACATGGTATTTTAACAATTTTCAGATTATTGTATAATGGCATTTTATAATCATTTATCTTTATAATAAATGTGATAGAAACACGTATTTGTGTAATTTAAGGCATTAAAAACACATTTTAATTAGCTTGGTGTTAATTGCCATTGTTATTAATCGCAGTGAAACAAAAGATCTAAGCCGGGTAGGCGGTGTTTTCCGATGGCCTTCAATGATACAGTCCCGCGGTTTGGCCCCATGTATTTGGTACCGAAATAAACTAGAGATGACGTATTTTCAGCTGATGCTATTTTTGAAGTAAGATCTTATATGCTTCCATCTAATCAACGACTTTAAATCAATCGAATTTTTTCAAAAATCTCTTCGGTTGCGACGTAAACGTGATTCCCACTCATCCATTGGCCGATAAAGACCACTTGATCTGCAAGTGCGCACCTGTTCCTATGTTCACAGACGATTGGATAGAAACAAAACGATTTTCGGTGTGATTTCATGACGATTATTCATTATAGGTTAATATTTAGATTCATTTCGATGCAAATCAGTCATATATAGGTAAATGGTAAACCTAGACGAGTGTAGAACCTTTATCTGCTGATTTGTTGTGTGAAATTTTAACACACCGTTATCTGTACCTGTGTTGCGTGTAGCCCAGTATTTCGGACGTACATGTATTTAATATAAATTCTAAAATAATACTTCACCTGAATCCAAAAGTTCATTCATTTTTTAATAACTATGACTTAATTCAGCTTTTATGTTTCATAATATTACAAAATAATTGTTTACTTTTCACTGTGAACCAGCTTTTGACCCCTTTTCTAATTCAGAACTGCTCAATATACAAGGTTACTTTACTTCCCACAAAAAGCCATAAATTACCCCCTAATCCTTTCCTAAAACAACACAACTGATAAGAGGAATTGTGCATTTTAATTGATCAATGAAACACTGCTACTGTGTACTATGATCCAATTAACAGGATTATATAACAGCAGGTGTCCACCTATGCCCTAGGCACTGTCAGATCAGACTAAGAGTCAATTACACAGGGGCCATAAACTGGAAAAACTGATAAAATGACCCCTATCATGTTTAACCCTGTTTTCCCTGATAAAAACTTACTTTAATATATTTATGGTAAGAATAAAAAATTTAGAAAAATAAATGATGTTTTCAACGATATAATTTTTAAAAGAAACTTTTTAGTATTTACTTAGATACGGAGGTGTAAATATTGGACATGCAGGTTTTGGAGAATAATTATTATATTCGACTATATTTGTTTATTTAATAGTTAATAGTGCATGGAAAAGGGCGTGGCAACCTAAGTTGATTAAATCAATTTCCTAAATCAATTGGACTTTCTGATTAAAGACTCCACCCACATGGGTTTATTACCCTCTGTTTAGCTGGCAACATTAGCCATTCCATGAGGCTACAACACACATCCTTTGATATCAACAAGTTCCTAAGACACCGCCCTGTGTATTTCGAACTGGATGCTTCCTGTCAAACTGTTTGTCATGCCGACATTAGTCGGTAATTAGCATTAAAACCTTTGAACCCAAATTTTATTACCCTACGGCCATGTATACTGTGTAGCAAAAAACACCATGCTTGCATAACATTATGACTTACATGCACTTTGATCTATAGCCGTGGTCATACAACAAACTTCAAACACATTTGTTTCGCTAACACCTGCACCCCCCCCCGGGAACCCATTTAATGCATCATAATGTCACGTGATAAATGTTCTAATTTCAATCCAATTCTGATTTTAGACCATACGCATGAATTGGCATTCACTGTGGAAATTTACCAAATACCTAGATATTTTTATGCAAGCTAATGAATGAGTAATTGCTATTTTTAGATTTATTTTCATTTTAACTTCCGACATTTATTGAAACATATTTTGACCGCTTTTCTGCCGTATTTAATTAGCGAAAATGATGGATTTAAAACGGACACGTAAAAACACGTATTTATCAGGTGACTGGTGTGGTCGTATATATACGTATATATCAGGTGCCCGATAACACGTAGAAATACGTATATATCAGGTGCCCGATAACACGTAGAAATACGTATATATCAGGAGCCCGATAACACGTAGAAATACGTATATATCAGGTGCCCGATAACACGTAGAAATACGTATATATCAGGTGCCCGATAACACGTAGAAATACGTATATATCAGGAGCCCGATAACACGTAGAAATACGTATATATCAGGGTATGGGTTAATAAAGTAAATAAAATTTAAGTCAATAAAAAATATTTTTAAATTTTTTTAATTTTTTTTTTTATTAATTATTACTATTGTATTTATACTAGAACAGCTAAACCACTATGGATACTACTAAGTTCGGCAAAGTGGCATTTTAAAGAATGGACATTTACCTTTAATTTGATACCAAACATGACTAGTTGTGTCATGTGGAACATATTGGTTGCGATGGTGTTTTGATTTCACTGCGTCTCCAAATTTTGTTAAAATAAGTCAGAATTTCTGAACATCTTTGACAGCCGTTTTCTCGGAATATTAATCACGTGAAGTCCATTATTCAAATGGTCATAACTTTGGACTGAAACGAGCTACATGAATGATACTGATATCACTAGAAAGCTTATATTTATACCTATATGCTGGTATAGTTAACTCATTATTTATTTTTTCCGACTTAAGACTGAATTTGTTATGGTGGGTCACATTTGTACATAAAACTGTGGTCGATACTGTCGAATGCTTTATTAAAATCTGAACAGAATATCAAGCCTGGGTCGTTGTTTTCATTTACATAATTAATAACCTCTTGAATTGTTCTAACATTTTCACCAATGTATCGTCCTTTTATGAAACCGGTTTGGTCAGTACTTATAATAGTATCTAAAAATGGTTTAATTCTATTTGCAATTGCCTTTGTTGCTATTTTGTAATCTACATTAAGGAGTGCTATTGGTCTCCAGTTACTGATTGATAGGAGGTCTTTGTCCTTCTTTGGTAACATTGTAATAATACTTTGTTTTTGTAATTCAGACAACTCGTTTTTTTCTAAAGAATAATTTAATGATCTGATTAAGAACACTTTTATTTCTGACCAGAAATGTTTATAGAATTCTGTTGATAAGCCATCTGACCCTGGACTCTTATTGTTTTTCATATCTTTAAGAGAAATGGCGCATTCATATTCAGTTAAAAATCGTTGTCCTATATTACGTTGTTCATCTGTCAATGTTTTATGTGGGTTTTTAAAACATGTGTTGTCATCAGTGTTGTCTCTAAAGGTGTCTTGTTTGTACAACTTTTCATAAAATGATTGTATATGGTCAAGTATTTTTGTTGGTTGTATTTCTATAGTGTTTTGGTGTGTACAAAGTTGTTGTATAGTTCTTTGCTCTGCACGTTTTTTTTCTAAGTTTGCAAAATATTTAGAATTTCTCGCCGCTCCTTCAACCCATTCCGCTTTTGATCTCAGTAATATGCCTTTAATTGTTTCTTCGATATGGTTTTCTAGCTTAGTTTTTTCATCTTTCAGTCTCTTAAATAAATTTTCATCATTTGGGTTACATGTTATTTCACTCTGAATGTTGTCAATATTACGGTGTATTTCTGTTTCATATATTTGACTTTCTCTCTTTACGAACTGAATATTTTATTGTTTCGTCTCTTATGCCGCCTTTAATTACCTCCCATAATGTATTAGGATTAGCTTCGATGTTTATTGTTGCAAGTTCTGCGATTTTGGCGCTAATCATGAATTGATAAGCTTCGTCTAGTAAATAAGAGTTATTAATTTTAAAAGATCCAGGGCCTCTAATAGTTTTATTTATTTGAATGTTTAATACATCAATCGAATGATCAGATTTAAAGCCAGGACGAATATTACAGTCTGTTACAGTTGTAACAAGATTAAGAGATATAAAAAAATAACCGAGTCTACAGAATATCGGTGGATTCGTGTTAGAGTGCCAAGTGTACATTTTCTTATCTGGGTGTTTTAACCGCGCCATATATCTATAATTTCTTCAGAATCTATCAAGTCGTTAAGTATTTTAGATGTCTTCTTACCAGTATCACTTCTGCCATTTAGTTTGTCGTTTATATTATTAATAACGGTATTAAAATCCCCACCTAATATAATGGCATATTCATTGTATTCAGCTATGTGGTTCGCAATTAAATTAAAAAAGGATATGTCATCGTTATTCGGTGCATATATATTCATGATAACAATAGTTTTACTTTCTATTTCAATTTTAAGTATTTGGAAACGGACTGGCACTATTTCATTAAAATCCAAAAATGTATAATCCACAGCACAATCTATAAGTATTCCCACGCCTAAGCTGTTTGTGCTATTGCCACTTAAATACATATCTCCTTTCCATTGCTTACTCCAATTAGTAGTACCATGATTATGTTTACAATGTGCCTCCTGTATTAGGCATATATCAAATTCATTACGTTTGAGCCATTGAAACACTTGATCACGTTTAAGTCGTTCAGCCAAACCCTTAACGTTGAAACTACATATGTTTACAGACATTATGTATAAGTTGGAATACTAGTGAACAAATCCAGAGCACCGTTCTACATAATAGTATTATCATATATATGCCTCTAACATATATTTTAAATACAGTCAACCATCCACACTGGCAAGATATATCATAATATAAGTGGTGGTGTTCTGTCATACCAAGCGTAAAAACAGAATGTGAACATTAGGAATGAATTATAAATATAATGAAACACTATAGTATTTTTTTCAATTGATTGGTTCCTTGTTGAAATGTTTGCCAAAAACTAATGTTGACAACATTTGTAATGTTAAAAACAAAACCTAGAACACCGCAGTCGAACCAACCCCCTCCTTTAACATTTTAAGGATAGTGTAACTTAGTAAGAAAGTAAAGTCATTAAAACGCAAATTTATACAGACTGTAATTTCCTATTATATGGTATCACCTTTTCCAAATATTAGGCCCCAATAACTGAATAGTTCCAATAATAAATAAGCGTCGTATACACGGTTTGTTGACATAATGAAATAATGTAAACAGGGTCGACATACATGTGTAGTACAACCTGTATATCCCGAATGACGAGATTTATGGCACATATTTACAGTTATATCTCACATCTGTGCTGCTGCATATTTGTTTAGTAGTGACTACAATGACAAAGGAATGTCAACCTAGGAGCGTGGATGACCGGTATATGAAATCCTACATTCACCTTCGAAACACACTGCCCATTGATTCAGTATCTGTGTTCGAATGCATCTGGAAGAATTTGTAGTAGGAATGCATTTATACGTGAACAATGCATGTTATTGGCTTTGTGCGATGTAATGTTGCTTTAAAGTTGATTTCATGTTAA
This sequence comes from Archivesica marissinica, assembly GCA_014843695.1. NCBI lineage: Eukaryota > Metazoa > Mollusca > Bivalvia > Venerida > Vesicomyidae > Archivesica > Archivesica marissinica. The sequence continues at coordinate 21,199,794 of CM026394.1, read as the reverse complement.
ATTATCAATCAACAATTTGCATACAGACCTTAGAATAACGTTTGATATGCAGTTCACCCTTATCATTGATAAGAAGGTTTTACAATGTAAGGGTGCGTGAGAGGGTGTGTTCGTGCAGGTGTGAGTATTTAATAACCCCGTTATTTGACTCTTGGCCGAAAACAACAACAAACATAACGAAACACCAAGAATGTACATACGGGTAAGTATAGCCTCTGAGTTCAAAATTTTAAAATATTTTAAAAAACATGGGGACAATGTAATCGACATTGCTTGACTCGATCTCCGTAATTCAGACATCTACACATTCGCGGTATATACAATCTATATGGTCAGAAGTTATTGAACATATTGTAGTTAGTAATTTCAGAGTTTGATTTCCGCTTGAAGAGTAAACTACTCACGTGATGAAAACAGAAAAGTAACATAATTTTTCATAGCACTCTTGTGTCAATCGAGAACAATATTTACTCTTGACATACATATATTATCGTTGGCAGAGTATCTGGTAGAAATCAAAATTAGTCTTAATTCAAAACATACACTTAATAGAGACTATGTTTTTTATTCACTGTATGGTCGACTTACACTTCTTCAAATGACCAAGAAAACTATCACCAGTGAACTAGTGAATGATCACTAGCGATATATAGTTCATTCATATACTCAGAAAGAAGACAAGTATTGAATTATTGTTTTGCTGTGAAAAATATGTTTTTATAATAGGAAAACGATAATATCCTATAAAGCCGTCATAACGTAGTCTTATGATTGGTTATGGTCAATATCAGAACAGGAGTTTGACAGCATCATAGATGACACACAGACGGAATGAATTCCCGTTCATATTAGTATAAACTGCATACTTATATGGTGATACTAAATATTTAGCTGGTGGAACCGAATGATAACTCATTATATAGTGGGATCCAACTTGATAATTGTGTCGTTTGTAAACAGTGTAGTAACATTTTGTTCTCACATAGTTCCTACTGATCTTTGGAATACTATAAACAATATAGCATCACACATTTACATACCTCAACAAAATGTTGCACTTCTTACAGAATATATGTATGCTTATGTAAATTCAATCATATGGTTATGCAACGATTTACCAAAAACAAGCTTCAGTGCAATTAACTGACATAATATACATATACCAAAAACATTAGTGGACCTGGGTACTTTGGGTAGTAACACATGTTAAGATGTACATATCTATTTCCACCCGCTATAATTGGCGTATGTATTAATTTATACAAATTTATTTTAGCTCGATTGTGAAACAAGCTCTTATAACTTATATTAATCACTCTCGAGACCTCATTCTTGATGTAATCCATCGCCACGAGGGAAAGAGAAGGCAACAAGCTTCAGTGCAATTAACTGACATAATATACATATACCAAAAACATTATATATTGCTATAGTGGTTACATTATTAGAACATATGATATGCTTACAACTTTCTGAACACAGGTATGTTAAAATAGTATACAATCACGTTTTAATAATAAATCATCGTTGCCAATATTGTGTATAAATTCTGAATAATGATAAATATGTTTGTAGTTTATGCATAAACTATGAACAATTGTCTATGCGTAAATTACGCTTCAGAATTTATACTACATATATGTGCTTTCTAGTATTATATTCGTACACTTTTACATACGAAGTTCTTCTACTCGGCTATGATGTAAGCATGATACATCAGTGGACCTGGGTAGTAACACATGTTAAGATGTACAGATCTATTTCCATCCGCTATAATTGGCGTATGTATTAATTTATACAAATTTATTTTAGCTCGATTGTGAAACAAGCTCTTATAACTTATATTAATCACTCTCGAGACCTCATTCTTGATGTAATCCATCGCCACGAGGGAAAGAGAAGGCAACAAGCTTCAGTGCAATTAACTGACATAATATACATATACCAAAAACATTATATATTGCTATAGTGGTTACATTATTAGAACATATGATATGCTTACAACTTTCTGAACACAGGTATGTTAAAATAGTATACAATCATGTTTCAATAATAAATCATCGTTGCCAATATTGTGTATAAATTCTGAATAATGATAAATATGTTTGTAGTTTATGCATAAACTATGAACAATTGTCTATGCGTAAATTACGCTTCAGAATTTATACTACATATATGTGCTTTCTAGTATTATATTCGTACACTTTTACATACGAAGTTCTTCTACTCGGCTACGATGTAAGCATGATACATCAGTGGACCTGGGTAGTAACACATGTTAAAATGTACAGATCTATTTCCACCCGCTATAATTGGCGTATGTATTAATTTATACAAATTCATTTTAGCTCGATTGCGAAACAAGCTCTTACAACTTATATTAATCACTCTCGAGACCTCATTCTTGATGGAATCCATCGCCATGAGGGAAAGAGAAGGCATATGTATTTATATAAAACACTAGTATAAATTTATATTTGTTTACAGTACTTTATGTATATTATTGTTGCAGAAATACAATGTGTTTTCACTACAATACACTACATGTGTACAGAGGTAAACCCCCGACATGGTCACAAATAAAACAGCAGCACAAATGTATGCAAATAATATACATTTATACCGTGGTTCACCTGCAAAGAAATTGCTACCCGATCCCCATACACCTGAATGAGCCAGGTATACATTAAATATAAGAGCACATTAATTGATCATTTTTGTTACTTGCTAATAATTGTATATGTCCATGTATAATACAATCTGTGACGGTACAGTGACGCTCGATTTAATCTTTTCCTTGTGATAGTCGTCGTAATTGTCATTTCGCAATATAAAAATACACTGCTCGCAAATCGCAATATAAAAATACACTGCTCGCAAAACAGTTAGTCGGCACTAGAAACTGTGTTTTTTACACCAATTTTGACAGGGCCGGTGTGATTAGGAATGTTTTGATGGGGCCACGGGAGATCGATCCACTCATGCTATTCGGGATATCTGACCCTGTGTATTTTGTCCTGCTTGTCTTTGTACATCATAGCACCATTTCTCGTCCACACTTCTTGGACCTCATCGGGTGTTTTCTTCTTGACACACATCAATACATGGGTATTAGTTCGAGTCAGATCTTCGTTGATGAAAATACCGGACCCATGAAGTTTCTTCCTGTTCCACATTATGCTATCTTTCACATACCTAGATACAAATTTCACTATAATGTCCCTGTTTTTATTGATTTTGTTTGGAAGACGATGTGCAATATCAATATCTTGTATTTTTAGGTTAAAGATTTTGTATTGCTGCAACACTTTTGCAACATGTTCACCAGTTTGATATGCTGTTTCTCTAGGGTTATGATCCGGGATACCTCGTATTTTAATATTATTTCTCCTGCTGTATTGTTCTGATTCATTCTCAAACTGCTTTCTGTCATCGTTAAATGTTTAATTGTCTCTTTGAGATCATCATTTTCGTATACCTTATTCGTAATGCTTGTCTCCAATGTCGCAATTTTAGTTTTCAGACGGTCATTTTCTTGATCTCTGTCAAATAACATGCCCTCTAGAATTTCCATTTTTTGTTCCACTGATT
>CM026394.1:21186203-21191203 GCA_014843695.1 Archivesica marissinica | reverse complement strand
TACAGACGAGATAAAAAAAAAACAGTGCAGTTAGAAGTTAGAAAAACTAAGAAATAATGACAGTATTCACAAATTAAAAAATTATTTACATAATAAAAACTGACGCATCTGTAGAATAATAAAACAGGTTTTGGCACAATTACGAATCATCTCTTGGTTTGAAAACAGGAAACTATATTTAATCATAATCTGACACCAACTGTGTACGCGTTGCGAACACGTAATTGAAGGAAGGCAATAGCAAATCATAACTTAGGGGACACATGCAAACTGTTGCTATGCTTACTCGTATATCGTACTTAAGTAGGCTTAAGTCTAAGCATATATAGCCAACACTGCATCTCACAATTCTATTTCCAATGCATACAGGTATAATGTTAATACCTAATCAAACAATGCTGTAACAGCTTTGACAAAACAGTATTTAGGATTAGGCAAAACAACACAAATTAGCATTAATTTGTTTCAGGTGCAAATTTACCAGAACTATAATATTTTTGGTCATGATTTACTTTCAATATTTATATTAGTTTTACCAATTAAGTTATTATGTTAAACAAGGTTACTTAAGAAATAAGTATCAACCGTGGTATATCGCAGAATAACCCGAGTTTGGGGTTTTTATGCGTAGAAATATATCACGAAGGAGTATTTTCTTCAAACGCAGCTGCATTTGGCTTTCGAAATTTCCTCCCGCGTAAGGGGTGATGACGTTATTTTTTTATTTATTTTGTCAAATAAAACTGTACAGAATAGTAACTGAAACGTTACTTAACAGAAAAACAAGACGGACAAGAGATTATCTGATTCTAAAAATAGCTCACTCCCGCGAATTCCCACGGTAGCATTTACAAACATCACGTGACTTTCATTCATAAAACTTTACACGCATTGTATAAATGGAATAGCCAAAACACGGTGCGCGCGCAGCATAGTTCAAGGTAGGTATATCGCAGAATAACCCGAGGTAGGTTTTACTCTACAAGTATGTATGTTATTAGCTGGGACGTGTTAGAATATTCTTTAGTTTATACAATTTATTTTAGCTCGATTGCGAAACAAGTTCTTACAACTTATATTAATCACTCTCGAGACCTATTACTGATGGAATACATCGCCATGAGGGAGAGAGAGAAAAGGCAACGTGGAAATTAAATGCCTTGCCTATGGGCACAATCGTAACGGCTCCAGCGGGGTTCGTATTTGTGTATGTATTTAATTACACACTCACCAATAACTTTGTAAATGGTAGTTTACTTATGGAATGATATATTTCTCTTTCAGTTATTTATTGGCGAATAAAACATGATTTGGATTTCTGAAGCGTAGGAATTAATCGCGTAGGCCTGCGTGGATAATTCCGGAGCTCAGAACGACACATGTTTATGATATTGGACTAAAATAACGCAAATACAAATATTATCTCGATTCTAACATGACCAAAAATATCAAAAGAGCTCAAAAGTAGTTGGTGTTGTTTGTTTAAAAATCGCAAATGAAGTCACAAAAACTACAAAGATGCTACCCAAACGACGTCAATAATATCCTTCGTATCACATTAGTCAGAAATGACTGGCCGTGGAAGTCGTGATAGCGCAGTGGATGCGCGTTCGCTTCAGGTGCGAAAGGTCCGGAGCCGTTACGATTGTGTCCTTAGGCAAGGCATTTAAATTCCACATTGCCTCTTTTCTCTCCTTCATGGCGATGGATTCCATCAGGAATGAGGTCTCGAGAGTGATTAATATAAGTTGAAAGAACTTGTTTCGCAATCGAGCTAAAATTAATTTGTATAAAATAAAAAAAAACAAAAAATACAAATGACTGGCCCTTTCAATATAAGGGTGACACAGTTAATTGTACCCCATGCAGCATATTTGTGGAAGTCGTGATAGGCAGTGGTAGTGCGTTCGCTTCATGTACGAACGAGCTATAGCCGTGATGAGAATGTACGAGTTTTAACTTTATTTATTTTACAACAATTGCGAAGCAAGTTCTAACAACTTATATTAATCACTCTCGTTGGCGCGGATGCCAGTGTAAATGTGGTTATTTGTGTGGGAGGAAACAGGGGTACCCGGATAAAACCCACCTGTCCGATCTGGCGACCACCGTATCATCGCACATACTTCCCGGTCCGAGGATCGAACACGGGTTGCATTGGTGAGAAGCGAACGCGCTAACCACTGCGCTAATCGGACACCCCTTAGGCAAGGCATTTAAAGTCCACTTTGCCTCTTCTTCCTCCATCGTGGCGATGGATTCCATCAGGAATGAGGTCTCGAGAGTGATTAATATAAATTGCAAGAACTTGTTTCGCAATCGAGCTAAAATATTATTTTATAAACTACGAATTCATTGAGAATTCGTGCCAATCCGTCGTTCTGAATAATACCGGCAAACAACCTCGATTACGTGCCTTTACTATTGCGTTGATATGATCTGTATCAACTGGAATGCAGTATCCGACGAGTGGAATGCAGTATCCGACGAGTGGAATGCAGTATCCGACGAGTGGAATGCAGTATCCGACGAGTGGAATGCAGTGTCCGACGAGTGGAATGCAGTATCCGACGACTGGAATGCAGTATCCGACAAGTGGAATGCAGTATCCGACAAGTGGAATGCAGTGTCCAACGACTGGAATGCAGTGTCCGACGAGTGGAATGCAGTGTCCGACGACTGGAATGCAGTGTCCGACGAGTGGAATGCAGTGTCCGACGATTGGAATGCAGTATCCGACAAGTGGAATGCAGTATCCGACAAGTGGAATGCAGTGTCCGACGACTGGAATGCAGTGTCCGACGAGTGGAATGCAGTGTCCGACGACTGGAATGCAGTATCCGACAAGTGGAATGCAGTATCCGACAAGTGGAATGCAGTGTCCGACAAGTGGAATGCAGTATCCGACAAGTGGAATGCAGTATCCGACAAGTGGAATGCAGTATCCGACAAGTGGAATGCAGTGTCCGACAAGTGGAATGCAGTATCCGACAAGTGGAATGCAGTATCCGACAAGTGGAATGCAGTGCCCGACAAGTGGAATGCAGTGTCCGACAAGTGGAATGTAGTGTCCGACGACTGGAATGCAGTGTCCGACGACTGGAATGCAGTATCCGACAAGTGGAATGCAGTGTCCGACGACTGGAATGCAGTGTCCGACGACTGGAATGCAGTATCCGACAAGTGGAATGCAGTGTCCGACGACTGGAATGCAGTGTCCGACGACTGGAATGCAGTGTCCGACAAGTGGAATCCAGTGTCCGACAAGTGGAATGTAGTGTCCGACGAGTGGAATGCAGTATTCGACGAGTGGAATGCAGTATCCGACAAGTGGAATGCAGTGTCCGACGACTGGAATGCAGTGTCCGACGACTGGAATGCAGTATCCGACAAGTGGAATGCAGTATCCGACAAGTGGAATGCAGTGTCCGACGACTGGAATGCAGTGTCCGACGACTGGAATGCAGTATCCGACAAGTGGAATGCAGTATCCGACAAGTGGAATGCAGTATCCGACAAGTGGAATGCAGTATCCGACAAGTGGAATGCAGTATCCGACAAGTGGAATGCAGTGTCCGACGACTGGAATGCAGTATCCGACAAGTGGAATGCAGTGTCCGACGACTGGAATGCAGTATCCGACAAGTGGAATGCAGTATCCGACAAGTGGAATGCAGTATCCGACAAGTGGAATGCAGTGTCCGACGAGTGGAATGCAGTATCCGACAAGTGGAATGCAGTATCCGACAAATGGAATGCAGTATCCGACAAGTGGAATGCAGTGTCCAACGACTGGAATGCAGTATCCGACAAGTGGAATGCAGTGTCCGACGACTGGAATGCAGTATCCGACAAGTGGAATGCAGTATCCGACAAGTGGAATGCAGTGTCCGACACGTGGAATGCAGTGTCCGACGAGTGGAATGCAGTGTCCGACGAGTGGAATGCAGTATCCGACAAGTGGAATGCAGTATCCGACAAGTTGAATGCAGTGTCCGACGACTGGAATACAGTATCCGACGACTGGAATGCAGTGTCCGACGAGTGGAATACAGCGTCCGACAACTGGAATGCAGTGTCAGATGACCGGAATGCAGTATCTGACGAGTGTAATGCAGTGTCCGACGAGTGGAATGCAGTGTCCGACGACTTTACGCGACGATATATAGCATAAAGAACTGTATCGTTAGTACGTCTTTATTCGCTTCGATCGATGGCGGTGAAGCCAGTAGACTGTTAACACTGTCAGAACACGTTAGTTGTGAAATATTTTGCAAATGTATTAGGCCAAAATGATGTGTTGCCTCAAGATGGCGCATATCGGATCTCATAATAATATTCAATGTTTGCGCTAGAAATATGATCGTTGCAGAACAGTTGACGTGTATAGAATTCTGCTGGGTTTGGGGGGGGGGGAGGAGCATACGCCATGTATGACACTGAACACTATACTAGCTGAATATCGCATATCATCTAAGTGCATGTATTGCTCGGATTCATTCAATGCAAGCAGCTTTAGATACAAAGTTAGTAGGTTTCTTGTACTGTCACATTATAAATTGACAATTGTGGAAATCGTGATAGCGCAGTTGATGCGCGTTCGCTTCAGGTGCGAACGGTCCGGAGTTCGAGCCCCGCTGGAGCCGTTACGATTGTGCCCTTAGGCAATGCATTTAAATTCCACGTTGCCTCTTCTCTCTCCCTCGTGGTGATGGATTCCATCAGGAATGAGGTCTCGAGAGTGATTAATATAAGTTGAAAGTATTTGTTTCGCAATCGAGCTCAAATAAATTTGTATACACTAATATGACAAGCCCCTCATCCACGATAAATCGCGAGTTGATGCGATATACTATGCCAGAACAATACCAGAACTATACCAGAACAATACCAGAACTATACCAGAACTATACCAGAACTATACCAGAACAATACCAGAACTATACCAGAACTATACCAGAACTATACCAGAACAATACCAGAACTATACCAGAACAATA
>CM026394.1:21046177-21185203 GCA_014843695.1 Archivesica marissinica | reverse complement strand
CTACATCAGTGAACACGCACATTTCTACAGAATGTAATTTCCTATTATACTAGTGGACATAGAAAACGCACACCTACGTGATATGATTATTATTACATGAAAACGAAATACGAAGGATTCCATCAACGATATATCACATCTTTATTACAAAACACAAACTGAACAACTAAAAATATTCCAAAATGTTTAAAACTATATATTTATATAGTTATTGTTTTTCATGTAAAAACACACTTATCCGAAGTGTGCGTTTACTATGTACTCTAGTATATATGGTATATTCCTCCCCCCCCCCATATTTGCCTAAAAATTTCAACTAATAAACAAACGTCGTATACGCGGTTTGTTGACATAACAAAATAAATGTAAATAGTATCGACATCCATGCAGAATACAACGCGAATATATCTTGAATAACTCGATTTATGGTACACATTTGCCGTTATATCTCACATTTGTGTATATATTATGCCCCCATATATTCCACGTAGTCATCACGAAATATTAATATATATTGAAACCATACTTGGTGTATAATGAAATTTTAATAGGAATATCTGTTTTGGATTTGTAACTTTATTTTTTATAGAAAGTAAAATATACATGCATCTATTTCATTTTTCAAGTTGCAGAATTTACATTTAAATTGTTCAGAAGATTAGGTTATCAACTTCTGCATTTCTAAGCACATTGTCAAAACTGCGAAAATGTATTTATTCAATGTTTGGCTTTAGCTAATTGGTAAGTTTTTGTGTGTTCCCCCTTAAACATGTGCTAACAGATTAAGTAATACCCATATTAAGTAACAACTGCCAGAAACTTGTTTATAATATATATATATATAGATTTATTCTTTATTTCAGTCTCATCGTTGTACAATACATAACATATACACAACAATTTATCGTGGCAAAGTACAACACCATTCATTATAAAATAATTATAAGAGACTAATGTAATCACAGATAATCAAACTATCACAGTCTATCGACATATTATTATATTTACATATTAAAACCGAGGAACAGTCGCTAATTGAAAATTAAATACTTATTAAAACCAGAAATTTTGAAATACTGAAATGGAAAAAAGCACTAATGTGCAATTAAGAAATGTTTTAAAAAATCAGTTATCAACCTCGATCAGATCGCGGTTGAACTAATTAGCAGCTGTTTCTCGGAATGGATAAGAGACACACAATCAATAAATCAAATGGATACATTATTTACATAAATAAAAGGATCGTCTTTGAAGAATATAAAAACAGGTTTTGGCAACAATTCTAATCAGAGGTATAGTAGTAAAAATAATTCTAAGCTGGTCGGATACAGGTTTGTTCCGAAAGTCATTTTCATATAATGAGGCTTTCTCTAAGAGAACAGCTCTCAAATCATCATACAGTGAACATTCTAATAATACATGACTTTCGTCTTCTAATACATTGCAGAAAGGGCATTTACGTTCATCAAGTGGTAAATTCTCATACCTTCCGGTTTCTATACGTAATGGAGCAACTCCACATCTAAATTTACATAATGCTGATATGTGACGTGTGGGTAAAATCATTTTACAATATACTTCTGTTTGAAATTTAAATTTAAATGTACAGTAGGTTCTAAGCTTATTTCGACCACGTCCAGAAACACCGATCACACTGTTAATAGAGGTGGACCAGTCAGTAACATATTTCTACATTACCGCATTTTCCACACTATCTACTAAATTGTTCTTATGTATAGGTATAGATAGGTTACAGTAATCCATCAAAGTAATGTCTGCAAACTGTCTCTTGACATATTAAAACCTGTTTTTATAACTTGTAGATTTAGCATTCGCCCATAGTGCAACTCGCTTATTTAATCTGGAAGTGTCGGTATTAGCTAAGCGTGCCCAAAACCCAGATATGTGCTTCCATTGTCGCACAACTGGCGGCTGCCAACCCATCTCCTCGGAGACAGCTGCATTGGGAGAATATTTCCCAACACCAAGAAAGAAACGCATGACACGATTTTGGATTGCATTAATGCATGGAAACGTTTTATATCCCCAAACCGGGGCGCCATAAGCAATCACAGGCCAGACAACAGAGTCATACAATTTGGAGAAAACATTATATGGTACACCCCCAACTAACTTACAGTTAGCAATGAGCAGTCCCAATGCACGACTTGCACTTTGAGCAACACATTTTGCAGTAACATTGAAGTCAAGGTATTCACTCAAAACAATTCCTAAATAAGTATATGTACCTATAGTTTCCAGAACATTAACACCACATTTAAAAATAGCATCAGATCTTGGCATAGAAGCAGAACGAAAATGGACAACTTTACTTTTATCCCTGTTTATAAACATATCGTTTATATTGCACCAGTCATGTAAAGCATTCAATAATCTCTGCAAATCAAGTTGGTTTTCTGCTAGTAGGCATTTCTAACCTATTCTGATGACTAGATGTACACCGGATTAAGGACGCACTCACCTGTGTAGGGGTTATCTCAAAATATAAATTTAATTAGCGTTTAGGCAAAGCACTGGTTTCTTTCAAATACAATATAAATCAATAAACAGGTGTCGCATTTGTTTTATTCAATTCTAATCCAATCCATAATTTTGTAGTAATGTAATGTGTTTCTCACAAAGTCATTGTACAATTCGTTGTTCTCGCGGATTAGATCCGCCAGTCGTCGCCGACGACGCGTGGGCTCGACTTGCTCATCGTCAGAACTTAGATTCGCAGCGATGTTGTCGCGACGTTCTCCGGCTGCAGTAGCACGACGACCAGCCGCTCTTTAAGGAGCACGGGCGACCTGGTTACCCGCCTTCCGTGGGGCACGGTCGTCTGTTCTTGGCTGGTTATCACCCTGTACTGGCGGGGGCTGGTTATCACCATGTACTGGCGCGGGCTGGTTATCACCCTGTACTGGCGCGGATTGGTTATCATCATGTACTGGCGCGGGTTGGTTATCATCCTGTACTGACGGGGGCTGGTTATGATCCTGTACTGGCGCAGGCTGGTTATCATCCTGTACTGGCGCGGGCTGGTGATCACCCTGTACTGGCGGGGGCTGGTTATCACCCTGTACTGGCGCGGGTTGGTTATCATCCTGTACTGGCGGGGGCTGGTTATCATCCTGTACTGGCGCGGGCTGGTTATCACTCTGTACTGGCTGGGGCTGGTTATCATCCTGTACTGGCGCGGGCTGGTTATCACCCTGTACTGGGGTGGGCTGGTTATCACCCTGTACTGGCGCGGGCTGGTTATCGTCCTATACTGGCACGGGCTGGTTATCATCCTGTACTGGCGCGGGCTGGTTATCACCCTGTACTGGCGCGGGCTGGTTATCACACTGTACTGGCACGGGCTGGTTATCATCCTGTACTGGCACGGGCTGGTTATCATCCTGTACTGGCACGGGCTGGTTATCATCCTGTACTGGCACGGGCTGGTTATCATCCTGTACTGGCACGGACTGGTTATAATCCTGTACTGGCACGGGCTGGTTATCATGATTGGGGATGTGTAAATTATATATATATCCTTTAGACTACCGTACCGTCTTGCTGTCAGCAAGGAACAGAACATTATTGTTTATGATTTGGGCAAGAACGTATCCAACATACCATGTGTTGGCCACTATGTTTGGTGTAAGTGTTGGCACTGTGAGTCTTGAAGTCAGACATATTATCCCACTGATATATGACAAGTTAAGGCATTTTGTTGTTTGGCCGACAATGGTTGAATGGCTATGGAGAGTACATGGGCCAAACTGCACATGGCTGAGGTTGTTATAGATGGAACGTCCCATCAAATGTATCAACAAGAAATGGAACCACAATAACGGTATTAGTTGGGGCACCGTAACTATCATTGCATGCACTCACAGGTGGTGGTTGGTGTGCATCGACACATCGAGAGTGGATATTTAGGTCATATTGACGATGCCCAACAATACGGCTTGATGAAACAGGTTGGAACAGACTTACATTTTCCAGACGATTTGCTTATTTTAGGCGACAAAAATCTACCCTAATCGCGATTATGTTATGAACGCATATACCTCGAAAGCAGCCAGGAGAAAGACAAAAGTGTCGTAAACTAAATAGATATATCACAAAATACAGAGTGCGCGTAGAGCATGCTATGGCAGATATCAAATGTTATAGATGTGTTGGTACTGTGTGGAGAAACCCCATCAATATGTTGTCCAAAACGGTGTCCATATGTGTTTCGTTGTGTGTAGGCGCAAGCAAATGGAACTGATTCTTTAAGAAATAAAATAAAATAGTATGGCTGTATCCGATTTCTTTTCTTTGAATTATTGTCGTTACCAGTTGGCTTGGATGTATGGGGTTTTCATTTTACTGGCATGGCTAACCCAGATAAATAGAAGGCAACAGTCCATATAGAAATCCTACACAGTCATGCCAACTACAAAGGACAGTAATGTACAGTTCACATTATAGTGTACGCCTCACAAGATAAATAACCCCTTGCTACAGCCATGCATTAATTTTATATTGTACAATAAACTTGAGAAAACCCCCAATATTTTACCGTCATCCGATGTTCATCTCGTCATCAGAATAGGTTAGAAATGCCTAGTAGGACAATGTCATCCGCGTACAATAGAATACCTATACAGTCATTATCGACATTAATACCGATATTTAATGATTTCAAAAATATCGTTAAATCATTAATGTACAAATTAAATAAAAGTGGCGATATAATGCATCCCCGTCTTAAACCACAATTAACATCAAACCAATCAGTCTTAAAAGAGTTTACCCTAATACATGACGACACAGATGAGTAGATAGACTTAACAGCTCGCCACATATTACCGGCAACTCCAATTTCATTGAGTCTTTTCCACAATTTATCTCTGTTAATAAAATCGTATGCCTTACTAAAATCAATAAAGGCACAAAATGTGGATTTTTTAACTTGTTTTCTTGTATCAATAATAGAGGTCAAAGTGGATAAGTGATCTATGGTACTACGCTTCTTTCTGAAGCCGTTTTGCTCATCTGCGATCTTATCGTTATGTTCATCCCAACAACTTAGCCTGGCGTTTAAAATATTACAATAAATCTTGTACATGGCTGAGGCCAGTGCTATGCCCCTATAAGACAGGGGGTCTCTTGAATCCGTCATTGATGGTTTTGGTATCGGGTTTATAATACATTTGCCCCAGATAGACGGGACAGTCCCATTGGAGAAGCATACATTAAACAAAGTATGCAAAAATAGCACGGACGTATCGTTCTGTAAAACTTCACTATGGATACCGTCTATGCATACTTATTTGTAGACTAAACAGACGGATCTGTTGTCCAGTGGTAACACGCTGGACTGGTAATCCAGGGATCGCAGGTTCGATCCCCCGTCTGACCCTAATAAAATTAACAGTCTTTCAGATGGGACGTTAAACCGAGGTCTCGTGTCGGTGCTTTACATCGTGCACGTAAAAGAACCAGAGGAGATTCTGGAATTGGTCTCTGTCTGTATCATGCACTATCCTCCAAACTATAAAATAACTAATCTCTTCAGGAGGCGTCGCTCATATGGGCAACCGGTAGCGACGATAAATAAACGTAAAACACACAATTGTAGACTATTGTTGACTTATCTCTAGACGACAGTATCACGCGCTAAGTTTTGACTCCAATAATAAACACACATCAATTCAGGAACATTGATGACAGATATATGAAATCCTACTTTCACTTTTGAACATTTGTAGACCAGAAAAGCACTGTTTATTGATTCAATGTTAGTGTTCGAATGTATTCAGAAGAATTTGTAGTATCAATGCATGTATAAGTTAACAAATGCATTATTTTGGCTTTTTGCGATTTCATGTCGCTTTAATAACATAATCGATCATATACAATTCGGCACAGTTCCTTCCAAAGTAAGACGGACACATTTATGTAAAAGAACAATTCATAATGTTGAAATTGCAAATTGAAGGGTAAGATTTGACAAGGCCAACGATGTTATTAGGGTTCGTCTATTGCACACACATTCGAATGTACACTTTTATGGGAATGTCCCAAAGATTCGGAGAGCTTATCAAATGCTTATTTTACCAGTAAGTTATGGGCAGAAAAATGTTCTCTAAATTTCTTTCTGCGTGGCTCTTGCGAAAGTCTATCCAATGACGTTAGTCACACAGCTGTCGAATGGAAGAGAAGGCAGCCAGACAGAGAGGTGTTTTATAAGGACGTAAATTCTGCATTCGGCAATGTTGTTCTCTCGGAATTAATGACAGGAGATAATGAAACATAATTGCAAAAGATGATTTGTGGACAACTGCTGTTACCTACTCATAAACATGCACGTAAACATGTCTAAGAATTGCTATCACGTATATGGCAAATATTGTGCTTAACGAAGCATAGCTACATGATCGGTGAGTATTTTCCGAGAAATTCAAATGTGAATTTTAGAAACTGACAAAGTGAAACCAAATATTCATTAGAATTACAATCTACATCCGTTATGTCGAATTTCGTCGGACCGCACACAATTTATTTCGACATAACCGAAGTTTGACAACGAATTTTGACCATAATTCCAAAGATGATTGTTTTCGTACGATTAGATCACAGCCTTACCCATCGTACATTTGTCCAATAAAGCATCATCCATCTTGTCATTGATATAGCCGTGACTTGGGTGCACTTGATAAAATAATCAGGTACATTTGGCGACAAAGTGGCACTTTGACTTAACGAATGTGAAATGCTGCACATTTATAATGAAGGGACCAAGAAGTATGTGAGATGGTACGATGGTCGCCAGATCGGACAGGCGGGTTTTCTCCGGGTACTCCGGTTTCCTCCCACATGAATGACCACATATACGCTTTCATCCGAGCCAACGAGAGTGATTAATATAAGTTGTTAAAACTTGCTTAGCAATCGTTGTAAAATAAATAAAGTATAAAAAAAAGAAACACATTTCATATAACGGAAAATTCAACTTAACGAAATTCGATATAAACGGAGCCAGTTATAGGTAAAAAGATAGTGTCTGAAACGGGACTTTGACCCGATTTCGAGATAACCGGAGAATTTGACATAACCGACTTTGTCATAACGGATGTAGACTGTATTAAATTTAAACAATTAATTATGAGAACTACTACGTACATATCATGAGTTTATTGAATACTGTAAATATGTTAATATGTAATGCATTTACCTTTTCCCCTACTCACTGTCACTGAATGTATTTATATTATATTTGTATTACGTCTTTGGTTGTCGTCTTCTCTGATGGGACTTTAAACCGAGGTCTCGTGTCGGTGCTTTACACCGTGTACGTAAACGAACCAGTGGAGACTCTGGAATGGGTCTTTGTCTGTATCATTGCACTATACTACAACACTCTTTTAGGTGGGACTTTAAACCGAGGTCTCTTGTCGGTGCTTTACACCGTGTACGTAAACGAACCAGTGGAGACTCTGGAATGGGTCTTTGTCTGTATCATTGCACTATACTACAACACTCTTTTAGGTGGGACTTTAAACCGAGGTCTCTTGTCGGTGCTTTACACCGTGTACGTAAACGAACCAGTGGAGACTCTGGAATGGGTCTTTGTCTGTATCATTGCACTATACTACAACACTCTTTTAGGTGGGACTTTAAACCGAGGTCTCTTGTCGGTGCTTTACACCGTGTACGTAAACGAACCAGTGGAGACTCTGGAATGGGTCTTTGTTTGTATCATTGCACTTTCCTCTAACAATATTTTAGATGGGACTTTAAACCGATGTATCATGTCGGAGCTTTACACCGTGCACATAAAATAACCAGAGGAGACTCTGGAATGGGTCTTTGTCTGTATCATTGCACTATACTACAACACTCTTTTAGGTGGGACTTTAAACCGAGGTCTCATGTCGGTGCTTTACACCGTGCACGTAAACGAACCAGAGGAGACACTGGAATGGGCCTCTGTCTGTATCATCTCTGTCATCCATAAATCTAAAATGACTAATCTCTTCAGGAGGCGTCGCTCATATGGGCAACCGGTAGCGACGATAAATAAACGTAAAACACACAGTATGTAGTTAGTTTTGTTTGTAAAATTGTAATTGTATGTGTTTATATGATTTCCATTTATTCATTAATTATTGTATATCACTGTACGGTGGAAATAAATTGTATTTGTATCTATTTAATTTCGAGATGGTTGGTCGTCGCCAGATCGGACAGGTGGGTTTTCTCCGGGTAGTCCGGTTTCATCTCACACTAATGACTACATATACGCTTTCATCCGCGCCAACGAGAGTGATTAATATAAGTTGTTAGAACTTGCTTCGCAATCGTTGTAAAATAAAATAAAGTTTAAACATATACGCTTTCATCCGTGCCACCGAGAGTGATTAATATAAGTTGTTAGAACTTGCTTAGCAATCGTTGTAAAATAAATAAAGTTTAAAGCTTAAAATAACAGTTCGAGAGTTGGTGTGACTCTAACATATCAATAAGTTAATGACACTTTAAACTGCAATGGTTTGAAAATAAAACTAGTAAACATGTGACAAACAAGGAATATATCGCACAAACACGATGATAAAACCATATATACGGCAAGAAGAGAGGAGGTCGTCATCTGATTATGTTAACCGTAGTGGGGGAGAACCAATTAATCAAAAACTCCCACTCAGCTGGATCTTAATAAATCAGAAATAACTTGTTTAATTCTACATTTTCTCCAACAGTGTATGCACATGCCAACCTCGCGGCGGTCCCTTTGCTTTATTACACCAGACAGAACAATTAGCTACATATCGTAAACAAACTGCTGAGAAATATTTGGAGGCCAGTACTTCAGACGATTCAATCGCTCTACCTTTCGCTGTGTTCAAAGATCAGACACCGTTATGGCTTCCATTAAGACATGCATACCCTTTATAATAAAACTAATTACTAAATACTTTATTTAACAAGGAAACCATATTTGACAATGTCAATTATTATATGTTCCCCAGAAATAGTTGTACTTTTGAAATGACACCCGATTGACCAATTCACAGTACAGTTGACCAACTCAATTTATTTTTCTGGACGAATGGGAATTTATGTGGTAAGAATTACTGCTATGTATTCGTATTTTAGGTATTAACATTGTCTAATTGTTTTCAGGGAACTAGTTCCAGTCTTTCATTGGTGTGCGCATAGTAATACAGGCTTAGGCTTGTATCCAGAGTTCAACAGGTCAATCTATTTACGTAGTAGAAATTCTGCAACAATAATTGCTTCCCATAAGATTCGGGGATGGACGTTTGTTCCAGGAATTGGTAGCAATTTGATCAGCCTCAATCGTCCTTCTATTACATTATATTTAGATGTAATAGTTTGTCTTGTTCTCATTAAATACACCAATCCCTTACAATGGCGGTAATTTGGTGGTCACACATTTGTAATATGCTCTTTATCCCGCTGAATATATATATATAAAGTTATATATATATATTACAAAATTCTAAAATATCCCATAATGCAGCTGATATATTGTATTGTAATTTTTTGACGTCACTTCACGCTTGTGAACAATATCTGCCAGCCAATCACCTAATTCCCATGAAGTCTCGTTCAAACATAACGGCTTGCCTACATTTCCCCCCAAACACAGACGGATATGTAGTCCAGTGGTAACACGCTGGACTGGTAATCCAGGGATCGCAGGTTCGATCCCCCGTCTGACCCTAATAAAATTAACAGTCTTTCAGATGGGATGTTAAACCGAGGTCTCGTGTCGGTGCTTTACACCATGCACGTAACAGAACCAGAGGAGACTCTGGAATGGGTCTCTCTGTGTATCACTGCACTATCCTCCAAAAATCTAAAATGACTAATCTCTTCAGGAGGCGTCGCTCATATGGGCAACCGGTAGCGATGATAAATAAACGTAAAACACACACTCCCCCCAAACAATCCGAGGCTACTATTTCAATAACAGCATCTGACCTAAAGCATGTTTCTAGTGCAATACCAAGAACTGTGTTCCATCATAGCGAGCAATGCAGAGTCAACGATAAGATAAACGAATTGAATGTTGCTATCGATTCCAAGTTTGTTGAACTGATATCACCAGTCGGTATTTTCTCGGAAATGGTTTCTAGGATGGTTTCTGTATAGCACTGACCCGAACAGTGATTATATTTGTGTCATCAAATATGTTATGTAATTGAGTCATGTCATGTCATGACAATTATTCATTATTCAGTTATGGATAGTGGAAGAAGATAACACATTATCCAGAAGAATCACTAGTTTATTTATATGTCCAGTGAATGAAACAACGATCGCTTATAGTTTTATAACATCGGGAAAGGCCGTAACTAATGTTGCTAGAACTTGTGGCCCGATCCGTTTGCCTGTCTTTAATTTGTCATGTTTTTATAATCATATGTATATGTAAAACGAATCAAGCAATAACATATGATTAAACTAAACTAGTGTACATGATTGCGCCGTGGTAGCGCGTTTGCTTCAGGTGCGAAAGGTCCGGATTATTTATACAAATTTATTTTAGCTCGATAGCGAAACAAGTTATTTCAACTTATATTAATCACTCTCGAGACCTCATTCCTGATGGAATCCATCGCCACGAGGGAGAGAGAAGAGGCAACGTGGAATTTAAATGCCTTGCCTAAGGGCACAATCGTAACGGCTCCAGCTTGGCTCGAACTCCGGACCTTTCGCACCTGAAGCGAACGCGCATCCACTGCGCTATCACGACTTCCACATTACGAGCCCCGCTGGAGCCGTTACGATTGTGACTTTAGGAAAGACATTTAAATTCTACGTTGCCTCTTCTCTCTCCCTCGTGGTGATTGATTCCATCAGGAATGAGGTCTCGAGAGTGATTAATAAAAGTTGTAAGAACTTGTTTCGCAATCGAGCTAAAATAAATTTGTATAAACTATTATTTTGGGAAGGGCTGTAACTAATGTTGCTAGAACTTGTGGCCCGATCCGTTTGCCTGTCTTTAATATGTCATGTTTTTGTTATCATATGTATATGTAAAACGAATCGAGCCCACATATGATTAAACTAAACTATAGTACGTCGAAGTCGTGATAGCGCAGTGGTAGCGCTAGAGCCGTTAGTGTCATTAGTGTAAACTTTATTTATTTTACAAATATTGCGAAGCAAGTTCTAACAACTTATATTAATCACTCTTGTTGGCACGGATGAAAGCGTAAATGTGGTCATTCGTGTGTGAGGAAACCGGAGTACCCGGAGAAAACCCACCGGTCCGATCTAGCGACCACCGTACCATCTCACATACTTCATGGTCCAAGGATCGAACCCGGGTTGCATTGGTGTGTCGTTAGGCAGGTATTTAAATTCGACGATGCCTCTTCTCTCTCCCTCGTGGCGATGGATTCCATCTGGAATGAGGTCTCGAGAGTGATTAATATAATTTGTAAGAACTTGATTCGCAATCGAACTAAAATAAATTTGTATAAACTATACGAAATACTTTTTATTTTATTATTGTGGGTAATATTCGAATCACATTGAGGGTGTGGGATCATTTCCGAGAGGTTATGGCCGTTGACTTTCAAGCCCTCACTTGTCGAATTCTTTAGTTTAAGCAATAGTTATTTCTTTGAATAAATAAAGTGAAGCATAAATAGTATGTAGGCCTACATATATGTAGGATTGAGAAGAAAGCAACCTGCTTGTATTGTTACCTCTTTCCTATCTGTCGACTTCTTTCATGTGGGGAAGTAATCCCGCTGGATTGAATTAGGTCGGCGGTTCTACCCATGTGCCGTGTCTGAAATACTGCTCGGAGGGGCATCTGGGGTTTTTCTCCAAGAGTACATATAACATAAGATGTTAGAGCGATGTTCAATCCTGAACACAAACATACAAATTGTATAAAATAGACAATTGTTGATGTACTGGAAACAAAGTACACGGACTGTACCATTATTCAAATGTGTCTTGCATTTAGCAATATAATAAACACTTTCCTTTAGCAATGTAATAATAACTACGCGTATTCGTATCACCTCTTGGGGAGGACAGTTTACTAGTGTTGCTAGAACTTGTTGCCCAACCCATTTTGCATTTTATCACATATAACGAATGTTAAGTCTATATGTACTATATATGTAAAATAGCAAATAAAATATGATTAATAAATAAAAGTATCACCTCCCAAACGACATGTTGATCTGCACTATCTATATTGCATATGATAGCCGTTAATTTGTTAGATCCGCAAGCAGAAGCCAGCGTTGTATGCAATTAGGCAGGTTGGAATTATTTCCTGCAGTAAATAATGTTTATTCCAATGTAAATTGGGACACTAAATACGCTTTTCATAGAAATAATGCTTACATTGAAACGTATACACAGATAGACATACTGCCGTTAATAATCAACTATAATGTTCTTTCATTTCCTAGATTGGTAAACATTGATATTCAGCGCTAGTCTCCCGAAGAAGATTATACACGTAATCTTGAGCATATAATATTATACCTCATTTGCATATTTTCTTCTTTACTGTATGTGACGTGCCTTCTGTCCGCCAAATCGCACGGAGTGTGAAAATTACGACACACCGCATAATTATCTCCCTTACGCGGATAAACAATAAAAATGTCGTCTGAACAGAAGAGAGATGGGAGAGACAACCATAATGTGAGTGAGAGAAAATAAAATAAAATATGCTTGTCTAATATTCGGTATAATATAACAGATAGAAGATGATGTTTCGGGCGCCATGCAAATATATGGACTAGCCAGTCAGACCTGAAGTAAAATATGGATCGAAGCGAATATCTTACTTCAGGTCTGACTGACTAGTCCATATATTTCCATAGCGCCCTCAACACCATGTTCTATCTGTTAAATAGTTCTCAGATGTAATATTATATAATTATTAATTTTATGCTTTCCTATTAAAAATAGACATTTATAATATAATTGGCGCTGTCGAGTCGTAATATTTTTTTTATTATTTAAGTTTATTTAACGTCGCTACCGGTTTCCCACTTGAGCGACGGGCAGTTTACCTAACAACACCTTTCCTGGGCAGGTTCCAGCGGTTAGCCAGTACTTGGTGCACCAACCTCCGTAAGAACCTGCCAACTTTTTCATATAAATGAGACACGGTCTGAGCGGGGCTCGAACCCGTGACCATCAGAGATGATAGGTTACAGTGGTATACAAGTCAGCGACCTTAACCACTCGACCACGGAGGCGGTAATAACACCAGGCCTGGAGGTTATAAAACTTTTCTCCATTCTCAATCTCAATCTAAAGCTTCTTGTTGGTTCAGAATGAACCAATCAAATCACTTGAGGTCGAGTTTGAGTTCTGAAAATAGTTGTATAACCTCGGTCCCAGTAAATAGTTTTCCTATTTCCCTAATTATGCAACTAAGAATTATCCGAACCAATCGGAATACAGTATTTATGTATCCATGCGCCCTGCCAAAAGAAAAACTTATGCGTCAAATACAAAATAATAGTGTATTCCAGTTGCACTGAAAATCACCCTCCAGCTGTCCACACTATAATACATCATGCAATGGTCGGATACTTACGAATTCACGATGTAACTTTTATGAAAATCGTGGTGCGTGTGTGTGTCTACGTTTATTTATCGTCGCTACCGGTTGCCCATATGAGCGATGCCTCCTGAAGAGAATAGTCATTTTAGATATTTGGAGGATAGTGCAATGATACAGACAGATACCCATTCCAGGGTCAGACGGGTGTCGAACCTGCGATCCCTGGATTACCAGTCCAGCGTGTTACCACTGGACTACAGCTCCTTTTGTAATGACGAAAACCGTGAAGTTGAAATTGTGAATACATAGTTCTCATGTGACGTCAACGTTCCTACTGTGGCTGCCATTTTGTTTGGCAAAGTTGACCAGATATTGTAGAGTAGCGTAATTTTGTTTTCTTCATAAATTATTTATTTCTCATCCGATCAGCATGGTCCATGCGTTGTTGGAAAACTCTCAATGGACATAGTTCGTATCAATAACGAATAGATAATAATTTACCTGTATATTAATATTTCAACTATGAAAATCGATTTTCAAAATAGGTGCAAGTTATGTTCTTACAAATGATAATTCATACATCATTAATATATAAAAAGTGCATTTCAATACCTTTAAAATGATACCAAATTGTATATTAACAACAAATTAATACTGTTATTGCAATTAAAGAATTACTAGGAAAGTCATGTAATTGCCATTTATAAAACTTGCCAGACAAAATGGCGGCCAAGATAAGATCTTATCAGTTTTTTGGACTATTTTCACAGGCAGTGGGCCCTATGCATTAGTATTTAAATGATGAAATAGAGAACCGAGATCCTTATTGAACTATATCATTCATCTCTAATCTGACTGAAGACGGATGCTTATCTGCTAAGAAAACTGTTGGTGGTGTGTAACCTATGAACAATATGTAAACAATATCAGCTCTTATAAAAATGTGATATTTTATTAATCTTTGTGAACAGAAAGGAATGGAATTAGGATATGATACGTAGTAAGACATTTTCTTTAATCGGTGATATTTTGAAGCTTGCTGTTTAGAAAGGTAATGAAGAAATTTGAATCCAAAAATATGATTCACAACGGCCTCGCGCCAAAATGAAATAAGTGTATACTGAGCGAAAAAAGTATGGCGGACAATGTAAAATTGATTGAAGATGATTCAAAACGAAAACGTAGTGAGAACTCGAGTATTAGTGAATTAGAACTAAGTACAATTGAGGAGGGGAAAAAAGGAAAACAAAAGAAAAAGAAGCAGAAAAAGACGGACATCATTCAACCCGGAATATCGGACATGGATACAACAGAACTAATGTCACAAATGAAAAACATAAACTTAAAACTTGAAAAATTAGACGGGTCAATAAAGAAAATAAATGAAAGGTTTGAAAATGTGATAATAAAAGGTGATGGGTCCCTAAGAGAAACGATGAAAGAATTACTTAAAGAAATGAAGGATGGACTGTTGAAATCAGTGGAACAAAAAATGGAAATTCTAGAGGGCATGTTATTTGACAGAGATCAAGAAAATGACCGTCTGAAAACTAAAATTGCGACATTGGAGACAAGCATTACGAATAAGGTATACGAGAATGATGATCTCAAAGAGACAATTCAAACATTTAACGATGACAGAAAGCAGTTTGAGAATGAATCAGAACAATACAGCAGGAGAAATAATATTAAAATACGAGGTATCCCGGATCTTAACCCTAGAGAAACAGCATATCAAACTGGTGAACATGTTGCAAAAGTGTTGCAGCAATACAAAATCTTTAACCTAAAAATACAAGATATTGATATTGCACATCGTCTTCCAAACAAAATCAATAAAAATAGGGACATTATAGTGAAATTTGTATCTAGGTATGTGAAAGATAGCATAATGTGGAACAGGAAGAAACTTCATGGGTCCGGTATTTTCATCAACGAAGATCTGACTCGAACTAATACCCATGTATTGATGTGTGTCAAGAAGAAAACACCCGATGAGGTCCAAGAAGTGTGGACGAGAAATGGTGCTATCATGTACAAAGACAAACAGGACAAAATACACAGGGTCAGATATCCCGAATATCATGAGTGGATCGATCTCCCGTGGCCCAATCAAAACATTCCTAATCACACCGGCCCTGTCAAAATTGGTGTAAAAAACACAGTTTCTAGTGCCGACTAACTGTTTTGCGAGCAGTGTATTTTTATATTGCGATTTGCGAGCAGTGTATTTTTATATTGCGAAATGACAATTACGACGACTATCACAAGGAAAAGATTAAATCGAGCGTCACTGTACCGTCACAGATTGTATTATACATGGACATATACAATTATTAGCAAGTAACAAAAATGATCAATTAATGTGCTCTTATATTTAATGGCTCATTCAGGTGTAGGGGGATCGGGTGGCGATTTCTTTGCAGATGAACTACGGTATAAATGTATATTATTTGCATACATTTGTGCTGCTGTTTTATTTGTGACCATGTCGGGGGTTTACCTCTGTACACATGTAGTGTATTGTAGTGAAAACACATTGTATTTATGCAACACTAATATACATAAAGTACTGTAAACAAATATAAATTTATACTAGTGTTTTATATAAATACATATGCCTTCTCTTTCCCTCGTGGCGATGGATTCCATCAAGAATGAGGTCTCGAGAGTGATTAATATAAGTTGTAAGAGCTTGTTTCGCAATCGAGCTAAAATAAATTTGTATAAATTAATACATACGCCAATTAT
Source organism: Archivesica marissinica (assembly GCA_014843695.1). NCBI lineage: Eukaryota > Metazoa > Mollusca > Bivalvia > Venerida > Vesicomyidae > Archivesica > Archivesica marissinica. The sequence goes on along the minus strand of CM026394.1, from coordinate 21,168,891 downwards.
AGCGGATGGAAATAGATCTGTACATCTTAACATGTGTTACTACCCAGGTCCACTGATGTATCATGCTTACATCATAGCCGAGTAGAAGAACTTCGTATGTAAAAGTGTACGAATATAATACTAGAAAGCACATATATGTAGTATAAATTCTGAAGCGTAATTTACGCATAGACAATTGTTCATAGTTTATGCATAAACTACAAACATATTTATCATTATTCAGAATTTATACACAATATTGGCAACGATGATTTATTATTAAAACATGATTGTATACTATTTTAACATACCTGTGTTCAGAAAGTTGTAAGCATATCATATGTTCTAATAATGTAACTACTATAGCAATATATAATGTTTTTGGTATATGTATATTATGTCAGTTAATTGCACTGAAGCTTGTTGCCTTCTCTTTCCCTCGTGGCGATGGATTACATCAAGAATGAGGTCTCGAGAGTGATTAATATAAGTTATAAGAGCTGGTTTCACAATCGAGCTAAAATAAATTTGTATAAATTAATACATACGCCAATTATAGCGGGTGGAAATAGATCTGTACATCTTAGCATGTGTTACTACCCAAAGTACCCAGGTCCACTAATGTTTTTGGTATATGTATATTATGTCAGTTAATTGCACTGAAGCTTGTTTTTGGTAAATCGTTGCATAACCATATGATTGAATTTACATAAGCATACATATATTATGTAAGAAGTGCAACATTTTGTTGAGGTATGTAAATGTGTGATGCTATATTGTTTATAGTATTCCAAAGATCAGTAGGAACTATGTGAGAACAAAATGTTACTACACTGTTTACAAACGACACAATTATCAAGTTGGATCCCACCATATAATGAGTTATCATTCGGTTCCACCAGCTAAATATTTAGTATCACCATATAATTATGCTGTTTATACTAATATGAACCGGAATTCATTCCGTCTGTGTGTCATCTATGATGCTGTCAGACTCCTGTTCTGATATTGACCATAACCAATCATAAGACTACGTTATGACGGCTTTATAGGATATTATCGTTTTCCTATTATAAAAACATATTTTTCACAGCAAAACAATAATTCAATACTTGTGTTCTTTCTGAGTATATGAATGAACTATATATCGCTAGTGATCATTCACTAGTTCACTGGTGATAGTTTTCGTGGTCATTTGAAGAAGTGTAAGTCGACCATACAGTGAATAAAAAACATAGTCTCTATTAAGTGTAGGTTTTGAATTAAGACTAATTTTGTTTTCTACCAGATACTCTGCCAACGATAATATATGTATGTCAAGAGTAAATATTGTTCTCGATTGACACACGAGTACTATGAAAAATTATGTTACTTTTCTGTTTTCATCACGTGAGTAGTTTACTCTTCAAGCGGAAATCAAACTCTGAAATTACTAACTACAATATGTTCAATAACTTCTGACCATATAGATTGTATATACCGCGAATGTGTAGATGTCTGAATTACGGAGATCGAGTCAAGCAATGTCGATTACATTGTCCCCATGTTTTTTAAAATATTTTAAAATTTTGAACTCAGAGGCTATACTTACCCGTATGTACATTCTTGGTGTTTCGTTATGTTTGTTGTTGTTGTTGTTTTCGGCCAAAAGTCAAATAACGGGGTTATTAAATACTCACACCTGCGCGAACACACCCTCTCACGCACCCTTACATTGTAAAACCTTCTTATCAATGATAAGGGTGAACTGTATATCAAACGTTATTCTAAGGTCTGTATGCAAATTGTTGATTGATAATTTAACATGAAATCAACTTTAAAGCAACATTACATCGCACAAAGCCAATAACATGCATTGTTCACGTATAAATGCATTCCTACTACAAATTCTTCCAGATGCATTCGAACACATACTGAATCAATGGGCAGTGTGTTTCGAAGGTGAATGTAGGATTTCATATACCGGTCATCCACGCTCCTAGGTTGACATTCCTTTGTCATTGTAGTCACTACTAAACAAATATGCAGAAGCACGGATGTGAGATATAACTGTAAATATGTGCCATAAATCTCGTCATTCGGGATATACAGGTTGTACTACACATGTATGTCGACCCTGTTTACATTATTTCGTTATGTCAACAAACCGTGTATACGACGCTTATTTATTATTGGAACTATTCAGTTATTGGGGCCTAATATTTGGAAAAGGTGATACCATATAATAGGAAATTACAGTCTGTATAAATTTGCGTTTTTCAATGATGTAGTGTCGCTTTAATGACTTTACTTTCTTACTAAGTTACACTATCCTTAAAATGTTAACGGAGGGGGTTGGTTCGACTGCGGTGTTCTAGGTTTTGTTTTTAACATTACAAATGTTGTCAACATTAATTGTTGGCAACAAGGAACCAATCAATTGAAAAAAAATACTATAGTGTTTTATTATATTTATAATTCATTCCTATTGTTCACATTCTGTTTTTACGCTTGGTATGACAGAACACCACCAATTATATTATGATATCTCTTGCCAGTGTGGATGGTTGACTGTATTTAAAATATATGTTAGCGGCATATATATGATAATACTATCATGTAGAATGGTGCTCTGGATTTGTTCACTAGTATTCCAACTTATACATAATGTCTGTAAACATATGTAGTTTCAACGTTAAGGGTTTGGCTAAACGACTTAAGCGTGATCAAGTGTTTCAATGGCTCAAACGTAATGAATTTGATATATGCCTAATACAGGAGGCACACTGTAAACATAATCATGGTACTACTAATTGGAGTAAGCAATGGAAAGGAGATATGTATTTAAGTGGCAATAGCACAAACAGCTTAGGCGTGGGAATACTTATAGATTGTGCTGTGGATTACACATTTTTGGATTATAATGAAATAGTGCCAGGCCGTTTCCAAATACTTAAAATTGAAATAGAAAGTAAAACTATTGTTATCATGAATATATATGCACCGAATAACGATGACATATCCTTTTTTAATTTAATTGCGAACCACATAGCTGAATACAATGAATATGCCATTATATTAGGTGGGGATTTTAATACCATTATTAATAATATAAACGACAAACTAAATGGCAGAAGTGATACTGGTAAGAAGACATCTAAAATACTTAACGACTTGATAGATTCTGAAGAAATTATAGATATATGGCGGTTAAAACACCCAGATAAGAAAATGTACACTTGGCACTCTAACACGAATCCACCGATATTATGTAGACTCGATTATTTTTTTATATCTCTTAATCTTGTTACAACTGTAACAGACTGTAATATTCGTCCTGGCTTTAAATCTGATCATTCGATTGTTGTATTAAACATTCAAATAAATAAAACTATTAGAGGCCCTGGATCTTTTAAAATTAATAACTCTTATTTACTAGACGAAGCTTATCAAGTCATGATTAGTGCCAAAATCGCAGAACTTGCAACAATAAACATCGAAGCTAATCCTAATACATTATGGGAGGTAATTAAAGGCGGCATAAGAGACGAAACAATAAAATATTCAGTTCGTAAAAAGAGAGAAAGTCAAATATATGAAACAGAAATATACCGTAATATTGAAAACATTCAGAGTGAAATAACATGTAACCCAAATGATGAAAATTTATTTAAGAGACTGAAAGATGAAAAAACTAAGCTAGAAAACCATATCGAAGAAACAATTAAAGGCATATTACTGAGATCAAAAGCGGAATGGGTTGAAGGAGCGGTAAGAAATTCTAAATATTTTGCAAACTTAGAAAAAAAACGCGCAGAGCAAAAAACTATACAACAACTTTGTACACACCAAAACACTATAGAAATACAACCAACAAAAATACTTGACCATATAAAATCATTTTATGAAATGTTGTACAAACAAGACACCTTTAGAGACAACACTGATGACAACACATTTTTTAAAAACCCACATAAAACATTGACAGATGAACAACGTAATATAGGACAACGATTTTTAACTGAATATGAATGCGCCATTTCTCTTAAAGATATGAAAAACAATAAGAGTCCAGGGTCAGATGGCTTATCAACAGAATTCTATAAAAATTTCTGGTCAGAAATAAAAGTGTTCTTAATCAGATCATTAAATTATTCTTTAGAAAAAAACGAGTTGTCTGAATTACAAAAACAAAGTATTATTACAATGTTACCAAAGAAGGACAAAGACCTCCTATCAATCAGTAACTGGAGACCAATATCACTCCTTAATGTAGATTACAAAATAGCAACAAAGGCAATTGCAAATAGAATTAAACCATTTTTAGATACTATTATAAGTACTGACCAAACCGGTTTCATAAAAGGACGATACATTGGTGAAAATGTTAGAACAATTCAAAAGGTTATTAATTATGTAAATGAAAACAACGACCCAGGCTTGATATTCTTTTCAGATTTTAATAAAGCATTCGACAGTATCGACCACCGTTTTATGTACAAATGTCTTGAACATTTCGGTTTCACTACAAATGTGACTGATTGGATACAATTATTTTACAAAGATGCCAAATCTTGTATAACCAATAATGGACATATGTCAGACTTTTTTCAAATAAAAAAGGGTGTACGCCAAGGATGCCCACTGTCACCTTATATTTTCATTATATGTATTGAATTATTATCTATTGAAGTCAACAATAACACGGATATATCTGGAATAAAAGCGCACGGAATAGACATAAAACAAACACTTTTTGCTGACGATGCTAGTTTCCTCTTAGATGGTTCAGAAAAATCCTTTACTACATTAATCAATACACTTGACGACTTTGGAATTATATCAGGTTTAACGTTGAACAAATCCAAATGCACCGTTCTCAGAGTAGGTTTGATGAGACATAGTGAAAGAATATACTGTAAAAAGAAGAAATTTAAATGGACGTCAGAGCAAGCAACTACTTTGGGAATAACATTCAGTAATATTGTCAATACTATGCAACATCTTAACATAACAAATAAAATGCTATCGTTCGAACATTGTTTGAACAAATGGAACAAATGGAACCTGTCTTTAATAGGAAAAATAACAGTATTAAAAACATTTGCTTTCCCAAAACTTATATATCCCCTAACAGTTTTAAGTAATCCAAATGACCATACACTAAAAGAATTAAAAAATGTCATGTATAAATTTCTGTGGAATAATAAACCTGATACAATAGCTAGAAAACAAATTATCCAAGACTATGAAGAGGGGGGGGGTTAAAAATGTTGGATATAGAAAACTTCGTTACATCACTAAAGGCTAGTTGGATAAAACGAATAATATTTCAAAAAGAATCAAAATGGGTACAAATGTATGAAAATTTGCTGGAGAAATATGGTAATGACTTCGTTTTTAAAAGTAATGTTAGTTCAACTGACATTTCACGTTTCGAAATAAAATCTCAGTTTTTAAAAGAAATATTAAAGGCATGGTCAAGTGCAAATTACGTGGAAACGGTAGAAACCATATCCAAAGAACTACTTTGGAACAATTCGTACATAAAGAAATATGATAATTCCACATTTTTTTATAAAGACTGGTTTAATAAGGGGATTCAATATATAGAACATATATACAATTACAGACAATATATAGAACATATATACAATTACAGACAAAAACAATTTTATTCATTTCCACAAATAATGCAACTCTATAATATCACCCCGGGAGAATATTTGAAATACTACACTCTTGTGAAAAGTGTACCTCAAGCATGGAAGTTACAGTTAAGATCAGAACCAATATCATATACATCTCCTAACAATTTAATAACAAAAATAAATGAACATACAAACGTATGTAAACTTATTTATGCAATATTAACAAAAAGGTCTAAGCCTGAGATTATTAAGCAAGCCAAAAAATGGGAAAATAACTTATCTTTAGTTGATATTAACTGGAAGAAAATATTCACACAACCGATTAAAGTAACTATTGAAACTAAACTGAGAGAATTTCAATATAAATGCCTAATGCATATTATTCCGAACAACAGTTTCCTATTTAAATGTAATATAGTTGTGTCGCAATTGTGTGATTTTTGCACAATGCAAAATGATTCTAACGTTCATATGTTTTGGGAATGTCATCTTATATAGGATTTCTGGATAAAAATTACAGACTTTTTGAGAATTTTTTTAAAAACAGATGATTTAGTTCAATTAAGTTATGAATGCATTTCGCTTTGTAATTTCAGTCACAAGAACAAAATATATGAAATGAACATTAATTACATTATACTGCTTGCTAAATACTTCATATTTAAATGTAAATGTGAGAAGAGTATACCAACTGGTGTCCATTTTGTTGCATATTTTAAGTATAAAATAAAAATAGAGGAGACAATTGCATTGTTCAAAAACAAGCATACTACTTTCACGCTAAAATGGAGACCTTTTCTGTACCACATTAATTAACTAATCTTTAAATGTTATATAGTAGATACTCAACCATCCACACGACTTCTCTTCTCCTATATTTCTCTCTCTCTTTCCAAAAAATGTAATGAATTTCTCTCCATCATATGTATACATTGTATTGATGTTTAATGTATCTGCGATTTAGCACATACTATTTAAAATACATTAATTTATGTTAGTACATTGCATTGTTAACATGTATTTATGTTGATAGAGAAATAAATAAAAGGAATTAAAAAAAAAAAAAAAAAAAAAAAAAGAGAAAACTGTTTAGCTTTCAAAACCATCGATAATGGTGCCACTATAATGCCAACTGTAATAAACCATATGGAATTAGTTTAAACGTATTCTATTCAGAAACTAACACACAAGAATAAAGTGTCTCTAAAGAAAATATTTAGATTGGAAAACAAGCATATTAAAATGCTTATACTAATTCCGTTCCATTCCATAGGGGAGTGTGCAAACATATACATCGGAGACAGTGGATGCTTGGTATTGTTTGAGCATTCATTTTGGCTCATTTTAATTATATCTTGTTTAAACTTGATACTGAATTTTAATGCGCAATAACACTTACTAACTGTTATCCTGGTTCAAGGCATTAATTAATGTTAATTTATAGACAGACCAAAAAGCCAAGTTAAATGCATTTTGTTAACGTATACATGCATTGCTACTACACATTATTCTGAATACATTCGAACAATAACATTGAATCAACAAACAGTGCGATTGTGGTCTAGAGATAATTCAACTAAGATTAGTCTACAAATAAATATGCATAGACACACATGTGAGATATAACGGTAAATCTGTACCATAAATCGAGTTATTAAAGATGCACGGGTTGTATTCCGCATGTATGTCAACATTATTTACATTATATTGTTATGTCAACAAACCGCGCATACGACATGTGTTTATTAGTTGAAATACTCATTTTTGAGGCAAATATTTGGTGAAAATAATACCATATAATAGGAAATTACATTCTGTGATGTAGTTTCGCTTTAAACAATCATAGTAAAAGTACATAGCTATTCTGAATAGACTTATAATGACATAGTGCAACAAAACATATCACATTATAAAAGCCACATGTTTATTATCTAAATTAGAAACATTTGTGTACATTCTAAGCCAATAAATAGTTGCTAATTTCAATTTAAATACTATTTAAAACCAAAATGGTATAACAAATGGTGAAAAACAAGCACAAATGCGCTATTTAAGAAATAATAAGTATCAACCGTGGTATATCGCAGAATAACCCGAGTTTGAAGTTCTTATGCGTAGAAATATATCACGAAGGCTGAGTGATATATTTCTACGCACCTGATATATTTCTACGCATAAGAACGACAAACGAGGGTTATTCTGCGATATACCACGGTTGATACTCATTATTTCGATTCTAACACGACTTACTTCTAATAATTTTAGACGAGAATCAAAGGAGTATTTTCTTCAAACGCCGTGCTACTCCGCTGCATTTGGCTTTCGAAATTTCCTCCCGCGTATGGAGTGATGACGTTATATTTGTATGGAAAATATCAATCTAGTGCATAAATGAACAAAAGTTGTAACTGATCAATAATTTTATTTATTTTGTCAAATAAAACTGTACAGAATAGTAACTGAAACGTTACTTAACAGGAAAACAAGACGGACAAGAGATTATCTGATTCTAATAATAGCTCACTTCCGCGAATTCCCATGGTAGTATTTACAAACATCAAGTGACTTTCAATCATAAAACTGTACACGCATTGTATAAATGGAATAGCCAAAACACGGTGCGCGCGCAGCATAGTTCAAGGTAGGTATATCGCAGAATAACCCGAGGTAGATTTTACACTACAAGTATGTATGTTATTAGCTGGGTCGTGTTTGAATAAGAACTATCTTACAAAATCACCATGGATCAGACCACGAATGATATTATTAGCAGCTGCTTCTTGTAGTATGTAAAATCATAGATATATATAATAATAAATGAGGACATTATTTACAGAGGTAAAAGTGGCGATGCTGTAGTATATTATATGGCATACCACATGAATATATGTATATACTATAGTAGTGCAATATGTTATAGATGAATGATGTATAGATACATAGTCTCGTGTAACTCTGAATTGAGTGGCAATCACGTTTTAATATGTAAACTATATGTTGTGTTTGTTATATGCTGTACATTGATGAGACTGAAATAAAGAATAAAATAATATAAAAAACAACAAATACAATAGTCTAATTGAAATAATAATGTCTTAAGAAATGAGGCATTATTGGGCTACGAGTTTTTCACTTACAGCGTGCATGTTCTACACATTGAGCATGCATAATTGATTGCCTACATTATATGTCGATCTCACCTCACATAATTGCCTAACATTCGTATTGTCATTTGGTTGTCCGATCAGCGCAGTGGTTAGCGCGCTCGCTTCTCACTAATGCAACCCGGGTTCGATTATCGGACCGGGAAGTATGTGAGATTGTACGGTGGTCGCCAGATCGGACAGGTGGGTTTTCTCCGGGTACTCCGGTTTCCTCCCACACGAATGACCACATTTACTCTTTCACCCGCGCCAACGAGAGTGATTAATATAAGTTAGAACTTCAATCGTTGTAAAATAAATAAAGTGTAAGCTTAATTGTATTATACTAGCCCGACAAATTGAATTTTTAAGATGAAATTCAACAGGGAGGTGAGCCACACGGGAATTCAAGGCGGTGAGATAGCAGCTGACGTGTTAAGAGCCACTAGTTCCCACCCACTCTCTATACAAATAATGGTGTATGACATGCGAGCACTGAGTGCGATGGGCATCATTGGGCGGGGGGGGGCAGCTTGAGCTCCAACCCCAAGAATATATGAAAAAATTAACACCGCCGAAGAAATGTCCAGGCACACAGGTCACAATTTAACATGCCGCTAGCTATGTTCACACAACATCCGTCTCCGTGGCCTAGTTTGTGATTCCGGATCGCAATAATATAGAGTTTTTTTATCTTAAAACACAAACATTCCATAGCTAGTTGATATTATTAATTTTATTATTTTATGTGTCGCTAAGTAAGTATAGTTTAACTGAGCTAAATTGACAAATTCGCTACTTTAGGGTTCATTTCATTCGTGAGGGTTCTACATGTGTTAATAAAATGCAAGTTACAAGTCTTCAATAATAATTCCAAGTATAAATGCATAGTTCCCACGGCCTGTGAAAATAGTCAAAAACACTGATAAGATCTTATCTTGGCAGCCATTTTGACTGGCAAGTTTTATTAACGGCAATTTCATGATTTTACTAGTAATTCTTTAATTGCAATAAGTTTATTAATTTTGATTTCTTAAAAAAAAATTTGGTATGATTTTAAAGGTATTGAAATGCACTTTTCAAATATTAATTTATTTTTTGACAATGATGTATGGATTATAAATTATAAGAACTTATCTTGCACCTATATTTGAAAGTCTATTTTCACAGTTGAAATATTAATATACATGTACATGTAAGTTATTATTTATTCGTTATTGATACGAAATTTGTGAAATGATACAACAACTATGTCCATTGAGAGCTTCCCAACAATGTATGAACCATGGTGATGGGATGAACAATAAATATTTTATGAAGAAAACAAAATTACACTACTAAATATTATATATAATATCTGATCAACTTTGCCAACCAAAATGGCAGCCACAGTAGGAATGATGACGTCACACGGGAACTATGAGTTGTATTGAACTATATGATTCATCCCTAGTCTGGCTGAAGACGGATGCTTATCTGCTACGAACTGTTCAGCTTTCAAGACAATCGATAATGGCGCCACTAGTTCAAAACCGTAATAAACCATATGGAATTAGTTTAAACGCATTGTCAAGTAATATCTTATGTGACTTGTTTTATCGTCTCATTACTACCTATTTGAAAAAGAACACTATTTAAATGGAGATAATCTCAATAAGCTTTACGCTTTCGATTAAATCCATTTTCATTCTGTGTACAATAGATATGTACTGTACATTATGAATGAATAAATATGTTTAAACCTATATTTAAATGGAGAAAATCTCAATAAGCTTTACGCTTTCGATTAAATCCAATTTCATTCTGTATGCAATAGATATGTACTGTACATTATGAATGAATAAATATGTTTAAACCAATATTTAAATGTATCTGTACAAGGATACATCTAGTTTAAAATACATCTCATTTCACATCATTTCGAAATTTAATATATCCCAACGGGGTTCACAATATTGATAAGTAGTGGATATAGAGTACATAACGCCACTCGTGTAAATACATAGTTCGCACGGATAGTCCAGTGGTAACACGCTGAACTGGTAATCCAGGGATCACAGGTTCGATCCCCCGTCTGACCCTAATACAATTAACAGTCTTTCAAATGGGACTTTAAACCGAGGTCTCGTGTCGGTGCTGTACACCGTGCACGTAAAAGAACCAAAGGGGACTCTGGAATGGGTCTCTGTCTGTATCATTGCACTCTCCGCCAACATTCTAAAATGACTAATCTCTCCAGGAGGCGTTGCTCATAATTATGGGCAACCGGTAGCGACGATAAATAAACGTAAAACACACAAACATAGTTCGGTGATAGCTCGATGTAATAAAACCCTGTCTGACACTAATAAACACAACTATTTTTCTTTTATGATTTCTAATGATTTAGGCTAATATAATAGTTTAATTCATTTTAACTAACCCTGTCAGAGCCTCATTTTACTACATGCCACAACCGCACAACCACTTATGTTAGTGTGAACGTCCGTAATAAGAAATAATTCCTGTGTAATTTCCAAGTATTCTGATTGCTGTCAAAATTTAAAACTACAGACAAAACAAATTCATTAGAATATATTACTTTATGACTAATGATAGTCAGAAATATAGCTAACATACAAAAGTATATCAAAAAAACAAAACAAAAACAAAGTATATCAACTGCGCAGGAATAGGAACCGCAACCGTTGGCAGAGAACAGCAGTGGTAGATGGCGTTTTCTTTCACTGAGAAAACACTTTATCATTCATTGGAAAGCGTAAAAGAAATAAATGTTGCTTAACCATACTGCTGTTATTATTACATGTATTTTCGGAGTCGTGTTGTAGAAAACCGAACATAATAGTCAATGATATTGTGGACGTCGTGATAACGCAGTGGTCGCGCGTTCGCTTCAGGTGCGAAATGTCTGGAGTTTGCGCCCAGTTGTAGCCGTTACGATTGTGCCATTAGGCAATGCATTTAAATTCCACATTGCCTATTCTCTCCCTCCCCCCCGTGGCTATGGCTTTCAGCAGGAATGAGTTCTCAAGGGTCATTAATAAAAGTTGTAGGAACTTATTTCGCAATCGAGCTAACATAAATTTGTATCAACTAAGAATGGCAAACGATAAGAATTTCGATAAGTTGCACATATAATGAGAGACGTCTCTAATTTTCTATTACCTCCGTTGGTAGATAAAGTCTGATTTCATGCCAAAATGTGAATAGGTCCTTTTAGTTCCTTTGTTTTTACTGTTGTTCCCTAACCAGATGTTGCGATATGATAAATGTGATTTTATCCAAATCGTGTAAATTAACTGATAACATTCTTTTTACAAATAAGTACCCATTGCATATACTGTATGAGATTTGTCAAGATATAGTAATTTAAAACTCATAAGAAGCGATAGTAGAATAAAATTGCTAGCATGTTGTGCAAAGGACGCAACGATAAAAACAGAGGAAAACACTTAATAGGACCTATCTACTTTTAGGGATAACTGACAGATGTCTCTCATTAATGCTAATCAACTGTTTTGCAGTCGTTTGCCATTTTGTAAGTTGGTGGTATTCTAGAATAAATCTCATAGCTCTATATAAGGGTCACATTAGTCATGCGATTCCTGTTCCATTATGTTAATTTTACACATCACGACTCAACTCGTGACTTTGAGATATTGGTATTTCCGTTATAGTCGTGATAGCGCAGTAGTAGCGCGTTCGCTTCAGATGCGAAAGGCCTGGAGTTCGAGCACCGCTGTAGCCGTTACGATTGTCCCCTTATGCAAGGCATTTAAATTCCACAATGCATCTTCTCTCTCCCTCGTGGCGATGGATTCCATCAGGAATGAGGTCTCCAGAGTGATTAATATAAGTCATAATAACTTGTTTCGCAATCGAGCTAAAATAAATTTGTATAAACTATAGACAATAATGTTTAGAGACTAATAACTGATAGACTGTACTCACATTCTCTGTTATTAATTTACTGGCAGTAGTTGTAAGTCCTAACTGAAACACAAGATACACGTGCCAGATCCCTGTATCCATGTTAACACCACGCTTTATCTATCCGAACCCGAGCTAGTTGTCATCCATATCTGTTAATATGATAGCTGTCTAATACTTCGAGTGATTACTTGGTCTTTAATATCATTCCATATCTTCCTATTTCACACTCCTTTCTTAATTTAATTTACTTTTCTTTATTTAATTATATGGGGATGACGATTAAATTATGCTGCAAGAAAGCACATTATACTCATGTTTATGTTGTCGAGAGAGTTGTGTATCCATTCAGTGTGCATGTAGTACATTTATCCAGTTTGATACAATCCTGCTTGGCTGGATGCTTGTTCCAATATGTTCGCTCGCCGTTGACACTGGATTGCGAGAATTACCCAATATGCTTACACTTTTAACTCGAACTCGTCTGTGGTAGCATAGGGTGGTGTTGTTATGGTTATTGCATGGCACGCCACTGTACAGGTAGCAGTTTAGTTGGCAACTTTATTGAATGCTTAGACTGCGCTAACGAGCCCGGATGCCGAAATAAATGATATTTTCTTTCGCTATGCATAAACATCCGGGTTTCGAAATAAATTCCATATTTTTGACTATGAAATATATGGGTTATGAAAATAAATTCCAATATATTTGGCTATGCATACACATCCGGGTTTCGAACTAAGTTCCAAACACCATTGACTATACATAAACATCCGGATTATGAATAAGCATAATATACGATTAGTGACACTGTTTGTACAAGGATTGTCAATATAATTATGTTGAAGCAAATGGGTTGCGCCACAAGTTTAGTTACGGCCCTCCCCAAATTACTAATCTCTTCATGGGACGTCGCTCATATGGGCAATCGGTAGCGACGATAAATAACGTATAACACACACAAATCAACTGATTGCAATAATGAGATTGTAGAAAGATGTATTTTATCCTCTAATTCTGCACATGCTACAGACTGAAATGTGGCTCGTCTTTGCGCATAGAATACTTGGAATGACGTCACCGGATGTTAATTAAGCTAAAATACGTCACCTCCGATCTTAAAATAGCAATAGAGACCGCTTATGCCAACTGCTGCGTCTTTATGAATAATTTAAGGTCTGTAGACTGGTAACTATTGGATAGAGAAGTGTGAGGGCTATGCTAAGCATACAGTGTAGTGAAAACACTAAGCGCATTCTTAGCTCTATATCTGGTTAGTAAACTACTGTGAGAAACTCTGCTGACGAGATTTCAATAGTGACGCCATTGGGCCTGATAGAGCCAGGGTAACTGACCAATTTATTGTTTTATTTTGCATTTATATCCGTAACAAATGTACTTGTTTTCGTTAATACATATTTATTAGACATTTTGTAACACAAATTATTATGTACACAATAAATACAACTGGATTACATTGATATCTTTAAAATAAATCTACTTGTTTTATAAATGCCAGTCCTATTTCAGATCGTCCGTCTCAGAGTGCCCAATATGACAGTCCTATTTCAGATCGTCCGTCTCAGAGTGCCCAATATGACAGTCCTATTTCAGATCGTCCGTCTCAGAGTGCCCAATATGACAGTCCTATTTCAGATCGTCCGTCTCAGAGTGCCCAATATCACAGTCCAATTTCAGATCGTCCGTCTCAGAGTGCCCAATATGACAGTCCTAGTTCAGATCGTCCGTCTCAGAGTGCCCAATATGACAGTCCTATTTCAGATCGTCCGTTTCAGATTTCCCAATATGACAGTCCTATTTCAGATCGTCCGTCTCAGAGTGCCCAATATGTCAGTCCTATTTCAGATCGTCCGTCTCAGAGTGCCCAATATGACAGTCCTATTTCAGATCGTCCGTCTCAGAGTGCCCAATATGTCAGTCCTATTTCAGATCGTCCGTCTCAGAGTGCCCAATATGACAGTCCTATTTCAGATCGTCCGTCTCAGAGTGCCCAATATGTCAGTCCTATTTCAGATTGTCCGTCTCAGAGTACCCAATATGACAGTCCTATTTCAGATCGTCAGTCTCAGAATGCCCAATATCACAGTCCTATTTTAGATCGTCCGTTTCAGATTGCCCAATATGACAGTCCTATTTCAGATCGTCCGTCTCAGAGTGCCCAATATGTCAGTCCTATTTCAGATCGTCCGTCTCAGAGTGCCCAATATGACAGTCCTATTTCAGATCGTCCGTCTCAGAGTGCCCAATATGTCAGTCCTATTTCAGATTGTCCGTCTCAGAGTGCCCAATATGACAGTCCTATTTCAGATCGTCAGTCTCAGAGTGCCCAATATCACAGTCCTATTTCAGATCGTCCGTTTCAGATTTCCCAATATGACAGTCCTATTTCAGATCGTCCGTTTCAGATTGCCCAATATGACAGTCCTATTTCAGATCGTCCGTCTCAGAGTGCCCAATATCACAGTCCTATTTTAGATCGTCCGTTTCAGATTGCCCAATATGACAGTCCTATTTCAGATCGTCCGTCTCAGAGTGCCCAATATGTCAGTCCTATTTCAGATCGTCCGTCTCAGAGTGCCCAATATGACAGTCCTATTTCAGATCGTCCGTCTCAGAGTGCCCAATATGTCAGTCCTATTTCAGATTGTCCGTCTCAGAGTGCCCAATATGACAGTCCTATTTCAGATCGTCAGTCTCAGAGTGCCCAATATCACAGTCCTATTTCAGATCGTCCGTTTCAGATTTCCCAATATGACAGTCCTATTTCAGATCGTCCGTTTCAGATTGCCCAATATGACAGTCCTATTTCAGATCGTCCGTCTCAGAGTGCCCAATATGACAGTCCTATTTCAGATCGTCCGTCTCACGAGTGCCCAATATGACAGTCCTATTTCAGAGTGTCCGTCTCAGAGTGCCCAATATGACAGTCCTATTTCAGATCGTCCGTCTCAGAGTGCCCAATATGACAGTCCTATTTCAGATCGTCCGTCTCAGAGTACCCAATATGACAGTCGTATTTCAGATCGTCCATCTCAGAGTGCCCACTATCACAGTCCTATTTCAGATCGTCCGTCTCAGAGTGCCCAATATGACAGTCCTATTTCAGATCGCCTGTCTCAGAGTGCCCAATATGACAGCCCTATTTTAGATCGTCCGTCTTAGAGTGCCCAATATGTCAGTCCTATTTCAGATCGTCCGTCTTAGAGTGCCCAATATGTCAGTCCAATTTCAGATCGTCCGTCTTAGAGTGCCCAATATGACAGTCCTATTTCAGATCGTCCGTCTCAGATTTCCCAATATGGCAGTCCTATTTCAGTATCACCCGTCACATATTTCTCAATAAGACAGAACTGTACAGGGACAATTGCGAAAATGAATTAAGAAATGCAATAAAGAAAGACAAGTTTATGATACGTAAGCATTATGAAAATGTGATACTGCTATTTGAGGTATAACACCACAAAATAAGCATGGAGGTCGCTATGATTATGCCCTTAGGCAAGGCATTTTAATTGCTGAAAGTAAACGATACTTAAAACTGATATGTGTCTAACGCAAAATTTCCCCAAAGACTTTTGCTTCCTTGACATACAAAACTATTTGTCAACAACAGTACATATTTCCTAAAGATATGTGCACTTACTATATGCCTTGTTTTTCTTGGCTACTGTATCTAGATGCTGTGCATGTATATTGCGATAGGAAATCTCTACGGAAGATGATGATGCTGGTGCTGATGCTGATGATGATGCTGCTGATGATGATGGTGGTGATGATGATGATGATGGTGATGATGATGATTGATGATGATTGATGCTGATTGATGATGATGATGATTGATGATGATGATGATGCTGATGCTGCTGCTGCTGCTGCTGCTGCTGCTGCTGCTGCTGCTGCTGCTGCTGCTGCTGCTGCTGCTGCTGCTGCTGCTGCTGATGATGATGACGATGATTCATTAATGGCGTTCATAAGACTAATAGTGTTATCATCTCAGGAGACGACACACAGCAGCATATTCGTGATGAGTTGAAATAAGTCGCTGTTAAGACGAGGTATTTATGTATTATTTTATATTGCAATTATTCACGATGTACGTAGTTACTTCCCTTGAAGCCACAATCCGTAGTTGTTCGAGACTAAACCGGATCTTAAGCTTCCTTAGCCTATTAGTCTCCGACATTTGTAATACTTCGTATTTTTACCGTTAATGGATTCCGTCGCTACTAATCAATTTTGTGGTAAGTTTGTTAAGCAAACGGCATTGTGAGGTACGTGCACCTATTAGTATAACATAGCACAATTAATTTCATTCTTAATACATTTCTACATTTCATCGGAAGGCATAATTTATTTGATTACATTTGTAATGGATTTAATCTTTATTTATGTCTCATCCATGTACATTACATAAAATATATACATAAAAGCTTACACATTAACAACAGTACATGGCCATTCTTCAAAGAATTATAAGAGACTATATATCACAGTACGACTATCACATAATTACAGTACAATTCACCAAGGTATTTACAACATAAAACCAAGAAACAGTTGCTAATTCTCTTGTTGAATATGAATTAAAATACATAGGTTTCAAACACTGAAAGGGAAAAGAGGGCACTAATGTGCATATTAAGAAATATTTTAAAAGATCAATTATCAGCCTCGATCAGATCGAGAATGAACTAATTAGCAGCTGTTTCTTGTGATAAATAAAAGGTATCAACACATATATTTAAAATATAAAAAAAAAATCATATATTATTTACAAAGGTAAAAGTAGCGTCGTTGAAATATATTAAAACAGGTCTTGGCACAAATTCTAATTAGATATGGATCAGTAAACAGAAAAATAAGTTGATCAGTTTTGCTTAAATTAAGGAAGTTGCGTTCATACAACACTGCCTTTTCAAAAAGAACAGTTCTAAGGTCAGTGTATATGGTACATTCTAATAGTACATGGCGTTCATCTTCCAAAACACTACAAAACGGACATTTGCGATCTTCTAAATGTATATTTTCATACCTTCCAGTTTCTATGCGAATTGGGGCAACTCCACACCTAAATTTACTATATGCAGACCTATGTCTTGTAGGTAAAATTAGGTTACAATCTTCCTCAGTTCGAAAATCAGTTTTAAATGTACAATATGTTCTTAATTTATTGCGACCTCTTCCGGATGTACCAGAAACGCTAGTTATAGAGGAAGACCACTCTGCTACATATTTTACCATATCAGATTTTTCTACACGATCTACAAATGTGTGTTTAGATATGGGTACAGACAAATTACAAAATTCAACCAAATTATGATCTGCAAAGTGCTTCTTGACGAAATAAAACCAGTTTTTGCAATTAGCAGATTTAATGTTTGCCCAGAGTGCAATACGTTTATTCAGTCTAGAATTGTTCGTATTAACTAACCGTGTCCAAAATAATGCAATAGACTTCCATTGACGGACAGTAGGTGGAATCCAACCCATTTCTCCTGAGACCGCAGCATTAGGCGTGTATTTTCCAACACCCAGAAAAAATCTCATAGCTCGGTTTTGGACTGCATTTATACATGTAAATGTGTAAATGTTTTAAAACCCCAGACTGAAGCACCATAAGCAATTACAGGCCAAACGATTGAATCGTATAATTTGGTAAATACGTTATAAGGTACTCCACCTATCATTTTGCATTTAGCAATCAGTAAACCTAATGCACGACTTGCACTTTGAGCAACCATTTTAGCTGTAACATTTAGATCTAGGTGCTCATGCAGCACAACCCCGAGGTAAGTATATCTATCAACAGTTGCCAACTGGTCATGTCCACACTTAAATAAATAATCAGATCTATTTTCACGTTCTGGACGAAAATGTATAATGTTACTTTTACCAATATTAATTGACATATCATTAAGACAACACCAATCGTATAGTGAGTTTAACAATACTTGTAGATCTTGTGCGTTTTCAGCTAGTAAAACGATGTCATCAGCTTATAGAAGTATACAGACAATCTCATCATCTATTTTAATACCAACATTAAGTGATTTTAAGTAAATTGCTAAATCATTAACGTAGAGGTTAAACAATAACGGTGATAACACACAGCCCTGTCTCAGTCCACAATGAACATCAAACCATTCAGTTTTAAAATAATTGATTCTAACACATGAGGCGACAGATGAGTAGAGTGACTTAATGGCTAATAACATTTTACCAGAAACACCCGTTTCATTTAACCTTGTCCATAATTTAGACCTATTAATAAAGTCATATGCTTTACGAAAATCGATAAAAGCAGTAAAGATAGATTTTCTGAGCTTCTTTCGTGTTTCAATTATATTTACTAAAGAAGAAATTTGATCCGAAGTACTACGTTTTTTCCGGAAGCCATTCTGCTCATCTGCTACAATGCCACTATCTTCTACCCACGAACTGAGTCTATTATTCAAAATAGTACAGTATATCTTATACATTGTACATGCTAAAGCAATTCCTCTATATGACATAGGGTCTCTAGGATCAGCTGTTGTAGATTTTGGTATTGGGTTAATAATACACTGACTCCATATAGTAGGAACAATGCTATTTTCAAAACAAATATTATATAAGGCGTGCAAAAATATAACAGTAGTATCGTTCTTTAATACTTCAGCTGGAATTTCATCTATTCCGCAAGCTTTACCACGCTTTGCGTTATCTACAGCTTTCTTGACTTCTAATAGAGAAATAGACTCATTAAATGGTATGTCATCATTATTAAGATCAGGCTGAGTTGGCAGCGAATCATTTACATTTACTCTATCATGTCTATTAAACAGAGAACTGAAATCGCTTTTCCATTTATGTAAAACGTCATCAATACATGAGGAAGTAGAACCATCATCCAGAATTATTTGCATAGGTATTAATTTATTTTTACAGTGACCAACTCCAATCTTTCCAATTGACTGCCAAAACTTAGATTGGTTAACATTACAATCTGTTAAAAGTTCATTTTGCATAGTAAACCAATAAAATCGTTTGGCTTTTTGAACTTCCTGGTCAAATAGCTTACGGGCTTGTACATATTCTGCTTTAAATCTAACTTTGTCATTTCTATTACAACAATTCAGCCATTTACGTTCTACAATACATAATTTAGACCATAAATTTGTTAGATAACCACTCCACCAAGGTTTACCAGGTCTATGTTTTTTATTTTTACTGCTACTTACAATAGTTTTATAAGGAATGTCATTATACATGTTCTGTTTCAAAATTGTACACCATTCACTATATACAAGATTAATATCATTCTGAGTACGAAATCCCTGTTCCAACGTATCAATGACCTTATTTACTTGTACTAAGATTTCAGAACTACTCATGAAAGAATTATTAACATTTCCAAGGTCAAACTTATCGTAAGAATGATGCTCATGTACATCATATTCCTCTGTAAATGCGTTATTCCATGACAGCATTGAATGATCTGGCATACTAGTTGGTGTTAACGAATGTAGATAACCAGAGGTATTTACTAGTTGTGACGTTAACGTAACCGAAAAGTCAGTCAGATTGCACATATTATCATGTGTAGTAATACAGTGATCAACTACGGATGACCCTTTCACAGAAACAGAAGTAAATTTATCTACAGAACCACTTCTACCATTTAGCATACACATGTTTGTGTTTTCCAAAAAATCTATAAAAAGTTCACCGTAAACATTTTTGGTGAAATCTATGACATTACGCGGCTGTATATCATCTACACCGGCAATAAAGTCATTCAGGTCTCCGCATCGGCTATTGAAGTCACCACAAACATAAATCATACCATCATTTTGAAATGTATAAATATCAGTCAAAAGACAATCATAAAAGGTGTTCACATCAAAATAACGTGATGAGTTTTCAGGCGGCAGGTAACAGACGCATGGCATTAAGGTGAATTTTTCATATTTATGGATCAACTTGAGCCATAAAATACCTTCGTGTGTATCACTCAAAATAGTGATATCAAAATTATCACATATTATATTCCTAATCAAAAATCCTACTCCACCCGAACCTGTCCTGGCATTTTTATGAATATGCTTCCGATTATGTCCGAACCAGCGGTAACCATCAACAGTTAAAACATTATCATCTATCAAATGAGTTTCTGCAAGAGCTAAAATGTCAAAATTACACTCTAAAATACAAGAAGATCTTAAATTAAAATTGTCAGAATCTGGATTCATATTAAAACCTCGGACATTCCAAAACCCGGAGTTGTATTAATAACGATTGTTCCTGAAGCCCCCACGTCGTTCTCCACCATTCCTTCTGTTGTGGTGTCGGCCACGACTGTCAGCTCGTTCCCATCCACCTCGGTTACCACCACGATCACTACCTGAGTGATCGTCTCGTACATGATTAGGTGGTCTTCGATTGTCATTGTCATGTGAATGAGACATGTCACTATGCTGGTCCCTACCAACGCGCACAACACGAGAACCCTTCACTGTAAGATTGCTCTGTTTCATGGCACTCAAGATTGCGCGAAAATTACTGGTTATAAGTCTGTCAGCATGAGACTGGTCATGGTGAATAAAAACATCTCTATACTGGCGATTGTTACCAAGGTTTGACTTTTTAACCATCACTTTGCGTTTGTCATCATGTGATTTGAACCTGGCAATTACGATACCTAGCTTTGATGAGTGTGCTGATTTCTTTCTTTCAACACTAGCACACGTAACATCAGAAACCTTTAATCCTTCACGGAATAGTAAGTTCACTTTATTATTGGTATTTTCACCGGTTGACTCGGGTAGTCTTCTAATCACAACATTGAGGCTCACATCCGGCCCTGAATTTGAATTGACCGATGAACTATTCGACAAAGTCCTCATCTTATCGTTGATATCATGCAGGTCAGCGGAGATGTCAGATTTAAGTTCTTCTTTAAAGGAATCGAACTTTTCATCTATGTCCTTTCGTATTCGGTTGAGCTCGGTGCTGACCCTTTTGTCTAATAGTTGAGCTATTTTAGTTGAGATCCGCTGCTCCAAACTAGACTCTAACTTGTCCATCCTCTCGTTCATAGCACTAAACTGCATATGGATATCAGCTGTAATGTGTTAATGCATATTATTGAATAATTTTTCAGATGATCGGTCCAGCTATTGTATACTTCAGTTTCAGTTTCAGAGTTTATTGGCATTAAACACAATTGTTCGTCGCCTATACAACATGTACGACGGACAGTACATATTATACAATTACAATATAATACATGAGAAAAGCATGAAAACAAAATTAAAATGATTGGGTATCGTAGTTTGAAAATATATAATGAATATACATACGTAAATGTGTTCATTGACAACTACCCTCTAATAACAGATGCTTGGTAAATATAGTTTGATAATTTTTTAATAATACTACTTTGTGAACATTGTAACAATGACTTAAACTTATTCAAGTTAGGCCAATGACAATAATAATGTTGTAAACAGTTGTTTCTTACTTCTCTATAGAATGGACATACTGATAAAAAGTGATATTCAGTTTCAATACAATTCATATTGCATTTCGTACACATTCTCTGGTTTCTATCAATATTTCTATGACGACCTTCTTCTATGAGTAAATTATGAGCAGAACATCGAAATCTAGACAAGTTAATTCTATAACTAACATTTTTAACACAGGATAAATACTTTTCCTGTTGGAAATAGGTTTTAAACATACAATAGGTTTCAAGTTTAGGTAGATTTTTCTAAGGTCTGAGAACCACTGCTGTAGATATTGATCATGTATACACTTTATTACACACTGTACTAGAGGACATAGAAAACGCACACTTCGGATAAGTGCGATTTTACAATTAACAAGAAAATATATTACATATAAATATGTAATAGAAGGACGATTGAAAAATTCACTCTGCATGATACACACTCGGATAGTGTATTGAGTGAATGTATATACATTATAAAGTGCATAATTTAGTAATTAAATGCAAACATGTTGACAATAACATAAAGCCCCCTGTCCAACATAATAGTATAGTATACCTCTCCCTGCTGGAAGATCTGCAAATTATATGGGAACCATATATTGTTGCAAAATTTCAACTATGTAAATAGATTGACCTGGTCATTTCTGGATTCCAGCTCAAGCTTGTATTTCTATGCTCACACCAGCGAAAGCTTGGAACTAGTTCCCTGAAAACAATTGGACAATTTTAATACCTATAATACGAATACATAGCAGTAATTCTTATCTCATAAATTCCCATTTGTCCAGAAAACAATAACTATAGACATACATTGTTTTAAACATTTTGGAATATGTTTAGTTGTTCAGTTTGTGTTTCGTTTTCATGTAATAATAATCATGTGTGTTTTACGTTTATTTATCGTCGCTACCGGTTGCCCATATGAGCGACGCCTCCTGAAGAGATTAGTTATTTTAGATTTTGGAGGATAGTGCATGATACAGACAGAAACCAATTCCAGAATCTCCTCTGGTTCTTTTACGTGCACGGTGTAAAGCACCGACACGAGACCTCGGTTTAACGTCCCATCTGAAAGACTGTTAATTTTAGTATGGTCAGACGGGGGATCGAACCTGCGATCCCTGGATTACCAGCGTGTTACCACTGTACTACAGATCCGTTTAATAATCATATAATGTAGATGTGCCTTTTCTATGTCCTCTAGTATACTAACTTAATCACCAATATGTTTTTATTTTCTTTAAGCAGATATTCCGTTTAAGGTTGTATATAAGTAAATAGGCAGAAGTGCATCCGCGGTCCACGAATGTAGTCCCAATAACTAATATAGTTAATTTTTCTTTTTGGTAAAAATGCATTTTCATGACAGGCAGTGTATAGTTTTTGTGTTTTTTGAGAAATTATGTGACTTGAGAAGACATCAGACTAGTAGAAAAGATGTGGTATAAGAATTCAGGCCATTGCAAACTGAAGGTTGGTATACTGTATTAGTTGGCGGAGGAATACAGTGTGTAAACACAGTGACGTTATTCACAGGCGAGCACTGGTTATTTGAACCTTAAAATTTGAAATATTCTTGGTGTGTTTCAGGCTGATTTGAATACCTCTTCACAGTGGATGTGGTATCAGAAGAAATGAAAGATTGGAAATATAAATGAACAGACTATGTTTTTACTATTTACTATGTATTTAATAGGCAATTTATTTGTTGTTTTACAACCTTAATGGTGCCGAACTCGTTTGTTTGATGTGTTGATGGGTTTACTTCGCACCAACAGCTTAGGTTATTATAGGTGGAGGACGTCTCCTTTAAACTTTATTTATTTTACAACGAATGCGAAGCAAGTTTTAACAACTTATATTAATCACTCTCGTTGGGTGCGGATGAAAGCGTATGTGTGGTCATTCGTGCGGGAGGAAACCGGAGTACCCAGAGAAAACTTACCTGTCCGATCTGGCGACCACCGTACCATCTCACATACTTCCCGATTCGAGGATCGAACCCGGGTTGCATTGGTGAGAAGTGAGCGAGCTCACCACTGTGTTAATCGGGCAGTCAATCTAAACAATCATAACAATAGACAACTCACTTATATTCGGCAATCATTGATAGCAAAATTTCAGGCTAGTCTGTCACCAGAGTAGAACCACCAACGATCACATGTGTGCCAGTTGGATAGCTTCCTCGAATGACACCCCAGTGGGATTCGAACCTGCAGCGATGGCGATGAGACCGAGTGATTTGAGTGAGTGGGTGAATGGGTGAATGGGCGCACGATGTTCTCAATAGATCTAAGGTTCCCTTGTGATAAGTTGGAAACATAATCGGGTAGTATTGTCACGATTAAGATGTTTGGTTGCGATGCCAATGATTTGCCTTGTACATTGTTATAAGTCTTTTTTATACTTTATTTATTTTACAACGATTGCGAAGCAAGTTTTAACAACTTATATTAATCACTCTCGTTGGTGCGAATGAAACCGTATATGTGGTCATTCATGTGGAAGGAAACCGGAGTACCCGGAGAAAACCCACCTGTCCGATCTGGCGACCATCGTACCATCTCACATACTTTTATTATAAGCCTTTGAATATGTCTACGATCAAAGTTGGATTTCCAACCAATTTCAGTTTAAAACATTACAATTATACATACACACAATGAAATACATAGAAAACAATATGAAATTATATTAGGATTTATTATTATTGCTGTATACAATTT
This sequence comes from Archivesica marissinica, assembly GCA_014843695.1. NCBI lineage: Eukaryota > Metazoa > Mollusca > Bivalvia > Venerida > Vesicomyidae > Archivesica > Archivesica marissinica. The sequence continues at coordinate 21,143,966 of CM026394.1, read as the reverse complement.
AATATGGGGTGATGAGGTTGCAATGTACCGCACGTTACAACTTGTTGTTGATTATACTGAATGCTTGTTTGTTGTATATTGATGCAACATATATAAAGAATAGTTTAGTTTAAGTTTAAAGCAGCATTACATTGTATGAAATAAAAGATATCTGAAAATTTCAATTTCAATTTCTGCTACACATTCTAACATACTTTGTATGGTTATGTTCATTTGGTAAACAGTGTTTTTTTGCGATAAAACAATCTCGAAACTGAAAGTAGGACTTTCCGAGTCGATCGGTCACGTACTTGTTTACAACCAGAACGCATCGTCCGCACTTGTTTACATTCGGAATGCATCGTCCCCATTTGTCCCACGTTGTCTTTTTTAATTAAAGTACTTGATATGTTGAAGTCTTAAGTTAAGTCTTTTAGGGGCATGTCTACATCCCCGCGAGGGGTTCGACATTAGAGGAAGATAGATAGATAGTCTTTCATATTCAAAATATATACGTTGTTTTCTACATCCTCTGTTGTTTCACGCATGCGTTCTGTGTGTGTTTTTATTTCGTGTGTTGATAAACAAATTCGCGTATTGACGGTTTAAATTTATTGGAATTTTATCGTTTCGATTTTTGTAAACACACACATATTAGTATTTATATTTTACCCAAAACATCCGTTATTACGATGTAATGCTGCTTTAAAGTGTGAACTTGATTTATTTTTCAACGATTGGGAAGCAAGTTCTAACATCTTATATTAATCACTCTCATTGGCGCGGATGAAAAGCGTTAATGTGGTCATTCATGTGGAAGGAAACCGGAGTACCCGGAGAAAACCCACCTGTCCGATCTGGCGACCACCATACCATCTCACATACTTCAGTTGTATATAGACCCCACCTCGATCGTGTTCCCCTGTAGCAACACGTGCAGCTTTGCACCGAAGTCTTTTTCTAATGATTCATTTTCATATTCAGTGCAACCTATCCGAACTACTTGATTTAAAGATTTTCGTTTTCGATTAAATTTTACTGTTCTCATTGAGCCTTTGATGTGCATAGGCCTTCGTAGTGGTTAATGTCTCTGACGTCAAATCACTGTAAAAGTAGACAACATCCTTATGAACTGTTTGGTGAACGATTGATTGTCGTCAATATCACCAGCGAATAGAACGAACTGCAGAGATATGAAAAGGTTATTGCGTGGCTAGTTTCATATCAGCATAGGTATCGACCCGAGGTAACTTGGTATCAGCCTAGACCGAAAAATAGAAAATAAAGACTTTATTGTTATTATTATTATCGTTATTTATTACTTTGATGTAAATTTGAACATTTAATAATCGAAATCATGCTCTCCGTTATCCATTTATCAGAAAAGATATCACAATTACTGAATTAGATAAGCGAAAATGATTGAAATATTACCAGGAAACTACTCACATCTGTTCTCACGGGATGAAAGCAAAGTAGCACCGAGTGCGCATGCGTTATTTAAAAGGAACTAGTTATGATACGGCTGTTTCTTGTTTGATACGGGCACGTGACCAATTCATAAATGTCGTTATTGACGGCTTGAGTCTTTTATGAAACGTTCACGTTCACGTTGAAAATACTTCCATCTGCAGTTGCTGGAAACCATAGCTATGAGAAAAAAATGTTATTGTTATTATATGTGTTATTATATGTGTTATTATATGTGTTATTATATGTGTTATTATATGTGTTATTATGTGTGTTATTATATGTGTTATTATATGTGTTAGTATATGTGTTATTATATGTGCTATTATATGTGTTATTATATGTGCTATTATATGTGTTATTATGTGTGTTATTATATGTGTTATTATATGTGTTATTATATGTGTTAGTATATGTGTTATTATATGTGCTATTATATGTGTTATTATATGTGCTATTATATGTGTTATTATATGTATTATTATATGTGTTATTATATGTGTTATTATATGTATTATTATATGTGTTATTATATGTGTTATTATATGTGTTATTATATGTGTTATTATATGTGTTATTATATGTGTTATTATATGTGCTATTATATGTGTTATTTTATGTGTTATTATATGTGTTATTATATGTGTTAGTATATGTGTTATTATATGTGTTATTATATGTATTATTATATGTGCTATTATATGTATTATTATATGTGCTATTATATGTGTTATTATGCTGCTTTTCAGTCAATGAAATAACATATTTCATTTCACTTATAAATTGCCAGGCTATGTTTCAACAAAATTCCTAATCGGTCGCCTGGTATTTTATGATATTTGGAGATATATACTGAGTCAAAAAAGAAACGATACCAAACTAAAAATGACGTAAAACGGATAAAACCATGGAAAGGTTTAATATATTATTACGTATCAGTACCGGGTATCTTATTGCAACGTCAGCCAACCATAAACACAGGTAAATAAACACCCGATAATCCTGGAACGCCGAATTTCCGATTTGCACGTGCTCCTCAACAAAGACAACTTCCTACACATGTACAAATCGGAAAACCGGTTTATTGTACTGGTATTGCATTACCATCGAGGAAAAACACCTTACATACCCATTGTTACCTCTAACAAAATGCCTAGGCTAAACCGCAATCAGAGAATGCGTGCCATTGGCATGATTGACGGCGGTTTACGTCAGCGTGACGACGCAAATCGACTCGGGGTTACGCGGATCACGATAACACGTCTACTTCGACGTTATCGAACACATGGATCGGTGGACGACCGTCCAAGATCTGGTCGACCACGTGTGACGACGCGTGAACAGGACCGTCACATTCGGACGTCACATTTACGTGACCGGTTCCTACCTGCTACGCACACAGCTGCCGTTACTCCTGGGATGACCAACAATCGCATCAGTGCACAAACAGTCAGGAACCGGCTCGGTGAACGTGGCATTCGTGCCTATCGGCCATACGTTGGACCCATCCTGACACGACGTCACCGTGACGTACGGCGGGAATGGACGACGGAACGTGCTTGCTGGACTCGGTTACAGTGGAATTCGGTGATGTTTAGCGATGAATCGCGGTTCTGTTTGCGTCGAGCGGATGGCAGAGAGCGGGTATATCGCAGACACGGTGAAAGTTACGCAGACGCATGTGTACGTCAGGTCGATCTGTTCGGGGGCGGAAGCGTTATGGCGTGGGGCGGTATCACCTTCGGCAGTAGCACTGAACTGTTAGTGGTGGACGGGAACCTAAACGCCCAGCGGTATTGTGATGAGATCCTTGCGCCATGTGTTGTGCCGTTCTTTAACGCCAACAGAAACGTCACACTGTTCCAACAGGACAACGCCAGGTGTCATACTGCTCGGATTTCCACCACATTATTGGAGCAGAACAATATTGAAACCCTGCCGTGGCCTGCTTTGTCACCAGACTTGTCACCCATAGAACATGTGTGGGAGACGTTAGACCGCCGCGTCAGACGACGTCAGCCGGTAACGTTAAACCAACTGAGGGATGTTTTGCGTCAGGAGTGGTCAAATATTGACCAGCAAGAGATTCAGACACTCTTCCGTTCGATGCGACGGCGGTGCATTGCAGTGAGAGACGCAAATGGTGCCCATACTCGGTATTGACGTCTGTGTGAAAACTCCATTAGACCCCTGTCCGACGAATTACGTCATCACGCAGCAGACAGTTTCGGAGGCTCATTATGATTTATGTGCTCCTCTTTCAAACATGTTGGACTATCATCTTATGAATTTTCAAAGAATTTTCTTAATAAATGTTGAAATTATAGACACATAAACACCAGGTATCGTTTCTTTTTTGACTCCATATATAATCGTACACTATAAATATTGTTTTATTGTCATTTAATGCAATGCTATCCGAAATGATTATACAGAAAATCATTGCATAACGAGCTGTAAAAATATATAGCTAATATGATGATATGAATATTGATATTATCTAGCTATTAATGTGTTCCAAATACTGTAGAATACTGGTGACCGATTAGCAATCCTGCTCCAAATACTGTAGAATACTGGTGACCGATTAGCAATCCTGTTCCAAATACTGTAGAATACTGGTGACCGATTAGCAATGTTGTTCCAAATACTGTAGAATACTGGTGACCGATTTGCAATTGTGCTCCAAATACTGTAGAATACTGGTGACCGATTTGCAATTGTGTTCCAAATACTGTAGAATACTGGTGACCGATTTGCAATTGTGTTCCAAATACTGTAGAATACTGGTGACCGATTTGCAATTGTGCTCCAAATACTGTAGAATACTGGTGACCGATTTGCAATTGTGTTCCAAATACTGTAAAACACCGGGTTAGCGATTAACAATTTTGTTCCAAATACTGTAAAACACCGGGTGAGCGATTAGCAATTTTGTTCCAAATACTGTAAAACACCGGGTGACCGATTAGCAATTTTGTTCCAAATACTGTAGAATACTGGTGACCGATTAGCAATCCTGCTCCAAATACTGTAGAATACTGGTGACCGATTAGCAATCCTGTTCCAAATACTGTAGAATACTGGTGACCGATTAGCAATCCTGCTCCAAATACTGTAGAATACTGGTGACCGATTAGCAATCCTGTTCCAAATACTGTAGAATACTGGTGACCGATTAGCAATCCTGTTCCAAATACTGTAGAATACTGGTGACCGATTAGCAATCCTGTTCCAAATACCGTAGAATACTGGTGACCGATTAGCAATCCTGTTCCAAATACTGTAGAATACTGGTGACCGATTAGCAATCCTGTTCCAAATACTGTAGAATACTGGTGACCGATTAGCAATCCTGTTCCAAATACTGTAGAATACTGGTGACCGATTAGCAATGTTGTTCCAAATACTGTAGAATACTGGTGACCGATTAGCAATCCTGTTCCAAATACTGTAGAATACTGGTGACCGATTAGCAATCCTGTTCCAAATACTGTAGAATACTGGTGACCGATTAGCAATTGTGCTCCAAATACTGTAGAATACTGGTGACCGATTAGCAATTGTGCTCCAAATACTGTAGAATACTGGTGACCGATTAGCAATGTTGTTCCAAATACTGTAGAATACTGGTGACCGATTTGCAATCTTGTTCCAAATACTGTAGAATACTGGTGACCGATTAGCAATCCTGTTCCAAATACTGTAGAATACTGGTGACCGATTAGCAATCCTGTTCCAAATACTGTAGAATACTGGTGACCGATTAGCAATTGTGCTCCAAATACTGTAGAATACTGGTGACCGATTAGCAATGTTGTTCCAAATACTGTAGAATACTGGTGACCGATTTGCAATTGTGCTCCAAATACTGTAGAATACTGGTGACCGATTTGCAATTGTGTTCCAAATACTGTAGAATACTGGTGACCGATTTGCAATTGTGCTCCAAATACTGTAGAATACTGGTGACCGATTTGCAATTGTGTTCCAAATACTGTAAAACACCGGGTTAGCGATTAACAATTTTGTTCCAAATACTGTAAAACACCGGGTGACCGATTAGCAATCTTGTTCCAAATACTGTAAAACACCGGGTGAGCGATTAGCAATTTTGTTCCAAATACTGTAAAACACCGGGTGACCGATTAGCAATTTTGTTCCAAATACTGTAAAACACCGGGTGACCGATTAGCAATTTTGTTCCAAATACTGTAGAATACTGGTGACCGATTTGCAATTTTGTTCCAAATACTGTAAAACACCGGATGAGCGATTAGCAATTGTGTTCCAAATACTGTAAAACACCGGGTGACCGATTAGCAATTGTGCTCCAAATACTGTAAAACACCGGGTGACCGATTAGCAATTGTGCTCCAAATACTGTAAAACACCAGGTGACCGATTAGCAATCTTGTTCCAAATATTGTAAAACACCGGGTTAGCGATTAACAATTTTGTTCCAAATACTGTAAAACACCGGGTGAGCGATCAGCAATTTTGTTCCAAATACTGTAAAACACCGGGTGACCGATTAGCAATTTTGTTCCAAATACTGTAAAACACCGGGTGACCGATTAGCAATTTTGTTCCAAATACTGTAAAACACCGGGTGAGCGATTAGCAATTGTGTTCCAAATACTGTAAAACATCGGGTGACCGATTAGCAATTTTGTTCCAAATACTGTAAAACACCGGGTGACCGATTAGCAATTTTGTTCCAAATACTGTAAAACACCGGGTGAGCGATTAGCAAGTTTGTTCCAAATACTGTAAACGCCGGGTGACCGATTAGCAATTGTGTTCCAAATACTGTAAACATCAGGTGACCGATTAGCAAGTTTGTTCCAAATACTGTAAAACGCCGGGTGACCGATTAGCAATTGTGTTCCAAATACTGTAAAACACTGGGTGAGCGATTAGCAATTGTGTTCCAAATACTGTAAAATATCGGGTGACCGATTAGCAATTTTGTTTCAAATACTGTAACATACCGGGTAAGGTTTAGGAATTGTGTTCCAAATACTGTAAAACACCGGGTGACCGATTAGCAATTTTATTCCAAATACTGTAAAACACCAGGTGACCGATTAGCAATTTTGTTCCAAATACTGTAAAACACCCGGAGCGAGTAACAATTTTGTTCCAAATACTGTAAAACACCGTATGACCGATTAGCAATTTTGTTTCAAATACTCTAACACATCGGGTGACCGATTAGCAATTTTATTCCAAATACTGTAAAACACCAGGTGACCGATTAGCAATTTTGTTCCAATTACAGTAAAACACCGGGTGACCGATTAGCAATTTTGTTCCAAATACTGTAAAACGCCGGGTGAGCGATTAGCAAGTTTGTTCCAAATACTGTAAAACGCCGGGTGACCGATTAGCAAATGTGTTCCAAATACTGTAAAATATCGGGTGACCGATTAGCAATTTTGTTTCAAATACTGTAACATACCGGGTAAGCGTTTAGGAATTGTGTTCCAAATACTGTAAAACACCGGGTGACCGATTAGCAATTTTATTCCAAATACTGTAAAACACCAGGTGACCGATTAGCAATTTTGTTCCAAATACTGTAAAATACCCGGAGAGAGTAACAATTTTGTTCCAAATACTGTAAAACACCGTGTGACTGATTAGCAATTTTGTTTCAAATACTCTAAAACATCGGGTGACCGATTAGCAATTTTATTCCAAATACTGTAAAACACCAGGTGACCGATTAGCAATTTTGTTCCAATTACTGTAAAACACCGGGTGACCGATTAGCAATTTTGTTCCAAATACTGTAAAACACCCGGAGCGATTAGCAATTGTGTTCCAAATACTGTAAAGCACCGGGTGACCGATTAGCGATTTTGTTCCAAATACTGAAAACTCACCGTGTGACCGATTAGCAATTTTGTTGAGTGTAGATAATAATGGTGATGTTACCTCGCTAGGTTGATAATAAAGAAGATCAATCTATTTCACTAGACTAAGATGACGTATGCAGTCCAATACATAACACACATTTTAGTGACAACTGCTTCCGCTACTGGCATACAATTCTATTAACGAAATAAAGATCTCATCTATAGATGTAATGCAATATCTGCTACTTATGCCAAAGCACAAGATGGTATAACACAAAGACATTGTCAAATAGAAATCTGACCAGACCAGACATATTATTTCAAAACAACCATTATGCTAGAATCCAATGAGGACCAACATATGTATAACAAGATAGCGAAACGTGAAACAACAGTGTACAGACGGATCTGTATTCCAGTGGTAACACGCTGGACTGGTAACACAGGGATCGCAGGTTCGATCCCCCGTCTGGCCCTAATAAAATTAACAGTCTTTCAGATGGGACGTTAAACCGAGGTCTCGTGTCGGTGCTTTACACCGTACACGTACAAAAACCAGAGGAGATTCTGGAATGGGTCTCTGTCTGTATCATGCACTTTCCTCCAAAATCTAAAATGACTAATATCTTCAGGAGGCGTCGCTCATATGGGCAACCGGTAGCGACGATAAATAAACGTAAAACACACACAAAACAACAGTGTGTAGTGTCTACTGATTGACAATCCACACAAACATTATACAAGACAGCACACACGTGTAGACTATATTGCAAAACATTTGATTTTTAAAACATTTCCTGAACTATTAATTTCCTAGTAATGTTTCCTAGTATTGAAAAATATATAGTGAAATAGTATTTTGAATATGTCTTCAATATACAAATATAATATAGGATCTTACATGAGTGGTGATTTCATACCATATTTTATGAAACGAGTTTTGAGAATGTTGCTATAAAGCGAACCTTTTGGCTAGAGTCACTTACCAATGCGTTCCAGTTTTGTACAATCTTGTCATTTAACGCCTGTCTAAGTAAAGAAACATATCGATATTACCATCTTCTTGGGAAATCCAAGCATCTACACAATCAAGTGCACAAATAAACACAAATAAACACTTTAAGAGAGACATCGGTCAGTTACTGCCCATGAATACTTCCTTAGGTAGGTCATATTAAGTGTTTTCCTCTGTTTTTATCGTTGTTTCCTTTGCACAACACGCTAGCAATTGTATCCCACTATCGCTTCCAATGAGAATTAAATTACTATATATCCTACAGTATATGCAATGGGTATTTATTTGTAAAAGAATGTTATCAGTTAATTAACACGATTTTGATCAAATCACATTTATCATTCCGCAACATCTGGTTAGGGAACAACAGTAAAACCCAAGGATTCTAACTAAAAAAGACCTATTCACATTTGGGAATAAATCAGACTTTTATCTGCCAAGGGAGGTAATAGAAAATTAAGAGATGTCTCTTATTGTGAATGAACACCAACTTTTTAACGTGGTGAAGCTCAAAATCATTTTAGCATCTTATCTTATATAAAATAAACACATATTAATCGCACTCAGTTGGAGAATCTTCAACGAATTATATATTAAATATTATATTAAACATGTGTGTTGTTTTGAAAGTCAAGTTGTGTTGTTTTCTTAACCCCCAATAGCGTCTTACAAAACTGTAAAAGTTCAATAGATAAATAATTTGCAAAACCTAATAACCTCACAATATAGGGAGATTAACATTTCAAATAGTTCTTCTTACTAATGTGATGAGATATATCGGTACATTTATACATTTATTTATTTTGAATATTGTTTTCTGTGCTTGTCATGATAATGTTCTGTGTGCCATACAGATTAATCCAACACCATTGAATACAGTACCAAAATATGCAATTGTCAATGTTGTAATGATAAAGACATTGAAGATGAGTATCATTTTGTTTTAATGTGTCCATGTTACTCAGATTTATACGTCATGAATAAACTTATGTTCTGTTCTGTTCTATAAAAGCTTTAAACTGATATTTATGTTTAAAAGACGTCATGTTTTCTAAAACGGTTGCTACCATACAAATGTATTTGTTACAAAACAAGTTTTACCCAAGTTGTACAGTAATGAAATCCACCACTTTTTAACCTTTAACATACCAATCACAACTAAAGTCGCGTTTGCAAACAGCACAAAGCCAGATAATACGGCACATAACGTGCTGTCTGAATCTGATCAGGCTCTGTGCTGCTTGCTATTCGAATAGTGGAGCTAAACCACTTGTCGGAATAGCAAACAACATATATCCTGATCAGACGCGGCGCGGCGTTACACTATCTGGATCTGCTGTTTGCACCCGTCCAATGTATTCGACAGGTTAAGGGTTAACATTTTAATGTACCTGAATATTTTGACTAGTTTCGTTTTTCACATTCGGCTCTGATCGTACCTCCAATTCTTCGTAACACTTCATAACAGCAATGGAATTAATGCGCGTACACCACTTTTAGCATGTTTCCGTAATATTGTTGGCATAAAAAAACAAGTTCAGTTTTTTAACAGGAATATATAATATATAATATATAACAATTTCAATGTGTTAAAGCGACACTACATCAGTGAAATATCACATTTCTATAGAATGTTATTTCCTATTCTATTGTATTAGTATCCCACCCCCATATTTTCCTCAAGAGTATTTCAACTAATAAACAAACGTCGTATACGCGGTTTGTTGACATAACATTATAATGCAAATAGTGTCGACATCCATGCGGAATACATCGCGTGTATCTTGAATAACTCGATTTATGGTACAGATTTACCGTTATATCTCACATTTGTCTCTATGCATATTTATTTGTAGACTAATCTTAGTTGAATTATCGCTAGACGACAGTATCACGCGTTAAGCATTGACTCCGATAACAAACAAACGTCAATTCAGGAGCATGGATGACCGTTATAGGAAATCCTACTTTCACTTTTGAAAGGTTGTAGACCACAAAAGCACTATTTATTGATTCAATGTTAGTGTTCGAATGTATTCAGAAGAATTTGTAGTAGCAATGCATGTATACGTGAACAATGCATTTTACTTGCCTTTTTGCGATGTAATGTCACTTTAACATTTATAATAAAATACAGTATTACGTGATATGTAACTGCCTTGCGTAAATACCATCATCAGTGTAGCTTCCAATCCAAGCCATCTATTTATATATATGGAAGTCGTGATAGCGCGTTCGCTTCAGGTATGACATACCCTGACTACGCGCCCAGCTGGTAGCCGTTACGATTGTGCCCTTAGGCAAGGCATCTAATGTCCACATTGCCTCTTCTCTCCCCCTTCGTGACGATGGATTCCACCAGGAATGAGGTCTCGAGAGTGATTAATATAAGTTGTAAGAACTTGTATTGCAATCGAGCCAAAATAAATTTGCATAAATCTTAATATTTTGTATGTTATATTATGTCGAATGTTTGATTCTTGAACGAAAATATGGTTAGACTAAATCAGTACAACAACAATGCATTGTTCCATCAATCCAGTATTGTATAACGCTCACGTCTTATTCGCAGGAATAGTATTGGTTGCCTACAAGTTGTTCCATCAATCCAGTATTGTATAACGCTCACGTCTTATTCGCAGGAATAGTATTGGTTGCCTACAAGTTGTTCCATCAATCCAGTATTGTATAACGCTCACGTCTTATTCGCAGGAATAGTATTGGTTGCCTACAAGTTGTTCCATCAATCCAGTATTGTATAACGCTCACGTCTTATTCGCAGGAATAGTATTGGTTGCCTACAAGTTGTTCCATCAATCCAGTATTGTATAACGCTCACGTCTTATTCGCAGGAATAGTATTGGTTGCCTACAAGTTGTTCCATCAATCCAGTATTGTATAACGCTCACGTCTTATTCGCAGGAATAGTATTGGTTGCCTACAAGTTGTTCCATCAATCCAGTATTGTATAACGCTCACGTCTTATTCGCAGCAATAGTATTGGTTGCCTACAAGTTGCTTTGGGGTCAAATTGTAATTTACTGTATACCGTCTCCGTAGCCCAGTGGTTAAGGCGTCCGCCTACGGAGCGGGAGGTCGAAGGTTCGAATCTAGTCAGGGGTTCTTTCTTATATGGCCGATTGGTGAGCCGCCAGCTAGTTAAATAATGGTTACCGATTGCCTACCAGCCTGACGTCTGGCATACAAACAGAGGATTCGGGAACTACTGATGTTCATAAAAAATAGGTGTCTCATAAGTCAGAAATGGCTGACACTAGAGGTGACACTATAATAAACAAACACTTTATTTACTTTTATATACTGAGTCAAAAAAGAAACGATACCAAACTAAAAATGACGTAAAACCATAGAAAGGTTTAATATATTATTACGTATAAGTACCGGGTATCTTATTGCAGCGTCAGCCAACCATAAACACAGGTAAATAAACACCCGATAATCCTGGAACGCCGAATTTCCGATTTGCAAGTGCTCCTCAACAAAGCCAACTTCCTACACATGTACAAATCGGAAAACCGGTTTATTGTACTGGTATTGCATTATCATCGAGGAAAAACACCTTACATACCCATTGTTACCTCTAACAAAATGCCTAGGCTAAACCGCAATCAGAGAATGCGTGCCATTGGCATGATTGACGGCGGTTTATGTCAGCGTGACGTCGTAAATCGACTCGGGGTTACGCGGATCACGATAACACGTCTACTTCGACGTTATCGAACACATGGATCGGTGGACGACCGTCCAAGATCTGGTCGACCACGTGTGACGACGCGTGAACAGGACCGTCACATTCGGACGTCACATTTACGTGACCGGTTCCTACCTGCTACGCACACAGCTGCCGTTACTCCTGGGATGACCAACAATCGTATCAGTGCACAAACAGTCAGGAACCGGCTCGGTGAACGTGGCATTCCTGCCTATCGGCCATACGTTGGACCCATCCTGACACGACGTCACCATGACGTACGGCGGGAATGGACGACGGAACGTGCTCGCTGGACTCGGTTACAGTGGAATTCGGTGATGTTTAGCGATGAATCACGGTTCTGTTTGCGTCGAGCGGATGGCAGAGAGCGGGTATATCGCAGACGCGGTGAACGTTACGCCGACGCATGTGTATGTCAGGTCGATCTGTTCGGGGGCGGAAGCGTTATGGCGTGGGGCGGTATCACCTTCGGCAGTCGCACTGAACTGTTAGTGGTGGACGGGAACCTAAACGCCCAGCGGTACTGTGATGAGATCCTTGTGCCAGTTATTGTGCCGTTCTTTAACGCCAACAGAAACGTCACACTGTTCCAACAGGACAACGCCAGGTGTCATACTGCTCGGATTTCCACCACATTATTGGAGCAGAACAATATTGAAACCCTGCCGTGGCCTGCTTTGTCACCAGACTTGTCACCCATAGAACATTTGTGGGATACGTTAGACCGCCGCGTCAGACGACGTCAGCCGGTAACGTTAAACCAACTGAGGGATGTTTTGCGTCAGGAGTGGACAAATATTGACCAGCAAGAGATTCAGACACTCTTCCGTTCGATGCGACGGCGGTGCATTGCAGTGAGAGACGCAAATGGTGCCCATACTCGGTATTGACGTCTGTGTGAAAACTCCATTAGACCCCTGTCCGACGAATTACGTCATCACGCAGCAGACAGTTTCGGAGGCTCATTATGCTTTATGTGCTCCTCTTTCAAACATGTTGGACTATCATCTTATGAATTTTCAAAGAATTTTCTTAATAAATGTTGAAATTATAGACACATAAACACCAGGTATCGTTTCTTTTTTGACTCAGTATATATACACGCTTACTGGGAAAATACACTCTCATTACATGTTCAGTGGTTACACTTTTACACAACACTTCAAGGCAGCATAGATAACAGATACAAGCAATATAAATACAAACTTATTAACAATATCTTACCAACAGTTATTCAAATGGAAATTAACAAATTCTCCAAACTGTTAGTTATGTAACCGTGTTGATACATATGAACATTTTTTCATATCTTGCAACAGCGTGGTACCTTTTTGGCAAACAATTATGCATATACTAAGACAATTTGGAATAAATAGGAATTTTAAGAGACTATCTGCAATTGTGCTAGGTTACAAGATAGATTATTTTGAATATCGGGATATCAATTTGTTGTTCACCATAATTGGGTTTTCTATATACAAGTCTTATATTATCAGTGAAAACAGACGGAAATATGTTGATACAATGAAAATAATGAAAAGTGAAATAACAATTATGAATTAATATTCTAAACGTAACAAAAATACTTTGTTCTTTAGGAAAATTGAAAATATTTTGAAATCTTAATTCAATTCATATATATATCTATGTATGCATTTAGTATTATAATGTACATTGCTTTTGAATGTATGATTATTGTGTTAATACATGTGTGTATTGTTCTGTAAATATTTGTAAATCATGAACTGAATAAACCTTAAAAAGTGAAGAAAAAAAGCAACATAAGTGTGTAATACAATACTACAGTGTACAGCATACATGTGTGTTAAATAATTGGGCGTAATTTTTGCTAAATAGTATAACTGCCCTTTGTTTAAAATTAACTGTGAATGATTAACTTCATTCACTTACGAGTTAGGGTCGAAGTATTACAAAATGTACATAATCTGTTGCGATTATACATACTATGTTATGTATATTAAAATATATGTTTATTTCTGTTCTTTGGTCGAGTGCCAACTCTACTGAACGCGATGGCTGAGTAAATCTGCTGAACGCGATGGCCGAGTGCCAAATCTACTGAACGCGATGGCTGAGTAAATCTGCTGAACGCGATGGCCGAGTGCCAAATCTGCTGAACGCGATGGCCGAGTGCCAAATCTACTGAACGCGATGGCCAAGTGCCAAATCTGCTGAACGCGATGGCCGAGTGCCAAATCTGCTGAACGCGATGGCCGAGTGCCAAATCTACTGAACGCGATGGCCGAGTGCCAAATCTGCTGAACGCGATGGCCGAGTGCCAAATCTGCTGAACGTGATGGCCGAGAGCCCAAATCTGCAAAACACGATGGCCAAGAGCCCACATCTGCTTAACGCGATGGCTGAGTGCCCTAATTTGCTTAACGCGACGGCCGAGAGCCAAAATCTGATTAAGCGATGGCCAAGAGCCCAAGTCTGCATAACGCGATGGCCGAGTGCCCAAATCTGCTTAACGCGATGGCGGAGAGCCAAAATCTGATTAACGCGATGGCCGAGAGCCCAAATCTGATTAACGCGATGGCCAAGAGCCCAAGTCTGCATAACGCGATGGCCGAGTGCCCAAATCTGCTTAACGCGATGGCCGAGTGCCAAATCTGTTGAACGCGATGAAAGTGCCCAAATCTGTTTAACGCGAAGTGCCGAAATCTGCTTAACACGAAGTGCCAAATCTGCTTAACACGAAGTGCCAAATCTGCTTAACACGAAGTGCCAAATCTGCTTAACACGAATTGCCCAAATCTGCTTAACGCGAAGTGCCCAAATCTGCTTAACGCGATGACCGAGTGCCCAAATCTGCTTAACGCGATGGCCGAGTGCCCAAATCTGCTTAACGCGATGGCTAAGAGCCCAAATCTGATTAACGCGATGGCCAAGAGCCCAAGTCTGATTAACATGATGTGCCTAAATCTGCTTAACGCGATGGCCAAGAGCCCAAATCTGCTTAACGCGATAGCTGAGTGTCCAAATCTGCATAACGCGATGGCGAAGAGCCCAAATCTGATTAACATGATGTGCCCGCCCAAATCTGCATAACGCGATGGCGAAGAGCCCAAATCGGATTAACGCGATGACCGAGAGCCCAAAAATGCTTAACGCGATTGCCTAGTGCCCAAATCTGCTTAACGCGATGGTCAAGAGCCCAACTCTGATTAACGCGATGGCCAAGAGCCCAAATCTGATTAACATGATGTGCCCAAATCTGCATGACGCGATGGCGAAGAGCCCAAACCGGATTAACGCGATGACCGAGAGCCCAAATCAGCTGAACGCGATAGCTGAGTGCCCAAATCTGCTGAACGCGATGGCGAAGAGCCCAAATCTGATTAACGCGCAGGCCAAGAGCCCAAATCTTATTAACGCGATGGCCGAGAGCCCAAATCTGCTTAACGCGATGGCTGAGTGCCCTAATCTGCTTAACGCGATGGCCGAGAGCCCACATCTGCTTAACGCGATGGCTGAGTGCCCTAATTTGCTTAACGCGATGGCCGAGAGCCCAAATCTGATTAACGCGATGGCCAAGAGCCCAAGTCTGCTTAAAGCGTTGGCCGAGAGCCCAAATCTGATTAACGCGATGGCCGAGAGTCCAAATCTGCTTAACGCGATAGCCGAGAGCCCAAATCTGCTTAACGCGATGGCTGAGTGCCCTAATTTGCTTAACGCGATGGCCGAGAGCCCAAATCTGCTTAACGCGATGGCTGAGTGCCCTAATCTGCTTAACGCGATGGCCGAGAGCCCACATCTGCTTAACGCGATGGCTGAGTGCCCTAATTTGCTTAACGCGATGGCCGAGAGCCCAAATCTGATTAACGCGATGGCCAAGAGCCCAAGTCTGCTTAAAGCGTTGGCCGAGAGCCCAAATCTGATTAACGCGATGGCCGAGAGTCCAAATCTGCTTAACGCGATAGCCGAGAGCCCAAATCTGCTTAACGCGATGGCTGAGTGCCCTAATTTGCTTAACGCGATGGCCGAGAGCCCAAATCTGCTTAACGCGATGGCTGAGTGCCCTAATCTGCTTAACGCGATGGCCGAGAGCCCACATCTGCTTAACGCGATGGCTGAGTGCCCTAATTTGCTTAACGCGATGGCCGAGTGCCAAATCTGTTGAACGCGATGACCGAGTGCTGAATCTGCTGAACTAGAAGTGCCCAAATCTGCTTAACGGGAAGTGCCCAAATCTGCTTAACGCGAAGTGCCCAAATCTGCTTAACACGAAGTACCCAAGTCTGCTTAACGGGAAGTGCCCAAATCTGCTTAACGCGAAGTGCCCAAATCTGCTTAACACGAAGTACCCAAATCTGCTTAACACGAAGTACCCAAATCTGCTTAACACGAAGTACCCAAATCTGCTTAACGCGAAGTACCCAAATCTGCTTAACACGAAGTACCCAAATCTGCTTAACACGAAGTACCCAAATCTGCTTAACACGAAGTGCCCAAATCTGCTTAACGCGATAGCCGATAGCCCAAATCTGATTAACGCGATGGCCAAGAGCCCAAATCTGATTAACGCGATGGCCAAGAGCCCATATCTGATTAACGCGATGGCCGAGAGCCCAAATCTGCTTAACGCGATAGCCGAGAGCCCAAATCTGATTAACGCGATGGCCGAGAGCCCAAATCTGCTTAACGCGATGGCCGAGAGCCCAAGTCTGCTTAACGCGATGGCCGAGTGCCCAAGTCTGCTTAACGCGATGGTAGAGTGCCCAAGTCTGCTTAACGCGACGGCCGAGAGCCCTAATCTGCTTAACGCGATGGCCTTTGTTTAAAATTAACTGTGAATAGGGTTAACTTCAATCACTTACGAGTTAGGGTCGAAGTATTACAAAATGTACATAATCTGTTGCGATTATACATACTGTGTTATGTATTTTAAAATAGATGTTTATTTCTGTTGATTAATGAATATGTATATAATTGTAAAATATTTCACCGATGTAAATGTTCTGATAATTTATATGTAACATGTTTGTATGCTCCTCAATATTGGAGGATAAAATGTCCGTGTTTACTTTTAATGTATATAGCCTACATTATGATTAGAATAGATTAGAAACCTGTATCATTTTTGTCGTGGAAACTGTGATTTATGATTTCTGATTTATTTGTATTCATAAGCTTCGGGAAATGTAAACGTGACAAAGAACGCATTCATGAACGCACACACCAGGTGGCATACAATAGGTGTTGTCTTTCGATATTTAAAATGAAAAAGAAACACAACACAGCTGCCGTGCTGGGGTGTTCTGTCGGAGAGCCATACGCTATACATAGCATTGTGTTTGGATTATAAAATAATACAACTGGAGAATATCACTCGGAGAGATGTGGGTGAAGGCATAAGTGAGAAATGTACTGTCATTGTACTTCCGGCGGTGAACAGTGTACTGCTTGTAGTGGGTAGTGTACTGCTGGTAGTGGGTAGTGTACTGCTGGTAGTGAGCAGTGTATTGCTGGTAGTGGGTAGTGTACTGCTGGTAGTGGGTAGTGTACTGCTGGTAGTGGGTAGTGTACTGGTGGTAGTGGGTAGTGTACTGCTGGTAGTGGGTAGTGTACTGCTGGTAGTGGGCAGTGTACTGCTGGTAGTGGGTAGTGTACTGCTGGTAGTGGACAGTGTACTGCTGGTAGTGGGCAGTGTACTGCTGGTAGTGGGCAGTGTACTGCTGGTAGTGGGTAGTGTACTGCTGGTAGTGGGTAGTGTACTGCTGTACTGCTGGTAGTGGGTAGTGTACTGCTGGTAGTGGGTAGTGTACTGCTGGTAGTGGGTAGTGTACTGCTGGTAGTGGGTAGTGTACTGCTGGTAGCGAGCAGTGTACTGCTGGTAGTGAGTAGTGTGCTGCTGGTATTGAGCAGTGTACTGCTGGTAGTGAGTAGTGTGCTGCTTGTAGTGAGTAGTGTACTGCTGGTAGTGGGTAGTGTACTGCCGGTAGTGAGCAGTGTACTGTTGGCAGTGAGTGGTGTACTGCTGGTAGTGAGTAGTGTACTGCTGGTAGTGAGTAGTGTACTGCTGGTAGTGAGTAGTGTACTGCTGGTAGTGGGCAGTGTACTGCTGGTAGTGGGTAGTGTACTGCTGGTAGTGTACAGTGTACTGCTGGTAGTGGACAGTGTACTGCTGGTAGTGGACAATGTACTGCTGGTAGTGGGCAGTGTACTGCTGGTAGTGAGTAGTGTACTGCTGGTAGTGAGCAGTGTACTTCTGGTAGTGGACAGTGTACTGCTGGTAGTGAGTAGTGTACTGCTGGTAGTGAGTAGTGTACTGCTGGTAGTGAGCAGTGTACTTCTGGTAGTGGACAGTGTACTGCTGGTAGTGAGTAGTGTACTGCTGGTAGTGGGTAGTGTACTGCTGGTAGTGTACAGTGTACTGCTGGTAGTGGGCAGTGTACTGCTGGTAGTGGGTAGTGTACTGCTGGTAGTGGGCAGTGTACTGCTGATAGTGGGCAGTGTACTGCTGGTAGTGAGCAGTGTACTGCTGGTAGTGAGTAGTGTACTGCTGGTAGTGGGTAGTGTACTGCTGGTAGTGGGCAGTGTACTGCTGGTCGTGGGTAGTGTACTGCTGGTAGTGGGTAGTGTACTGCTGGTAGTGGGCAGTGTACTGCTGGTAGTGGGTAGTGTACTGCTGGTAGTGGGCAGTGTACTGCTCGTAGTGGGTAGTGTAATGCTTGTAGTGGGCAGTGTACTGCTGGTAGTGGACAGTGTACTGCTGGTAGTGGGTAGTGTACTGCTGGTAGTGGGTAGTGTACTGCTGGTAGTGGTTGTGTACTGCTGGTAGTGAGCAGTGTACTGCTGGTAGTGAGCAGTGTACTGCTGGTAGTGAGTAGTGTACTGCTGGTAGTGGGTAGTGTCCTGCTGGTAGTGGGCAGTGTACTGCTGGTAGTGGGTAGTGTACTGCTGGTAGTGGACAGTGTACTGCTGGTAGTGGGCAGTGTACTGCTGGTAGTGGGCAGTGTACTGCTGGTAGTGGGTAGTGTACTGCTGGTAGTGGGTAGTGTACTGCTGTACTGCTGGTAGTGGGTAGTGTACTGCTGGTAGTGGGTAGTGTACTGCTGGTAGTGGGTAGTGTACTGCTGGTAGTGGGTAGTGTACTGCTGGTAGTGGGTAGTGTACTGCTGGTAGTGAGTAGTGTACTGCTGGTAGTGGGTAGTGTACTGCTGGTAGTGAGTAGTGTACTGCTGGTAGTGGACAGTGTACTGCTGGTAGTGGGTAGTGTACTGCTGGTAGTGGGTAGTGTACTGCTGGTAGTGGACAGTGTACTGCTGGTAGTGGGTAGTGTACTGCTGGTAGTGGGTAGTGTAATGCTGGTAGTGGGCAGTGTACTGCTGGTAGTGGGTAGTGTACTGCTGGTAGTGGGCAGTGTACTGCTGGTAGTGGGCAGTGTACTGCTGGTAGTGGGTAGTGTACTGCTGGTAGTGAGTAGTGTACTGCTGGTAGTGGGTAGTGTACTGCTGGTAGTGAGTAGTGTACTGCTGGTAGTGGGTAGTGTACTGCTGGTAGTGGGTAGTGTACTGCTGGTAGTGGACAGTGTACTGCTGGTAGTGGGTAGTGTACTGCTGGTAGTGGGTAGTGTACTGCTGGTAGTGGGCAGTGTACTGCTGGTAGTGGGTAGTGTACTGCTGGTAGTGGGCAGTGTACTGCTGGTAGTGGGTAGTGTACTGCTGGTAGTGGGTAGTGTACTGCTGGTAGTGGGTAGTGTACTGCTGGTAGTGGACAGTGTACTGCTGGTAGTGGGTAGTGTACTGCTGGTAGTGGGTAGTGTACTGCTGGTAGTGGGCAGTGTACTGCTGGTAGTGGGTAGTGTACTGCTGGTAGTGGGCAGTGTACTGCTGGTAGTGGGTAGTGTACTGCTGGTAGTGGGTAGTGTACTGCTGGTAGTGGGCAGTGTACTGCTGGTAGTGGGTAGTGTACTGCTGGTAGTGGGTAGTGTACTGCTGGTAGTGGGTAGTGTACTGCTGGTAGTGGGTAGTGTACTGCTGGTAGTGATGTACTGCTGGTAGTGGGAGTGTACTGCTGGGTGGGAGTGTACTGCTGGTAGTGGGCAGTGTACTGCTGGTAGTGGGTAGTGTACTGCTGGTAGTGGGTAGTGTACTGCTGGTAGTGGGTAGTGTACTGCTGGTAGTGGGTAGTGTACTGCTGGTAGTGGGTAGTGTACTGCTGGTAGTGGGTAGTGTACTGCTGGTAGTGGGCAGTGTACTGCTGGTAGTGGGTAGTGTACTGCTGGTAGTGGGTAGTGTACTGCTGGTAGTGGGTAGTGTACTGCTGGTAGTGGGTAGTGTACTGCTGGTAGTGGGCAGTGTACTGCTGGTAGTGGGTAGTGTACTGCTGGTAGTGGGTAGTGTACTGCTGGTAGTGGGTAGTGTACTGCTGGTAGTGGGCAGTGTACTGCTGGTAGTGGGTAGTGTACTGCTGGTAGTGGGTAGTGTACTGCTGGTAGTGGGCAGTGTACTGCTGGTAGTGGGTAGTGTACTGCTGGTAGTGGACAGTGTACTGCTGGTAGTGGGTAGTGTACTGCTGGTAGTGGGTAGTGTACTGCTGGTAGTGGGCAGTGTACTGCTGGTAGTGGGTAGTGTACTGCTGGTAGTGGGTAGTGTACTGCTGGTAGTGGGTAGTGTACTGCTGGTAGTGGGTAGTGTATTGCTGGTAGTGGACATTGTACTGCTGGTAGTGGACAGTGTACTGCTGGTAGTGGGTAGTGTACTGCTGGTAGTGGACATTGTACTGCTGGTAGTGGACAGTGTACTGCTTGTAGTGGGTAGTGTACTGCTGGTAGTGAGTAGTGTACTGGTGGTAGTGGGTAGTGTACTGCTGGTAGTGGGTAGTGTACTGCTGGTAGTGGGCAGTGTACTGCTGGTAATGAGTAGTGTACTGCTGGTAGTGGGTAGTGTACTGCTGGTAGTGGGTAGTGTACTGCTGGTAGTGGGTAGTGTACTGCTGGTAGTGGGTAGTGTACTGCTGGTAGTGGGTAGTGTACTGCTGGTAATGAGTAGTGTACTGCTGGTAGTGGGCAGTGTACTGCTGGTAGTGGGCAGTGTACTGCTGGCAGTGAGTGGTGTACTGCTGGTATTGGGTAGTGTACTGCTGGTATTGGGTAGTGTACTGCTGGTAGTGAGTAGTGTACTGCTGGTAGTGGGTAGTGTACTGCTGGTAGTGAGTAGTGTACTGCTGGTAGTGGGTAGTGTACTGCTGGTAGTGGGTAGTGTACTGCTGGTAGTGGACAGTGTACTGCTGGTAGTGGGTAGTGTACTGGTGGCAGTGAGCAGTGTATTGCTGGCAGTGAGTAGTGTACTGCTGGTAGTGGGCAGTGTACTGCTGGTAGTGAGTTGTGTACAGCTGGTAGTGGGCAGTGTACTGCTGGTAATGAGTAGTGTACTGCTGGTAGTGAGCAATGTACTGCTGGTAGTGGGCAGTGTACTGCTGGTAGTGGGTAGTGTACTGCTGGTAGTGAGCAGTGTACTGCTGGTAGTGGGCAGTTTACTGCTGGTAGTGGGCAATGTACTGCTGGTAGTGGGTAGTGTATTGCTGGTAGTGGGCAGTGTACTGCTGGTAGTGGGCAGTGTACTGCTGGTAGTGGGCAGTGTACTGCTGGTAGTGGGCAGTGTACTGCTGGTAGTGGACAGTGTACTGCTGGTAGTGGGTAGTGTACTGCTGGTAGTGGGTAGTGTACTGCTGGTAGTGGGTAGTGTACTGCTGGTAGTGGGTAGTGTACTGCTGGTAGTGGGCAGTGTACTGCTGGTAGTGGGTAGTGTACTGCTGGTAGTGGGCAGTGTACTGCTGGTAGTGGGCAGTGTACTGCTGGTA
This sequence comes from Archivesica marissinica, assembly GCA_014843695.1. Lineage (NCBI taxonomy): Eukaryota > Metazoa > Mollusca > Bivalvia > Venerida > Vesicomyidae > Archivesica > Archivesica marissinica. The sequence goes on along the minus strand of CM026394.1, from coordinate 21,122,077 downwards.
GTGGGCAGTGTACTGCTGGTAGTGGACAGTGTACTGCTGGTAGTGGGTAGTGTACTGCTGGTAGTGGGCAGTGTACTGCTGGTAGTGGGTAGTGTACTGCTGGTAGTGGACAGTGTACTGCTGGTAGTGGGTAGTGTACTGCTGGTAGTGGGCAGTGTACTGCTGGTAGTGGGTAGTGTACTGCTGGTAGTGGGTAGTGTACTGCTGGTAGTGGGTAGTGTACTGCTGGTAGTGGGCAGTGTACTGCTGGTAGTGGGCAGTGTACTGCTGGTAGTGGGTAGTGTACTGCTGGTATTGAGCAGTGTACTGCTGGTAGTGGGTAGTGTACTGCTGGTAGTGGGCAGTGTACTGCTGGTAGTGGGCAGTGTACTGCTGGTAGTGGGTAGTGTACTGCTGGTAGTGGGCAGTGTACTGCTGGTAGTGAGTAATGTACTGTTGGCAGTGAGTGGTGTACTGCTGGTAGTGAGTAGTGTACTGCTGGTAGTGAGTAGTGTACTGCTGGTAGTGAGTAGTGTACTACTGGTAGTTGGCAGTGTACTGCTGGTAGTGAGTAGTGTACTGCTGGTAGTGAGTAGTGTACTGCTGGTAGTTGGCAGTGTACTGCTGGTAGTGAGTAGTGTACTGTTGGTAGTGGGTAGTGTACTGCTGGTAGTGGGTAGTGTACTGCTGGTAGTGAGCAGTGTACTGTTGGTAGTGGGTAGTGTACTGCTGGTAGTGGGCAATGTACTGCTGGTAGTGAGCAGTGTACTGCTGGTAGTGGGTAGTGTACAGTGTACTGCTGGTAGTGGGTAGTGTACTGTTGGTAGTGAGCAGTGTATTGCTGGTAGTGGGTAGTGTACTGCTGGTAGTGGGTAGTGTATTGCTGGTAGTGGGCAGTGTACTGCTGGTAGTGAGTAATGTACTGTTGGCAGTGAGTGGTGTACTGCTGGTAGTGAGTAGTGTACTGCTGGTAGTGAGTAGTGTACTGCTGGTAGTGAGTAGTGTACTGCTGGTAGTTGGCAGTGTACTGCTGGTAGTGGGTAGTGTACTGCTGGTAGTGAGTAGTGTACTGCTGGTAGTGGGCAGTGTACTGCTGGTAGTGGGTAGTGTACTGCTGGTAGTGGGTAGTGTACTGCTGGTAGTGGGTAGTGTACTGCTGGTAGTGGACAGTGTACTGCTGGTAGTGGGTAGTGTACTGCTGGTAGTGGGTAGTGTACTGCTGGTAGTGGGTAGTGTACTGCTGGTAGTGGGTAGTGTACTGCTGGTAGTGGGTAGTGTACTGCTGGTAGTGAGCAGTGTACTGCTGGTAGTGGGTAGTGTACTGCTGGTAGTGGGCAGTGTACTGCTGGTAGTGAGCAGTGTACTGCTGGTAGTGGGTAGTGTACAGTGTACTGCTGGTAGTGGGTAGTGTACTGCTGGTAGTGAGCAGTGTACTGCTGGTAGTGGGTAGTGTACTGCTGGTAGTGGGTAGTGTACTGCTGGTAGTGAGCAGTGTACTGCTGGTAGTGGGTAGTGTACTGCTGGTAGTGGGCAGTGTACTGCTGGTAGTGGGTAGTGTACTGCTGGTAGTGAGCAGTGTACTGCTGGTAGTGGGTAGTGTACTGCTGGTAGTGAGCAGTGTACTGCTGGTAGTGAGCAGTGTACTGCTGGTAGTGGGTAGTGTACTGCTGGTAGTGAGCAGTGTACTGCTGGTAGTGGGTCGTGTACTGCTGGTGGTAGTGAGCAGTGTACTGCTGGTAGTGGGTCGTGTACTGCTGGTAGTGAGCAGTGTACTGCTGGTAGTGGGTCGTGTACTGCTGGTAGTGAGCAGTGTACTGCTGGTAGTGGGCAGTGTACTGCTGGTAGTGGGTCGTGTACTGCTGGTAGTGGGTCGTGTACTGCTGGTAGTGAGCAGTGTACTGCTGGTAGTGAGCAGTGTACTGCTGGTAGTGGGTAGTGTACTGCTGGTAGTGGGTAGCTCATGGTGATTTCATACCATATTTTATGAAACAATATTCATAAAATATGCTATGAAATCACCAAGAGTGTAATATCCGTTTAATCACATTACCAAGGTAACCGTAAATTTGAAGAAAGAAATCCTTTTTCTGTTTGACAGTATATTATTTAGCCTTTTGAAGAAAAGAAATAATTGTTCTGTTTGACAGTATATGTTTTAGCCTTATAACATCCGTAAGCCGTTAAATACACCCTGTATCAAACATATTTCCGCAAATAATCGACACAATATTTGTAAGTGTACCACTGGTGCATATTTAGCATTTTATTGAAGATAAGCAGGTGCTTTTCAACATTTTAATCATGAACAAAAACAACATATATATGTCAAGCGGTCAATGTCATGCCGCGACCAATCAGAATCCGTGCAGGTGTTATTACACGTGTGAACATATAAGAACATATATGATGGTTGTAATACACTGATTATAAGCAACGGTTATGTGATCGATAGATATACAGTATTTGAATTATTATCTGAGAATACTATGTCAATGTGTTGTTACTAGTTTATACACATTTATTTTAGTTCGATAGCGAATTAGCTGTTGCTATATTGCCGATTCAAATTAAAATTGATCTTATTTTATCTTATCTTAACAAGTTCTTATAACTTATATTAATAACTCTCGAGACCTCATTCGTGGTGGAATCCATCGCCTCGAGGGAGAGAGAGGAAGATGCGTGTGGAATTTAAATGCCTTGCCTAAGGGCACAATCGTAACGGATCCAGCGGGGCTCGAACTCCGAGCCTTTCGCACACATGCTGTTACTGCCACTGAATGCCTCCATATAGTATCTGCAAAACGCATATTAATATGCTATGCGTAAATAGGCGGAAGTATCGAATGTAGTCCTGCTAATTAATATAGTTCATCATTTTTCTCTTTGGTAAAAAAGTCATTTTCATGACAGTCAGTGTATAGTTTTTGTGTTTTTTGAGAAAGTATGTGACTTGAGAAAACTTCAGACTAGTTGATGTGTAGATGTGTAGATGTGATATAAGAAGTCAGGCACTTACACACTGAAGGTGCGGTATGCTGTAATATGTGGCGGAGGAATACAGTGTGTAAAAACAGTGACGTCATTCACAGGTAAACGGTGTCAATGTTTCATTGCATTTGTAATATTTTTGCTGTTTTTCAGTTTGATTTGAGTACCTCTTCACAGTGGATTAATATATGTAGAAATATTTTACTATGTATTTAATAGGGAATTTATTTGTTGTTTTACAACTTAAAGAGGAATTATATTATGTCTAAGAAGGAAGGTAGCTGGGAATTAAATATCCTCTTTCTCATATTATCGGGCATCTAACGCCGTAAAACGACGACCAGCAATACCAATGAAATCGTAGAAGTGTTCTTGTTATCTTGGCTAATAAACAAAACCTTCTATTTTATCTTGCACTATTAAACAGATAGCACGTGTTTATATATTATATTTGACATTGAAAGTTTAACCTTTGTGCTCTGTATCACACATACGTTTTGTCATAACGATATGGCATATGTCAGACTCCGATGACGGGAGTGGCGAAGATTCCAGCCAAGAAGAGGATTCTGATGCAATCGATCCGTGGTTATGTATCATTTACAAAGTATTTATTCAGTGTCAACCTGAATTGGAGGAGAATGTGAAAGACTACATGCTAACAGAAGGTGCTACGGAAAACCTTGCTAGGCGGACGGTATTCCGGAATATGAGATCCAAGTACAGGAAGAATATGGTAGATTTCATGTTAAAAGTGGAATGGATGCATGCCCTCCTACGCGATCCCGTTTATACTGCGATTAAGAAATCTGCAGCTGATCTAAAGATGATCGATGGCTACGATAAAGAGGAGACGTGGAAATATGCCATTAATCAGAGAAAGTACTTGTTCGAAACTGTTCTGAAACAATTCGAACTTCCAGACATAACTGCAGGCGGAGGTAAAGATATGAACACTGTCAGAAATTCTGATCATACACAGGAAGGAGGAGGAGGAGGGGCCGGAGGAGGAGGAGGAAGAGCAGACATAGAGACCGACGACACCAGCCTAACGGCGATGCAGCAGGCAGAAAGGTGGTCAAAGAGCGAAATCGACAGGATGATAAACCGCCCGAAAATAGTAATCATCGGCTTCAAATACAAGAACTATTAACACTAACAGGCTGGACAATTTGTGTTAAATGCTAGGATGAATAACTTTGACTGGAACTATCTGTATTTAGGTGCGTGTTTACCATGTGTAATAATAATGTTTCGGGTACGAATAAACGAACTTAATAATATACATGTATGAACTTGTGTTACCGTCTATAAAATGTACCCGCGTTTGAGCAGACGATACATGTGTATATAGTTATACATAAAGCAACATATAAAATGTTCATACACACGCTTATAGCCCTCGTTTTAACTCCTCGCTTACTGTTCTCAACTCCTCATTAACTCTTTCACCGCCCAATGTCGCATAAAAGCGACGTTGTAAATAGCAGAGAACCCGATCAAACAGAACAGAACGTGTCGTCTGATCAGGATATAGACTAATTGCTCTTCAGACAGTGGAGCTGTAGCACCTGTACGAATAGCAAACAACATCGATTATGATCAGACCCGGCGCTACACCGCGGCTGATCTGGATCTATGTTGTTTGTACATGCTCTGAATTTATTCGGCGCTGAAAGAGTTAAAGCATATCCACTCCTCAGAGTAAATTATGGCCATAAGACAATTTGATGAAATAACCGAAAATAACAACATTTTATGTAAAGTCACCACTGGTCAAGAAATGGCCGGAATGGTCATTTATCGATTCGGACATCGATAATTTGATGAAATAACCGAAAATAACAACATTTTATGTAAAGTCACCACTGGTCAAGAAATGGCCGGAATGGTCATTTATCGATTCGGACATCGATGCTTTGATTAAATAACCGAAACTAACAAAAATTTAACGTATAATGATTTAATAAAATATAATAATAAAAATAATTTGCCTGTACATTAATATTGCAACTGTGAAAAGACTTTCAAATCCATACACCATAGTCACAAAATAAATTAATATTTATAAAGTGTATTTTAATACATTTAAAATGATACCAATGTGCATTGCAATACATTTAAAATGATACCAAAGTGCATCGTAATACATTTAAAATGATACCAAAGTGCATCGTAATACATTTAAAATGATACCAAAGTGCATTGTAATACATTTAAAATGATACCAAAGTGCATTGTAATACATTTAAAATGATACCAAAGTGCATTGTAATACATTTAAAATGATACCAAAGTGCATTGTAATACATTTAAAATGATACCAAAGTGCATTGTAATACATTTAAAATGATACCAAAGTGCATTGTAATACATTTAAAATGATACCAAAGTGCATTGTAATACATTTAAAATGATACCAAAGTGCATTGTTTTTTGTGTGTTGTTTTTTGTGTGTCGTAATACATTTAAAATGATACCAAAGTGCATCGTAATACATTTAAAATGATACCAAAGTGCATCGTAATACATTTAAAATGATACCAAAGTGCATCGCAATACATTTAAAATGATACCAAAGTGCATACTAACAAATAACAATGAATTACGGTATTGCAATTACTAGTAATCGTAATCGTTATTTACATATCATCTACGTATTAAGAAAATCCTGGAATTGCAGTTTACAAAAGGTTGTATATACGTAAATAGACAGAAGTGCATCCGTCTAATCTGTCTAATCAACTATGTAGGAGTTTTCGGAAGTCATTTATAAACCATGCATTTGTACCGCGTCGTAATATAGACCTAAAGATAACAAGTATTTTAAACCTTTGTCTGCTGAGTAAATAAAATCACATTTGCAGACAAAATAGATCCAGATCAGCCCCCGCGTAACAATAATAATACGTAATAATGTCGAATGCTGCAGGTATGGTTCTTATTTGTAATTGGCGATAAAATGGCATGTGATATTATTTAAGATTTCAGTTCACGGTTACTCGTCGAATATAGGACACTAATTAGGCCTTCCATACATGTCTGTAACTACGCAGTAAATGGATCTACACTTGCGTCTTACGCTTCTGAAATTTAAGTTCTGAAGTCATTAATTAAGGACCGTTGAGTATTAAAAAAAACTCGTAAACATAGCAAGTATCCATATATTTAATCATAATAACAGCTACGACGACGACGATGGTGATGACGGAATTGATGCAACAGAATACAGCAGTGTAGAATTAAAAGATAATTGCAAGACGACTAGGAGATCATGTAACTTCTATTGGAGTATCTAAGGATAATAGTGAGCCATCAGTAATGGTCTAACAAGTCACCAGCACATATTAACTATAACGGAATATGAAACTGTATATTCTGTATGAACAGAATGGCTTTATGGTTTAATATTACTCCTGCACACACTTCATGAACGGGCTTGCGGACGGTCGGTGGTTTGTTTTTGGAGAGTTGAAGTTACACCGATGGCGTAGGTCATCAGGGGGATTCTACATATATTAGTGATGGGTGAAGATTCCGAATGCTCCTCCTCTGTGCAGTAGTTCAGACACGGACGGGCGCCCGGGTAGAACCACCGACCTTCCACAAGCCAGCTGAATAGCTTCATCACATGAAATGATTCGACACACACAGTGCATGTGTTTCGAATCTACAGTGATGATGGGCACTTGATTTGAAGCAAACGACCTCAACCACTGGACCACGGCTGCCCCATCGGAAAAGGTATTGTGCATTTCTTTCTTTCTTCTTTACCATATTAACAGTTTCATATTAGTAGCCCTATAGAATTGCCAGGTGTTCCTTTTGAATACGAATACAAAGAGAGGTATTAAGAATGCAATAGCATACCGCGTGCTTCCACTTAATATTCTTTAGAAACCGACTACGTATTTAGAACAACTTACTTCGACAGAAATCGAATTTCAAGGTTGAAAATGTAAATATGTCTAAATATAAACTGGAATGGCTTACATATCATCATTGTAAATACAGTATTTACAATAACATTACACGTATATATAGGTCACCTCATAAAAGTACAATGCCACTCCAACATGGAGTTATAAGAGTTGAACAAAATTATACACAATCATTTATCACAGTATATATGGGATAATGCTGCAATATCACTGATAATCGGATATTAAAAACTGCTCTACAACAATGATAAAACACTGAAAGGCAAACTAGGTACTATTGCACACTGATTAAGAATTGGTCATATGGAATCTAACTTCGCTTTGATCAGATCATAGCGATTATGATTAGCAGAGATATTTCAGACGAACTAAAACCAAGCTGCAGTTAGAGATACTAAGAAATAATGACATTGCAAAATAGTTTAGCACAAAAGACAGTAGTTTTCAACAGAATGGCCTTTGAGCCACAGGAAAATGTCAAATTTCAATAGGGTTGACCGATTGCGTTTTTTAAAATGTCCCACTAAAGGCACCCACCCCCTACTCTGAAGGTAATTTGCTGATGAATGTTGCACTGACACCAGCATTTATAATATGCTGTTTATTTGTCACCAACTAGTAAGCAAATATTCTAAAATATTACAAAATGCAGCTCATATATTGTATTTTAATATTTAGAGGTCATTTTCACTATTTGTGACTGTCACAAAGTTGAGAGACGGGCCTCTTTTTATCAATGTTTGTATGCTAAGATATAGCATCATCTTTTGTAAATTTCGTGTTTATGCCGACATTGCTAGAGTTTTCTTTTAAACTTTAGGGTATTGTTTTCTGCATTAGAAAACAATAAACACACATGTAAAGTTGATCCAATTCGGGTCAGAAATGACATAGTTATTATTCCCGTAACTTTTGTCTGATTGACAAAACGTTATAAACCCCTAGGTCAGGCCTCGATGATGTATTACTAAAGCAAGATAGCGTGATATTAAATTCACGGATTATGCATGCATCTCGGGAATATATCTAGTGGTTGATATTCTGGGGTGTATATATGAATGACGTTCTGATTATATCGACGCACACACATTTGTCTTGGACAGGACGAAGGACCTTTTTATTTTTTGCTCGGATGCGAAGTATGTGAAACATTTGTTAAACTTGTCTTATAGCAATTGAACATTTTGTACACTGTCGTAAATATAACTATTGTTAGGACAGCAAGTGACCGTTTTCGCAAGTTGTGATTAGCGGGTCAGCTCTTATGTTATTAGCCATAATTTACGTCGAGATTATGTAGTATCGAACCATTGTGGGAAGTATTTTGTTGAGAAATATGTTATGATATGCCGTAGCCGTAACATGTTATTGGAGGTTATGCTGACGGATTAATAATAATGCAGTCCTATTGTAAGCAACTATAAGTTGTTGGAAAGATTATTTGTTACAATATGGAATTATGGAACGCCATTGCTGTATGTGGATGTGGTTCTATTATCACGGCTCCATACTTAACTATTACTGACAGTAGATGATGGTTTAATGATTGTACTTGTTATATATGACCGTGTATTCAATGGAGTTAAAGCACGTGGTCAGGTACACGTGGTCAGTAGCACGTGGATGGTAGCACGTGTATGGTAGCACGTGGTGCATAGAACGTGGTCAGTAGCACGTGGTGCATAGCACGTGGTACAATACAACTTGAGTTATTGTTCATACATTTGTATTGGTAATTGAAATTATTAATGATTAAGGTCATTGGCTGCATTTACATAATTTGTACAGATATATGCATATCATTGAGATACTTTTCATTTACTACGATCGATTGTTATAAACAAACGTTGAAACGAACCATGTAAATGTAAGGGAGGTAACAAGTGTGACATTTGGTGACTGCAATAGTATAGCCAGTATACTATTAGTGCATTTATAGCACGTGACTGTATAGGAACTTACATAGTATTTTCCGTATGTTATATATATTTAAGCTTCATCCCCCGGACGTGTATTCCCGGCGTGGAACGTAATTCATCCCCCGGACGTGTATTCCCGGCGTGGAACGTAATTCATCCCCCGGACGTGTATTCCCGGCGTGGAACGTAATTCATCCCCCGGACGTGTATTCCCGGCGTGGAACGTAATTCATCCCCCGGACGTGTATTCCCGGCGTGGAACGTAATTCATCCCCCGGACGTGTATTCCCGGCGTGGAACGTAATTCATCCCCCGGACGTGTATTCTCGGTGTGGAACGTGATTTATCGGTGCCCGGAAGTGAGTTCCCGGAGCTATCGTGACTGTGTTGGTCCCGGACGTGGTATATCCCCGGTTGCGAGATTGTGTTGGTCATTGGAGCGCGTGTCACCACAACCCTCACTACGATGTTCTTGGTGCCCTTGAGAGAGCTCAAGGAATCCAATACTACTAGGAGCCAGAACGGGAACATCGTAGTCAAGGATTGGATTTGTCTTGACCAATCATCACGGAACGTATTTTTCTTTATTTGTGTTTACGCCTAAGTAGACAATAGTGTATCAGTCAATCACACGAACAGTGGTGCAATGCTTAACGTTAGTGAACGTTAAAGGAACGGTATAGATTGAAGTGAGGTGTGCAATGCTTAAAGTTAGTGAACGTTAAAGTAACGGTATAGATTGAAGTGAGGTGGTGTTTGTTAAGAGTGCATATTTCTAGTGCATTTTCATAGTATCATCCATTGTTTATTTTCATCATCATCCTCATTATATAAATAATTCATCATTGTTATTAAACCTATAACTAGTGTAATGAGTGTTGATTGTGTCTAGCTGAGTATTGTGATCAAGCTTTGCCGGTCCATCCTGTTACAATGGTGTCAGAAGTGGGATAGTCGACAATACACACTAGTTGGTTAGAGCTTATCAGCACTCCTCTTAAACTGCAGCAAGTGTACTGTACTTTATTAAGTTTATGTTGAATTATTTTGTTGTTCCTTGTTGCTACATTTTGCTTCATTTTTCAGACAAGCGACTGTCTACTGAGACTTACCGTACATTGGCACAGCTGCCCAGCAATAAGCTTGACATGTCAAATGGTCCAGTTCTTTGACGGTTGGGAATCTGGTGTGAGTCCGTTCTTTTTTTTTGCTTTTTCACTCTGTGATGAAGCTATTATACAGGTGTACTGAGAGTGACTGCCCTTTTACTAGACCGGAATAGTCGTTGTACTTGGTCATAATGCACGCCACTCTATTTGTCCAATATTAATCGTGGCATTGGGTATACTGTAATCATATTACTGAAAGTGAAACTGTGTGGTATCTCAATAGTTCCTGTATGCTATTTGAGGATTATTTACTGTCTTGAAATTACTACGCTATTGTTGAGTTAATTGTAAATCAGGTTGACAGTTACTCGCTAAATTTTAGTCGATAGTTTAAAACTGACTGTCTACTGTACACTGGTTCTTGTAGTGGATGATATACATTTCTCTAGTGACACTTGGTAGAGTAGGATATAACGTGATTTGTTTTAGTGAGGTTGTTGTCTTGTATCCGAGACTCTCGGTAATTAAAGTATTTTATTTTGTAAGGGTCAAGTGCGATTCCCTGTACTGTAAACTAGATTATTCTAGTAGTGCCTCACGTGTTATACTAGTGTCGTAGAAATGTTCAGTGTACTGTAGTGTTACATTTCGGTGACATAGTGTAGATATTTCAACATGACGAGTGTAGTAGAATTAACGAAGAGCGGTCAGGAGTTGGGTTATACCGATGAGGAGTTAAGACAGTTTGTGAAGGATGAACAGGCCAGAGAACGTGATGAACGGCATAGTAGATTAGAAGTAGAGAAGACTAAGTTAGAAATATAGAAGACTAAAAATGCTAGGTTAGACACGGAAAAGTTAGAAGCTAGATTGCAGTTAGAAGCTAAGTTCGAAAGAGAGAGGTGGGAAAGAGAGGCTAAATTTGAAAGAGAGAAGTTAGAGTCTGCTAGACAGCTAGAAAGAGTGAAAGAAAAGTTTGAAGTTGGGAGGTTAGAGACAGAACATAAGATGAAGATAGAGAGAGATATGATGAATGAGAAAGGGAAGGTGAAGGTTAAGATGTCTCCGTTTGATGAAAAGATTGATTCGATGGATGCTTATTTAAGCGTCTATGAAACCTATGCTATTGCCCAGAACTGGGAACCCGAGATCTTGTCACTTAATTTACCATTCCTAATGAAAGGCACGGCCCGAGAGGTGTTTGATAGGCTTCCGTTGAAAGATCGGAAGGACTATGACAAACTAAAGGATGCGTTGTTACGCCAGTTTGAGCTTACTGACGATGGTTATAAGAAAAAGTTCACATCTGAAAGGCCCAGGGAGAATGAGACATTTGTAATGTATTTAGCTAGGATTACAAGATATCTTGATGGATGGCTTAGGTTGAGTAAGGTAGCGAAGACGTATGAAGGGTTGTTAGATGTTTTGCTAAGAGATCAGTTCTTAGATGTTTGTAATAGGGAACTGTTTCAAAACCTAAGTAGTAAGAGATTGATTACAGCTAGAGATGTAGCAGAAGAAGCAGATTTGTATGCAAAACCCCGTGATGGTCCGAAGAGTGTAGTAAATCGAACCAATAGAGACAGGGTCAGTAAACCCTATACACCTCCTCATAGACCTAGTACTAGTCACACATATGGTAGTAACGTAAATAGAGGTCGGGGTGGTAGTTTTACTCAGGGTAGGAGTTTTCAGCCCCCTGCTGTTCTTAAATGTTCTAAGTGTGGGAGACTAGGGCATAGTGCTTATTACTGTAGAAGTAATCCAACTAATAGCGCTAGTGCAGCTATAGATTTAGGACAGGAACACGAGGAGAGAAACAGAATTGTCAATAGAGAGAAACGTAGAAATCGGTCTGTTGTCAGAAATCAGAGTAGAGGTAGAGGGAGAGGAAGGATCCAAGACCATGATAGGAGTAAATTGGATAGGTCCGATAGTGGTAGTAGCCCGACAGAACTTAGTGATGTTGAAGAAGTTTAAATTCATGTCATACAGCCGCAGGTATGTGTAATGGAAGACACATTATTGCCATGAGAGATACCGGTTGTACATGTGTAATAGTGAGACGGGACTTGGTGAAAGGTGATAAGTTTTTAAAGAAATCCCGTAGATGCAAGTACATTGACGGTAGTGAACACAGACTAGATGTAGCTTTAGTAGACATTGATTGTCCGTATATTAAGGGTACTATAGAAGCTTTGTGGGTTGATAACCCTACAAATGATGTAATTATTGGAAATGTAGAGGGTGCGGTAGAGTTGCATTTCAGTAGTTTAGCATCAGCGGTAGAAACTAGATCGCATGCTAAAACTAAGACGCAACCCAAGCTTAAAGTTCCCTCGCAAATTGTAGATATTTCCAGAGAAGAATTCTTGGAAAAACAACAGTTAGACAGTACCTTAGAGTTATGTAGAAAGAAAGCTATGGAAGGCATAGTGATGCAGTGTAGAGGTACGGGACAAGTGAAGTTCCAGGAACCATCTTTTATACAGAGAGTTTTTGTCTGAGAATGGTGATGGTTTGAGACAGTTAATAGTGCCAAAAGGTCTTAGAGACACAGTTCTCAAGGTTGCACATGATTCTTTAATGTCAGGTCATTTAGGAGTGAGAAAGACTTGTGATAGAGGGCCTAGTAGTGTTGGATTCCTTGAGCTCTCTCAAGGGCACAAAGAACATCGTAGTGAGGGTTGTGGCGACACGCGCTCCAATGACCAACACAATCTCGCATCCGGGGATATACCACGTCCGGGACCAACACAGTCACGATAGCTCCGGGAACTCACTTCCGGGCACCGATAAATCACGTTCCACACCGGGAATACACGTCCGGGGGATGAATTACGTTCCACGCCGGGAATACACGTCCGGGGGATGAATTACGTTCCACGCCGGGAATACACGTCCGGGGGATGAATTACGTTCTACGCCGGGAATACACGTCCGGGGGATTAAGCTTAAATATATATAACATATGGAAAATACTATGTAAGTTCCTATACAGTCACGTGCTATAAATGCACTAATAGTATACTGGCTATACTATTGCAGTCACCAAATGTCACACTTGTTACCTCCCTTACATTTACATGGTTCGTTTCAACGTTTGTTTATAACAATCGATCGTAGTGAATGAAAAGTATCTCAATGATATGCATATATCTGTACAAATTATGTAAATGCAGCCAATGACCTTAATCATTAACAATTTCAATTACCAATACAAATGTATGAACAATAACTCAAGTTGTATTGTACCACGTGCTATGCACCACGTGCTACTGACCACGTTATATGCACCACGTGCTACTGACCACGTTCTATGCACCACGTGTTACCATACACGTCCGCCCCAGCGGCTGGGGGCAAAAGAAATTCACTGCTGCCTGGCTGGTGTGCAGGTTGGGTAAAACTCCCACGAAACCAGCCGACCGCGTTCCACCAAAAACATATTCTAAAATTTAAATTCAAATACATATCCTAAAACTAAATAAAGTCTTGAAAAAATAAATATACCACAGAACTGAAATGTAAAACGCGTTAGAAAATATAAAAATATAACCATTAAAACTGAGAAATTAAATACAAAACAAAACTTTCTAATTTATTAAACTTATGTTTAAAATATCGTAATACTATACTGTTAGGATTTCAAACACGCGAACAATAAAACTAGGTTTAACAAAAATATAAATAAATGATTTTAAATAAATTAAATCTCTTTAGGTAAATATTTTTCCCTTCCCAAACCCTGCATGTATGTCTTTTCTCTCTATCCTTGCTATATCATATATTAACAATGCTCATTTGTTTACCATTTGTGCCTGTGGGTAGCGCACGGGACGAAGATTGTAACATTCATCTGTATTTAATACCATTTGTGTTGTGTACGTTTCACATTTTCTATTCTCGTATCACTATGCACCATTTATACAAAATTGGGAACAAATTTTATCCCACTGTTTGATTATTTGAAATATTTTTCACACGGAATATCCACGTAACATCTTCCAAATAGTTCAGTACTCCAATGTATCATCTAACCGTACTCCAATGTATCATCTAACTAGTAGTATGTTTAGGCCTTCACCTAGCTTACGAAACCTTTTGAAACAAATCGATTAACCCCTTGTCTGTAGGGATACAATATATAGATCATTTTACGTCTGTGATGGTTGGGGTGAAATCCCCTGATAAAACAGACGCCACCAGTTTGCCGTAGGTGGCGACCCGTAAACCGGAAATAGGGATTCTGGTAGTTGAGGGGGCTCAGGGATCTCCAGCTCCTAACACACTACTTCGACCCTGGCGTCGGATAGACGTGGCGTCTGGGTTGGGCCCGGGCCTAGACAATCGGCTAGTCGTGCCTTGCTCTGGAATCGAAAAACTTATCTGCCTATCTTTCTTACTATATATGTATCGTCAGATACAAACCGTGTGTTGACTACCTTTTTTCCTTTCTTAAAGTAGATTCTTATGATCGGCGGCTTAACGGGTTAATCGATGGATAAATAGGGGATCTGTGTGACTGTCCAGTTACTGGCAGGATCACAGTTTCCTCTACTATCAGTAGAGTATGACAGAAGAGTAGCATTAACGCTAGAGGTAGTAATACCACCTCTAAACTGCGTTCCCTGGTAGGACTCCGAGGCGGGTGGTGCCCTCTTCTGTTGAACATCAAAACAATAACCATGGCTTCCCAAAATTCCCTAAAACGACCACGACCATCAGACGATTCAGAAATACCACTTAAAGCATATCCAAAATTCTTCATTATTGAATCAGAAATGCATGAAAAAAAAATTGGCTCACTATCTCCATTTGTTATCGAAAAATCATTGGAAAGTTTAATTGGATCACCAAAATCTGTAAAAAAACTAAGAAACCAAACGTTACTTATTGAAACTAAATCCAGATCACAAACTGAAAATATTTTAAAAATAAAACAAATATACGACATTGATGTTTACTATAACGGAACACAGATCTCTAAACAGTTCCAAAGGTATAATCAAAGATCACATTTTAAAAGGAGTCTCGAACGAAGATATTGTTAAAAATTTAACTCCACAAGGCGTCACTCAAGCTAAAAGATTCATGTACAAAAAAGACGGCCAATTTTTTTAAACTAATACAATTTTATTAACCTTCAACAACACAGTTATTCCACCAAATCTGAAAATCTTTTATAGAATTATAAATGTCGAATTATATATACCAAATCCACTTCGATGTTTCAACTGCCAAAAATTTGGCCACCATGAAGACAACTGTAAAATTACAAAATACTCCATTTGTGAAAATTGTGGTATGGGTGAAAACGATCACCTTACCACAAATTGCCCCAATCAATCAAAATGCGTAAACTGTAAAAAAGATCACATCTCAAAATCAAACAAATGCGAAACTTGGATAAAAGAAAAAGAAATCATGAAAATAAAGTGCTCACAAAATATCTCTTACTTCGAAGCAAGGAAAATTCAGGAAAATAAACCAGATATATCAGACTCTAAAATAGTTCAATCAGCAATAAATAAGCCAATAATGAAAAATGCATACACTCAAACTGAAATTATTACTGAAATTATTACCGAAAAATCCGAAGCCAAAAACAGTTCCAATGACAAAACAAAAACTCACTTATCTTCTCAATCCTCATCCCAATCAACATCTCGTAAATCCCGATCAACATCTGTTATTAAATCAAACTCGTCACAGAGTAAAACGAACCAACAAAAAAACCAAATAAACCAAATGGACCTAGCAACCTGAAACAAAACTCAGATAGACCACCGAAGGGATCAGTGGATCCCATAAAACAATCGAATAAATTCTCTTCATTAGAACATGAAGACATGGATCTGGTACCAGATCCACCTCCAAACACTAAAATGTAATCTTTTTATGTACCATTTTTTAATCTTCTCTCCGTAAATAATGGATAAGAATAATACAATAATACAATGGAACTGTCGGGGACTAAAAGCAAACTATAATGAGATTTTAATACTTATATCTCTGCTTTCACCAAATCTCCTTTGTTTGCAAGAAACTTTCCTAAAATCGACTGACAATATATATTTTAAAGATTTTATCATGTTTAATTTTATAAATAATGATTGTCAAAAGGCATCTGGTGGATCATCCATTCTCATAAAAAGACTGTTCCACATAGTAAAATAGACTTGACTACAAATTTACAGGCCATTGCTGCCAAGGTTACACTTTCAAAAACATTTACAATTTGTTCCATTTATATACCTCCACACTCGCCATTAAAACAAAATGATTTAGAGAATCTTGTTGAACAATTACCTCACCCTTTTATGTTAGTTGGAGATTTCAATGGACATAGTAAACTATGGGGATGTACAAATATCAATAATAAAGGAAAAATAATAGAAGACTTTATAACTGAAAATGATCTTTGTCTATTAAATGATAACAAATCGACATACCTTCATCCTGCCACAGGACATTTTTCTGCTTTAGATTTATGTATATGTCATCCAAACATTTTCTTAGATTTTGAATGGTCCGTACATGATGACCTACATGGAAGTGACCACTTCCCAATCGTAATCACAGAAATAAACAAATCAAAAGATGAATTTTACCCACAATGGAATCTACAAAAAGCTAATTGGGAAAAATTCCAAATTTTATGCAGAGACCATTTGATATTGGAAAAGATTGGGAACGAGGATCCAATCACCTCGTTTTCGAATTCACTTTTAAAAATTTCAACGGAATGCATTCCGAAATCCTCTACATCTTCTAAAAGAATTAGACCATGGTTTAATGACTATTGTAAAAATGTTATAAATAAACGAAAGAATGCATTGCGTAAATTTAATAAAACTCCCACAAAAGCAAATCTCTTAAACACACAAATTACACGAGCAAAAGCTCGAAGAACTATAAAAATGCAAAACGCACTTCATGGCAAAAATATGTATCTACTATAAACTCTAATACATCAATGAAAAGGGTTTGGAATATGGTAGCAAAAATAAATGGCAAGAGGAAAAGCTCAAAAATTGTTCATCTAAATACATCTAATAATAGAACCCATTTAACAAAAAAAGACATATCCAATGTTTTAGGTGAAAACTTTCAAAACAACTTTTCAACATCAAACTATAATGAGAATTTTCAGAAATTTAAAACTGAGAAAGAGAAAGAAAAAATTGATTTTCATTCTAGAAATGAAGAAAAATATAATCTACCATTCAATATGTCAGAACTCGAAACTGCTCTACAAAGAACAAAAGAAACGGCCACAGGTCCAGATCAAATCCATTATCAAATTATAAAACATTGACCAAATAATGCAATGATAACTCTTTTAGATATTTTTAATATGACGTGGGAAAGTGAGAACTTTCCCAAAGAATGGAGTGAAGCCATAATCATTCCTATTCCCAAACCAGGAAAAGATCATACAAATCCCACAACTTATCGTCCCATCGCACTAACTAGTTGTCTATGTAAAACCATGGAGAGAATGATTAACGATAGACTTGTTTGGTTCTTGGAATCAAACAGTTTGATTACGAGTTACCAAACGGGTTTTCGGAAAAATAAATGTACAACTGATCATCTAGTAAGACTAGAAACTTATATTCGTAATGCCTTCATCAAAAAAGAACATTTGGTAGCAGTTTTTTTCGATTTAGAAAAGGCATATGATACCACCTGGAAATATGGTATTCTCAAAGATTTACACGATTTTGGTCTGAAAGGCCACTTGCCAAATTTTATTGCCAATTTTTTATCAAATAGAAATTTTAAAGTAAGAATTGGCTCAACGCTCTCCGATACATACAAACACGAGCAAGGGGTGCCTCAAGGTAGTATTTTATCCCCAACACTTTTTAATATTAAAATAAATAGCATTGTGAAATGTTTAAACGAAACAGATTGCTCCTTATATGTAGATGATTTTGTAATGTTCTACAAATCTAAAAATATGGAAACCATTGAACAAAAACTCCAACAATGTCTAAATAAACTTGAAGATTGGGCAAACAAAAATGGTTTCAAATTCTCTAAAATTAAAACTCAATGCGTACATTTCTGTCAATTGAGAGGATTACATCCAGATCCAAATTTAAAAATTTACGGTTCACAAATTCCTGTAGTAGAAGAAGTAAAATTCCTAGGACTTATATTTGACAAAAAATTAACATTCATACCTCATATAAATTATCTACGGACGAAATGTCTAAAAGCTCTAAATATTTTGAGGGTGCTCTCCAATACAAATTGGGGAAGCGATTGTCCAGTTCTTATAAATCTATACAGATCACTTATCCGTTCCAAACTGGATTACGGATCCATTGTGTATGGATCGGCGAGAAAATCCTACTTGAAAAAGTTAGATACAATACATCATCCAGGTCTACGACTGGCTCTAGGAGCTTTTCGCACATCTCCCGTAGAAAGCTTATATGCTGAAACAAATGAACCCTCTTTATACATACGGAGAGAGAAACTCTCGTTACAATATACAACCAAACTATCTGCAAATCCCAAAAATCCTGCATTCAATTGCGTTTTCGAGCCTAAAAACAAAATAGTTTACGGAAACTCTCCATCCGCCATAAAACCACTAGGTCTCCGTATTAAACCATTATTAGTAGAAGCAAAATAGATACAACAATTATACAAGAAAACAAGTTGTTAAATAAAGAACCGTGGACTTTGACTACCCCAAACATTATTTTAGATCTTCATTTGTATGAGAATAAGAAAAGTGAAACTAGTCCAGATATTTTTAAAACAAAATTTTTAGAAATAAAATCTAAATATAAAGATTATATATCCATCTACACAGATGGCTCAAAAAGACTTGAAAAGGTTGCATGTGCAGCAGTTACCCATACTAAATCAAGTACTGTAAGATTACCTGATGACAGTTCAATTTTCTCTGCAGAAACACAAGCTATCGACCTAGCTCTTTCCCCTATAACTGTTAACGAAAACGACAAATTTATTATATTTTCCGACTCTTTGTCGGTTTTAACATCTCTCAAACAACCAAACCATTCCAACCCCCTAAGTCAACAAATTTTTAGAAGATACATATCTATTAGCTCCTCAAAAACTGTTGTTTTTTGTTGGATTCCCAGTCATATAAACATACGAGGAAATGATGAAGCTGATTTTCTAGCAAAGTCTGCTTTAGACTTGACAATAACAAACTCTAAAATACCGCATACGGATTTAAAATCCAATATTAGGAAATATGTCGATAGTAAATGTCAAATAAATTGGGACAAACAAGTTGGAAATAAATTACATGAAATTAAACCCATATTTTCAAGTACATATCGTACAAAACTAAACCGAAAAGAACAAGTTCGTTTGACTCGTGTCGTATTGGACACACTTGGATTACACATTCTTATATTTTAAATGCAGAAGAACAACCCATATGTATTCCTTGTGATGAGATATTCACAGTGAAGCACTTTTTGCTCCACTGTGCCGACCTCATCTTTACAAGGAATGCATACTTTAATACAAATAGGATACAAGAATTATTCGATTCAGTACTGCCAAGTACAATATTAGGTTTTTTAAAAGAAACTCACCTTATAAATAGATTATAATGCAACTTATTGTGATTATCAAGTATATATATTATTTAAAATGTAAACTTTTAACATAGATCACGTTTTTTAAACAATTTTTATTTTTACAAATGTTTTCGACGCCACATGACCTTATTAGGTTGAGGCGTCGGTAAATAAGATATCGTCAAGATATCCATTAAATAAATAAATAAATACCATACACGTACTACCATCCACGTGCTACTGACCACGTGTACCTGACCACGTGCTTCAACTCCATTGAATACACGGTCATATATAACAAGTACAATCATTAAACCATCATCTACTGTCAGTAATAGTTAAGTATGGAGCCGTGATAATAGAACCACATCCACATACAGCAATGGCGTTCCATAATTCCATATTGTAGCAAATAATCTTTCCAACAACTTATAGTTGCTTACAATAGGACTGCATTATTATTAATCCGTCAGCATAACCTCCAATAACATGTTACGGCTACGGCATATCATAACATATTTCTCAACAAAATACTTCCCACAATGGTTCGATACTACATAATCTCGACGTAAATTATGGCTAATAACATAAGAGCTGACCCGCTAATCACAACTTGCGAAAACGGTCACTTGCTGTCCTAACAAAGGTTATATTTACGACATTGTACAAAATGTTCAATTGCTATAAGACAATTTTAACAAATGTTTCACATACTTCGCATCCGAGCAAAAAATAAAAAGGTCCTTCGTCCTGTCCAAGTCAAATGTGTGTGCGTCGATATAATCAGAACGTCATTCATATATACACCCCAGAATACCAACCACTAGATATATTCCCGAGATGCATGCATAATCCGTGAATTTAATATCACGCTATCTTGCTTTAGTAATACTTCATCGAGGCCTGACCTAGGGGTTTATAACGTTTTGTCAATCAGACAAAAGTTACGGGAATAATAACTATGTCATTTCTGACCCGAATTGGATCAACTTTACATGTGTGTTTATTGTTTTCTAATGCAGAAAACAATACCCTAAAGTTTAAAAGAAAACTCTAGCAATTTCGGCATAAACACGAAATTTACAAAAGATGATGCTATATCTTAGCATACAAACATTGATAAAAAGAGGCCCGTCTCTCAACTTTGTGACAATACCTACCTACTCAGCCAATCAGTTCATGTATCAATAACTCTTAAGGGCTTCCCTACACTTTTTCAACCAATCCCAGACCACTATATCAATAACACCGTCTGACCATAACGATGCAAAGTATGGACATAAACTGTTCGTTCAGTATCGTCAATATGGGTTACATAAACTAAAATATTGTTCTAGTGTTTCATTTATTAACATTACAGAATATTATTCAAACTCAGGTTTCTGTAATATGGACCAATTAGCTATTCACTAAAATAAAGAGTGGTGACAATGATTCAGTGCGATCCTCGGACCGGTGTGTGGTGATACGGTGGCCGCTAGATCGAACAGGTGGTTTTTTTTCTCCGGGTACTCCGGTTTACTCCCACACGAATGACAACATTTACGCTTTCATCCGCGCCAACGAAAGTGATTAATATAAGTTGTTAATCGTTAAATAATTCTAACACGACCCAGCTAATAACATACATACTTGTAGAGTAAAATCTAACTCGTTGTTATTCTGCGATATACCTACCTTGAACTATGCTGCGCGCGCACCGTGTTTTTGGCTATTCCATTTATACAATGCGTGTAAAGTTTTATTAATGAAAGTCACGTGATGTTTGTAAAAAAATACCGTGGGAATTAGCGGAAGAGAGCTATTTTTAGAATCAGATAATCTCTTGTCCGTCTTGATTTTCTGTTAAGTAACGTTTCAGTTACTATTCTGTACAGTTTTATTTGACAAAATAAATAAAATTATTGATCAGTTACAACTTTTGTTCATTTATGCACTAGACTCAATGTGCTCTACCTAGTCGTGTCCGCTTATTTCCACATGCTTAATGTGCTTAATGTGCTTATAACTGTGTGCTATGTGTTTTATTTGTGTTTTTATGTTTATAATTTATGATTTGTGCTAGCTTGATGTTCTAATTTGATTGTTGTAACTTAGTTTTAGTGTTCTATAAATTTGCATGCCACAAATAGTTGCTTTAACTGCTTTTTATGTATTTGGTTTTAAGATACCTGTGAGGTAATTGCTGATCAGTTCCTTTCCAAATCTGATTTGGGGGATAACTGTTTTTTTTTAAAAACATATCTTAATTTCACAGTAGTGTACCTTTTTGCCTGTCAGTGTCTTAACATTTTTTGTTCTTTGCAGTTTTTAGGCCACAGGCCAAGATCAGCAACTACAACACAGTGTATCAATCAATAGTGTATTTCTATTTGAATTCTTAAGATTTATCTATATTATATAGTTGCTTGTATCTTAAGCTGTATGTTATCCCTAAATTGTTAAAACTATTAACACAATGTATTAATTTTATTTTTGTCTTTTAGGTGCTCGCTTTAACATGTTTTAATTATGCTATGTCCTGTGTTGTATTCATGTTTAAACCAACTTTTATTTCTTAGCTGTTTTTTCTTATGTTTTGATTATAATATGTTTGTCGGAAAAATAGCTTATTAGCTAATGTTATTTGTAAATGTAATCCGACGTTAAATAAAGCTTCTTGTATCTTGTATTGATACTTTCCTTAAAAAAATAACGTCATCACCCCTTACGCGGGAGGAAATTTCGAAAGCAAATGCAGCGGTGTAGCACCGCGTTTGAAGAAAATACTCCTTTGATTCTAGTCTAAAATTATTAGAATAAGTCGTGTTAGAATCGAAATAATAAGTATCAACCGTGGTATATCGCAGAGTATTATTTCTTAAAGAAAGTTTAAACTAAAAGATAAACTATACAATAGTTGGAGTAGGCACAACGACCAAGGCTTTGTACTCGTAATGGACGATTCCAATGCGAACTGTTCCGGCAAAACAAAACGATAGCAGACGCTATTATCTGTGTCAATTTCGTATTGATGCAAATCAAATATCTGTATTTAGTCTTAGTTTATACAAATTTATTTTAGCTCGATTGTGAAACAAGTTCTTACAACTTATATTAATCACTCTCGAGACTTCATTCCTGATGGAATCCATCGCCA
The DNA here is from genome assembly GCA_014843695.1 of Archivesica marissinica. Taxonomy (NCBI): domain Eukaryota; kingdom Metazoa; phylum Mollusca; class Bivalvia; order Venerida; family Vesicomyidae; genus Archivesica; species Archivesica marissinica. Next base: position 21,099,418 of record CM026394.1, on the reverse strand, counting down.
CGAGGGAGAGAGAAGAGGCAATGTGGAATTTAAATGCCTTGCCTAAGGACACAATCGTAACGGCTCCAGCAGCTCGAACTCCGGACCTTTCGCACCTGAAGCGAACGCGCATCCACTGCGCTATCACGACTTTCACGACTTCTATTCTTGACTCGTGTACAGGGGCAAGCTGTTCATTTGGGGGGAACATCAATACAAGTAAAGGATTCCAACTAATAGTACCGATATACAGTTCATGAAAATTCGGAGTTATCAGTCAATGAAAGTTCTAGAAAAACGAGTACGTTCGCTCATTGTAACCCATTATCTAACATATGACGGAAATATACGAAACCTAGAGACATAATTGATTATTTCTGAAGTTCAAAATTTGATATCATTTTGTTGTTTGATGTCTTTGACTTTCAGCTGGGAAATGATGTGCCATCGACCGAAATAAATGTGTCTTTCAATACTGATAATAAATAACGCTTGAGAAACATTCCTATCTAAACATCTTTCAAAACCTATATATCATATCATGTTTTATCTCTTTGAAATGCCGTAATGTATTTTCCAGTATCATCAAATGTGCGTGTGTGTGTGTGTTTACGTTTATTTATCGTCGCTACCGGTTGCCCATTTAAGCGACGCCTCCTGAAGAGATTAGTCATTTTAGATTTTGGAGGATAGTGCATGATACAGACAGAGACCCATTCCAGAATCTCCTCTGGTTCTTTTACGTGCACGGTGTAAAGCCCCGACAGGAGACCTCGGTTTAAAGTCCAATCTGAAAGACTGTTAATTTTATTATGGTCAGACAGGGGGTTCGAATCTGCGATCATCAAATGATGAGAATCAATAGACTATATAACCGTGTTCGAGTATCACATTAACTCGTTCACCGTCAATGTCGCATTGAAAGCAGATAACTCTATCAGACAGAACAGAACGTGCCGTCTGATCAGGATATTATATGCTGATTGTACTTCAGACAGTGGAGCTGACGCTGATCTGGATCTATGTTGTTTGCACGTTCTCTGTATTTATACGGCGCTGACTGAGTTAAATTGTTTAGGCATGAACATATAATCAACACATTATAGTAATTCCAAATATCGCTACCTTTGATCCTTGAGTCGCCTATGCTCAATATCATGGCAGCGCATTTGTTTCTAGGTTGAAAGTCACAACGACAGCCTAGATCATATAGCGCTCTCCAGCTCGTGCACCCAGGTAGAACCACCGACCTTCCGCAAATTGCCTAGATAGCTTCCTCACATTAACAAAATCCACACCCCAATGGGATTCGAACATACAGCGGTGAAGGGCAAACTATTTCAATTCAACCTCATTTAATGTTTAATTATTAACCGCTGAGGCACGTCTTGCGTTCGCTCCAGGCGAGAAAGGCCCGAAGTTCGCGCCCAGCTCAGTTAAGGCCCTTATGCAATGCATTTAAATTCCACATTGCCTCTTCACTCTCCTTCGTGGTGATGTATTCCAGCAGGAATTAGGTCGCGAGAGTGATTAAACGGTAGGGAGGACAGAAACTGGCTAAGATATGCAAACTAGCAGGAACAAGGTGGGTAGCAAACTAGCAGATACTCAAAATAAAATATATCATAGTCCCCAACTAGAGAATGGGTCAGTATCCTATTCAACTACAGACGGTACCAATCAACAAACCCATGACAATGTCAATAACCGTGCGTTGCGCACATACATCCGACAAGCAACATTCCCATTGCAATGTCAATAACCGTGCGTTACGCATACATCCGTCAAGCAACATGCATTCGTTTCTGGCATGACATCAAGTCTTATAAAGTTATATTCCTATTCAGGGGCCACCGTGGTCACGTGGTTACGGTTGTTGACTTCAAATCGCTTGCGTCTCAACACTGTAGATTCGAATCCCAAGTTATCTATTGTACCTCTATCCTAGGCCCCTATGACCCTCTATCCTAGGTCCCAAGGACCTATTATACCACAGGAGTCCTAGATATATGTATCATTTTGGTGCATTATGCATAACATTTCAAGCTCCTGTGATTAAACCTGAAACAAATCTTCTATTTGAAATGTTCCCGTCAGTTGCGTGTGTGTTTATTATAAACCAGGCAACATTCCTACTATTGTGCATACTTGTATCTTGAGAAAATGTCAACCGTTTGATATTTCATCTTTTAAAAAGATCTCTCTCGAGGAAATAGTCTACCTGTTATATTCTCCATTTCAACGTGAAATTGGATTAATCGGTATGTCTTTTGGTTACGTCTGTTAATGAATTGTTAGTTCATGGCATCGTTCACGCGCACGTCGTATCACATTATTAATGACATGTCATTGTATATATGTATACGGCACATTTATTTCATAATCCCAGTGCAAGTCGTGATAGTATAGTGGTAGAGCGACATCTTTGAGGTGCGAACTACTAAGAGTTCGAGTCCCACTGGAGCCGATACGAATGTGCCCTTATGCAAGGCATTTATTGTCCACGTTGCATCTTCTGTCTCCCTCGTAGTGATGGATTCCATCAGGGATGAGGTCTCGAGAGTGATTAATATAAGTTGTAAGAACTTGTTTCGCAATCGATCTAAAATAATTGTGTATAAACTAATCCCAGACATGAGATATATGCAATCAATAAATAATTGATCAGTCATTATATAATCATATATTGATTTTCACAATTTAATTTGCGGATCGTAAGTATCGTATCATTATGTGCCAACACCTGTTTTAATATATTACAGAGATGTGCTTTGCATCTTTGTAAATAATGTTTGCTATTTACTTTTTAATGTTTAATGTTTTATATACTTTGCAAATTTACTAAGAAAGTAACTTCATTACACAATTAAAATTATTTGTATTTGTTAAGCATTTCTCTGAAAATCCATGACTGTCTACTCATATATATTGTGTATTTGCTATAAGCATATGACTATGTTTTATGCAATAAATTATTGTTGTTGTTGTTGTATATACTCTGATACGTTAATTAGGTCACCATCGATCAGATCGAGGATCTCTTAAACTAGTTTTTAGATGCGCGTTAGTGCTCGTATTGATTTTCACTACTTAATTTGCTGATCTTAAGTATTGTTTTAGATATCACAATTAACAGCTACTGCTCAGTTTTACCTTGCATATAACAATATAATTACAAAGATAGTATGTGATATTGTGTGATATATATAACTGTGATAATTGTCATATAATTCATTAACATTGAATGGCTATGTACTGTTGATTATTGTTAATGCTGTGTTTTATGATATGCTATGTACATAGACAATAATATCGTAAAGACTGAGACGGGACAGATTTTGGAGGACAACACAGAAACACAGTTTACGTCGTTTACGTAAATCCTTTATATTACTTTTCAATTTATATATATATTCAATGATTACAACTACAGTAGTAGTGTATCACAAATGGTATCCACCCTCAATTGGAAAACAATAGAACATAGACGATGTCAAGCCTCACTAATCATGTTTTTCAAAATAAGAAATGAACTAGTTGCTGTAGATCACCACCACCTTACATCCGCAAGAAACCTTAAACTATCTAATCCCACAGTCCAAAAACCAATATTATGCCAACTCATTCCCCCCAATAACAATCAGGCTATGGAACAGTCTACCGACATATATAAAGTCGAGTCCCAGTCTACCGACCTTTGTTAGCAGACTGGATTCAAACACTCTCTAATCCTTGTACTGTCACTTTTATCTATAGCTTTGTAGATCCTTTTATCTTTTTAACTTGCACAACACACTTTAGATTAACTAACTTAATTAACTAACTGTTCTAGACTGCGCCTGCCAATCATAATCATGACTGATTGTTCGCTAGTAAGTGAGTTCCTAATCACTTGTGTTTAATGGAATTGCACGACTTATCAGTTGCACATAAAACAAACACGCCAACACCTACACTATTTTAGATGTCGATGAACGTAAACGTTTGGTGAATTCATCAAATGTGCACACACAAGTCGTGCAGTCCATTCAAGGTATATTTGGTGAGAATGTGACAGTTTCGCTCGTACAAAGTGTGCATTCCATGTTCCACATGCATGACAGGCTCAGCACTAATTTCGGTAAGCGCTTGTGCCAATTCAGATCGTGTGTTTCATGCGTGTGAATATATTTATTTGAATTTGTTTTTTGAATGATTGTGGACGGTGTTAAAGCATGTTTCTATGGCAACGTTTATGGAATGTGAGAATGTGTACTAATGTATTATGTATTTCATTCGGTGAATAGTGCTTAAAGGAATTATATAGATTTTCTTAATAATAATAATAAAAAACAACATAATAATAATAAAAATCACCGTAGGTAGGTTGTTGAATATGTTAAAAGCAGAAGTTGGCGTTATGTTTGCACAACTTTTGAATATGTTAAAAGCAGAAGTTGGCGTTATGTTTGCACAACTTTTGAATATGTTAAAAGCAGAAGTTGGCGTTATGTTTGCACAACTTTTGAATATGTTAAAAGCAGAAGTTGGCGTTATGTTTGCACAACTTTTGAATATGTTAAAAGCAGAAGTTGGCGTTATGTTTGCACAACTTTTGAATATGTTAAAAGCAGAAGTTGGCGTTATGTTTGCACAACTTTTGTGAGTGCTAAAAAACATTTTCTTCACTGGCCATGCAATTTATACTTAGTTTAAACAATATTTATTTCTTTGAATAAACATAGTCAAGTATAAATATTATGTACATACATGTAGGATTGAGGAGAAAGCAACCTGCTTGTATGGTTACCTCTTTCCTATGTACATACATGTAGGATTAAGGAGAACGCAATCTGCTTGTATGGTTACCTCTTTCCTATGTACATACATGTAGGATTAAGGAGAAAGCAACCTGCTTGTATGGTTACCTCTTTCCTATGTACATACATGTAGGATTGAGGAGAACGCAATCTGCTTGTATGGTTACCTCTTTCCTATGTACATACATGTAGGATTAAGGAGAAAGCAACCTGCTTGTATGGTTACCTCTTTCCTATGTACATACATGTAGGATTAAGGAGAACGCAATCTGCTTGTATGGTTACCTCTTTCCTATGTACATACATGTAGGATTGAGGAGAAAGCAATCTACTTGTATGGTTACCTCTTTCCTATGTACATACATGTAGGATTAAGGAGAACGCAATCTGCTTGTATGGTTACCTCTTTCCTATGTACATACATGTAGGATTGAGGAGAACGCAATCTGCTTGTATGGTTACCTCTTTCCTATGTACATACATGTAGGATTGAGGAGAACGCAATCTGCTTGTATGGTTACCTCTTTCCTATGTACATACATGTAGGATTGAGGAGAACGCAATCTGCTTGTATGGTTACCTCTTTCCTATGTACATACATGTAGGATTGAGGAGAAAGCAACCTGCTTGTATGGTTACCTCTTTCCTATGTACATACATGTTGTATTGAGGAGAAAGCAACCTGCTTGTATGGTTACCCTTTTCCTATGTACATACATGTATGATTGAGGAGAAAGCAACCAGCTTGTATGGTTACATCTTTCCTATGTGCATACATGTAGGATTGAGGAGAAAGCAACCTGCTTGTATGGTTACCTCTTTACTATGTACATACATGTTGTATTGAGGAGAAAGCAACCAGCTTGTATGGTTACATCTTTCCTATGTGCATACATGTAAGATTGAGGAGAAAGCAACCTGCATGTATGGTTACCTCTTTCCTATGTAAATACATGTAGGATTGAGGAGAAAGCAACCTGCTTGTATGGTTACCTCTTTCCTATGTGCATACATGTAGGATTGAGGAGAAAGCAACCTGCTTGTATGGTTACATCTTTCCTATGTACATACATGTAGGATTGAGGAGAAAGCAACCTGCTTGTATGGTTACCTCTTTCCTATATACATACATGTAAGATTGAGGAGAAAACAACCTGCATGTATGGTTATCTCTTTCCTATGTACATACATGTAGGATTAAGGAGAAAGCAAACTGCTTGTATGGTTACCTCTTTCCTATGTGCATACATGTAGGATTGAGGAGAAAGCAACCTGCTTGTATGGTTACCTCTTTACTATGTACATACATGTTGTATTGAGGAGAAAGCAACCTGCTTGTATGGTTACCCTTTTCCTATGTACATACATGTAGGATTGAGGAGAAAGCAACCAGCTTGTATGGTTACATCTTTCCTATGTGCATACATGTAGGATTGATGAGAAAGCAACCTGCTTGTATGGTTACCTCTTTCCTATGTACATACATGTAGGATTGAGGAGAAAGCAACTTGCATGTATGGTTACCTCTTTCCTATTTACATACATGTAGGATTGAGGAGACAGCAACCAGCTTGTATGGTTACATCTTTTCTATGTACATGCATGTAGGATTGAGGAGAAAGCAACCAGCTTGTATGGTTACATCTTTCCTATGTGCATACATGTAGGATTGAGGAGAAAGCAACCTGCTTGTATGGTTACCTCTTTACTATGTACATACATGTTGTATTGAGGAGAAAGCAACCAGCTTGTATGGATACATCTTTCCTATGTGCATACATGTAAGATTGAGGAGAAAGCAACCTGCATGTATGGTTACCTCTTTCCTATGTACATACATGTAGGATTGAGGAGAAAGCAACCTGCTTGTATGGTTACCTCTTTCCTATGTGCATACATGTAGGATTGAGGAGAAAGCAACCTGCTTGTATGGTTACATCTTTCCTATGTACATACATGTAGGATTGAGGAGAAAGCAACCTGCTTGTATGGTTACCTCTTTCCTATATACATACATGTAAGATTGAGGAGAAAACAACCTGCATGTATGGTTATCTCTTTCCTATGTACATACATGTAGGATTAAGGAGAAAGCAAACTGCTTGTATGGTTACCTCTTTCCTATGTGCATACATGTAGGATTGAGGAGAAAGCAACCTGCTTGTATGGTTACCTCTTTCCTATATACATACATGTAGGATTGAGGAGAAAGCAACCTGCATGTATGGTTACCTCTTTCCTACACTGTGCTTGCTTTCAAAAAGTGTATCACAGCGTGTAACCTATCCATGTCATATGTTTGTTTGTAATTATCTCTATAAAATGGAAAATACTATATTTTATTCAATACATGTAGTCTTGATATGTTGATTCTTTTAGCTCTTCTATAACGTTTTGTTATATATATGTACACTTAGGGCCACTTGTAACCCGACACTTAAATAAATCGGTATAATTGGATTATTTGTGAAAGGATATTGTTCTAATTAGGACTATGTATAAATCAATACATCATACGTACATACAAGACATTTATTTTGAATTGATGAACAAAAAGGTACACAATTTAACAAATAACAAACATCACTGTAAAATCAAAATTCACAAAATAACACAGCGCAAGACCAGACACTTTTCAAATCATGGTTCAATATATTAATTTGAAATTATAGATTATGTTATTCAGCTACATTATCTGAACAAAAATGATCATAACGTTCACCTGTGGTACAGAGGTGTGTGCACGTCGTAAGAGACATGGGAGAACACACTAGATATTAGTTTCTCGGACATACGGATTGTATTGAGTGACTTTTCACATTGTTCGGATTTTGCGTTGTGTCATTATTTTGTGAATTTTGATAATACAGTGCTGTTTGTTATTTGTTAAGTTTTATACATTATTGTTGGTGAATTAAAAAGAAATTTCTAGTATGTACGTATGACATGTTGATTTATGCTTGGTCCAAACGTGAACAAAATCCTTTCACAAATAATGCAATACTACCGAATTATATAAGTGTCGGGTTACAAGTGGCCCTAAGTGTATATAGCGATGTATTTATACTCGTTTACTATTTCTAGGTTTGGATGTTTCTTTGTAAGTTTTGCCTCGTGAACCAAACATACCGGTTTTGTTTTTGCTTACTATGTTTACCGTTATCTTCCAGGTATTGCAGTATTCTACAAATAGTGTTAACATTTTTATAAAGATCTATACTACTGTTTCTTATTAATACCGTATCGTCATCGTATACGATAATACAACAAATTAAAATATACCAGTATATCGTTATGCTGGACTTTGCAACCACTACCGTTTGCTATTAGATCGCATAGGAATTGTTGTAGGTCATTCAGATATATTGAAAATAGTAGATGTGGTAGGTTTTCACCTTCGACTTTCTTCTATGAGCAAATACTGCACAGAACATCGACATCTAGACAATGATATTCTACCACTAGTATTTTTATCGCATGATAACTATTTTCTAATAGTAATAGTACAACTCGTTGTAATATTGCTTTCAATGTTCATTCCGTGAAATACACTGAATTAAATGGTATCCACTATTTTAGTTGAAATATAGTTTAGATCGATTGCGAAACAAGTTTTTACAACGTTAGATTAACCGCTCTCGAGACCTCATTCCTAATTGAATCCATCACTGTGAGTGAGAGATAATTGTGTGTTTTACGTTTATGTTTGTTTATCGTATCTACCGGTTGCCCATATGAGCGACGCCTCCTGAAGAGACTATTCATTTTAGATTATTGGAGGATAGTGCATGATACAGACAGAGACCCATTCCAGAGTCTCCCCTGGTTCTTTTACGTACACGGTGTACAGCACCGACACGAGACCTCGGTTTAACGTCCCATCTAAAATACTGTTAATTTTATTAGGGTCAGGTGGTTGATCGAACCTGCGATCCCTGGATTACCAGTCCAGCGTGTTGACCACTGTACTACAGATCCGTCTGTAGGGAGAGAGAAGAGACACTGTGGACTTTAAGTACATTGGCACCAATCGTAACGGCTACAGCTGGGCGTGAATTCCAAGCCTCTCACACCTGCGAACATTCTACCACTGCGATATCATGACTATCCTCTATTCAGTGCACTGATACATTTCTATATAATTCATTGGAAAACATAAAATAAATGAGAATATTCTATCATGCAAACAGCAGTTTTTTTATATTTTTTATTCAAATCCGAAGAAGTATTATAAAAACAGAATGTCGATTAAGCAATGCATACGTGACTTGTCAGGGCTTGTCTTGGAGAAGCTGACACTACGATTATAGGCAACTTAATTTACTGTACGTGACTTTAAAGCACTGTCATGTTATTAATATTGGACTGTTGTTTAGGCCAGAGTATATTAAATCCTATCATGCGGCGTACATGTACGAAATTAAACAATTTTAATTACTTTTAGTAGGATCTTGTTATATAAGTATGTGTTTTAACTTTTAAGTGAGATGTAAGCCTCAAACGGATCCAATATGTAAAACATTGGTACTGTTCTCGGCGCTAAGCATTTCACACAGTCCAATATTTGAACTGTTGGATCGTTTTCGGCTTATATCGTCCATATTGCTCTTCGTTTATTACGTGCTAGTGCTAGTGCTAGTGCTAGTGCTAGTGCTAGTGCTAGTGTGCACTAGTGCTAGTGCTAGTGCTAGTGCTAGTGTGCACTAGTGCTAGTGTAGTGCTAGTGCTAGTGTAGTGCTAGTGCTAGTGCTAGTGTGCTAGTGTGCTAGTGCTAGTGTGCACTAGTGCTAGTGTGCACTAGTGCTAGTGTGCACTAGTGCTAGTGTGCACTAGTGCTAGTGCTAGTGTGCACTAGTGCTAGTGCTAGTGCTAGTGTAGTGCTAGTGCTAGTGCTAGTGTAGTGCTAGTGCTAGTGCTAGTGCTAGTGCTAGTGTAGTGCTAGTGCTAGTGCTAGTGTGCTAGTGTGCTAGTGTGCTAGTGCTAGTGCTAGTGCTAGTGCTAGTGCTAGTGTGCTAGTGTGCTAGTGCTAGTGCTAGTGCTAGTGTGCTAGTGTGCTAGTGCTAGTGCTAGTGCTAGTGTAACTGAGAAGAATTCCATAAATGGATATAAATATTAATATTATTGGATTACAATTTCTCGGAATTAGAGAACGAGAAGAACAACAATACGTCAGTGAGCATGACTGGCAACGTAATGCGAACTTGCTCGGTGATATGTCTAGACAATGCATGTGTACGTTTATTTATCGTCGCTACCGGTTGCCCACATGAGCGACGCCTCCTGAAGAGATTAGTCATTTTAGAGTGTTGGAGGATAGTGCAATGGTAAAGAAAGAGGCCCATTCCAGAGTCTTCTCTGGTTCTCTTACGTGCACGGTGTACAGCATCGACACGAGACCTCGGTTTAAAGTCCCATCTGAAAGACTGCTAATTTTATTATGGTCAGACGGGGAATCGAACCTGTGGTAACACGCTGGACTACAGACAATGAAATCTTGGATTGTTTATGTTATAATGTTATATTATATCGCGTAATCGTTATATCTTTGGTATCAACTATCGCTATAATACTCTCGTGATATCGTTATCGTGCTATCTTCATGTTGTAGTATCGATCCGATAGCGATATTACAATAACGATACTACGATATTATATCGGATAGTCGGCCGAAGGCATCCACGCTAACATTAAACATGCCCAATGTAGTTCATATCCCGATGGAAACTATTAACCAGCAATTCATTACTTATATTTACATTAATTATTCTTTTAAATAACACAAAGAAATTATAGCACACTGCATTTAAAATGTTTTTAGACCAGATTTGCAACTAACCGTGTGCCAGTACATGTAAATAGATCATCCTTGGAACAGCGCAAAAAGTAAGACATCTTTTCTCGCGACGAACGCTGCGAATGCGCATGCCCGTAACGTCGAGTGCGCATGTCAGCTGCATACCATTAGTTGGGACCCCTCATACGAACATGAATACAATCAGAGCACATACGTTCATCAAAGGAAATTCAATAGCGATGTAAATATGTATGATGCAAGCCAGTCGGATATCTTCCTGGCATGTAATAATTTCGACACCTCCAGTTGGATTCAACCCTACTGCGGTGATGGACAAGTGAATTGAAGTCGACAACCTTAAATACCTGTATGCATATGGAATATATAGATAGTGTGTATATACAAATATTACAATATATTGTGGTGATGAACACAAATTGTGGACAGCGATTCAGTGGCAGTGCTTATATGAACGATGTCAGTGTCGTTGAACCTGCGAACGTCACGTGTTCGTTCCAAGCCTCTCCTTGTTACGACAATCTGTAACGTCATTGCAATGGTAACATGTTTCTTAGACAAATCGAACCAAAGAATATACATACGCGAGTTGATCCAGAAATAACCGGGAAATGATTGCTACTTCTACAGTACGTAACGAATATTTTACTGACACACTAGTCAATTAACACTTATTAAATAATTAATGAACCAATGAGAGACATCGGTCAGTTACTGCCCCTGAATACTCCCTAACATTATGTAGAACCTCTTAAGTTGTTTCCTCTGTTTTTATCGTTGCTTCCTTTGCACACCATGTTATCAAATTGTCTTCCACTTGCTCATATTATAATTATTATGTACCTTTATTAAATAATTAGTGAACCAATGAGAGACATCGGTCAGTTACTGCCCCTGAATACTCCCTAACATTATGTAGAACCTCTTAAGTTGTTTCCTCTGTTTTTATCGTTGCTTCCTTTGCACACCATGTTATCAAATTGTCTTCCACTTGCTCATATTATAATTATTATGTACCTTTATTAAATAATTAGTGAACCAATGAGAGACATCGGTCAGTTACTGCCCCTGAATACTCCCTAACATTATGTAGAACCTCTTAAGTTGTTTCCTCTGTTTTTATCGTTGCTTCCTTTGCACACCATGTTATCAAATTGTCTTCCACTTGCTCATATTATAATTATTATGTACCTTTATTAAATAATTAGTGAACCAATGAGAGACATCGGTCAGTTACTGCCCCTGAATACTCCCTAACATTATGTAGAACCTCTTAAGTTGTTTCCTCTGTTTTTATCGTTGCTTCCTTTGCACACCATGTTATCAAATTGTCTTCCACTTGCTCATATTATAATTATTTATCTCGGCAGATACAGTATATCCAATCTGTAAACAATCTGTACATTTTTGTTATCGATTAACTAAGTAAACATGATTTGGATAAAATCACATTTATCATAACGCAACAACTATAAAAACAAAGGATTCCAACTGAAAGGACCGCTATACATTTCGGGATAAATCGGACTTTATCTGCCAAGGGAGGTAATAGAAAAGGCAGCCAATATTTGTTTGTTTCACATATGCCTAATCTAATGTGTACTCCTGAAGTAAAATACCACACCATTATCATATGTCGGTAACGAGTAGTCCAAATAAAACGTCCTTGAACATAAATTTAGAAAATGGTGTGCATGCCCTGAACATGAATAATCCATTTCATGATGACAAAGGTGTCTGTATCTGGCAGCAACTTCTACATCTCTTACCCTTATTACAGTACTCTGTATCATTTCATGATGACCAAGGTGTCTGTATCTGGCAGCAACTTCTACATCTCTTACCCTTATTACAGTACTCTGTATCATTTCATGATGACCAAGGTGTCTGTATCTGGCAGCAACTTCTACATCTCTTACCCTTATTACAGTACTCTGTATCATTTCATGATGACCAAGGTGTCTGTATCTGGCAGAAACTTCTACTTGTCTTACCCTTATTACAGTACTCTGTATCATTTCATGATGACCAAGGTGTCTGTATCTGGCAGCAACTTCTACATCTCTTACCCTTATTACAGTACTCTGTATCATTTCATGATGACCAAGGTGTCTGTATCTGGCAGCAACTTCTACATCTCTTACCGTTATTACAGTACTCTGTATCATTTCATGATGACCAAGGTGTCTGTATCTGGCAGCAACTTCTACATCTCTTACCCTTATTACAGTACTCTGTATCATTTCATGATGACCAAGGTGTCTGTATCTGGCAGCAACTTCTACATCTCTTACCCTTATTACAGTACTCTGTATCATTTCATGATGACCAAGGTGTCTGTATCTGGCAGAAACTTCTACTTGTCTTACCCTTATTACAGTACTCTGTATCATTTCATGATGACCAAGGTGTCTGTATCTGGCAGCAACTTCTACATCTCTTACCCTTATTACAGTACTCTGTATCATTTCATGATGACCAAGGTGTATGTATCTGGCAGCAACTTCTACATCTCTTACCCTTATTACAGTACTCTGTATCATTTCATGATGACCAAGGTGTCTGTATCTGGCAGCAACTTCTACATCTCTTACCCTTATTACAGTACTCTGTATCATTTCATGATGACCAAGGTGTCTGTATCTGGCAGCAACTTCTACATCTCTTACCCTTATTACAGTACTCTGTATCATTTCATGATGACCAAGGTGTCTGTATCTGGCAGCAACTTCTACATCTCTTACCCTTATTACAGTACTCTGTATCATTTCATGATGACCAAGGTGTCTGTATCTGGCAGCAACTTCTACATCTCTTACCCTTATTACAGCACTCTGTATCATTTCATGATGACCAAGGTGTCTGTATCTGGCAGAAACTTCTACTTGTCTTACCCTTATTACAGTACTCTGTATCATTTCATGATGACCAAGGTGTCTGTATCTGGCAGAAACTTCTACTTGTCTTACCCTTATTACAGTACTCTGTATCATTTCATGATGACCAAGGTGTCTGTATCTGGCAGAAACTTCTACTTGTCTTACCCTTATTACAGTACTCTGTATCATTTCATGATGACCAAGGTGTCTGTATCTGGCAGCAACTTCTACATCTCTTACCCTTATTACAGTACTCTGTATCATTTCATGATGACCAAGGTGTCTGTATCTGGCAGCAACTTCTACATCTCTTACCCTTATTACAGTACTCTGTATCATTTCATGATGACCAAGGTGTCTGTATCTGGCAGCAACTTCTACATCTCTTACCCTTATTACAGTACTCTGTATCATTTCATGATGACCAAGGTGTCTGTATCTGGCAGAAACTTCTACTTGTCTTACCCTTATTACAGTACTCTGTATCATTTCATGATGACCAAGGTGTCTGTATCTGGCAGAAACTTCTACTTGTCTTACCCTTATTACAGTACTCTGTATCATTTCATGATGACCAAGGTGTCTGTATCTGGCAGAAACTTCTACTTGTCTTACCCTTATTACAGTACTCTGTATCATTTCATGATGACCAAGGTGTCTGTATCTGGCAGCAACTTCTACATCTCTTACCCTTATTACAGTACTCTGTATCATTTCATGATGACCAAGGTGTCTGTATCTGGCAGCAACTTCTACATCTCTTACCCTTATTACAGTACTCTGTATCATTTCATGATGACCAAGGTGTCTGTATCTGGCAGAAACTTCTACTTGTCTTACCCTTACTACAGTACTCTGTATCATTTCATGATGACCAAGGTGTCTGTATCTGGCAGAAACTTCTACTTGTCTTACCCGTAGTACAGCACTCTGTATCATTTCATGATGACCAAGGTGTCTGTATCTGGCAGAAACTTCTACTTGTCTTACCCGTATTACAGCACTCTGTATCATTTCATGATGACCAAGGTGTCAGTATCTGGCAGAAACTTCTACTTGTCTTACCCGTATTACAGCACTCTGTATCATTTCATGATGACCAAGGTGTCTGTATCTGGCAGAAACTTCTACTTGTCTTACCCGTATTACAGCACTCTGTATCATTTCATGATGACCAAGGTGTCTGTATCTGGCAGAAACTTCTACTTGTCTTACCCTTACTACAGTACTCTGTATCATTTCATGATGACCAAGGTGTCTGTATCTGGCAGAAACTTCTACTTGTCTTACCCTTACTACAGTACTCTGTATCATTTCATGATGACCAAGGTGTCTGTATCTGGCAGAAACTTCTACTTGTCTTACCCTTACTACAGTACTCTGTATCATTTCATGATGACCAAGGTGTCTGTATCTGGCAGAAACTTCTACTTGTCTTACCCTTACTACAGTACTCTGTATCATTTCATGATGACCAAGGTGTCTGTATCTGGCAGAAACGTCTACTTGTCTTACCCTTACTACTGTACTCTGTATCATTTCATGATGACCAAGGTGTCTGTATCTGGCAGAAACTTCTACATCTCTTACCCTTACTACAGTACTCTGTATCATTTCATGATGACCAAGGTGTCTGTATCTGGCAGAAACTTCTACTTGTCTTACCCTTACTACAGTACTCTGTATCATTTCATGATGACCAAGGTGTCTGTATCTGGCAGAAACTTCTACTTGTCTTACCCTTACTACAGTACTCTGTATCATTTCATGATGACCAAGGTGTCTGTATCTGGCAGAAACTTCTACTTGTCTTACCCTTACTACAGTACTCTGTATCATTTCATGATGACCAAGGTGTCTGTATCTGGCAGAAACTTCTACTTGTCTTACCCTTATTACAGTACTCTGTATCATTTCATGATGACCAAGGTGTCTGTATCTGGCAGAAACTTCTACTTGTCTTACCCTTATTACAGTACTCTGTATCGTCATTCATTTCTCTAAGCTAATTATTTGGATGTTCTCGTGATTTATTTTCGTTCTCCGTAAATTGTGTTCGCTTATTTACCACATAACATGTTTGCTAATTATTCAACTATTCTTCTTGTGGAGGGCAGTTTACTTGTGCAGTTTACTTGTGGAGGGCAGTTTACTTGTGGAGGGCAGTTTACTAATGCTGTTAGAACATGTTGACCAACCCACTTTGCCTTTTCTTTGCTTTGTCATAATTATGTATATTATGTAAATGTCAAATAAAATATTATTAAACTAAGTAGGCTTTCATTGTCGGGGTATTTCTGGGTCAACCCTGGTATGCTGAAATAAACCTCTGTTCTATATATTTAATGTCCTTCAATAGGCATTTAGTGGATGGTTCCTATCTCAGTGGAGATTGCATTAGCGGAACAAATGCCATAACTGGAACAAGATGATCACAATATAGACAAATATTTTTTCATGTCCGCCCGTGGTAGCAGACGACGTAACAGGCTTTCGGGAAAAATAGCTTGGGTATGTTATCTTCTCCAAGGGTTGTTTAGGCGAGTCGAAACTCCGTGAACATGTATGCGGCGTAGAAGGCAGCAATGGTGGGCATCCTTGGTCACGTGACTTCTCCGACGGGCACATTTGATTGATATCGACTGAAATCAAAGTTGCATTCGTTCCAGTACATGTGTTCGATGTGATGAAAAGAAAAGTTGTGTTGATCTGATTCGTCCATATCCATGCAAGTTTGCAATCACACGTAAACCTCGAATTGAATACTAACATATTACTTCCGGCTGTTGCTATGGTATCCAGTGAGCCACACTGCCACTCGTGAATAACAGAACCACGCATGTATATAAGGTCCACGTTGCTAAATGTAGAAAATCCATCTCTGAGAAATTTCTGGATTGTAGAATGCATAATCGATATCTCTTGTACGTTTTGGATGTTCAAAAAGGCGAATGGGTGAATTGTTGAAATGTTTGTATCAAAGAATTCTAATCTGCTTACATTTTTGATATTGTGGAATGCAAATGAACGCATCTGTCCAATTGAAACTCCAGCAAATGTAATACTAGAAACGTTGAATAAATTTGAAAAAGCATTGCCCTCTATTTGATCAATTTCCGTATTTTCAAACAATATCAACATCATGTTTTCTAGTTCAGCAAACGAGCATGCGGGTAGGTTTACTATTTTACAATATATAAAGTGAATTTCTTGTAGGTTGTGTAGATTGAGAAATGCATTCCTTCGGATATACTCAAATGTGGAGTTTGTCAGGAAAATCCTTTCCGTTTCCGCTGGAATACTATCCGGGAAGAAGTTCGTGTTTGTGCAGTTTACGTCATATCCGGCACACGTGCACAGAAACGGACAATCCCGATCACTGCCGAAGTCTTCGTTCTCTACAGCTAGCACATTGTGGTCCGGATTAAAGGCAATTGCGACAAGAATAAGTATAATATCTCTTGGCGACATTCCTGCAAAGAAACAAGGCATGTTACGTATAATTGGCACATGAGATCATAAATCAGAATGTTAGTCTATGCTAACCACGGAGTTATTTGTCTATATTTGTTTCCAATTAATTATTCTCAAATTTCCAAGTCCCTTACGCACTATTTATGTTTCAGGGAAAACGGCAGTCATTAATTTACAAGCGAGTGCTTTCCGCAATTATTTACAAGAAACTTCCACACATTGGTTAGTAAGAACTGACTACAGACGGACGCGTGCACGGACGCAACACAAACGATTTACAAGAAACGTCCACACATTGGTTGGTAAGAAATGACTTCGGACGGACGCGTGCATGGACGTCAAACAAACGATTTACAAGAAACTTCCACACATTGGTTAGCAAGAAATGACTTTGGACGGACGCGTGCACGGACGCCAAACAAACGATTTACAAGAAACTTCCACACATTGGTTAGCAAGAAATGACTACTGACGGACGCGTGCACGGACGCCAAACAAACGATTTACAAGAAACTTCCACACATTGGTTAGCAAGAAATGACTACTGACGGACGCGTGCACATACGTCAAACAAACGATTTACAAGAAACTTCCACACATTGGTTAGTAAGAAATGACTTTGGACGGACGCGTGCACGGACGCAAAACAAACGATTTACAAGAAAGTCTACACATTGGTTAGTAAGAAATGACTTTGGACGGACGCGTGCACGGACGACGGACGCGTGCACGGACGCAAAACAAACGATTTACAAGAAATGTCCACACATTGGTTAGTACGAAATGACTTTGGACTGACGCGTGCACGGACGACAGACGCGTGCACGGACGCAAAACAAACGATTTACAAGAAATGTCCACACATTGGTTAGTAAGAAATGACTTTGGACGGACGCGTGCACGGACGCAAAACAAACGATTTACAAGAAACAGATTTATAAACACATGCATCGTTCAAGCAGGAATTCAAGTAATGTAGTGCAAACAATCGTCAACATTGGCTACTTACGAATACCCTTAATTCACCTGTCAGCTGTAACTCCGGCTCCACCGGAGCCGAGGCTTGTACTATCTCAAGAAACCCGTCATACGTCGACACTTTCCTGGTAATACTAATAGTATCAGTGCCAACCCAGTGGAATAAGAAATGACCATTACGAATAGTTTACATAGATATTAATAGACTGAGTTATGTACGTGAGATGTAATCAATCATTAACGTATTTACAGTTTACATAGATATTAATAGACTGAGTTATGTACGTGATGTGTAATCAATCATTAACGTATTTATAGTTTACATAGATATTAATAGACTGAGTTATGTACGTGAGATGTAATCAATCATTAACGTATTTATAGTTTACATAGATAGTAATAGACTGAGTTATGTACGTGAGATGTAATCAATCATTAACGTATTTACAGTTTACATAGATATTAATAGATCGAGTTATGTACGTGCTATGTAACAAATCATTAACGTCTTCAAGTTATAGTTTACATGCTATTAGATAGTAATAAACAAGTGTACGAGACATGTAATACATCATTAATATGTTTATAGTTTACATAGTTAGTAATAAATTGAGCTATATACAAGTGTACGCGACATGTCATAAATCATTAATATGTTCATAGTTTACATAATTAGTAATACACTGAGCTACATACAAGTGTACGCTACATGTCATAAATCATTAATATGTTCATAGTTTACATGGACAGTAATAGAGTTATATACAAGTGTACGCGACATGTCATAAATCATTAATATGTTCATAGTTTACATAATTAGTAATACACTGAGCTATATACAAGTGTACGCGACATGTCATAAATCATTAATATGTTCATAGTTTACATAGACAGCAATACACTGAGCTATATAGAAGTGTACGCGACATGTCATAAAGCATTAATATGTTCATAGTTTACATAGACAGTAATAGAGTTATATACAAGTGTACGCGACATGTTATAAATCATTAATATGTTCATAGTTTACATAATTAGTAATACACTGAGCTATATACAAGTGTACGCGACATGTCATAAATCAATAATATGTTCATAGTTTACATAGACAGTAATAGACTGAGTTATATAGAAGTGTACGCGACATGTCATAAATCATTAATATGTTCATAGTTTACATAATTAGTAATACACTGAGCTATATACAAGTGTACGCGACATGTCATAAATCAATAATATGTTCATAGTTTACATAGACAGTAATAGACTGAGTTATATAGAAGTGTACGCGACATGTCATAAATCATTAATATGTTCATAGTTTACATAATTAGTAATACACTGAGCTATATACAAGTGTACGCGACATGTCATAAATCAATAATATGTTCATAGTTTACATAGACAGTAATAGAGTTATATACCTGATATGTGATTGTCCTTGGATGTAAAATATGTCCTCTGCAGATATCTATGATCTTCGCGTTTGTGTTATTGACATACCAAATCGACTGTACTTATACGCTTGTCTCCCAAAATAAATATATACTAGGGGCAACGGAAATACATATCAAGAGCCAATTTCCGCCATGGTTCAGATACACTACAAGTTCAACAAACACTTTTTACATAAGCAACAACAAGTCGTTTTTTTGGTTGTTAAAACGCTCGCTTCTCACCAATGCAACCCGGGCTCGAAATTCGGACCGGGAAGTATGTGAGATTGTACGGTAGTCGCCAGATCGGGGTGTTTACTCCCGGGTACTCCGGTTTCCTCCCACACGAATGACCGCATAATATACGCTTTCATCCTCGGCGGCAAGAGTGATTCGTATAAGTTGTTTCACGATCATTGTAAACTAAATAAAGTTTAAACTCTTTTAATGGGATTTATTGTGTGGGTTTACATTATGGTCGCCTTCGGTAACTATCGGGTCGGCGCCTCCAGGAGAGGATTAGTTTCTTTATAAGGTGGAGAATAGTGCAAAATACGAAGACCCCGAAACCGAGGTTACGCCCCAATTTCAGAAGCATAACTTGTCTTTGGCAATGTTGGTGTATGACAACAATAAATACATCGATTTATTATCCCTACCGAAACCAAAAGTGTTATTTATCGAACTCACGATACCTGAATGTGCAGTCTGTCGTCTTAGCAACCGATCCGTCACCCAGCAACGATTACTGCTTGAAATGAAGCGTATACTAGTTGGGACAATGATCTGGTAAAGGACGAATGATTGAAGGACGACTGATTGAAGGGCGAATGATTGAGACTGATTGAAGGACGATGATTAATCGATGCTGACCAGTATTCACTGTGGCACTCTCCATAAGATTCCACTTCAACAAAGACACACCCTTTCTTTTGTGAGTGCAGATTTCTTTGTTGAGGGCTGATTTCTTTGGTGAGGGCTGATTTCTTTGGTGAGGGCAGATTTCTTTGGTGAGGGCTGATTTCTTTGTTGAGGGCTGATTTCTTTGGTGAGGGCCGATTTCTTTGGTGAGGGCTGATTTCTTTGTTGAGGGCTGATTTCTTTGTTGAGTGCAGATTTCTTTTGTGAGTGCAGATTTCTTTATTGAGGGCTGATTTCTTTTGTGAGTGCAGATTTCTTTTGTGAGGGCAGATTTCTTTGGTGAGGGCCGATTTCTTTGGTGAGGGCCGATTTCTTTGGTGAGGGCTGATTTCATTGGTGTGGGCCGATTTCTTTGGTGAGGGCCGATTTCATTGGTGAGCACCGATATATTTAGTGAGGGCCGATTTCATTGCCAACGGCCAATATCTTTGGATAGGGCCGATTTCGAATGTGACTTGCGCTTGTGGCTCAAACATTGTGTCTGTATTATGTACATCGAAGAGGCAATAAAATATGATTAAGCCAATGACACACCCTATGTGTATACGGGCGGCACAGTAGGAGCGGATACCGGGTCGTCAACTCTGAAGTATGTCTTTAAAGCGACATTACATTGCAAAAAGCAAATAAATTGCCTTTGTTCACGTATAAATGCATTGCTACTACAATTCGAACACTAACATAACCAGTGTTTTTGTGGATTGAAAGTATGATTTCATATAATGGTCATTCATGCTCCTGCATTAACGTTTGTTTGTCATCGGAGTCAATACTAAACGCGAGATAATGTCGTTTAGAGATAATTTTATTAAGAACAGTCTACAAATAAATAGGCACAACTGTGAGATATCTGTACCATAAATTGTGTTATTCAGGATACACTAGTTGTATTACGCATGGATGTTTACATAATTTATTTTGTTATGTCATCAATCTGCGTATACGACGTTTGCTTATTAGTTGTTACCATATAATATTAAGTTACATTTTGTAGACATTTGCGTTTTCACTGATGTAGTGTCGCTTTAATAATGTTCGTGGCATTTGATTAAGCGTAAAAAAAACTTGAGCTGTACTACATGTAGTTATAATTGTGCCTAATTGGTTTCGTTGCTTAGGTCCTATATGGTAAAAGTAATGTCATCTACATGCTCCCAAGCACGCAAACGATTACATAAAGCAACATCACAAAGCCGTAAGGTGTTCCACATCGATGGAGTTCCATATTGCTGGAGTGCCACATTGCTGGAGTGCCACATTGCTGGAGTGCCACATTGCTGGAGTTCCACATTGCTGGAGTGCCACATTGCTGGAGTGCCACATTGCTGGAGTGCCACATTGCTGGAGTGCCACATCGATGGAGTTCCACATTGCTGGAGTGCCACATTTATGGAGTTCTACATTGATGGAGTTCTACATTGATGGAGTTCCACATTTATGGAGTTCCACATTGATGGAGTTCCACATTGATGGAGTTCCACATTGACGGAGTTCCACATTGATGGAGTTCCACATTGATGGAGTTCTACATTGATGGAGTTCCAGTTCCACATTGACGGAGTTCCACATTGATGGAGTTCCACATTGATGGAGTTCCACATTGATGGAGTTCTACATTGATGGAGTTCTACATTGATGGAGTTCCACATTTATGGAGTTCCACATTTATGGAGTTCTAGTTCCACATTGACGGAGTTCCACATTGATGGAGTTCCACATTGATGGAGTTCCACATTGATGGAGTTCCACATTGATGGAGTTCCACATTGATGGAGTTCCAGTTCCACATTGACGGAGTTCCACATTGATGGAGTTCCACATTGACGGAGTTCTACATTGATGGAGTTCCACATTGACGGAGTTCTACATTGATGGAGTTCCACATTGACGGAGTTCCACATTGATGGAGTTCCAGTTCCACATTGACGGAGTTCCACATTGATGGAGTTCCACATTGACGGAGTTCTACATTGATGGAGTTCCACATTGACGGAGTTCTACATTGATGGAGTTCCACATTGATGGAGTTCCACATTGACGGAGTTCCACATTGATGGAGTTCCACATTGATGGAGTTCCACATTGATGGAGTTCCACATTGATGGAGTTCCACATTGATGGAGTTCCATATCGATGGAGTTCCACATTGATGGAGTTCTACATTGATGGAGTTCCACATTGATGGAGTTCCACATTGATGGAGTTCCACATTGATGGAGTTCCACATTGATGGAGTTCCACATTGATGGAGTTCCACATTGATGGAGTTCCACATTGATAGAGTTCCATATCGATGGAGTTCCACATTGCTGTGCAATTGACATTCAATGAAAGCGTACTGACATGCAATGAATATTTATGAATCGTTGTTGGTCATATTTTCCCTCAATGTTGTCATATGCAAATGATGTAATCCATTCTTGAGGCAATCTTTTTTATAACGACAATTAGATGCGTGATTCACTGGAAGATGATAATCCGCAGAAATGGTTAAGTTTCTTTGTTCGGGTTTTAATCCAAGTACTGGTTAACCGCTGGAGCCTGTACCAGGAAAGGTGTTGTTAGGTAAACTGCCCGCCGGCGATATAGCCCAAAATGGTGCTGATGCAGGCGTAAAAACCCGAAATATATAAATATATATATATTGTTCGGGTTTTACGCCTGTATCAGCACCATGTTGGGCTATATCACCGGTGGGCAGTTTACCTAACATCACCTTTCCTGGGCAGACTCCAGCGGTAAGCGGTAAGAAACCGCCAACTGTTTCATATAAATGAGACACGGCCTGAGCGAGGCACGAACCCGTAACCATCAGTGATGATATGTTACAGTGGTATACATGTCGGTGACCTCAACCACTCGACTACTGAGGCGGACAATGTTTAACATTATACTAACTAAGGCACATATACACGTTGTCCATACATAAACATTGTGATTTTAAGAAGTCAGGCAATTACAAACTGAAGGTGAGATATGCTGTAATATTTGGCGGAAGAATACCATGTGTAAACACTGTGACGTCATATACAGGTAACCGGTGTCAATGTTTGGCATTGTATTTGTAATATTTTTGCTGTTTTTCAGTTTGATTTGAATACCTCTTCACATTGGATGTGGTATCAGAAGAAATGCTAGATTGGAAATATAAATTAACAGACTGTACGTTTTTACGTTTTACTATGCATTTAATAGGCAATTTAATTGTTGTTTTACAACCTAAATGGAGCACAAGATAATGATGCGACCAATGAAACATCCGTAACACCATCACCTCCACAATTACAAATTCATATCAAGGGTTATATAACTAAGTTGTGCTTTCTCAACATTGGACACACAAATAGTGGCACTATGCAACACTAGACTAGTAGTATGATGAGTATGTGTCTGGTAACATACTTGCCGATGATATGTTATTAAAAACACTGTGTGCTTTACGTTTATTTATCGTCGCTACCGGTTGCCCATATGAGCGACGCCTCTTGAAGAGATTACACATTTTAGATTCTTGGAAGAACGTGCAATGATACAGACAGAGACACATTCCAGAATATCCTCTGGTTCTTTTGCGTAGAGCACCGACACGATACCTCGGTTTAAATCTCATCTGAGAGACTGTTAATTTTATTATGGTCAGACGGGGGATCGAACCTGCGATCCCTGGCTTCCCAGTCCACTTTTAAAACACGTTGGTAAGTAAGTAAGTATTGGGGATATACAACTGTAACCTATCATCACTGATGCTCACAGGTTCGAGCCCCGCTCAGACCGTGTCTCTTTATAAGAACTAGTTGGCAGTTTCTTGCGGAGGTTGGTGCACCAAGTATTGGTTAACCGCTGGAGATTGCCCAGGACTGTGTTGCTAGGTAAACTGCCTGTCGCTCAAATGGGAAACCGGTAGCGACGTTAAATAAACTTAAATAAAAAATAATATTATTGGGGAAGCATATTATTTCAGGTATTGTTTTGGAAAGCCCTGTACATTTTTTGGGCAAAATATCAATAGGAACGGTGAGTTGGTATTCTGACCAATATTAAACACAGATGGTCAGTGGTTCGAGCCACATACACTTGGGGTCTGGACAAGTGGTTGCGAGTTCAAAACCAAATATTTTATTTATTTGTTTTTTAACCCTTTCAACACCACAGACCTCTAAATAGGCTGGCAAAAAGTGTAGATCCAGATGAGCCGGCTCGTGACGAGCCTTCTCATCAGGATCTGCACTTTTTGCCAGTGATATGACTATTTTTAGACAAAATTACCCATTTTGATAAATGAACTGGTCCAAATGTAATTTTCTTATTCATTTTATTGGTCTAAAAAGATCATGGACCAGTCCATGTGAGTTACTTGGTGTTGAAAGGGTTAAGAACATTTTGATAAACCATAGGCTTTTGACACTATAGTTGATACATACACAATCCAAGTATATTTAAAATGACATCCCGTCACTATCAGAGTAATCATGGACCATATTAATAATAAAAACTTTATTAAATACTTTCTTTTACAAGCGAACTCATTTAACCAAAAGTTAATCTACGATGAGACCCTCAATAAACAGTCAAACCTGTCTTAAGCAGCCAACCAAGGGAATCACAGAACGTGGCTGCTTGGCACAGGTGGCTGCTTAATAGAGGTCAAATGTAGAATAAAAGAACATATTGGGAATCCGGAGGTTGGCTGCTTAATATAGGTTGGCTGCTTAATAGAGGTGACCACTAACACAGGTTTGACTGTACATGTACATACAAATCAAATGCAATCAAGAGATAGAACTATGGGTGAAAACTGTGCAATTATATAGTAAAAGCTGAAAAGTACAGCAACTATATATATATATAATATGTTATGGAATATGATGATACATGTATATGGAATTGTCTAGTAGAGTACACAAGGGGAATGAGGCAATTAATGACAATACATCTATATAACAATGTGCATATATGACTTATAGGGGTATCTTGAAAATAAATATGAAATCGGCGTAAAGACAGCCATTCACAGAATCTAGTAAATATAGCAATGGTAATTCACAAATAAGCTTGCCTGTTATGGTCGACTAATAGCTTGCTACTCTTAAAAACCGCTGTAAGTTCGAATACCACTGCTGTGTTAAATTATTTCATGTGATGAAGCTATCCAGCTGACTTGATGGAGGTCAGTGGTTCTACCCAGGTGTCCGTGAAATGCTGATCGACTGGGCACTATGGGTTTTCGTCCACCAATAATAACCGGGGAGTAAAAATATGACATTAAACCCCAAAAAAGGCCAATGTTAAACACACAGGGTAATAAGCTGCCCCGTAGCATCTCCAGCTAACAATTCCTGATCACTTCTAAAGACGGCACAATTTACTGGCGCGTAGTAAGCACCCTTTTGAATACACCCGTTATCCATGTCCCATACACGAGAACTCAGATCCGCACAGGTCACCATATAGGCGCCTGACTGGGAAAACATCATGTCTTTAATAGGCGCAGTGTGTTGGGTTAACGTACGAGACAGATTAACGGATTTGTCCGATATATTCCAAATGTAGATTTTCCCAGAATCCACTCCTGTGACAAAGGTGCATCCACTTGGTGAAAACGTGGAGGTAGTAATGTTCGAATCATGTTCTGGGAATTCCGCGATCATATCTTGTTTACTGTCACTGAAACAAATTGCAGATGTATATAGTTTGAGTTTACGACATACCCCACCCACACGTTCGGACACAATCGCCGAGTTTACGACATACCCCACCCACACGTTCGGACACAATCGCCGAGTTTACGACATACCCCACCCACACCATCGGACACAATCGCCGAGTTTACGACATACCCCACCCACACGTTCGGACACAATCGCCGAGTTTACGACATACCCCACCCACACGTTCGGACACAATCGCCGAGTTTACGACATACCCCACCCACACGTTCGGACACAATCGCCGAGTTTACGACATACCCCACCCACACGTTCGGACACAATCGCCGAGTTTACGACATACCCCACCCACACGTTCGGACACAATCGCCGAGTTTACGACATACCCCACCCACACGTTCGGACACAATCGCCGAGTTTACGACATACCCCACCCACACGTTCGGACACAATCGCCGAGTTTACGACATACCCCACCCACACGTTCGGACACAATCGCCGAGTTTACGACATACCCCACCCACACGTTCGGACACAATCGCCGAGTTTACGACATACCCCACCCACACGTTCGGACACAATCGCCGAGTTTACGACATACCCCACCCACACGTTCGGACACAATCGCCGAGTTTACGACATACCCCACCCACACCATCGGACACAATCGCCGAGTTTACGACATACCCCACCCACACGTTCGGACACAATCGCCGAGTTTACGACATACCCCACCCACACGTTCGGACACAATCGCCGAGTTTACGACATACCCCACACCCACGTTCGGACACAATCGCCGAGTTTACGACATACCCCACCCACACGTTCGGACACAATCGCCGAGTTTACGACATACCCCACCCACACGTTCGGACACAATCGCCGAGTTTACGACATACCCCACCCACACGTTCGGACACAATCGCCGAGTTTACGACATACCCCACCCACACGTTCGGACACAATCGCCGAGTTTACGACATACCCCACCCACACGTTCGGACACAATCGCCGAGTTTACGACATACCCCACCCACACGTTCGGACACAATCGCCGAGTTTACGACATACCCCACCCACACGTTCGGACACAATCGCCGAGTTTACGACATACCCCACCCACACGTTCGGACACAATCGCCGAGTTTACGACATACCCCACCCACACGTTCGGACACAATCGCCGAGTTTACGACATACCCCACCCACACGTTCGGACACAATCGCCGAGTTTACGACATACCCCACCCACACGTTCGGACACAATCGCCGAGTTTACGACATACCCCACCCACACGTTCGGACACAATCGCTGATGTTAAAACGCAGGATATGGCATAATCCCCATACATACGGGGTCAGCATCTAGTGGTTAGCACGTTGGACTGCGCATACAGGCGTCCGTGGTCCAATGGTAGAGCGTCGAATTTGGAATCGAACGATCCGGGTTCCATACTCAGTCAGGCCACGTATGCAGTGTCATTGAGCAAGGTACCTCACACACATTGCTTAGTACTGGTTAACCACTTAGGTCAGCTAAGCATGCCCAGGAAAACATGTCTAGGTCCCCGCAAGGGGTTTGACATTAATGGAACATACATACATACAGGGACCGCAAGAGGAGATTCTAGAAAGGGTCTATGGCTGTATTATCGCACTATCCACCAACATCCAAACTGACTAATATCTCCAGGAGGCGTCACTCATATGGGCAACCATTAGCGACGATAAATAAACGTAAAACACACACAATCTCCAATATACAGACGGGTCGGTAGTCTAGTTGTTAACACGTTGGACATCTATCCCAGGGATCACAACTTCGATCCCCCTTCAATATTAGTATCATGCTTTCAGACGGGACTGTAAACCAAGGTCTGGTTATCTGTGCTATACACAGGGCGTGTAAAAGAATCGGGGATTATCCTGGAATTGGACCCTATTTGGTATATTGCATTATCCTCAAATAATAATAATAATAATAATAAAGACTTTATTTTACGAGATAATTCATTTAAAAAGTTAATCTACCACGAGGCCCTCAACATCAAATGATAGACCTATAAGTGAATGACGAATATACTTCTGGAGACGTCGCCCCGATTTGCCAGGGGGTGGCGATAAATAAACGTATATATACACAACAATACTAGGTAGAATTCCATGTAACATAATTTAATGTTTCCAGTTGATGAATCAAGCAACATAATTATCGGATTCTTAAATATGGTTGTCTTCGTCGAGCATATACAGTCAAACCTGTGTTAGTGGTCACCTCCATTAAGCAGCCAACCTGGATTGAGCAGCCAGTTTACAGATTCCCAATATGTTGCTTTATTATACCTTTAACCTCTACTAAGCAGCCACCTGTGTTAAGCAGCCACTTTCTGTGCTTCCCTTTGCTGGCTGCTTAAGACATGTTTAACTGTACCTCTCGGGGTATGGCCCCGATTAACCAGGGGGCGACGTTAAATAAATGTACCCATATTTAGCGACTTATAATACCCTTGCCATCATGCTAAGTCATTGATACGCCCATGCTAGTCTCGAATTCCATGTGTAGTGTGACCTACCCCATATTCCACAATGTGCATTCCGTCCCGCAACTTGCTACCAAATAGTTGTAAGCCATCGAACACGAAATGCTGGAAATATTTGGCTCCCATTGCCAACTTGTGATTGGTTTATATGTGTTGACGTCAAACAGCCATACCAAACCTAACATGGTGCCTGTAACGATTCAGACATATGTACCAGGGTCATCATAACTCAATTCAATCGCCGATACCACCCAAATGTGACTTACAGGAACACAATGTGATACCGGTTCAAACTGCACACTGAACTATGAAGCTTGTACAAGGGCAACAGGGGTCCTCCGTGGTCCTTAACACGTTCAAATCACTTGCCACTCATCGCTGTAGATTGACTCCCACTGGGGACGTAGAATTATTTCACATGAGGAAGGTATGTGGTTCTATCCGGGTACCAGTCCTGTCGGAAATATTTCTCGGAACGTCACCTGCTTACTCCACTAGTAATATATGCGGTGTCGCTATATGATGTGATCTAGGCTGTTGGTAAGCATTATTTATTTCAGTATTTATATATGTAACTAAGAAATGAACAGTTTACATATAATTTAACAGCAGTAGACTGAAATGGATTAGAACGAAATATATACTTGACCAAATACCAATGACAAACACAGATTACACCTGACTTACCCTGATATAATATGTAAACAAGATAATCGCATCTATATACATATAGATAGTACTAGTAATTACAGTAATGGTCAAATACTATTTGTTAGTTTATACAAATTTATTTAGCTCGATTGCGAAACAAGTTCTTACAACTTGTATTAATCACTATCGAGACCTCATTCCTGATGGAATCCATCGCCATGAGGGAGAGAGAAGAGGCAATGGGAATTTAAATGCCTTGCATAAGGGCACAATCGTAACGGCTCCAGCGGGGCCTTTCGTACCTGAAGCGAATGCCCTACCACTGTGCTATCATGATTTCCACAATGTGTCTGTTGTTGGAAACACTGGCTATTATGAGTGGCATAATGCATATTTTCCCAACCCACCCACCCACATTTTATATGTACACATATTGACATGCATAATCATATATACGTGTGCAAGTACATGTACCCTAACACTAACCTACGGCGATGTATGATGGACTACACGCGAAGGATGTCGGGCCGTCAGTTCCATCCCCAGACGCACGCAGTTCCTGTATTGTTGTACCGTCCATGGCATTATACACTACGCATCTGGCGCGTACAGCGGCTTTAGCCTAATAATAACACATTAAAGCATAACTAGTATGCACATAGACTTAGTCTAACAATAAAAGTATTATGGTATAAAGTCAAAATTGAAATGTATGTATGTGTTTCGTTCCATTTGCTTATGCTAGCAACTTTAATAAAACGAACATTTATTCTTTTCTATTATTAATGGCAGAGAAACGGAGCTACCGACCTATCCTGGTATCGGTGTTAAAATATATGTATATGACTGAGCAGGCAAAATATATCAACGCCTGTTCCCAGGTTGATATTGTCAGAAACTCAATTACTGGTCGTGTTTTTACGTTTATTTATCGTCGCTACCTGTTGCCCATATGAGCGACGCCTCCTGAAGAGATTAGTCATTTTAGATTTTGGAGAATAGTGCATGATACAGAAAGAGACCCATTCCAAAATCTCCTCTGATTCTTTTACGTACACGGTGTACAGCACCGACACGAGACCTCGGTTTAACGTCCCATCTGTAACTGTTCATTTTATTAGGGTCAGACGGGGGATCGAACCTGCGATCCCTGGATTACCAGTCCAGCGTGTTACCACTGGACTACAGATCCGTCTTTAACCCTTTATTAACCCAGTGCACGCTAGCGGCAGATACAATCACTTTTGCAAACAGCATAGAGCCAGATCAGACGGCACAGTACGTAGTGCGTATCGCCGCGTCTGATCAGGTTCTATGCTGTTTGCTACTCGGAAAGTGGAGCTAAATCACTTGTCTGAATAACAAACAACATAGACCCTGATCAGACGCTGCGTTGCGCCGCGGCTGATCTGGATATATGTGGTTTGCAAATGTGATTTTTTTATTTTTAAAAATACTTCTAATGATGACGTGCTATATGCTTTCGCGAGAAGTGATGAGTGTGTGTGTGTGTGTGTTAGGCTCCGTCTTATATCGGAATAATCAATGTTGGCATATTGACCGGTCAATTGAGTATTGACCAGGCCGCCGGTCAATACTGGTTTTAACCGGTCAATAGTGGTCAATACTGGTCAATACTGGTCGATTGAAATGGTCAATTGAATAACTGTAACAGAAGCACCCATAATGACCCATAGTGTAATCAATACATGTAACAGAAGCACCCGTAATGACCCATAGTGTAATCAATACATGTGAATATGAATGATTAGCAAATTAAAATTTTGCTTGATCTTTCATGACTCAATTTATGTGATAAAAAAAAAGCTGCCAGGTCGATCTCCTCACGACGTGCACGTCGTGACCGGGGCACATCCCGCAGCAGCAGCTTAGGATTCTGGGATATTCTGGTAGTCGATCTTGCGAAGGGGGAGGCTCGCCAGCATGTGGACCCAAGGCTATGGCACATTAGGACAGATCTGCCGTCTCTTCTAGATAGTGTTAAGTACACACTATATCTTCGCTGGCTTCTTCGATCTTTCTCCTCCTTCTTCTACTTCTCCGGCGGATAGACGAGACAGCGGACCTGAGGGAGCGGCAACGGTTGTGGCATCCACGCTCCCCTGAGTGACAATCGACGACCAAATGTCTAACTGCCAGATCCGTATAAATGCTGCTGCAGGGTGACCAACAGTGAGGAGGGTGGCCCTACAAGGGACCACGTACAGACCAGGCCTTGTCACCCTGGCACGGAAAGAAGTAGCCATCTGAGGATGTCAACATAAGCAACACAATCTTCTAGAACATAATCATCTTGGACTTAACCAACATAGACTCAACCAACAAGGAATAATTATCGAGTAACATAATCATCTTGGACCGAAATCTTCACGGGAATCTACAACTACAATCCTCAATCTACACCACTCTACAAGACACCGACGACTCAATACTTCATCGAATAATCGACGGTGCGAAAGCACGTTTGCTCGCCCATATGGTTTACCGGCGGCGAGGGTAAATAAACAATCATCATCATCAAATAAGCTGCAGGTGTTGCTTGATAATTAGCCTTGAAGGCCACTTTGAAGATCCCAATTGTTATTTACACCTCTTACAATAGTTTTAAAATAATAATTGGCCACACTTCTCAAATTTGGATGACAAATTAAGCACTTAAAAAGCAACAACAAATATCTCTTAGAATCATCATTCATTACTTTGATACTGTTCAGCTATCAGTCAAAATGAAACCTAAAGATCCTATCTGGAATTTCTATAATGTCTCAGGAGATGGCAAAAATCTCAATTGACAAGTGGTGAACACTCTAATCTAAGAATAAAAAATCAGGCAGTCAAATGTTGATCTGTTGAATCAGATACAACTTTAATTTACTCTATATAGAAGCTAAATGGTATAGCAGGGTTTTTAAATGCATTATTGATATTAAAATGAAACATTTCTTTACAAATACCCAATTGACTATCCAATCGACCAGTATTGACCGGTATTGACCACTTGGGGAGTATTGACCGGGCCAGTTTTAACCGGTTATAACCGCCGGTTAAAACCGGGGGTGGTTTTAACCGCCCAACATTGGGAATAATGCATCAGATTAGGTGAAATGTACAACATATTTAAAAAAGAATAATTTCAAATTACCGGGTGTTTAACAAAATCCAAATATTCGCACAGAAACGGGGGGAAAATCAATAAATATAGCACTGGCGTATACGACAATTGTTTATCAACAAACGTATGTAAACAATCTTTAATGCTCATTCATGTGTGACGGAATTACGGCGCTTTAAATAGCTGTCTTATATGTTTGTTCTGATTGCCGACGTAGAACGATGTGTTCCAAATGTTGGCACGGTATGGAGGACCGATTTCACTTTCAAATTGTTATATTGCAAAACAAACAACACTGTTTATCGGCTGAAACTATTCAAATGATAATGGAACATTATGTAGTAGCATTGCCACTAAAGTATTGTACCTACAAATTCAAATGTTATGATATTTTTATTCCATACGATATAATGTCGCTTTAAGTTATACTCAGATATATTGCTCGGCATAGATATACTAGAAGACATAGAAAACGCACACCTACATTATATACTAGAAGACATAGAAAACGCACACCTACATTATATACTAGAGGACATAGAAAACGCACACCTACATTGTATGATTATTATTACATAAAAACGTAATACGAAGGAATCCATCAAAGATATATCACATATTTATTACAAAACACAAACTGAACAACTAAACATATTCCAAAATGTTTAAAACTATGTATTTATATAGTTATTGTTTTTCATGTAAAAACACACTTATCCGAAGTGTGCGTTTTCTATGTCATCTAGTATTTAATGTACATTGTACATATACGTACCATGTAGTCCCCCAGATGACCATGGTCCAGAACAACCAGCTTGCTCCCATCAACTGTGAATTCAGCTTTCTTTATAAAACCTTTATGACTTTCAGTACACATCTTATCCTCGTCGTTTAGGGCATCAGTGCCGCGTATCACACAGTACTTTGACCATCCGTTAGACTGAGCTATCTGTAATGTTGACGGCGATATAGATAAAGAGTTGAAATGCAGATCTGGTTCCACAGTTTTGACTTGAGTCTTCTGACGTTTCATTGCACATATGTTCCACACCTTTAACGTGCTGTAAAATACAAGCATATGAGTGTGATAAACTGTGTTAAGAAGGCACACATTTGACTTATAAGGTATATAAGGTATTTTGAAACAATCAAGTTAAAGGCTGTTGGACTGGTAATCCAGGGATCGCAGGTTAGATCCCCCGGCTGACCATAATAATATTAACAGTCTTTCAGATGGGACGTTAAACCGAGGTCTCGTGTCGGTGCTTTACACTGTGCACGCAAAAGAACCAGAGGAGACTCTGGAATGGGTCTTTGTCTGTATCATTGTACTATCCTCCAAAATCGAAAATGACTAATCTCTTCAGGAAGCAACCGGTAACAACGATAAAGAAACGTAAAACACACACACTCAAGTCAACGGTTTTATTGGCAAAATCATATACATGTCCATCGCCAAGAAACATATTTGGGGGCTATAAACAAATTGTACATGCTGTCTGCGAATACGGTATGAGTATAAATGACAATGACCTTTAATATTCAAACATATATATCTAACTCCATGTTACATTATCATGTGAATCTATGACAATCTGATGTGAGCAGCGCTTGCTAAATCAATACGGTCGTGTTGGTGTATTTATCGGTCTTGTTGATGTATTTATGGTATACGATAACCTAGTATATCGACACGTTCAATAGTACACGTGCTTCCGCTAGGACCATCGCTGTATAATACTAATTTGAGGAGGGCTATGGTACCATTACGTGATGGTACAATGCCGATAGTACAATGCCGATGGTACGATGTCGATCATACGATTACGTGATGATACGATGTCGATAATACGATTACGCGATGATACGATGTCGATAATACGATTACGCGATGATACGATGTCGACGATACGATTACGCGATGATACGTTGTCGATCATACGATTACGCGATGATACGATGTCGATCATACGATTACGTGATGATACGCTGTCGATCATACGATTACGCGATGATACAATGTCGACCATACGATTACGCGATGATACAATGTCGACCATACGATTACGCGATGATACGTTGTCGATCATACGATTACGCGATGATACGATGTCGATCATACGATTACGCGATGATACGATGTCAACCATACGATTACGCGATGATACGATGTCGATCATACGATTACGCGATGATACAATGTCGAGCATACGATTACGCGATGATACGATGTCGATCATACGATTACGCGATGATACGATGTCGAGCATACGATTACGCGATGATACGATGTCGATCATACGATTACGCGATGATACGATGTCGAGCATACGATTACGCGATGATACGATGTCGATCATACGATTACGCGATGATACGATGTCGAGCATACGATTACGCGATGATACGATGTCGATCATACGATTACGCGATGATACGATGTCGAGCATACGATTACGCGATGATACGATGTCGATCATACGATTACGCGATGATACGATGTCGAGCATACGATTACGCGATGATACGATGTCGATCATACGATTACGCGATGATACGATGTCGAGCATACGATTACGCGATGATACGATGTCGATCATACGATTACGCGATGATACGATGTCGATCATACGATTACGCGATGATACGATGTCGATGCTACTATGATGATCGCGCAATCGTCATCGTACTGCCGTGTAATCGGCATCGTATAATCGTCATCGTTAAATGCTAATAATACGATCGTTAACGACAAACCAGTTCATAGTCGTACTAGTATGACCTTCCTATATCGCGAAGACCCTAACGGAACACCATACCTTGTGTGTGTTTGATTGTGTGGCTTAAAGTCGGTAAGCCTTTTTTCTCAACCACCCAACTGAATAATGACATCAACCACGCGTTTTGACCCTAACCCTATGCGTAGCAAATGATGAAGGCGCTTTATGCGTGGTGTTTACTATATTCTGATCGGCTGGTTGAGATAAAGATTTACGCTGAAAGTCGCGCAAACAGCTTATGTCAAATAGCTACTCTTCAGCTTTTATTGATGGAGGACGAGACAGGTGCGCGTTCTTGAAGTATTTCAGCCACAGACTGGTACTCGTGTAGAACCATCGATCTTCTGTAAGCCTCACATATTAGACTGACAAACATATATCCCTTAGGCAAGGTATTTAAACCACTGATCTTCTGTAAGCCTCACATAATAAACTGACAAACATATATCCCTTAGGCAAGGTATTTTAACCACCCATCTTCTGTAAGCCTCACATAATAAACTGACAAACATATATCCCCTAGGCAAGGTATTTAAACCACCCATCTTCTGTAAGCCTCACATAATAAACTGACAAACATATATCCCTTAGGCAAGGTATTTAAACCACCCATCTTCTGTAAGCCTCACATATTAGACTGACAAACATATATCCCTTAGGCAAGGTATTTAAACCACCCATCTTCTGTAAGCCTCACATAATAGACTGACAAACATATATCCCTTAGGCAAGGTATTTAAACCACTGATCTTCTGTAAGCCTCACATAATAAACTGACAAACATATATCCCTTAGGCAAGTTATTTAAATTCCACGTTGCTTTTTCTCTCTCCCTCGTGGCGATGGATTCCATCAGGAATGAGGTCTCGAGAGTGATTAATATAAATTGTAAGAACTTGTTTTGCAATCGAGCTAAAATAAATTTGTATAAACTCATATTGCATGTGGCAATCAACATTGTCTATTCTCTCCGCTCATGGCGATGGATTCCATCAGGAATGTGGTCACTTGAGCGATTAATCTAAATAAACGTGTTTCGCAATCGAACTAAGATATAAAAAAAATTCTATCACATTGAATAATGTTGTATTTACCAATCCAGTGACGCCGACACCAATCTCGATTCTGCGTTAGGTTCAAGTGACAAACAAACAACTCTGTGAGAATGTCCGTAAAATGTTGACACAACCGTCCATTCATTGTTGCTAGAGGATGTCCACAGTTTGATTGTGCGATCCGACGATGCTGAGAACATGTAGAGACCGTCTTTCGTTATGTTGATAGACCATATCCACGCCGGATGTTCTCCTAGTTTCTTAATGCACGTGTGTCTAGATGCGTCCCAGATCCCGATATGATTGTCAGCCGAACCTGTCATGATCTGATATATGGATATATATGCAATGTATATTATAAATGTGTTTAAGTGCTAGATTGGAGTAATTCGTAGACATGTAATTACAGAAACGTTCCCGCATACATAACGGGTCTTCCGAAACAACTGACTGCGTCATATTCCGGCACAACGTGCTAGCCATTACGCCACGTCCACTTCACAACAGCCATACGGCAATTTGGACGTTAAAATACAAATGAATAGAAAAATAGTAAATGTGTTAACAGAAGAGTATGTAACCGTAAATTTACATTGCTACTGTGTGTGTGTGTGTGTGTGTGTGTGTGTGTGTGTGTGCGTGCGTGCGTGCGTGCGTGCGTGCGTGCGTGCGTGCGTGCGTGCGTGCGTGCGTGCGTGCGTGCGTGCGTGCGTGCGTGCGTGCGTGCGTGCGTGCGTGCGTGCGTGCGTGCGTGCGTGCGTGCGTGCGTGCGTGCGTGCGTGCGTGCGTGCGTGCGTGCGTGCGTGCGTGCGTGCGTGCGTGCGTGCGTGCGTGCGTGCGTGCGTGCGTGCGTGCGTGCGTGCGTGCGTGCGTGCGTGCGTGCGTGCGTGCGTGCGTGCGTGCGTGCGTGCGTGCGTGCGTGCGTGCGTGCGTGCGTGCGTGCGTGCGTGCGTGCGTGCGTGCGTGCGTGCGTGCGTGCGTGCGTGCGTGCGTGCGTGCGTGCGTGCGTGCGTGCGTGCGTGCGTGCGTGCGTGCGTGCGTGCGTGCGTGCGTGCGTGCGTGCGTGCGTGCGTGCGTGCGTGCGTGCGTGCGTGCGTGCGTGCGTGCGTGCGTGCGTGCGTGCGTGCGTGCGTGCGTGCGTGCGTGCGTGCGTGCGTGCGTGCGTGCGTGCGTGCGTGCGTGCGTGCGTGCGTGCGTGCGTGCGTGCGTGCGTGCGTGCGTGCGTGCGTGCGTGCGTGCGTGCGTGCGTGCGTGCGTGCGTGCGTGCGTGCGTGCGTGCGTGCGTGCGTGCGTGCGTGCGTGCGTGCGTGCGTGCGTGCGTGCGTGCGTGCGTGCGTGCGTGCGTGCGTGCGTGCGTGCGTGCGTGCGTGCGTGCGTGCGTGCGTGCGTGCATTTTAAGTTTATTTATCGTCGCTACCGGTTGCCCATATGAGCGACGCCTCCTGAAGAGATTAGTAATTTTAGATTTTGGAGGATAGTGCAATGATACAGACAGAGACCCATTCCAGAATCTCCTCTGGTTCTTTTACGTACACGGTGTAAAGCACCGACACGAGGCCTCGGTTTAACGTCCCATCTGAAAGACTGTTAATTTTATTAGGGTCAGACGGGGGATTGAACCTGCGATCCCTGGATTACCAGTCCAGCGTGTTACCACTGGACTACAGATCCGTCTCTTCCCTGTCCCTCATAACGAGGGAATGAGGTCTAGATATGGATTTAATGTCCAGTGTTGTTAAGTGCTTGTGACCCAAACAATTTGCATGTTCATACCCTGCATTGTATCTGTTTGTGCATGGCATATTTACTGTGTATTTGCAATACAATATGACTATAAAAACTAAATAACAATTTAACTAATGACGGATATGTAGTCCAGTCCCGTCTGACCCTAATAAAATTAACAGTCTTTCAGATGGGACGTTAAACCGAGGTCTCGTGTCGGTGCTGTACACCGTGCACGTAAAAGAACCAGAGGAGACTCTGGAATGGGTCTCTGTCTGTATCATTGCACTATCCTCCAAAATCTAAACTAACTAATTTCTTCAGGAGGCGTCGCTCATATGGGCAACCGGTAGCGACGATATATAAACGTAAAACACACACAACTAATGTTGTAATAACTTGTTTCGCAATCAAGCTAAAATATACATTTGTATAAACAAAAGACGTTGGGTAGCGTTTCATTCAACAAATTCAAATGTACCAACACATCGTTATTAGTGAAGGCCGGGAATCTAATGTTTTAAGAACTTGTTTCGCAATCGAGGAACAATAAATAGGTTTTGCTGCATTTCTTTTGGAGGGGCTACATTCGCACCAACAGCATCGGCTATATGGCGACTTTCCAGCAATTAATGGTGGAAGAAGACCATGGGTGCCCCTACCTACATTACTGTACGCATTGACTGGCACCCGGGTAGAACCATCGACCTACCTCAAGCCAGCTGGAAAGCTTCCTAATATGAAATAATTTGACACCTCCAGTGGGATTCGAACCAGCAGCGGTGAGGGCCAAGTGATTTGAAGTCCACGACCCTAACTGCAGGAACACGGAGGCCCTTCAAACCAGATGTGTATAAACTACACAATATGTTTTCAGGCTGACTTTGGATCTTAAGCTGAACGTCCTGCACGTACGAAATCACATTTTAGAAGTACTGTACATATTACACTGAAAACTATATTTGCAAATGGTACTAGTAATTTAGTTTCCCAGCGTTGCTCAGATCCAATCACAGTACGTTGTATGCTTACGTTATATATCCTGCTTGGCCTAGTAGTTTGGGTAATGCAATCACAGTGGAGAGTTTCACACGAGATCTGAGATAATTATGAACATCACGGAAATGTCTTCAGGAAAATAAATACAGCTTACATTTGCTTTTAACGGTGGGTCTCATAACCCTTTAGTTTATACATATTTATTTTAGCTCGGTTGCGAAACAAGTTCTTACAACTTATATTAATCACTCTGGAGACCTCATTCCTGATGGAATCCATCATCACGATGGAGAGAGAAGAGGCAACGTGGAGTTTAAATGCCTTGCCTAAGGGCACATTGGTAACGGCTTCAGTGGGGCTCGAACTACTGGCCGTTCGCCCCTGACGCGAACGCGCTACCACTGCGCTATCACGATTGAATATCCTGTACATGGCTGAAGCTTTCATTGTTTTATATTGGTGAAATGTTCATTTTGTCGACGTTGATTGAGCTTATTTACACTCGCCGCCGCCGAACCATCTGTCGAAACTATCATTGCTTTATAATGGTGACAGACCCACTACATGTGCTGAAAGTTTCATTGCTCTATACATGTAATGATATAAGATTCACTATATATGTGTTGAAACTTGCACTTCGTAATGGCGAAAGACCAACTACAGATGCTACTGCATGCATCACTGTATTACAATGGTGTGAAATGTTCCGTATATGTACTTACCCACTTACCACTGGGGTGGTAACAACAGCATAGAATCAAGTCTGGTCTCTGAGCACGGCGGGATCTCTTCTGCTGATTCTCTGCGGGTTGATATGGAACCAACCAGTCTACTGTCACTGTCTCCATGTCTAGCAGAGCTAGCACTGAAATAATAAAATAGTGCCGATGATTTGATGATGCTTGAGCGTATTCATTCTCGGCTCCGGCGAACAATGTGGGCGAGCGTTCCAAGATGATTAGTAATACGTGCCCTGCATCGTCGATTATTCGTGTTGATAGTAGATTTTGCTGAATGATGTTTTGTCTTGTAGAATAGTGTTCTTGTTGTGTCCTATCATGGTGCGATAAAAGATGACACCACTTCGTTCCTTTCAGAGTGACAAATCATGAGGTGTTGGTAGTTTCTTTCCAAAACGGTCCCTTTTAGGGCCACCCTACTCACTGTTGGTCATCCCGTAGCAGCATATACACCGATCTGACAGTTAGACATCTGGCCGTCTCGGTCGCTCCAGGGTATATCCATACCTCCACCAGACCCGATGGTGATCAGCGGTGGGTAAGCGTGTGTCCCTTGTTGCAAGGTCGCCGACCAGAAGATCCCATTATCCTACGCTGTTGCTGTCGGACGGGCATGATTTGATGTACCCCGACCGCGACGTGCACGCAGTGAGGATATCGGACTGACATAATTTGATATGTCCTGGCCGTGACGTGCATGCAGTGAGAAGATCGGCCGGGGATGATTTGATGTGTCCTGGCCGTGACGTGCATGCAGTGAGGAGATCGGCCGGGGATGATTTGATGTGTCCTGGCCGTGACGTGCACGCAGTGAGGAGATCGGCCGGGGATGATTTGATGTGTCCTGGCCGTGACGTGCACGCAGTGAGGAGATCGGCCGGGGATGATTTGATGTGTCCTGGCCGTGACCGTGCACGCAGTGAGGAGATCGGCCGGGGATGATTTGATGTGACACGACCACGACGTGCACGCAGTGAGGAGATCGGCCGGGGATGATTTGATGTGACACGACCACGACTTGCACGCAGTGAGGAGATCGGCCGGGGATGATTTGATGTGACACGACCACGACGTGCACGCAATGAGGACATCGGCCGGGGATGATTTGATGTGACACGACCACGACGTGCACGCAGTGAGGAGATCGGCCGGGGATGATTTGATGTGACACGACCACGACGTGCACGCAGTGAGGAGATCGGCCGGGGATGATTTGATGTGTCCTGGCCGTGACGTGCATGCAGTGAGGCGATCGGCCGGGGATGATTTGATGTGTCCTGGCAGTGATGTGCACGCAGTGAGGAGATCGGCCAGGGATGATTTGATGTGACACGACCACGACGTGCACGCAGTGAGGAGATCGGCCGTGGATGATTTGATGTGACACGACCGCGACGTACACGCAGTGAGGAGATCGGCCGGGGATGATTTGATGTGACACGACCGCGACGTGCACGCAGTGATGAGATCGGACTGGCATGATTTGATGTGTCCTGGCCGTGACGTGCACGCAGTGAGGAGATCGGCGGGGGATCATTTGATGTGACACGACCACGACGTGCATACAGTGAGGAGATCGGCCGGGGATGATTTGATGTGACACGACTACGACGTGCACGCAGTGAGGAGATCGGCTGGGGATGATTTGATGTGACACGACTACGAC
Source organism: Archivesica marissinica (assembly GCA_014843695.1). Taxonomy (NCBI): domain Eukaryota; kingdom Metazoa; phylum Mollusca; class Bivalvia; order Venerida; family Vesicomyidae; genus Archivesica; species Archivesica marissinica. Next base: position 21,058,182 of record CM026394.1, on the reverse strand, counting down.
GTGCACGCAGTGAGGAGTTCGGCCGTGGATGATTTGATGTGACACGACTACGACGTGCACGCAGTGAGTAGATCGGCCGGGGATGATTTGATGTGACACGACCACGACGTGCACGCAGTGAGGAGATCGGCCGTGGGTGATTTGATGTACACCGACCGTGACGTGCACGCAATGAGGAGATCGGCCGGGGATGATTTGATGTACACCGACCGTGACGTGCACGCAGTGAGGAGGTCGGCCGGGAATGATTTGATGTGACACGACCACGACGTGCACGCAGTGAGGAGATCGGTCGGGATGATTTGATGTACACCGACCGTGACGTGCACGCAGTGAGGAGGTCGGCCGGGGATGATTTGATGTGACACGACCACGACGTGCACGCAGTGAGGAGATCGGCCGGGATGAGTTGATGTGCACCGACCGCGACGTGCACGCAGTGAGGAGAACGGCCGGGATGATTTTATGTGTCCTGGCCGTGACGTGCATGCAGTGAGGAGATCGGCCGGGGATTATTTGATGTGACACGACCGCGATGTGCACGCAGTGGGGAGATCGGCCGGGGATGACACAGCAGTGTAGATAGCATCATGTTACTAGGTCATGCATTCTTCATCGTTAATCAGTCCATTATGTAGTGTGTTTGGCTGTAAATTGATGTCATAGTCCAGCGGATAAGACCGAACATTGGGACATACCCGGTGGTGTCCAGCTTTGATGTTCTATGTTACTTCGTCCACTAAATGGAAACCAAGTATAGTTGTGTTGTATCAGTGTCCAGGTACCGTTGTATCATTGTCAATGTAACGTTGTATCAGTGTCCAGGTACCGTTGTATCATTGTCAATGTAACGTTGTATCAGTGTCCAGGTACCGTTGTATCATTGTCAATGTAACGTTGTATCAGTGTCCAGGTACCGTTGTATCATTGTCAATGTAACGTTGTATCAGTGTCCAGGTACCGTTGTATCATTGTCAATGTAACGTTGTATCAGTGTCCAGGTACCGTTGTATCATTGTCAATGTAACGTTGTATCAGTGTCCAGGTACCGTTGTATCATTGTCAATGTAACGTTGTATCAGTGTCCAGGTACCGTTGTATCATTGTCAATGTAACGTTGTATCAGTGTCCAGGTACCGTTGTATCATTGTCAATGTAACGTTGTATCAGTGTCCAGGTACCGTTGTATCATTGTCAATGTAACGTTGTATCAGTGTATAGGTACCGTTGTATCATTGTCCAATTACCGTTGTATCATTGTCCAATTACCGTTGTATCATTGTCCAATTACCGTTGTATCATTGTCCAATTACCGTTGTATCATTGTCCAATTACCGTTGTATCATTGTCCAATTACCGTTGTATCATTGTCCAATTACCGTTGTATCATTGTCCAATTACCGTTGTATCATTGTCAATGTAACGTTGTATCAGTGTCCAGGTACCGTTGTATCATTGTCAATGTAACGTTGTATCAGTGTCCAGGTACCGTTGTATCATTGTCAATGTAACGTTGTATCATTGTCCAATTACCGTTGTATCATTGGCCCCGTGACTAGTGTTATAATCGCATTAGCATTGTTATTTAATCTGAATACGTCTGGCTTACCTGACCGACAAGCGACAGCCAACTTATCACCAGTAGGCGAGAAATCCAGACCAAACACTTCGTGTTCTATATCGACAGTTCTGGAGTGATCCAGAGTCTCAGCTATCCAGAGACATACAGTCCCGTTAGTGCAACCTGTTGCTATTGTCTTGTTGTCGGGTGAGAATTGTATGCATGTGACCCCCTGATTGTCCGTAACCTCACATCGTAGCTACAAGGAAATAATTATGTTACTCCTAGCTATAAGGAAATCATTATTTTATTCCAGTGTCCAAGAAATAGGTTATACGACATGTTATAACATGTTTTAACCCTTTCAACACCACATATAAATAAATAGGCTTACAAAAAGTGTAGAGCCAGGTGAGCCGGGTCGTGACGAGGATCTGCACTTTTTGCCAGTAATATTACTATTTTTAGACAAAATTACCCATTTTGATAAATAAACTTGTCCAAATGTAATGTTCTTATAAATGTATTTGCTATGCACAAGCCCATGTTAGATACTTGGTGTTGAATGGGTTAAAGATAGAAATGTATTAGTGGAATCAAATGTGATATTAGTTAAATAATACAATTGATTCTTGGAGCTTTACGCTGATTGTTCCAAGCAATTATATTTACAGCGCTATTGAGGTTTCCCAACTAATGATATGCAACTGACATGCGCACTCGAAGTTACGGGCATGCGCATTCGCAGTGTTGGGCAGCGTTCGTCGCGAGAAAAGACGTGTCTTACAGTTTACGCTGTTCCAAGGATGATCCATTTACCTGTTCTTGCACACGTTAAATGGCTAATCTTGACTTAAAACATTTTAAATAAGTGTGTTATATTTTCTTTGTGTTATTGAAACTAATAATTACTGTAAATATAACTAAGGAATCGCGAGTTAATAGTTTCCATCGGGATATGAACTACTATGGGTGTGCTTAACGTTAGCGTAGGTGCATTAGGCCTCCACAAACGTTAACCACACCCAATGTAATTCATACCACGATGGAAACTATTAACCAGCGATTCATTCCTCAACAATCTAAGAAAACGTCAAAGTGAAATTGTTCATGTTCAATACATCAGTGATGCCATATATGACGTCATCTATAAGAACGCCAATGAGCGACGTTGCTGGTTTTTCGATTACCTCCCTTGGCAGATAACGTCCGATTTATCCCGAAACGTATATTGCACATTGTAGTTGGAATCCTTTGCTTTTATTATGGCGGTATGATAAATGTGATTTTATTGGTATGATAAATGTGATTTTATTGGTATCATAAATGTGAATTTATCAAAATCATGTTAATTGATTGAAAACAATTGTTTGCAGTATACATTGGATATACTGTAGGATATCTGTCGAGATTTACTAACTTAAATAATTATAAATTTGAGAAAACGGATGGAAATTGATAGCATGTGATACAAAGTGAACCACGATGAAAACAGAGGAATCCAATTAAAACACATTTATCTAAAAAAGAGTAGTTACGGTCAGCAATTGACCAATTTCTACCATTCAAAGCATAGTATCCCAAACACATGTTCAGGTCTCAACAAAAATATGTGTTATTTTAATTAAATAAGATAAGTACCCATAATGTGTGATTTTGGATAAAGTTTAAAAAAGTTTAAACTTTATTTATTTTACAACGATTGGGAAGCAAGTTCTAACAACTTATATTAATCACTTTCGTTAGCACGGATGAAAGCGTAAATGTGGTCATTTGCAGGGAGGAAACCGGAGTACCCGGAGAAAACCTACCTGTCTGACCTGGCGACGACCGTACCATCTCACATACATCCCGGTCCGAGGATCGAACCCGGGTTGCATTGATGAGAAGCGTGCGCGCTAGCCACTGCGCTAATCGGGCAGCCATTTTGGATAAGACATTCGATAACTATACCCATAAATGTGCGTCTTAACAATGGACACGGGGATATGAAAGTTTGTAAATAGTGCCTCAAATGTATCTTAGCCATGAATTCTAGAACTCTGAAATATTAGGCGTCAGCTTTACATAATTCTAAGCAAGTATCCATGTCATATAGATTGTGACGGACTATATGCAACCACGACACTTATCTCGTTATGGCGCAATGCCCAAAGGTGTTCGTAATTTTTCAACATGGCTTATGAAACATATTTGTTCCAACTTTGCACTAGATTTGGACAGATCAGAGTTTGAACTACATAAGTACAAGAATCACAAACCCTAGAGACCCATCCCAAGTACTGGACAATCTAAACCTGTACCAACTCCGGGGACCGAAACCCAGGTTCCTCAATTATTACAATACGTGCTTACCTTAGTACCAATTGAGTCGTATACAATAATTTCTGAATGTTCAGTTCCGATTGCTATGTTAGCTCCATCATGCGAGAAGCAACACGGATTGACAATGTGCAACAACATCATCTCCTCGAACCCAACATCCGGGCCAATGGACGACGGAAGTGACGTACTAACAGCTATTTCTGCACCGGTAAGAACATCCCATATCCTCAAACACCCATCTATGGACGTGGAAACGATTTTGTCACCTGAAAAGAAAACCGTAATGACGCTAACGAATAGTCATATGCTCGTCATTCCAAATGGAGGGGGTTAAAGTCGCATTAACAACTTAGGACATATCCCCCCTCCAGTTAGTATTGGTTGAGGAAGACCCAGCTGCACTCCGGGCACCTGGGTAGAACCGCCTACGTTCCGCATGCAATCTTTACAGCTTCCTCACATGAATACAATCGACACCCCCATTGTGATTCGGACATACAGCAATAAGGGATAAGTGACTTGTAATCAATGACCGTAACCACTCTCGGTCACAGAGGTCCCTTCATTCTGTTTGGATGTGGCCGGTAACAGAAGGAAAACAGAGAAGATATAGCTTTATTTGTAGCTATTACTAATTAGAAAAGTAAATCTCGCAGGCTGTCTGGTCTGTTTTATGTTGTGATGCCAATAACATTCATTCAGAGATACTTGTTCAAAGCAAATGTTAGCTTCCTTATTTATAGATAAAAACTCAATAAGTGTCTTAAGTGGCTGAATTATCAAAAGTTATATACAATGTACTGTAATATCGACGCCACAGAAAAATCCAAAACACCAACTTTAAAACAATGAGTATATACACTTGCCATTTGGTGAAAAATCGCAGGAAAAGGGGCTACGTTTATGACCTTGTAGAGTGAGCTCGCACACTTCATTATCAGAATCATTGGGTTGAGTTTTATTCGTTACTAAGGATACTGGTAGTGTCTTCAGTTGCTTCAATTGTTCTCTTACTGGATGATGGATCGTCTGCTGCGATGCTAGCTGATACACCGAACTCGGTTCTCGCAATAGGAAGGACAGGTTTGCTCCAATAAATCGCACCATTTTTATCAAGTTATCTGAACCTGAAATCTGTGTGCCTTCAGTAAGCTCATTGAAGTAGTTATGTCCCATCCCTGCTTCAAATTTCGCCTCGATGTATTCAAGGTCCAGAAATAGTTTCGTGAACCTGCTGACGTCACCAAGTTGCAACATATGATAGGGTAGTTCTCTAATTTTTCTTCTGTTGATGTTTCTATTGCCCATGACACCGTCTCCAAACACCAGCGGTTGCTTAAGTAAACCTCTATCGTCTTTCACAGCGTTTCCTGTTTTCTTGAGATGTTCACCTTTGGGTATATATTCTTTCCCTTCGGCCCATTTTCCATCAAAGTAATTAGCTATTGCCAGATGAGCGTTTTGTTTCATGTTTGATACGTCTACTGAAGTGTGTGTGCTGAGGTACCTCTCTCCGGCAGTCTCTTTAAACTCTCTATGAAACCACGTGAACACAGTGACACCGTCCGATCCCTTCTCTGCTAGATACGCATCAAGTTCATGACGTACTCTCGCCCACAGTAATGATGGCATTCGACGCATGGGTGGGGTCCAGTATTGGAATAAACTGTCTAAAACGTCATCGTCGCAAGACAAAATATCTTCCAGCTCTGTTTGGGATAGCCCTTCTTTTGAGGCAGTAATGTAGGCCAGCGCATGTCGTATGAATATTTCACCATACTTCTTATCCAATCGCTCAAAGAGCAGTAGAATAATTCCTTTAATGGTGGTTGAAATGTTTTCTGGTAGTATCGTATCATACGATTTCCATTTGCTAGCGACGTCCGCTGCTAGGCTAAGATACAGCGGTATAGGTGTGTTTACGAAAGCGTCCATGACCAGTTTCTGTTGATGTTCTGTCAATCTACGATGTTTCATCGCCAACATCGTCGTCAAAATATCGGGTCCTTCACCAGGTAGAAGTTTTGTAACAGCAACAAAGTTTTCCACAGGCAAATGGTTTTGTAGTACTGAAAGTGTATCGGCTTCCAACGACGATAACACAATTCTTACATTTTTTGGTAACTCTTTGTCCAGTCTTAGCCACTCGAGTTTTCTGCCATTGTCGTCTGCAGTCAGCTGATCAAGCGAGTCTAGAACAATTACCAACGGTGTAACGTCTGTTGCATTGCTAAGAGCGTTCCAAAAGTAATCCGCCAATTCTCTCGTGGAATTCGGAATCATCGATAGATCTTGAAAATAAGCATGCGCTATTTGATGACTAACGCTGAAGAGCAGGTTTCGTACAGATCCTGATTGACTAGTTGTACCTATGAATCTAACAACTACGACACTGTTATTGAGCAATTCCTTTGCTTTTCCAGCAGCTACTGCCATCAATGACGTTTTTCCACTTCCAGAAATGCCGGATATAACTAGATGGCGGTTATTGTCTGATGTCGTTGTTAGATAGTCAGATATTGATTCTAGTTCCCTTTCGCGCCCAACAAACACTTTCCTTTTGTTCTCTGCGAGTTTTAATTGTTGGACAACTTCCACAAAGTCCGGATCTGTTTCAATAATTCCGTTCTCACAAAAGTTCTCAAAAATCATGTCAATCAATTTCTGGCATACGGTATCACAAAAGCGACTGACAAATCGCATAGTTCGTTTTGCGGTTGCATATTCGTATTTAATGGTATTCAGGTTTCGCTTCTGGACGTGTTCAGGTATTTTCGTGTGAATGAGAGCTTTCAATCGGTCTTGAGCTTCCACATTCACTTCTTGTCCTATCATATCCACCAATCTACGGTGCTGATGCACTTTGGTTATCACGTCCTGAAGCTCTCTGATAATAAAATACGATTGAGTGTCACTTTGCGATGTTGTTAATGCGCCAGTTTGTATCTCTGTCTCTGTCACCGATACGAAATATTTGTCACATATTTCCGCGTTTCCCTGGAAGCATTCGACAACCGCTTCTCTCATTTGTTCCTGCATTGTTTCAATATCTGTCCACCACTTAGTTTTGTCTTCATCACCACGCATGGACCGCAATACATACTCGTATTCTACTGCATTCTTGTCTAGGCGATAATAGTTCTTTAATAAACTGGTGTCGCGTTGGTTGTTAATCAAGTAGGCCAGGATCTTGTCGTATTCGGATTCCTCGATGTATGCCGGTATCGGTCTGTAGCCGTATTTGTGACCAAGAATGCACAAAAAAGATGGTCCACAACTCTCCCTAACGCATCTGGAAATGTACACAATGTATATATAATTCAATGTATATGTTTTTGTGTATGGTTCTGAGGGTTTAAAATGGCACCAACAGCTTAGCTCATACGGATTATCTCCAGCTATTAGTGGTGGCGGAAGGCCCCTTGGATCAGTTTTTCAAGCTCGGGTAACCACTCGGTCACGGGGGCCCCGCAGAATACATGTATATAAATTACAAAATAAAATTAAGTAATAAGATTGTAGATGCAAATTAACTGCCCCGATGAATTGAAACCGGCGGGCAATATAGTTTATACAAATTTATTTTAGCTCGATTGCGAAACAAGTTCTTTCAATTTATATTAATCACTCTCGATACCTCATTCCTGATGGAATCCATCGACATGAAGGAGAGAGAAGAGGCATGTGGAATTTAAATGCCTTGCCTAAGGGCACAATCGTAACGGCTCCAGCGGGTTTCGAACTCCGGATCTTTCGCACATAAAGCGAACGCGCATCCACTGCGCTATCATGACTTCCGGGCAATATATTAATGTAAACATTTAAGATACTCGTGTGATCTTGTTATATAATGTTTATGTATTCTTGTTCCTGGAAGATTGCAGAGATTGTATACATATATATATATATTTTTTGACCTACACATTTGTATCCTTGTTCCGTTGGGATATACCTAAAATCCACACTTTACAGAGAATATGTTCCACTATATATATATATATCAGCAACACCATACAGTGGTTAACACGTTGGACTGCGAATCCATAGCAGGTTTGATCCCCTGTCTGACCATAATACTATTAACTGTCGTTCAGATGGGCATTTCAACTGAAGTGTTGTGTCGGTGCTGTACGCCGTGCATGTAAAAGAACCAGAGGATACTCTGGAATTGATCTGTCTGTATCATTGCACTATCCTCCATAATCGAAAATGACTAATCTCTTCAGGGGGCATCGCTCATATGGGTAATCGTAGGCGACGATAAATTAACGTAAAACACACAAACACATTACGTTATAAGATCGCATAACACTGACACTCTGTTTACACTATTCCGATACAACGAGAAAGATATTAGATATATATGAATCATATTTTCAGACTAAATATCCAATCTGTACTAGTATTCATTTACCTGGTAACCTCGTGCGACGGTGAGACAATGGTTTCAGTAACACACAAGACGTCACAGAACGCCAATCATGGTATGACACATTAAATTAATGTTTTGCTTATAGATATACCTTTGTATTTCATCCACACACATTTGTACAGTACTATGGTGCTTTGTCGCCTCATCTGTGACGCCCCATCTCATATCAATCGTTCCGAAATCCAGACCAAGGTGTCTACATACATCGCGCACATACGGGTACACGTCTGAAACACAGCCAGGCAAGCGAACATTAGTGCAATAGATGCATGTATATATATGTATATCTGCTAACAGTGCTGGATAGTAATGTTTGTGATAGTGGTCTAAAGTTGCATCAAACAGCTTAGGTCATAAGGCGACTCTCCAAATATGATTGGTAGAGGAGGATCCCGGATGCCCTCCGTGCTGTATTTCAGACACGGATGCGCATGCGTGTAGAACCGATGACCTTCCGCAAGCTAGCTTGATAGCCTCCTCACACGAACTAATTCCACACACCCAGTGTGATTCGAACATACAGCGTTGAGGGACAAGTGTTTGATGATGCTAGTTGAGCTTAGTTACCCTCACCGCCAGCGAACAATGTGGGCGAGCGGAAATAGATTTGAAGTCAACGTGTTAAATTTTATAGCCGATCTATGCCCGCATATCGTCACTTTACACTTCCCGCCAAACTATTTAGAGGGGTGAATTGGGTCCCTCGTGAATGTCATTTATTCAATCTCAGAAAACATTCATAATAAATAATTGGTTATCACTTTATTAACATAGTGTTGTGGAACCTATACTCGGCGTATTCCTATGCTCGACGTAATTTCCATTTGCATCCGTGTTTAACATATTTATATAGTTCCAGGCTAATTTCGCTGACAGAGCTGAAGCATTGTTCAATAGCAACGGGTCTCTGTCTGTATCATTGCACTATCCTCCAACATCTAAAATGACCAATCTCTTCAGGAGGCGTCGCTCATATGGGCGACCGGTAGCGACGATAAATAAACGTAAAAACACAGACGTAAACACTACGCATTCAGATAGCACCTACCCTTCATCAGGTGGTTACGCTCGGCTTTAGTGTCTGTGAATGTGGAACTGACGAACACAAGAACGTTCCTGTTCATGTCTGGCAGGTCAGGGATATTCACATCTCCGTTATACACTGCAACTTTTGTTTTCTGAAATATTGGAATTTGTACTCCGGATGTAATTCCAACCCAATACAATATATCGTCTTTACTTCGAATAGTGAAAATGACGAAACACTAAAATTGATTGAAGCCACTGCACCAGTCCTAGCTTTCAGTTATTTCAATCTAGTTTCGTGATTCGTCGTAGAGATATGTTGTTGTATCGCTTCATGTAACCATATGATAAAGGTTTTCTGGGCAGGCTAATAAATAATGTGCAATTGATTCCGGCTCGCCGCATGAGCAGTATGTGTCATCTTCCAGACCCACTTTATGACGGTGCTCTTTTAGATTGCAGTGCCCACTTTGTAGTTGCAAGAGTAGACGCTGTGGTGTGGCTAAAGCACTGGGGGCTGAAGTCGATATGCTTGGCTTGGACTTTTGGCTTCAGTTCATGCATGTATCGTCCTTTATTCGTAGTGTCCCATCTTCGTTGCCATTTTATGTGCAGTGCTCTCTTTGCAGCCTTTCTTACATCAGCCTGTGTTATTGGCTCTTGCGAGTCAATTTCCATCTTTTCGGCCTCTTTTCGCAGTCTCCTTTGCTAGCTTGTCTGCAATCTCATTCCCAAGTAGTGTGGCATGTCCTGGAGACCAGTCAAGTTGGATGAATGTACCCAGGCCTTCCAGGCCAGTCCACAGGAGTTTAATGTCTTGCACAGCTTTAACATGCATCTTACAATCCCAACCAAGCGTTAAGTATACCTATAGCTGATTGACTGTCAGATAGGATTCGTAGGTGGTTGATCTTGCGTTTTATGTGCTCTTGCAGTCATAAAACTGTAGAAATCAGGAAGACACAAACTGATGTTCAGAACAATATGTTATGTTATATGTTATATTTCGGGTTTTACGCCTGCATCAGCACCATTTTGGGCAATATCGCCGGCGGGCAGTTTACCTAACAACACCTTTCCTGGGCAGGCTCCAACGGTTAACCAGTACGTGGGTACACCAACCTCCGTAAGAAACTGCCAACTTTTTCATATAAATGAGACACGGTCTGAGCGGGGCTCGAACCCGTGACCATCAGTGATGATAGGTTACAGTGGTATACAAGTCAGCGACCTTAACCACTCGACCACGGAGGCGGACCGATGTTCAGAACAAGGAAAACGTCTTATATATGAATTTGATGGTATAAAATTATGTTTTACCACATTATCTCAGCATGGTCCGGAAATGACATAGAGGATATGTGTGTTTAATGGTGTAATATCTGATTGTATTTCATCGAGTGATCACCTAAATTTGTATTTCCACAAAGGGCTTTTTCTTTTATGATTTCCAACGACTTTGGCTAATATAATATTTGTTTTCAAATTGTATTCATTTAGCTGCCCACAATTGGAGCCTCACTGACTGCACAGCGTGACACAACCGCATAACCACTTATGTTAGTGTGAACGTCCGTAATACGAAATAGTTCCGGTATAATTTTCTAAAAACTACAGACACAACAATTTCATTAGAATATTTAGTTAATAATTAACTGTTCGTGATATTCAGAAAATAGCTAATAATACAAAAGTACATCTAACCGCGCAGGAATACGAAACGCAACCAGTGGCAGATAAAATGCCATCTTTCACTGTTTCAAAGCGGTGTAAGATGAAGTTTTTCTTTCACTGAGAAAACTATTTCATTCATTGGAAACCATAAAAGAAAATACTTTTTTCTCTTGGCTGTCCGATTAGCGCAGTGGTTAGCGCGCTAGCTTCTCACCAATACAACCCATGTTCGATCCTCGGACCGGGAAGTATGTGAGATTGTACATTGGTTGCCAGATCGGACATGTGGGTTTTCTCCGGGTACTCCAATTCCCACACGAATGACCACATTTACGCTTTCATCCGCGCCAACGAGAGTGATTAATATAAGTTGTTAAAACTTGAATGAGAATGACAAGCAAAGAGGTTGTAATCACACAACTAATACTAGTAGCGACGTTCGTGTTTTACACACACAGTCGACAATTATTTTAGGGGTTTGCTTTGTATAAAATAATGCCGTTAGGGGGGCTTTGGGAAACACACATGAAAATAAACATAACTGTTCGGTTATCACTAATTCTATCGTGTGTGTTTTACGTTTATTTATCGTCGCTACCGGTTGCCCATATGAGCGAAGCCTCCTGAAGAGATTAGTCATTTTAGATTTTGGAGGATGGTGCAATGATGCAGGCAGAGATCCATGCCAGATTCTCCTCTGGTTCTTTTACGTGCACGGTGTAAACCACCGAAACGAGACCAATGGTTTAAAGTCCCATCTGAAAGACTGTTAATTGTATTAGGGTCAGACCGGGGATCGAACCTGCGATCCCTGGATTACCAGTCCAGTGTGTTACCAGTGGACTACAGATCCGTCTGTAAGGTGCATGATAATTTTAGACCCATAAATTAATAAGAAAATTACATTTGGACCAGTTCATTTATCACAATGGGTAATTTTTGGAATGTTAATTTTATTTGGGTCAGACGCGGACTTCTATCGTTTTT
>CM026394.1:20936336-21042677 GCA_014843695.1 Archivesica marissinica | reverse complement strand
GAGAAACAGTGTATTCAAGTATTACACAATGTATAGTGTTGTTAACTAAACTGTATTCAGTGTACCCAGAGAAACAGTGTATTCAAGTATTACACAATGTATAGTGTTGTTAACTAAACTGTAGTCAGTGTACCCAGAGAAACAGTGTATTCAAGTATTACACAATGTATAGTGTTGTTAACTAAACTGTATTCAGTGTACCCAGAGAAACAGTGTATTCAAGTATTACACAATGTATAGTGTTGTTAACTAAACTGTATTCAGTGTACCCAGAGAAACAGTGTATTCAAGTATTACACAATGTATAGTGTTGTTAACTAAACTGTATTCAGTGTACCCAGAGAAACAGTGTATTCAAGTATTACATAATGTATAGTGTTGTTAACTAAACTGTATTCAGTGTACCCAGAGAAACAGTGTATTCAAGTATTACACAATGTATAGTGTTGTTAACTAAACTGTATTCAGTGTACCCAGAGAAACAGTGTATTCAAGTATTACACAATGTATAGTGTTGTTAACTAAACTGTATTCAGTGTACCCAGAGAAACAGTGTATTCAAGTATTACACAATGTATAGTGTTGTTAACTAAACTGTATTCAGTGTACCCAGAGAAACAGTGTATTCAAGTATTACACAATGTATAGTGTTGTTAACTAAACTGTATTCAGTGTACCCAGAGAAACAGTGTATTCAAGTATTACACAATGTATAGTGTTGTTAATTAAACTGTATTCAGTGTACCCAGAGAAACAGTGTATTCAAGTATTACACAATGTATAGTGTTGTTAACTAAACTGTATTCAGTGTACCCAGAGAAACAGTGTATTCAAGTATTACACAATGTATAGTGTTGTTAATTAAACTGTATTCAGTGTACCAAGAGAAACAGTGTATTCAAGTATTACACAATGTATAGTGTTGTTAACTAAACTGTATTCAGTGTACCCAGAGAAACAGTGTATTCAAGTATTACACAATGTATAGTGTTGTTAACTAAACTGTATTCAGTGTACCCAGAGAAACAGTGTATTCAAGTATTACACAATGTATAGTGTTGTTAACTAAACTGTATTCAGTGTACCCAGAGAAACAGTGTATTCAAGTATTACACAATGTATAGTGTTGTTATCTAAACTGTATTCAGTGTACCCAGAGAAACAGTGTATTCAAGTATTACACAATGTATAGTGTTGTTAACTAAACTGTATTCAGTGTACCCAGAGAAACAGTGTATTCAAGTATTACACAATGTATAGTGTTGTTAACTAAACTGTATTCAGTGTACCCAGAGAAACAGTGTATTCAAGTATTACACAATATATAGTGTTGTTAACTAAACTGTATTCAGTGTACCCAGAGAAACAGTGTATTCAAGTATTACACAATGTATAGTGTTGTTATCTAAACTGTATTCAGTGTACCCAGAGAAACAGTGTATTCAAGTATTACACAATGTATAGTGTTGTTATCTAAACTGTATTCAGTGTACCCAGAGAAACAGTGTATTCAAGTATTACACAATGTATAGTGTTGTTAACTAAACTGTATTCAGTGTACCCACAATAGCATTATGTTAGCTATAAAGTTCATAAAAACCATAATAATACAGAACATGTACAGTTCATGACTACATGTCTCTTTTGTACTAGTGTATAATTGTTTGTTTTATCTTCTTGTTCAAAATGTTGTACTGTACATCATCGTATGTTGTAGGTGTATTAGTTAATTTATAATATAAAAACCCTGTTAATCTGGAATCCCCTCTAAACCATATGGATTAGACGGGTTTGTGAGTATGTGTATATATGTAGATAGATATACACATAGGGATTTGGCGGCTCCAAGCCATCTGAAATCTTTTACTTTCACGCCCATCACGCCTCAACATTATAACAGTAGATATGGAAGCCACGGACTCGTGTGTGACATAGTGGTATATATGGAAGGAGCTCATAAAATGTTCCTGCAAAATAGATTTAGGCTGCCGGGGTAGATGCAAATACAGAAAGGCAGACCTCCCATGCACTGCATTATGTCAATGTGGTGGCGAGTGTGATAGTGGATGAATTCTGAGTGTGGACTTTGTAATGGAAGAAGATAATTAGCGATTGAAGGTGTTCTCTGATTTTCAATTCTATAATTATTTAACAGTCACTAGAAGTAGCCCATAAAAGATTTCAATGTAGAAAGAAGGAACAGTACAGTTTTATCAATTAATTGGTGTACATTTAACCAGATGGCTTGTAATCCATATATAGTTAGAAAGTTATATCATTACATAATTTGGTAACATATATCTGGGTAACATATACAATGACATGGTTAAATTATACATTCATGTACAAATATGTTTTTCATTACTGTAATCAAATAATCATTTGTGTGTTATTGAAAATGTCCATGAAGCAATAACCATCGTGAGTTTCAATGTGCATAATTTTAATTCATGAATAACCATATAGTGTATAATATTGTTCTTTGTCACGTAAATTACATTTGTTGTGGAAGTTACTTATATGTGTGGCGGTCCTGTCATGCAAAATAGATAAATACATTAGTATAACATGGTTTTAATTTTTATCATTAAACAATGTTGGTGGTTAAGATCAGAATTTATGTTGATTTGGATATTTACTACGTTTGTATGTTACCACAGAGCTATAGTAACGTAAATTACACATATTTGGCAAATAAAGCTGCTTTATTCACTAGATATGTCCATCCTGACTTTGCTATGACACTTTAAGACTATAAGAAGCAGAATGAAATCAACAAATGTCTCATAAAAGAAGATATAATATAACAAATAAGACGTAAAATATGAAAATGACGGTCATTTTTTTAAAATGACCCACACGGCGGCCATTTTGTAAGATATTGAGTAGTTTTCTTTTGTTTGAATATTGTATATGTCCAAGGAGTATTCATGCCAATGTTCATGCTTTTCCCATTGTTTGCACAATTGTTATGGTAACGGAATGCTTGTACTAGAATAACACCTTTCATACATACTTAACAATTGTGTTAGCTACAAATATTGTAATAATAGTTACATTGTTATTATGCTCACCATTTTGACCCCTTCCAGTCAACTGTGTTTACATTCCGATAAACACAGTTACCCATCAGCTGTTACTGATTGGTTAAAGTTGTTTGAAGTCACAAATCGCACATGTTTCTATTCCGGTGTCAGTAATACTGCACAGTGAATTAGTAATGTCGCTGTTCCACCGAAATGGTGTAAATACATGTTTAACACAACTTTTGTACCATTTATGGTCATTTACAGTCGTGATTACCTTTAGAAAATACAATGTAATTATAAGGAATGAAGTCAACATGTGTATAATAACTATAAACCATTGGAACTGATATATGAATACCTATGTCTTATGTTATGTTGTATATAGAATTTGAAGTGTTCATATATTTATTTGTTTTAGTGTATGATCTATTATATTTCACTGAATGAACTTTAAAAACATTATTATCTTCAGTGAAATATAATTTTACCAATCACTCAAACAAACACATTTTCATTTTAGTCACAGTGTAGGTGGAAAAGTGTTTTTTTATGATAGAAACCAAATGGCGGTAGAACATTGCATTTAGACAACGTGATAAATAACACCACTTACTCTTTGAGTCAGGAAACGTTTGCATTGACATTTCAATATGCAGCGGCTAGGATTCACAAGCGTAAAGCAGTAAGACATATACTGTGTTATTCTACTTCTTTCAACCAGTGGAATAACACATTTTATTTCCCTGATAAATTTCTACATTTCATTGAAAAGCATAAAATAAATGATATATATTTCTATCTACTATATTGTTGTCATAAATAACCGCTACATCACTCCCCTTTTACGATGAGACGTCTCTGTGACAAATGTCTGCCAAGCACCACCCAAGCCCATACTAAATACCCCTGTGATGTAGAGCTACAAGGCTAATTCATCATGCCTACAGCACCAAATACAACCAGCAGAGAAACGAACCCAGGGCCTTAAAAATCTAGACGGACACTACCATCTGATCTATCCGGGAGCTCCAATATCTGAACCACTAGACCACTCGTTTAGTCAATATCCCAGTGTTCATCCTCCCACTTACAGTGTCAACCTTGCCATGATGTTATGATCGCAAGCCATACCAGACCATCTACAGCATGACTGCATAATTTATCTTAAAGTTATATGGTATCATTATAAAGGGTGCACAGCTATATTCCTAATTGTTAATCCACTAGGACCCCAAATCCATGTGAGCTAAGGTGGCATAGTGCCGTGTGCGAACCCATGGGCATGTCCCAATCACAGATTCATGTCTATATAATGATATTAGCTATATTATACTATATATATAGCATTATACAGTCATGTGCATAGCCAGAGTGACATTCTAATAACACAGAATGAGGTTTTGGGAGGATGTCCCTCCATCCAGGGGGGTCAGGGGTTTTCCATGTGAATTGTTTATTTCATAATTGTTACAATGTCAGAGTATCAGATGATATAAATCAGTCCACTTTCAGTGGTGGTAATGGAAAATCAAGATGAAATACATGTCCAAATCCACCCCACCCCCGTTTTTATTGTATTTGATTTGCATACATTCTTACTCTTAGAGTTAGACACGCACCTTGCAGTATAGGTGGGAGGGGGTCTTGACAATTGTAATCATTCATGGACCTGGGGACACAGCCATAATTTGTTTCACGTATAAAACTATTAAAAAGAGGAGCTTAAACTATAGCACAATCATGTCCTTACCAGTTGACAAGCATTGTATTTATAATTTAAATAATCGCGCAAATGTTTACTTCAAAATTCTATTATATTTAACTTCCGGTTTACTTTCGCCCAGCCTGGCAGTTTCTACCCTGCACCAATCGGGAAACCATTCAGTCACCGGAGATTACTTTTTTAGTAAAAGTCATTATACCTTATTATTTATATACAAGAGATGACTATGAATGGGTAAAATAAAATTATGATATTCTTCATAAAAAAATAAAACATCTAGTTGCATTCTAATAATCCAATCAGAACGCTCGTTTCAACGCGAACTGCGCCGTTGGTTTTTTGTTTGTTGTTTTTTTTTTGGTTTTTTTGGTTGTTGTGGTTTTTTTGTTGTTTTTGTGTTGTATGGAAATGTGACCTGCTATGGCCAATGTCTGTGGCAATTGTTTGCAAAGTATACATGCATGCAGCTTAAAGTTGTGTTTTATTTGAAGAACAATATAAAGACTCTGGATAGGCGTTATATTTGGACAGATTTGTACAAAATTGTTCCAGATAGGGCCATTTTACTGATCGATGCGAAATCTGACATCCCACAGAGTAGAATCCATGTACTTAAATATATATACTAGTACCACCAAACGTGCCGAATCCCTGTGATCGGGATGAAATAGTCCAGACAGTCCCCTCGACGATCGAAAAACCCAGACACCTCCGTACTGTCCCGTACCATGACGCACCCAACACGGAAACACTACGTTTTACCAAGGAGTGACTACGGACCCAACACGAACCACCCCGTACTACCACGGACCCAACACGTTTTCACCACAAACTGGCCCGGACCCAACACGAACTGTCCCGGAAGAGCTACAAATTCACCCTGAACCACCCCGGACCCAACACGAACCGTCACAGAGACTATAAATCTCGTAGGTAGTTATGCAGACAGACGCATGCCATCAATATGGAGGTCACTTGCTGCAACGTTGTCAGGAGACATCTGAAGCGATGAGCCAGAATACCGAAGGCATTCTCCACTATACGGCGCGCCCTGGAAAGTCTGCAGCTGAAAATTCATTGCTTCTTGGTCATCTGCCTCTACGAGTAGGGCTTCTGCAGCCACGATCGTAAGGCGAATGCATCATCAGCGGCGATGAAGTAAGGCATATGGTGGTCATCGTTCGGAAGCGCATCAGCTTCTGGAAAGTTGACAGCATGAGCCTCGATTGCCTCTTTGAGCTCCCCGTTGTTGAAGACTTGGGCGTCACCTGCTGATCCATGGGTGCCAACCTCCACCCATATGAATTTGTACTCTGCATCGAGTAGCGCCATCAGGATGATGGAATGAAAACTCTTGTAGTTGTGATACAACGACCCCCCATTGTTCGGACACCTGATGGCTATATGCATTCCATCGAGTGCCCCGAGAAAGTGATGAAAGTGCCATCGGTCAGAGAACTTCTTCGCTATGTCTCGCCATTGTTGCTTTGTCGTTGGACAGCACACGTGTTCTGGGGCAAACTCCGCTATTATGGCTTCGCACACTTTCGGGATCAGCAGAGAGATGGTGTTGTGGCCGACACGAAACCTGTACATCAACTGTCGCCAGCTGCCAGGTACTGCAAAGTAATAGCCAGCTTCACACCTGGAGAGAGAGCTTTCCTGTAGTTGTTGTCTTGCTTCGTTATACGACCTTCAATGCGTTGTAGAATTTCCTGGAACTGCTGGTAGTCAACTCTAAGGAAATTCAGGTAGCCCTTGTTGTCCTCCTTTAGTTCACGTAGGAGCCGCGCGTACTGTCCCAGCTGAGGTCTGCGTAATATCCATTTTCTGACCCAAATGCTTCGTATCTTCTTAGCTTTTCGTTTTCTGCCTTCAAGGGCACTCTTCTGTCTAAGTTCTTCTTTAATTTTTTCCAATCGTTCTTTCGCCATTAAAAGGGCGTTTTCATTCTGCTGCTGGTTAAGCTGCAGCTGCATAAGTTTCATTCGGTTCTCGTGAGGCCCAACATGTTCACGCGTTGGAAGTTGAAGACAGAAGTGATCAATATCAGAATGAGCCCCTTTTTATATGGTTTGCAACTCTGGTCCGATGCGCTCCGGGGTGAAACGTGGCCGTCCTTGTCTAGTCCGGGGTCATACGTAGCTCTGTCGTGTTGCTTCCGTGGTTATTCGTGGAAATACGTGGTCGTCCATATCTCCTCCGGCCCCATCCATAGCTCTACCGTGCTGGGTCCGTGTTAAATCCGTGGTTGTCCGGGTCAAACCGTGTTGGGTCCGGCATGAATCGGAGAACACTTTTTAATCCGTAGTAGATCCTTGGTGGTTCGTGGTGACACCGTGTTGTGTCCGGGTGGTACGTGGCGACAACGTGTTGGGAAAATTATGCCGTATTGCCAAGTATCATCACGTTGCCACTACGGATTCACTACCTACTGTCCCGAACCGAACACAGTTAGGAGATGAGTGGTGTGGTGGACGTTAATGATATGGAATCTAAGATGATGAACGTTAAGTAGATGCAATAAGAGACAAGTGGTGTGCTGTACATTTGGTACATGTTGTTGAAAAGGTACGCCAGGCTAAATGGGAAATATTCATGTCATAGTTTTAAACATGGAATAAAATATTATTTTAGCTAGTTATCATATACCAGTAACGAGTTTACCAGTTGACCCACACAAAGCTTAATCAAAATTGACCATGCAGTTCTGAAGTAGTCACAAATATTTAAAGATGACCATCACGGCGACCACTTTGGATGCCAGATCGCAATGATTTCAACTGTATTTGGTTTAAACATCATATTTATTCGACATTATATAACATCATTTACAACAAATGATTAAGTACACAATAAATACAAATGGATTGAAATGAAAGTGAAAAGCTTATTGAATTTCTCTCCACTGTATTTGACCTACTATCGAGACATAAACAACCTCCTTGTCGGACGGAACATTCAACCATGTAATTCATTTATTGTCTACATCACGCAGGCTGCAGCTCCTTTTCATGTTTCGTATTTCAATTCGAATTCCGCATCCTTAAACACAAGGATTTCAACATATGTTCTAAGCTGTAAGCATATCGTCTTATTCTTCACCCTCCCTGAACGTTCAATCAACGCTTCCTTACTGATGTTGGATCTCTTACTCACTTCTACGCTCACTGAGTGAATTTCTACACAATCCTGGACAACACGAAATACACCATCTGCAGTGATGTTGTAATTCTTCACAATCGTTAATGTGTTCAGACTTCTTCCATATCTTACAATGTCCAAGAGACACGAGTCGGTTACTCTGCTAGTTTGGGATACTGATCCACCGGAGATGTTCAATGTTTCGAGGAATTTACATTGTTGCAACACATGTCGTACACCTGCATTTGTGACCATGCAACAAGCTTGGATATCTAAATCACGCAAGTCAGCACAATGCCAGGCTATCTGCTTCATGCAGTTGTTTGTTATCTTTGAACAGAAGCTCAGATTTAATACAGTTAGATGAGAGTGGTTTTGTAGTCTGTCTAGATTGATAGCATACAACTGATCACTGCAACAGTTATAACTCGCTAATTTCGAATATTCCTCCGTAGAACTTTCAGAACACGTTGATTCGTCTTCACACGTTCTAACTATATCTTCTGAAATGTCCGATTCAATAAAATCTTTATAATCGCATACTTGGTTTTCCAGTTGCCTTTTAGCTGTCATTCCCATATGTCTAGCTTCATCACTACTACTAGTTTCACTTTTGTCTGTCGGTACATTTTCAACATATTGTTCACAAGTAGAGTCATTACAGTCACCATCTAGCACATTGAGATCTGTAACTCTGTGACAGGTTTCAATGTTCATGTATTTCAAATATCTACAATGTTTCAAGACAGAACTAACCGACTTCGATGTAAGTTGCGGACAATCACCAAGATTAAGTCTCCGTATATGTGGACAATTCTTTACAAGAGACAACACAGTCACATCCTGTAGTGATAAGCATCCAGCAACGTCCAATTCAGTCAACTCATGGCATGCTTTAGCGACTGAGAATATACCGCTATCGCCAACTTCTGGACAGTGATTTATTTTAAGAACAGTCAAACTATGACAGTTCTCCGTTATTCTTTCTATTCCAGCACATGTGACATAACATTGTCCAACAGCTTGGTTGATAACATCAACGTTGATAATCAGAGTCTTCAAGCGGACGCAGTATTTCCCAATACTCTCTATAGCAGCATTAGTAACTCTATGACAATTTGCAATATCTAAATACAATAAATCACTGGCTTTCTTTGCTATTTTTTGCAAAAGTCTATCGCCCATATCAGTTTCGCTTATATTTAATCTCTTCAAATGTCCAACATTTATATTCCCAACGACTACCTTGTCATCGATTTCATCAAAAACGCTAGTCGATCCGCATAGATCTAACGTCTCGAGTTCAGAATAGTTTGTTAAAATTGTTGTCACTGCAGAAGCCGATAGGATACAATTTCTAAGAGTTATGTGTTTTAAACACGGATGGAAATGAAGAAACTCACCAGCTCTGATCCTACCTATAGATTTATCAACACTTAGGTAAACAAACTCTTCCAAGTTGCTGAAGATGTCTTCAACGAGTAACACTTGACTGACTATGCATAATTTGGACACGTTAGGATACTTTTCAGACAGTCTCAACAAACCATTATTCACATCTACAGTTGAAATATCACCAGCTGAATCAACAACTAAATTACTATTCTGTTTCCTATACCCCACCTGGATTTCTTTCAGATTTGGACACACTGTGCCCTCGTGTCTGATAACGTCCAAACCATGTTGCAGCAGATCGAAATGCAAACATTCTACCGATTCACAAATGTCACGTAATAAATCCAAGAAAGAGTTTGGTGTTAAGACGAAATCGGGAAACTCTACGACATCTAGGGTTTTCCACAATAACCGCTCACGACTTAGCTGATCCCACAGAAGACATGTGTTTCTGACAGAAAACAGCAAGTCTTTAAGGCTTAAATATTTGAAAATGTGAATAATAATATACGGCGGAAGATCCAAGAGACACGGGCTTTGTTGAGCTTCCATTTGTTGTAGATTAATAGGTAGTGGTCCATAGTGGGGCGGGCCGAAACTAATGTTAAAACTTGTGGACCAACCCTTTTGCTTCTCCATATATATACATACTGATAATGTTTGTACCATATATCTTATTTAATTCATCCGTAACATGTTTGTACATTGTGAATTGTATGGTACATTGAATATAAAGAATGCAATAAAATATGATTACACTAATTAGTGGTCCATCGATCAGAGTATATTGGCAAAGGTTGCAATATCTATCCAACCACTTAATTCTCCTGTTACAGTGTCTTCAACTACAGTCTGAAAATAAACAGACATGAAACATTAACTTTAATCTGTAACGATAGGCCCATTATTTGATATATACAGACTGAGATAACCTGCCGCCTACACATCACCCCACGTGTTGGGCTAATATACATATCGTTTAAAGTGACACTACATCGGTGAAATGTCTGCAGAATGTAATTTGCTATTTATTACATATATGTTCAGTTTTATATAGAAGTTCGAAAACATTTACAGATAGTCAGTTGTTCAATGTTCACTTAGCCATGCTCCCATACTGGAGTTGTCTATCATTAACTGCGAGCATGGTCAGTTATATCGGAATGTGTGTGCGTGCGTGCGTATATAGTGTTTGTTTATTTTTATTTATTTGTTACGTTTATTTCAAGTTATCGTCGTTACCGGTTGCCCATATCGCGACGCCTCCTGAAGAGATTAGTCATTTTAGATTTTTGGAGGATAGTGCAATGACACAGAGAGAGACCCATTCCAGAGTATCCTCTGGTTCTTTTCTTACGTGCACGATGTAAAACACCGACACGAGACCTTGGTTTAACGTCCCATCTGAACGACTGTTAATTTTATTAGGGTCAGACGGGGGATCGAACCTGCGATCCCTGGATTACCAGTCCAGCGTGTTACCACTGGACTACATATCCGACTGTGTGTTTGTTTATTATAGTGTCAACCCTATTTAAAGGGTCAGCCATTTCTGACTGATGAGATACCTCTTTTTATCAACACCAGTACTTCCAGAATCCTATGCTTGTATGCCAGGTGCCCGGCTGGTGGGCAATCGGTAACCATTATTTAACTAGCTGGCGGCTCACCAACCGGCCATATCAGAACGAACCCCTAACGAGGTTCGAACGTTCGACTTCCCGCTCCTCCATAGGCGGACGCCTTAACCACTAGGCCACGGTATTATAACTGACGCATAGCAGAGAGTAACAGGACAATGGATAAGTAGTAGAGAGTAACAGAACTATGGATAAGTTGGTGATAGTGCCTACTTGATGACATGAAAGGGAAGTTTGGTTTAGGACAACCAGGAAGGATATTTACATCGAGCGAGATATGTATATATCTGCCCAGGTACGACTGCGGACGCAGAGCAGCACATATCCAGATGTGGCCGATTTCAGAGAAGAACGTTCAGACCTAGACATGTTTTGATGGACAGGCTTAGTTGACTTGAGGACCTAGATGCGTTTCCCCAGCAGGCTTAGCCGACCTAAGTGGTTTAACATTACTAAGAAATGTGTGTGAGGTGCCTTGCTCAATCTATCTATCTATCTATCTATCTTCCTCTAAGCAAAGGTATGTATGTTCACACCAAAGCTCCGTTACTATTGGCGACATACCAATAATACTGATCACTACACAAAACATGCGTTCGCCATCCACATTCTAAATCAAACTACCAAAATAACTCTATGTAAATGAAAAGTCTATGTAAATAATTTTAGCGTCAACTTTGGCATTCCAGTCAAAGTGAATATTTCTAAATTAACATTATAAAAAAAATTAGTAAAGTTATTAACATCAAGAAAACTCGATCTATTACTGGCGCATAGCATTCCCTGGAATTGCCATAGCAGAATGATTCAATCAGACGTTTCTAGACATATCGGGGACATTAGTGAATACATACAGTGAGATGGATGTATACCCAGTGCATAGAACAGTACTGATATTCCCCTAATATTTCACGATTTAAACTGATGTTCGGGAGTAGGGCGAAGCTACCAAAGAGACGTAGTGTTTGAATGAATTAAAATAAACAGACATGAAACATTAACTATAATCTGTAACGATAGGCCCATTATTTGATATATACAGACTGAGATAACCTTCCGCCTACACATCACCCCACGTGTTGGGCTAATATACATATCGTTTAAAGTGACACTACATCGGTGAAATGTCTGCAGAATGTAATTTGCTATTTATTACATATATGCTATAATCCCCCCCCCCCCAATATTTGCCTCAAAAACTGAGTATTTCAACAAATAAACAAATGTCGTATACGCGGTTTATTGACATAACAAAATAATGTAAATAGGGTCGACATTCATGCGTAATACAAAGCGTTTATCCTGAATAACGAGTTATGCTACATAGTTACCGTTATATCTCACATGTGTGCCTATGTATATTTATTTGTAGACTAATCTTAATTGAATTATCTCTAAACGTAAGTATCGCGTGTTTAATATTGACGTCAATGACAACAAACGTCAATTCAGGAGCCTGGATGACCGTTATATGAAATCCTACTTTCATGTTTGAAAGTTTGTATACAACAAAACACTGTTAAATTGATTCAATGGTAGTGTTCGATGTACTCAGAAGAATGTGTAGTAGTAATGCATTTATATGTGAACAAAATGCATTGCATTTGCTTTTTGCAATGTAATGTCGCTTTAAGTATAATTCCATATCTGAAAACCTATCGGGCCTTTATCGGCCTGAATTTGCGAACAATGTATGGTTATTATTCATTAGCATGTTACGTAGAAGATGAAACCATTTGAGTAATGACTCATTGGCACATATTGGTTATCACATCTAGGTCAACACATCATTTGAGTAATGACTCATTGGCACAGATTGGTTATCACATCTAGGTCAACACATCATTTGAGTAATGACTCATTGACACATATTGGTTATCACATATAGGTGAACACATTTGAGTAATGACTCATTGGCACAGATTGGTTATCAAATATAGGTCAAAACATCATTTGAGTAATGACTCATTGAAACAGATTGGTTATCACATATAGGTCAACACATCATTTGAGTAATGACTCATTGACACAGATTGGTTATCACATATAGGCCAACACATCATTTGAGTAATGACACATTGGCACAGATTGGTTATCACATATAGGCCAACACACCATTTGAGTAATGACTCATTGGCACATATTGGTTATCACATATAGGTCAACACATCATTTGAGTAATGACTCATTGACACAGATTGGTTATCACATATAGGTCAACACATCATTTGAGTAATGACTCATTGGCACAGATTGGTTATCACATATAGGTGAACACATCATTTGAGTAATGACTCATTGACACAGATTGGTTATCACATCTAGGTCAACACATCATTTGAGTAATGACTCATTGACACATATTGGTTATCACATATAGGTGAACACATTTGAGTAATGACTCATTGGCACAGATTGGTTATCAAATATAGGTCAAAACATCATTTGAGTAATGACTCATTGAAACAGATTGGTTATCACATATAGGTCAACACATCATTTGAGTAATGACTCATTGACACAGATTGGTTATCACATCTAGGTCAACACATCATTTGAGTAATGACTCATTGACACAGATTGGTTATCACATATAGGCCAACACATCATTTGAGTAATGACACATTGGCACAGATTGGTTATCACATATAGGCCAACACACCATTTGAGTAATGACTCATTGGCACATATTGGTTATCACATATAGGTCAACACATCATTTGAGTAATGACTCATTGACACAGATTGGTTATCACATATAGGTGAACACATTTGAGTAATGACTCATTGGCACAGATTGGTTATCACATATAGGCCAACACACCATTTGAGTAATGACTCATTGGCACATATTGGTTATCACATATAGGTCAACACATCATTTGAGTAATGACTCATTGACACAGATTGGTTATCACATATAGGTCAACACATCATTTGAGTAATGACTCATTGGCACAGATTGGTTATCACATATAGGTGAACACATCATTTGAGTAATGACTCATTGACACAGATTGGTTATCACATCTAGGTCAACACATCATTTGAGTAATGACTCATTGACACATATTGGTTATCACATATAGGTGAACACATTTGAGTAATGACTCATTTGCACAGATTGGTTATCAAATATAGGTCAAAACATCATTTGAGTAATGACTCATTGAAACAGATTGGTTATCACATATAGGTCAACACATCATTTGAGTAATGACTCATTGACACAGATTGGTTATCACATCTAGGTCAACACATCATTTGAGTAATGACTCATTGACACAGATTGGTTATCACATATAGGCCAACACACCATTTGAGTAATGACTCATTGGCACATATTGGTTATCACATATAGGTCAACACATCATTTGAGTAATGACTCATTGACACAGATTGGTTATCACATCTAGGTCAACACATCATTTGAGTAATGACTCATTGACACAGATTGGTTATCACATATAGGTCAACACATCATTTGAGTAATGACTCATTGACACAGATTGGTTATCACATATAGGTCAACACATCATTTGAGTAATGACTCATTGGCACAGATTGGTTATCACATATAGGTGAACACATCATTTGAGTAATGACTCATTGACACATATTGGTTATCACATATCACATCATTTTAAGATTCCTTGGGAGGCTAGAAGTTTCGATTCATGTGATACTGATTGCTAACGACGTAAAGACAACAATAGCATTAAGAAAGTGAGTATTTGGTTTAACGGCGCATCAGCACAGTTCAGACTATATCGCGCCGGGTTAAGTATATTGTATACAAGATAGTTAAAATATATGTAGATAAAATACATGTATGTAGTAAAATTGTAATGACGAAAGGTCAATTGCAACAAAATAATAATCATATAAAGCGATAGTGGAATAAAATTTCTAGCATGTTGTGCAAAGGAAACAACGATAAAAACAGAGGAAAACACTTAATAGGAAACTAATCGATGTCTCTCATTCTGTGACATATTTCCAGAATATTCAGTTACAAATAAGAAACACACATTAATATATTATCGTCTTCTACAATTATTTGAACTATTTATAGCCTTTATTTTACCTAGCATGTACAGAGTTAATACCCTTAACTTGCTATGTGATGATATTTTATAATTTTATGTACTAATGCTTGTTATGTAATACACATACTTATCATTTGTTATGTCCGTCAAAGGCTATACATAGAATATGCTTACGGCGTTAATGAACTTAATCCGAGTAAATCCCCTGACCAAGCATGTCGCACATGTCTGCACCTACTACCTGGCACCTCAACTAGCCCCCCCCACCAACTCAAGCTTCAACAACTTATATTAATCACTTTCGTTGGCACGGATGAAAGCGTATATGTGGTCATTTGTGTGGAAGGAAACCGGAGTACCCGTAGATAACCCACCTGTCCGATCTGGCGACAACAGTACCAGCGCACATACTTCCCAGTCCGAGGATCGAACCCGGGTTGCATTGGTGAAAAGTGAGCTTGCTAACCACTGCGCTAATCGGACAGAAATGTTGTATGAAATTGTAGTTCCATTTTTTCAATCTCTATCAACAGACATAGAACGTAATGCCTGAGTATTGGTATGTATGTATGTTCCATTAATGTCAAGCCACTTGCGGGGACCTAGACATGTTTTGATGTGCAGGCTTTTTTTTATACTTTATTTATTATACAACGATTGCGAAGCAAGTTTTAACAACTTATATTAATCACTCTCGTTGGCTCCAATGAAAGCATATATGTGGTCATTCATGTGGGAGGAAACCGGAGTACCTGGAGAAAACCCACCTGTCCGATCTGGCGACCATCGTACCATCTCACATACTTCCCTGTCCTGGGCAGGCTTAGTTGACTTGAGGACCTAGATGCGTTTCCCCAGCAGGCTTAGCCGACCCAAGTGGTTTAACAGAACTAAGAAATGTGTGTGAGGTGCCTTGCTCAATCTATCTATCTATCTTCCTCTAATGTCGAACCCCTCGCGGGGATGTAGACATGCTGCACGTCAAAAACCGCAAAGAAGTTAAAAGTATGTTATGTTTTGGGTTTTACGCCTGCATCAGTACCATTTTGGGCTATATCGCCGGCGGGCAGTTTACTTAACAACACCTTCCTGGGCAGGCTCCAACGGTTAACCAGTACTTGGGTGCACCAACCTCCGTAAGAAACTGCCAACTTTTTCATATAAATGAGACACGGTCTGAGCGGGGCTCGAACCCGTGACCATCAGTGATGATAGGTTACAGTGGCATACAAGTCAGCGACCTGAACCACTCGACCACGGAGGCGGACAAGTTAAAAGTATGAGTAGTTAAAAGCATAATTATAAGAAAGTAATGAAAAATAAGTTGTGGTAAAAGTTTAAAAGCAGCTGCGCAGAACAATTAGGGACCGGCATGATCAATATGGCAAACTGCCGTATTGAATTGCTCTATGGTAGGGAGATGGACAATGTCAGGAGGGAGATGGTTCCAATGGTAGATTGTTTTTCGAAAAAAGGAAAACTTGTAGTACGTACTTAGTCTGTAGTTGCTGTAATTAACTTATAGCTTAAGGTATGGCAATGGCAAGCAGGACGGGAGAGGGGAACTAGGTAATTTTCAATGGGGATAGCAACCAGATCATTATGAATTTTATAGTTTATACAAATTTATTTTAGCTCGATTGCGAAACAAGTTCTTACAATTTATATTAATCACTCTTGAGACTTGAATCCATCACCACGAGGGAGAGAGACGAGGCAATGTGCTATTTTTTTTACTTGCCTAAGGGCACAATCGTAACGGCTCCTGCGGGGCTCGAACTCCGGACCTTTCGCACCCGAAGCGAACGCGCATCCACGACTTCCACATGAATGAATTTTATACATAAGGGATATAACCTATTGTCAATACGCCGTTGATCTAGTCTACGCAGATTTAGGGAATGTAGCATATCGGTAACACTAGAGGTACAATAGAAGTCAGCCTTTATCCAACAGGCTGCTCTTCGCTGGACACATTCAATCAACACCAATCAATGTTTGGGGCGACCAGATCTCGGAGCCATATTTCTGACACCACATACATGCCCTGATCTAACATGCGATGACTATTTGATTCTACCACTAAACAACAGACGCCACACATATTGCACAATTTTATGAATACTGGCAGTCCATTTGACATTCGTACATGTATGCGTATCCCCTGCCCTTTAATGGATCTTAATGCGCGCACCTGTTAGATTTAGTTTACCCGATATTCGAAATTGGGTCATGATGGGCACCACTATCTCAAAATTTAATACAACATTCAAGACACAAATATTAACAACTTTTACTTCTGCTAACCTATAGATTTCCTTGCATAAACATAACTTTTTGTTTTTATATGTTTGATTATTGAAACTGAAATGAATATGTTCAAGTAATTTTACATCTGTACAAAGACCTAGTAGGTGGGTGTACACATTACAATTAAAGTAAGATTCACATATTTTACAACGATTGTGAAACAGTAGGTTTTAACAACATATCATACTATTAATCAACGACGTTGGCGTCCTGACAAGCATGGTGCGCATTCAAATAATTAGTATATGGAAATAAGTGAAGAAACAGAATGAGTAAGAAACGATTGTTTTGCCAAATCCATACACCTTTGTCATCATGAAATGGAAATAATATTTATATTGAGATTATGCCATCTATTTTGATATTTTCTATTCTCTATTATCTAAACAAAGGAGAAAAATCAAACAATTGCCCAATAGCAACATGTAAATCGAACCACGCAGTAGCCGTTACGAGTGTGCCCTTAGGTAAGGCATTTAAATTCCACATTTCCGCTTCTCTCTCCCTGATGTAGCATGATGTGGCATCCGTGGTCCATTTTTGCTGAGCGGCTGGCCAGCGTACCACTCAGTAGCATGGGAACAGGCTTCGATATATTTTGCCTGGTCAGTCAAATAAATATATTTTAAAACCGACACCATTAATTGGGCCGTATTGAGTTTCTGATAATGTCATTTTGCCAGAATTTAAAAATCGACAGACTGGAACCCAGACTATGTTGGGAGCATCATGTAGATCTGTATTTCCAGCCACTTCAGACACGACAAATCACGCTTTCGATGACGTCATTCATTTGGGCGATCAGCTTTAGAAACATAACCAGCAGTCCAAAAGGCTGCTACATCTTATTCGAATTGACTAACGCCCACTCCCAAGCGCAACCCCCCTAAGTCCAAAACAGGTCAAAAGAATAACATAAAGAGGTAACTAAAAGTCCAAATCATCAACTGCAGGTCAATAGTAGACAAAAAAATCGAATTCAACAATCTTATCAGTTCATCAAAACCGGATATTGTAATAGGTTCTGAGTCCTGGCTTAAACCTAAGCATTATACCAGTGAAGTGTTTGACCCAGACCTAGGTTACTCCATTTTCCGTCGTGACCGTATCAATCAGACAGGCGGAGGTATATTTATTGCTATAAGGGACTGCTTAACAGTCCAGGAAATGCCCGACCTACAGAGATCACCTACCCTGGGTCAATCAGAGTGTTAAGCGAATGATTAGAAGGCGAAATAGGGCCTTTAAAAATAATAGGAAGTCAAGTACGCCTTCAAATCGCAAGAAATTCCTGGATCTAAACATTTAGTGCGGAAAAAGGTCAAAGAGGCTTATCATCAATACCTGGAAAACATCCTAAATCTAAACAGTGCTGATGCCTCCCATCCTTACTGACCAAACACCAAGAAACTTTATTCCATCCTTAAGCATTCCAAGCAAGATTCCAAATCAATGCCACCCCTAAAGCATGAAAACAAATTTCATCATGAAGAAGCTGCTAAAGCCACAGCAATGAACAAACAGTTTTAGTCTTTCTTCAGCTCCAAATCCCCACTAAGACTTACCTCCATTTGTAAAATGAAAATTCAGGACACAAATGGAAACCTGAATGGTCAATCCACGCCAAACATGAATGAGATCACAGTAAGCTCAAATTGCATAGAGAAACTTCTCAATAACCTGAACCCCCACCAGGCTAGTGGTCCTGACCAAATTAAGCCAATCATACTTAAAACCCTGTCAAAAGAACTCTCACCTATCCTTGAAGTCTTATTCCAAAAATCCCTCAACGAAGGATCACTGCCGGCCCAGTGGAAGTCAGCAAATGTTGCTCCCATTTACAAAAAAAGGGGACAAGTCAAACCCCGCCAACTATAGGCCTATCTCATTGACATTAAGGTGGATTAAGAGTTTTCTAGATAATTGACTCCAGTCAGTTGTCCTTAATGGTATTAGTTCAAAGGCCATTCCGGTGTCCTCTGGAGTCCCACAGGTATCCGTACTTGGACCCCTGCTTTTCCTAGCCTACATAAACGACCTCCCACAAAACATCAGTTCCAAAGTCCGTATCTTTGCAGATGATACTGCAGTCTATCTATCACTGACATCTGCAAATGAATCGGTCACACTCCAACACGACTTAAGAGATTAGAAGAGTGGGAGTTGGAGTGGGACATGGAATTTCTCGTGGATATCTCAAATAACCTGTCGTGGGACACTCACATAAAAAGGTCAACAAAGAAAGCAAACCAAGCATCAGGATTTCAACGTAGAAACCTCGATCAGGTCAAATCTGAACCCCTTAAGTCCATGGCTTATCAGACACTAGTGAGACCCCAGCTTGAATATGGCTCCGAGATCTGGTCGCCCCATACCCACACATTGATATACCAAATTGAAGGTGTCCAGCGAAGAGCAGCCCGTTGGATAAAGGCTGACTTCTATCGTACCTCTAGTGTTACAGACATGCTACATTCCCAAAATATACGCAGACTAGATCAACGGTGTATTGACAATAGGTTATACCTTATGTATAACATTCCTTAAGCTATAGGTTAATTACAGCAACTACAGACTACTACAAGTTTTCCTTTTTCCCAAGAACAATCTACCATTGGAACCACCTCCCTCCTGACATTGTCCATCTCCCTACCATAGAGCAATTCAATACGGCAGTTTGCCATATTGAACATGCCAGTCCCTAGTTGTTCTGCGCAGCTGCTTTTAAACTTGTACCACAACTTATTTTCATTACTTTCTTATATTTATGCTTTTAACTACTCACGAATACTTTTAACTTCTTTGCGGTTTTTGACGCGCAACGTGTCTACGTCCCCGCGAGGGGTTTGACATTAGCGGAAGATAGATAGGTTCGAAAGAGGTTTAATCGTAAGGGGGGAAACCCATAACATTACTTCTCAATGCATAGCAAATTAATCTCACCTGTCGGGCGTGCGCGCACCTGCAAACCTGACGTTACAAGAAAAGCATAACCATTGTTGTCAGTCTATCTTCCATTGATGTCTGACGACTCATGGGGATGTGATCATATTCGATTGAGCTAATGTTCGAACTTTGAGAGAATCAATTAAAGCATTAGTAAGCACATGAGCATGTTTAGATGCACACATGCTCGATTAGTCAACTGAACAAATGGTTTAAAAAATCGTAATTCCAAAGCTCTTCAGACGGAGATAAAACTAGACGCCTGACTACGCACGTAAACATTTCTCATTTTTCAAAATATAAAATGTTGTATTTTCTTTCAATCAATAGATATGCTGATAACTGCTCAATATGATTACAATTTATGCACACCCCTTTCGATAGTATTGTGTTTTAGCACCCCCCCTCCTCACTCCTGTTACAGAGAGATACTCGCATTAGATGGCCAGCATAATAAAAGAAATTTGTGATATTTACCAACATTTATTTTTCAACATTTTTTTTAAAGTTTATTTATAAAACAACTATTGCGAAGCAAGTTTTAGCAACTTATATTAATCACTCTCGTTGGAGCTGATGAAAGCGTAAATATGGTCATTCGTGTGGGAGGTACCCGGAGAAAACCCACCTGTCCGATCAGGCGACCACATGTCTACGTCCCCGCGAGGGGTTCGACATTAAAGGAAGATAGATAGATAGACCACAGTATCATCTCACATCTCCTGTCCGAGGATCAAATCCGGGTTGCATTGGTGAGAAGTGAGCGCGCTAATCAACAACAACAATAATTTATTGCATAAAACATAGTCATATGCTTATAATCAGACACACTTGTGGAAGGAAGGTCGGTGGACATTAAACTCCAAAATAAAACCCAACACTTATTTACTTGTAACGTTTTAATTAATTTTACTCGATAGTGTATGATTTCAATTTTGTTTGTAGGGATTTCAAAATGCCAGGTGTTCCACAGACTCGTGGAGATGAGCCGTCGATGTACCTTCAAAGGCCATCTACGGGCAAATCTCAGGATGTGCGTCACATTCTTGTTAGAACCTTCAGGGAGTTGTTCACAAGAGATGCTATTGGTCCAGACATTGTAAAGAATTTGTCGGTGTCTAAGGGCGGTGATGATCCATATCATGAAAGATATGTAGAGACATTGCAGAAGGTGATTATGTTTTGATATTTAAAAGAGATTTGTAATACTCGATACATTTGATACATGAATAAAAAGTGACCAAGCAAGAAAGAGCGGAAAAGTTAGTGACCCAAACTGGGACTCGAACCCACGACCTCCTGAACACTAGTCAGACAGCTGTACCAACTGAGCTAGCCGGGCCAATGGTCTACCCACGCAGAAATACACTACACTCTTCCCTCTTTTATTCCTTAGGATCCGCACTCCTATCCCTGGAGCCGCACCCCTACTCCTTTGCCCGTACCATATATCCTCGTCGCCATTAAAGTGACCAAGCAAAGAAAGAGCGCACAAGTTAGTGACCTGACGTGGGACTCAAACCCACAACCTCCCGAACACTAGTCGGACAGCTCTACCAACTGAACTAACCGAGTCGATGTTCTACCCACGCCGAAATACACTACAAATACAAATAGCACACTGCGATGCACTCAGTCTCATTGGGAATACTGCATGTTCGACCCATGAGACATGATCAGCCGTATCAAGTTCTGTCTTAATTTATATTTCATTACAAATAAATGATGTCCTTTGTGATAAGGAAATAGAAACATGTTATATTATTATTTGTCTTTTTGTAGATCTGGATATGTACTCATATGTTGACCTTTTTTAATGAATAAAACTTTTAAAGACATTAAAAATAAAGCTGAGATATAGATGATATATGTGTAAGATAGGATTTTATTTCATCGAATGGTCACGAGATGTGCGTACGAAATGGGCGTACAGGCATTCTGTCACTTAAGAATTGACTGTGAATAATTTCTAGGCAGTCTCTTGTATAGTAGATGAAATAATATTACAATGTAAAGTGATCATTCTTGCATTTAATAACGACTAAACTCAGATTGCATAACATCTTTTAAATTAAAATAAAACGCCAATTTCACTCACATGTGAATTCAACAAGGCGTCAAACAAAGAACCTCAAGTTCGGCCACCAGTTAAATTTCATGTACCAGAAATGTGTTTTCTGGTATTGTCACTTGATTGACACGTGACCATGTAATGCCAAGAATTTGACTTCCACCACATTTGACTTCCACCACATTTGACTTCCACCGTTACAAAAATATTTCTTGACATATATCTCTGTGTAAGTGATTTTTAGCATACCCATGTATGAGATATATGAAAAACATTTTCATTTACATATTTTCCAAATCCGCCATACCAAAGTGACTATTGGCCTGTTTTTGCTCATTTTCGTGTTTGGCAGATTTAGCGTCGGCCATATAATCCAAGTACCTGCTACTGGCTGCGATGACGTCATTTGGAAACAAATTCGAAGACAGGTAGTGTCCGAAAATAGGGCGATTGGTGATATATATATTTATGATTTTATCACATAACTTTGCTTGTATAGTCATAGTCTTCATACAGCCGTCACAGTTGTAGTAAGCTATCTCTTGGAGAGAGGTAAATATGAAAATGCTAATTTATTATTTTTAATGGTACAGATGTTTCGATATTGTGTCTATTAGGTTTTTGATGAGAGACGTCGACGGATGGAGGAAGCTGCCATGTTGGAGCGACACCTCATGCAGGCCCAGGCTCGCGCTATGTCAGCCGACGAGAGAGAATTGAACAGAGCATCACAGACATGTGACAACTACCAACATCTTGGCCTTCCACCGGGTAATTTAGACAAAATGGCCGTCATTTCTTCTTACCTCTGATAAGCAATGAGAACGAAATAGATAGACACACTCTCAGGCGCGTAGTTGCCTTTACGTCACAACGCCCGGGCTTGCACATCATTTTCAGGATTTTGTTTTTTGCTAAATATGCAGTAGTAGATAAAAAAAGGAACTTTTCTTATGTGTTTGTAAATGTATAAATTTCCCTTAAAAGTGCCAGAGTGGCCCATTTGTTGTCTAGGTTTAAAATATTTCGGGAGGAAGAAGGCCCCCAGACCATGCTTAATTTAGTTCAAACAGTCTTACACATCATTTTCTTCTGGCTACGCCACTGACTCTTGCAATTCTGGTTTCATCCTCAGACCAGGAAGTATGTGAGATTGTACTGTGCTCGCCAGATCGGGCAAGTAGGTTTCCTTCCGGTACTCCAGTTTCCTCCCACACATGAATGACCACATATATACGCTTTCATTGGCGAGTGATTAATATAATTTGTTATAGCTTGTTTCACAATCATTGTAAAATAAAATAGTTTATAGGTTATACTTTTATAAATACAGTCTCGGTGACCCAGTAGTAAGGCGTCCGCCTACGGAGCGGGAGGTCGAAGGTTCGAATCTCGTCATCAGGGGTTCGTTTGGATATGGCCGGTTGGTGAGCTGCCAGCTAGTTAAATAATGGTTACCGATTGCCTACCAGCCTGGCATCTGGCATACAAGCATAGGATTCGGGAAGTACTGATGTTCATAAAAAGAGGTGTCTCATAAGTCAGAAATGGCCTGCCCTTTAAATAGGGGTGACACTATAATAAACAAACACTTTTACAGTCTGTTGAAGGAACATCTGATAAATGGCCTTCATGAAAAAGTTTTCACCCAAATTTGCTATAGGAGTCTGATGCAGAATTAATACTGTATAATAAGTTTAGTTTAAACTTAATTTATTTTACAACGATTGCGAAGCAAGTTCTAACAACTTATATTAATCACTCTCGTTGGCGCGGATGAAAGCATATATGTGGTCATTAGTGTGGGAGGAAACCGGAGTACCCGGAGAAAACCCACCTGTCCGATCTGGCGACCACTGTACCATTTCACATACTTCCCGGTCCGAGGATCGAACCTGGGATGCATTGGGGAGAAGTGAGCGCACATGTTGTAAACAATCAATATTACTTACTGGATGTTGTGAACAATCGATATTACTTACTGGATGTTGTAAACACTCAATATTACTTACTGGATGTTGTAAACACTCAATATTACTTACTGTAGGATGTAAACAATCAATATTACTTACTGGATGTTGTAAACAATCAATATTACTTACTGGATGTTGTAAACAATCAATATTACTTACTGTAGGATGTAAACACTCAATATTACTTACTGTAGGATGTAAACAATCAATATTACTTACTGGATGTTGTAAACAATCAATATTACTTACTGGATGTTGTAAACAATCAATATTACTTACTGGATGTTGTAAACAATCAATATTACTTACTGTAGGTTGTAAACACTCAATATTACTTACTGGATGTTGTAAACAATCAATATTACTTACTGTAGGATGTAAACACTCAATATTACTTACTGTAGGATGTAAACAATCAATATTACTTACTGGATGTTATAAACAATCAATATTACATACTGTAGGATGTAAACAATCAATATTACTTACTGGATGTTGTAAACAATCAATATTACATACTGTAGGTTGTAAACACTCAATATTACTTACTGGATGTTGTAAACAATCAATATTACTTACTGTAGGATGTAAACAATCAATATTACTTACTGTAGGATGTAAACAATCAATATTACTTACTGTAGGATGTAAACAATCAATATTACTTACTGTATGATGTAAACAATCAATATTACTTACTGGGTGTTGTAAACAATCAATATTACTTACTGTAGGATGTAAACAATCAATATTACTTACTGTATGATGTAAACAATCAATATTACTTACTGGATGTTGTAAACAATCAATATTACTTACTGGATGTTGTAAACAATCAATATTACTTACTGTAGGATGTAAACAATCAATATTACTTACTGGATGTTGTAAACAATCAATATTACTTACTGGATGTTGTAAACAATCAATATTACTTACTGGATGTTGTAAACAATCAATATTACTTACTGGATGTTGTAAACAATCAATATTACTTACTGTAGGATGTAAACAATCAATATTACTTACTGTAGGATGTAAACAATCAATATTACATACTGTAGGATGTAAACAATCAATATTACTTACTGTAGGATGTAAACAATCAATATTACTTACTGTATGATGTAAACAATCAATATTACTTACTGTAGGATGTAAACAATCAATATTACTTACTGGATGTTGTAAACAATCAATATTACTTACTGTAGGATGTAAACAATCAATATTACATACTGTAGGATGTAAACAATCAATATTACATACTGGATGTTGTAAATAATCAATATTACTTACTGGATGTTGTAAACAATCAATATTACTTACTGTATGTTGTAAATAATCAATATTACTTACTGGATGTTGTAAACAATCAATATTACTTACTGTAGGATGTAAACAATCAATATTACTTACTGTAGGATGTAAATAATCAATATTACTTACTGGATGTTGTAAACAATCACTATTACTTACTGGATGTTGTAAACAATCAATATTACTTACTGGATGTTGTAAACAATCAATATTACTTACTGTAGGATGTAAACAATCAATATTACTTACTGTAGGATGTAAACAATCAATATTACTTACTGAAGGTTGTAAACAATCAATATTACTTACTGGATATTATAAACAGTCAATATTACTTACTGTATGATGTAAACAATCAATAATACTTAATGGATATTGTAAACAATCAATATTACTTACTGGATGTTGTAAACAATCTTTGCTTTTTTATATGTATATGTACACATGTAAATTTATAATTATCTGTTATATATAAACCGTATATGTACATTTATTCTGTTTGAATATAATTGTAGGACCATTTAATGAAGGTAAAACAGTCCTATTATTTAGCACTCAAGCACATGTTTGATCCAGTTGGTGTTGGTTAGTGCAGCCTTGTTAACCCCAGATATAAGAATGGGGATTGTTGTTTTTGATCCTGTCTATCTGTCTGTCTGTTTGTCTCTGTCACTATGTATGTCTGTCTGTCTGTGTGTCTGTCTATGGACAGGACAACTTTTGCAGTTATACTGTACAATGGACACTTCATACAACTGTTGCAGTAATACTGTACAGTGGACACTTCACACAACTGTTGGAGTTATACTGTACAATGGGCACTTCACACAACTGTTGCAGTTATACTGTACAATGGACACTTCACACAACTGTTGCAGTTATACTGTACAGTGGACACTTCATACAACTGTTGCAGTTATACTGTACAATGGACACTTCACACAACTGTTGCAGTTATACTGTACAGTGGACACGTCACACAACTGTTGCAGTTATGCTGTTCAGAGACAGTGTTAAATACAAGCACAGTGGCGTGCACCTCTCTGAATGCTATTCTTTATTTAAAGTTTCATGCACCTATCATTTGTAACTCCCTTGTATGGTAGCACTTGTTAGTTGGTATTTGTTGGGTAAATGAAATTTAATTGCTACAGTAATAATTAATATATGTAATAAATTCCAGTAAATCATTGGAATTTGACAGTCTCATTTAGTTTTGTGGAAGTCGCTTCATGTTCGAAAGTCCCGGAGTTCGAGTCCCACTGGAGCTGTTACGATTGCTACGATCGGCCTATCTACTCCAGTATTGAAGTTAGATACAAGTTACATGTATAGGTTATATTGTCCGCCTCCGTGGTCGAGTGGTTACGGTCGCTGACATGTATACCACTGTAACCTATCATCACTGATGGTCACGGGTTCGAGCCCCACTCAGACCGTGTCTCATTTATATGAAAAAGTTGGCAGTTTCTTACGGAGGTTGGTGCACTCAAGTACTGGTTAACCGCTGGAGCCTGCCCAGGAAAGGTGTTGTTAGGTAAACTGCCCGCCGGCGATATAGCCCAAAATGGTGCTGATGCAGGCGTAACACCCGAAATATAACATAATATAGGTTATATTGCCTTTCAACTCGCAAATGGATTACAAATGATATGTGTTGTGTTGTTCAGGTTACCGTATATGTTATTGCAGATATGTTTTACGGTTCTGTTTGCTGTTGCAGAAAGTATTTGCAGTTATTGTTCTATGTTTATGAACTTAACCCTTTCAACACCACAGACCTCTAAATTGGCTTACAAAAAAGTGTAGATCCAGATGAGCCGGCTCGTGACGAGCCGTCTCATCAGGATCTGCACTTTTTTCAAGTAATATAACTATTTTTAGAAAAATTAATTACCCATTTTGATAAATGAACTGATCCAAATGTAATTTTGTTATTAATTTATTGGTCTAAAAATATCATGGACCAGTCCATGTCAGTTACTTGGTGTTGAATGGGTTAATTAATATAAGAAAAAATAGTTATATTTGCGTTATTTATAGTGGAATAAAACAGGGTTTGAAGTTCTTACTCGTAGGAATTAGCCACGCCGTATGCTGTCGCTCAGAACTGTTCGAATCGCACATGTGGTGTTAAATTCTTTCATGTGAGAAAGCTATCCAGCTGGCTTGCTGAAGGTCGGTGGTTCTATCTGTGTGCCTGAATTACTAATCGGAGCGGCACACAGGGGACGAGTTCCTGTGTGACCTTGACTGTTGAAGCGACATTAATCCCCCAAATCAAACAAACGTACGTGTAATTGCAGTTTATTAACCATTTCAACACCGCAGACCTCTAAATAGGCTTACAATAAATGTAGATCCAGATGAGCCGGCTCGTGACTAGCCATCTCATCAGGATCTGTACTTTTTACCAGTAATAATACTCTTTTTAGACAAAATTTACCCATTTTGATAAATCAACTGGTCCAAATGTAATTTTATTATTCTTTATCTTTATCTATTGGTCTAAAAATATCATGGACCAGTCCATGTCAGTTACTTGGTGTTGAATGGGTTACAGTTAATTGGTATACTTTTTAAATATTTGCTGATTTACAGCTCTGTAACACCATTATTGTTACAGTCTACATCCGATATGTCAAAGTCGGTTATGTCGAATTGTAAGGTTATCTCGAAGTCCCGTTTCAGACACTATCATTTTACATCGAATTTCGTTAAGTCAAACTTCAGTTATGTCCAAGTATTTTGTTCGGTCGGACGGAATTCTCGACATAACGGATGTAGACTGTTTATACATTATAGATATAAAAATATGATCTTACATGATGAGTGGTGATTTCATGCCATAGTTCATGAAACGAGTTTTGGAATTTTGCTATTAAGCGAGCCATTTTTATCACATTACGATATTGGCTCTCTAGAGTGATTAATATAAGTTTTAAGAATTTGTTTTCGCAGTCTAGCTAAAATAAATTTGTTATTGACTAGAAGAAGGACTGGATGCGGTGAGGCCTGGGTGCGGTACACTGCTCTTGTTAATTGTGTCCAGGGATCTGGTCTTTTAATAGACCTGTACACAGGACCTCACCCTATGGGGGTGACTGAATGGGTAAAGTCAGTGACTTCAAATCACTTGCTCCTCAATGCTGTAGGTTAGAATCACCCTGGGGGTATTGAATTCTTTCAAGTTGCTAACTTCTACCTGCTAAACTGATGTAAAATTTAGTGGTTTTTTAATACAAAATATGATTATCATGGTCAGAACAATGACGCTATTTATAGCGAGACTTTCTCCTTGTTTGCCAGGTCCAGCTAGAATCTAGCAAGTTTGTATCAAGTACAAGTTTGGTGCTTTTTATTTTTCAGTAAAGTCACATTTCCGTACATGTTTTATATTTCAGTAAAGTCACATTTCCGGACATGCTTTATATTTCAGTAAAGTCACATTTCCGTACATGTTTTATTTTACAGTAAAGTCACATTTCCGGACATGTTTTATATTCCAGTAAAGTCACATTTCCGAACATGTTTTATATTTCAGTTAAGTCACATTTCCGGACATGTTTTATATTCCAGTAAAGTCACATTTCCGGACATGTTTTATATTTCAGTAAAGTCACATTTCCGTACATGTTTTATATTTCAGTAAAGTCACATTTCCGTACATAGTTTTATATTTCAGTACAATCACATTTCCGTACATAGTTTTATATTTCAGTAAAGTCACATTTCCATACATAGTTTTATATTTCAGCATAGTCACATTTCCGGACATGTTTTATATTTCAGTAAAGTCACA
Source organism: Archivesica marissinica (assembly GCA_014843695.1). NCBI lineage: Eukaryota > Metazoa > Mollusca > Bivalvia > Venerida > Vesicomyidae > Archivesica > Archivesica marissinica. Next base: position 21,013,275 of record CM026394.1, on the reverse strand, counting down.
TTTCCGGACATGTTTGGACACATCATTACTGCAGAAGCAGGAGTTACTTACACCGTCCGATTATGCTACAGAGAAAGCGGCCCCCGCGGTGCCACCAGCAGGTACTTCACTACATCATATATAACCTGTACTTAAACCCTAGCCATAGATAAATAGGCATATTCGATCAACCCTGTCTGTGTGGTCACCTCTATACAGCAACCAAACTGTATTAACCCTTTCAACACCACAGACCTCTAAATAGGCTTACAAAAAGTGTAGATCCAGATGAGCCGGCTCGTGACGAGCCGTCTCATCAGGATCTGCACTTTTTGCCAGTGATATGACTATTTTTATATATGACATAATTACCCATTTTGATAAATGAACTTGTCCAAATGTGATTTTCTGATTCATTTATTGGTTTATGAATATCATGGACCAGTCCATGTGAGTTACTTGGTGTTGAATGGGTTAAGCAGCCATTTTCCAGTCCAAATGTGTTGTTTTAGTACCATCCATACTCGCCTATAAGACGATTATTTTATACCGATATTTTGGTCTTAGACTCGGGGACCCGTCTTATAAGCGGATACTCGACGTTAACCCAAAATTACCTAGGTCAAAATTAGCTATTCGGCATTAAATTGCTGACTAGCTTCTTTTTTTTTTGGTCCGCCGTATTCCCTTTTATTAATTTTTTTAAATCACATTTCATATGTTTAATTATAATATTTACAATCGGTATACATTTGGCCTCAGCTAAGCAGCCACCAGTCCTGTGCTAAGCAGCCAACTTCTGTGTTCCATGTTTGTACAAAACAGATGTGAGTTGTTGATGTATCTGTACATGGTTATAATTGACAATTACAATCACTATGTATGTTTTGAAGATGTTCATTAAACCAATTAACCAAGCATGTTTACCGGTACATTAGTGGTTTCCATCATAATGACTGAAATGTCATTTATTTATAAAAATGGAACAGTATTTTTTGGACCAGATCAGTGAAAGATTTATGAATACAGTACTTTGTGCAACAACGAACGTTTTCATATAAAGAGACACAGTCTGAGCAGGGCTCAAACACCTTGACCACAGAGGCGATTAAAAATTGAATTTTAAGTGCAATTTAATCATTTGCCTGACTTGTGTCAAACAGACTTTATCGAAGTTTCATGAAGATTGTGTTTGTAAAGTGATGTGCAGTAATTTTGTGCTCTTGTTTCAAACATGTCCTATGTACGTTGTTGTGTTTGTAGCCGAGAAGATACCAAGTTATGCAAGAGATACCCTAGCATCTCGACAACATACGATGGAAGGTTTATTCTTGCCAGCTATTTCCCCACCACTCTCCACTCAGATAAGTAAATCTGATATTGGCAGCCTTATGTCTGAGGAGCCGCTCGATTCAACCCAGAACGATGAGCAGTATCTTGTATGTTTCCCATTGTTTGCTTTTTAATCTGTGCATCCTTTTTATATATATATATTTTTTTTTTTTAATCTTTGAAAACTCATTTTTCAAAATATAAAATGTTGTATTTTCTTTCAATCAATAGATATGCTGATAACTGCTCAATATGATTACAATTTATGCACACCCCTTCGATAGTATTGTGTTTTAGCACCCCCCCCCCCCCCTCACTCCTGTTACAAAGAGATACTCACATTTTTTTATTTTATACAAATTTATTTTAGCTCGATTGCGAAACAAGTTATTTCAACTTATATTAATCACTCTCGAGACCTCATTCCTGATGGAATCCATCGCCATTAAGGAGAGAGAAGAGGCAATGTGGAATTTAATTGCCTTGCCTAAGGACACAATCGTAACGGCTCCAGCGGGGCTCGAACTCCGGACCTTTCGCACCTGAAGCGAACGCGCATCCACGGCGCTATCACGACTTCCACATACTCACATTAGATGGCCAGCATAAAAAAAGAAATTTGTGATATTTACCACCATTTTGTTTTTCAACATCTTTTTTAAAGTTTATTTATAAAACAACTATTGTAAAGCAAGTTTTAACAACTTATATTAATCATTCTCGTTGGCACGGATTAAAGCGTAAATATGGTGATTCATGTAGGAGGAAACCGGAGTACCCGTTATATAATACAATGCAAAACATAGAGATTATTAGGTTACTGTGCGTGTGTTTTACGTTTATTTATCGTCGATACCGGTTGCCCATATGAGCGATGCCTCCTCAAGAGATTATTCATTTTAGATTTTTGGAGGATAGTGCAATGATACAGACAGACTGTCACAGAGACCCATTGCAGAATCTCCTCTGGACCTTGATTTAAAGTCCCATCTGAAAGACTGTTAATATTACGTTACTATCTTATAAATTTAAATTTATTAGGCGAGTCTACATCCTTTATGTCGAATTCCGTCGGACCGAACAAAATACTTCGACATAATCAAAGTTTGACTTTGAAATTATATATAAACGGAGCCAGTTATATGTCAAATGATAGTGTCTGAAACGAGATAACCGAAGAATTCGAAATAACAGACTTTGACATAACTGATGTAGACTGTATTAATTTTTGTATTTCTACGCTGTATATTTCATGTAAAACGTGTTAGGTATAAATGCAACGCAATATTGAGGACGATACCATTACACTAAGATATAGTGAAACACGCTTTTATTTTGACTAAGTGATTGTATCTCATTATACCTGGTCGATACCAACTATCTGGATCACCTATATCATGTTTATTTTATTGGTTTTCTGTTTATATACATATTTCACATATCGCGTTGGACCAGTACTCAACAAATTTAACCGAATGTATATCCGTTTTATAGTATGCTGTATTCATACATTCAAACTTCGTTAAGTCAAACTTCAGTTATGTCGAAGTATTTTGTTCTGTCCGCCGGAATTCGACATACGGTCAGAATTTTTGGGAGAAGTGAGAAAGCGCGTGATCGCTTCCTTAAATGGTGTTCTTTAATATACTTCTGCAAAATAGGGTTAAAATGCACAGTACAAACATTAAATACAATATTTGAATAGAAGGAGTGCTTTATAATGGGCCAGTGTATCTTACTAGACAAAATTTAGTTTGAAAATCATAAAAACCAAAAAATATTATTTATTTTTTAGGGAGAAGTGGGGCCCCCAGAGGGCGAAGTCAGGGTCCCTAGGGCGACACTTTCGCCCACATCGCCCTCTAAACTGATCCCTGAACATTATATTGGATCATTCAATATTCTCATACATGTAATTACAGGCACAGTTCCCTCGTAGCGATGCGTGGAAGCAGCAGTTGGGAGAGGAACAGCGGGAACAGGAGAGAATTAGCCTGCAGAACCTCAATGCCAAAATAAACTATAGCAGAAACCCCAGACACATGCCACCATCAGCTCCCCCTGGTGGCAAGTCTCTCATCAAGAGTAAAAAAGTGATTGCCAAGGAAATAGGAATACAGATCAAGCCTGAACACACCATTGAGTAATTATGATTTAACGATGCTTAAAACACTGTCGTGACGTCATACATACATATCAAGCCTGAACACACCATTGAGTAATTATGATTTAACGATACTTAAAACACTCTCGTGACGTAATACCTTTGTACTTGCAGTCCATTATTATTAATATTGGACTGTTGTCAAAAGGCCAGAGTATTATATTAAATCCTACACATAGATGTACGAAATTAACAATTTAAGTTAGTAATATCTGGTTATATAATTGTGTTTTTTAAATAAGATATAAGCCTCAAACGGATCCAATATGTAAAATATTGGTACTGTCTTCGGTGCTGTGTGCCTCACACAGTCCAATATTTTACATATTGGATCGTTTCCGGCTTATATCCTACACTTATACCTAAATGACAGTATCACATGATTAGCTCAATTTAAGATTAGGATCCAATAACAAACAAAGCCTGTTTTAAGCAGTCAGTGAAACGGAATCTCGGAAAGTGGCTGCTTAGCAAAGGTTGCTGCTTAATAAGGGTCAATTGTATAATAAAACAATCTAATCGGAATCTGGGAAACTGGCCGCTTAATACAAGTTAACTGTGTATTAGAGGTCAGGGTCTGAATGTTTGTCTGCGCCACTTCTGTCGCCAATTGAAAAACACTGGAGCCAATTAAAAAAACTTGAGCCATATAGTTCACAAATAAATATTTAGTTTAGTTTATACAAATTTATTTTAGCTTGATTGCGAAACAAGTTATTTCAACTTATATAAATAACTCTCGAGACCTCATTCCTGATTGAATCCATCGCCACGAGGGAGAGAGAAGAGGCAATGTGGAATTTAAATGCCTTGCCTAAGGGCACAATCGTAACGGCTCCAGCGGGGCTCAAACTCCGGACCTTTCGCACCTGAAGCGAACGCGCATCCACTGCGCTATCACGACTTCCATAATAAATAAATATTTGAAGCCATGTATTTAACAAAACATGTGCCAAAGAGAAAAAGAAATTTAAAATCATGCGCCAAATATTTTCGCCAATTCACAAAATTTAGTGCCAATATTATTTTTTTCTCGCAATTGGTGACCGACAACGGGTAATTTGGTAAATTTGTTGGGAAACAGTAAATTTGTGACCGTTTGTATGACTTATTTGGTAATTGTGATAACGCAGTGGTAGCGCGTTCGTTTCAGGTGCAAAAGGCATGAGGTCTCAAGAGGAATTGATATAAGTTGTAAGAACTTGTTTCGCAATCGAGCTAAAATAAATTTGTATACACTAATCAGTTCCCGTTGTTGTTTGTCATAAACTGAACTTTGAGAATATCGACCCCCCCACACTATCAAAGCCTTCTATACGCCCCTGGATTATAAAACATTGTTGTTTATTTTTGCAGACCAACAGAACCATCTCAGCTGTTCCTAGTGTCACCGCCAGCTGTTGTGTTTACTGACTATAAGATAGGACAGGTCTATGAGGTTTGTAACCTGTTTCTACTTTCAATTATACAGTTATATTGAAAATACATGCCAGGCTTATTATAGAAGGCGATTTGGGCGAAATAGTTGCCATAGGGACCCTGACTTCGCCCCCTGTGGCCCCCACTTCTCCCTAAAAAATTTATCTTAAAAATAATTTATTTTTACAATTTTCATACCAAATTTTATCCAGTAAGCTATTTATCCAGTGGCCTATTATAAAGCATTCCTTCTATTCAAATATTGTATTTATTGGTCATACTGTGCATTTTAACCACAATTTGTTGGAATTTATTAAATAACACCATCGCGCGTTTTCTCACAAGTCACCCAAACATTATAGTCGCCATAGACTTCGCCCTCCTTAAAAAATGTATCTTAAAAATAATTTATTTTTACAAATTTCAAACAAAATTTTATCCAGTAAGCTACACTGGCCTATTATAAATACTGTGCATTTTAACCATATTTTGTTGGAATTTATTAAATAACACCATTTAAGGAACCGATTTTCTCACAAGTCACCAAAACATTCTGACCTAGAATGAACCCTGACATGTACTGTCATAACCATATACCAAATATTAAATTATAGTTTGTAGTTTTTCTCAAGTGGGTAACAACACTACTCTATGTTGTGTTATGTTTTTTATTAACCCTTTCCTTCATAGAGATTTAGGTTAATATACTATTATATCTCCATACAAACGACAGCCATTTAGCTATTATGCAGTGGATAAGTAGTCACCATATCTATCCCACCTCCATAGATATTACTGGAACTACATGAGATTTAGGTTAATATACTATTATATCTCCATACAAACAACAGCCATTTAGCTATTATGCAGTGGATAAGTAGTCGCCATATCTATCCTACCTCCATAGATATTACTGGGAATTCATAGAGATTTAGGTTAATATACTATTATATCTCCATACAAACGACAGCCATTTAGCCATCATGCAGTGGATAAGTAGTCGCCATATTTATCCCACCTCCATAGATATTACTGGAACTACATGAGATTTTGGCCTTTATTATGAACATTGGTTTGGCTACTACATTATCAATGTATGTCGTATTGGTAATGGCGTCAAGAGGTGCTTCTATGAGGGAAAGGGTTAAATTATACCAGTAATGTTGACAATTAATTTAGCTTTTTAACCCTTTCCTTCATAGAGATTTAGGTTAATATACTATTATATATCCATACAAACGACAGCCATTTAGCTATCATGCAGTGGATAAGTAGTCGCCATATCTATCCCACCTCCATAGATATTACTGGGACTACATGAGATTTTGGCCTTTATTATGAACATTGGTTTGGCTACTACATTGTCAATGTATGTCGTATTGGTAATGGCGTCAAGAGGTGCTTCTACGAGGGAATGGGTTTATGAACATTGGTTTGGCTACTACATTATCAAGGTATGTCGTATTGGTAATGGCATCAAGAGGTGCTTCTATGAGGGAAAGGGTTAAATCACAGTTTTACACATAAAGTCTGCAACAGATTGAAGACATATTTGACGCAGGTTTCAAACCAACCTCAAGTTGTGTTGTTAATATATTTGTGATAGATTTATTGAAACACTACAAACGGTGCCTCCGTGATCGAGTTGTTAAGGCTTAAGACTTCAAATCACTTTCCCCTACCGCTGCAGGTTCGAATTCCACTGGGGTGTCGAATTCTTTCACATGAGGAAGCTATCCAACTGAATGTTGATGGTTCTACCCGGGTGCCTGCCTGGGTATTAAATACTGCTCTGAGGGGCTCCAGGTGTCTTCCTCCACCAGTAGTAGCTGGAGAATCGACATGTTACCGAAGCTGTTGATGCAACTTTAAGCCACAAATATCTTCCTCCACCAGTAGTAGCTGGAGAATCGACAAGTTACCGAAGCTGTTGATGCAACTTTAAGCCACAAACTCCACCAGTAGTAGTTGTAGAATCGACATGTTACCTATGGAGAATCGACATGTTACCTATGGAGAATCGCCATGTTACCGAAGCTGTTGATGCAACTTTAAGCCACAAACTCCACCAGTAGTAGCTGAAGAATCGACATGTTACCTATGGAGAATCGCCATGTTACCGAAGCTGTTGATGCAACTTTAAGCCACAAATACAAACAGATTAGAAGGATAGGTGGAATAATTCGTATAACACTAATTAATTACAAGACCAACATATCAACCTTTCAAAAAATCTTCATCAGAGTTAAAGCGACACTACATCAGTGAAAACGCAAATTTCTACACAATGTAATTTCTTTAGTATTTAAACTAATAAAACGTCGTACACATGGTTTGTTAACATAACAAAATAATGTAAATAGTGTCGACATCCATGCGTAATACAATGCATGTATCTTGAATAACTCGATTTATGATACAGATTTACCATTATATCTCACATTTGAGCCTATGCATATTTATTTTTGTAGACTAATCTTAGTTGAATTACCTCTAGACAACAGTATCAAATGTTAAGTATTGACTCCAATGATAAACAAATGTCAATTCAGGAGCATGGGTGACTGTTATATGAAATCCTACTTTCAAAGTTTGTAGACCAAAAAAACACTGTGTATTGATTCAATGTAGTAGAAAAGCATTTATACGTTAACAAATGCATTATTTGGCTTTTTGCGATGTATTGTCGCTTTAAATTAAATAAAATGCAAATTTTATTTGATAAAAATATTTTAAAATAAATTGTGTGCAAGAACTCGCCTTTAGAACTTACCTGTTAGAAACTCGTCTCACCACTAGCATCAAGGCCGCAGGTATGCTCCCTATCTGTTGCTTAGCGAAGGTCTACCCAGGAAATGTGGGTTGTCTTCTTCACTACAACGGACAACACCATTTTAATAAACTTCAAGTTACATTGGTCTTGTAAAATGTTTCAGATAATGTAAGCTCAGCCAATCACCAAGTATCAGATAATGTGAAGCTCAACCAATCACCAAGTATCAGATATTGTAAAGCTCAGCCAATCACCAAGTATCAGATAATGTAAAGCTCAGCCAATCACCAAGTATCAGATAATGTAAAGCTCAGCCAATCACCAAGTATCAGATATTGTAAAGCTCAGCCAATCACCAAGTATCAGATAATGTAAAGCTCAGCCAATCACCAAGTATCAGCTAATGTAAAGCTCAGCCAATCACCAAGTATCAGATATTGTAAAGCTCAGCCAATCACCAAGTATCAGATAATGTAAAGCTCAGCCAATCACCAAGTATCAGATAATGTAGAGCTCAGCCAATCACTACTAGATGAAATTATGTTAACTAAACCAACATTGACGAAGCTCAGCCAATCACCAAGTATCAGATCATGTAAAGCTCAGCCAATCACCAAGTATCAGATAATGTAAAGCTCAGCCAATCACCAAGTATCAGATAATGTAAAGCTCAGCCAATCACTACTAGATGAAATTATGTTAACTAAACCAACATTGACATTGAAGAAGCTCAGCCAATCACCAAGTATCAGATCATGTAAAGCTCAGCCAATCACCAAGTATCAGATAATGTAAAGCTCAGCCAATCACCAAGTATCAGATAATGTAAAGCTCAGCCAATCACCACTAGATCCAATTATGTTAACTAAACCAACATTGACATTGAAGAAGCTCAGCCAATCACCACTAGATGCAGTTATATTTAAATTTTATTTAAGCTAACATTCACCGTGAGTTATGTTTATTGTAGCTAACATTGACCTTGAAGAATGTGTCGGCTTGTATCAGACAATGTCGAGCACTGCCAGCTAGTACTACCTTCTTCTCAGTTGGACTTGGTAATTATCAACTAGTTATACGTCCAGACTATTGTAACAGGGTTATTTGTCGTATGTTTGACCCCCCCCCCCCCCCTCTGACTCTAATAATATTAACAGTATTTCAGATATGACTATAAACCCCAGTCTCGTGTATAGGTGCTATACACCAGCCATGTAAAAGAAGCAGAGGTGTATTAGTCATTTTAAGTCTGCCTCCGTGATCGGATGGTTACGGTCGCTGACTTGTATACCACTGTAACCTGTCAATTTTAGGTGCTTGTCATGGTTTCGTAGTTATGTATAGCTATTCAAGCGTAAAGTATATATTGAAGTATAAACTTTATTTATTTTACAATTATTGCGAAACCTTTGACAATGTATGATTGTATTTGATCACTCTCGTTGGTGCGGATGAAAGCATAAATGAGGTCATTCATACTGGAGGAAATCGGAGGACCCAGAGAAAACCCACCTGTGCGATTTGGCGACCACCGTACCATCTCACATACTTCCCAGTCCGAGGATCGAACCCGGGTTGCATTGGTGAGAAGCGCGCGCACTAACCACTGTGCTAATCGCTGCTCCAAAATATAATATGACTTCTGGAGGCCGATTAACCAGGGTCGATGATAACTAAGCATATTAAAAACAAAAAAGACTGGTATGCATATGTATGTTAATATCTAATTAAGACACTACCATCCATCCATACTTGCATATACGGCGATCTCAACTATAGGACGACCCCCCTACTTTGTCCTGAAATATGTGGGTATGCACTCGCATATAAGACGGATTGATACAATGGATACCAGACACAAGTATAAATTGCATGTTTAGCCAGTGCAAGTTGAAGAAATTTACAGTGCCGGGGTGCTTGCTTTCTTTTTCAAAACGTAATTATGGATACCTTTAAATTTTAACACAATTAAAAACTTTTAAGCACTCACTTATAAGACGGGAAGCCACTTGAGGTCATAATCTGGTCATAGAAATGTCGTCTTATAGGTGAGTATGTATTGTAGCTGACTTTCGGAGAGTCAATGATTCCCAAATACAGTCAAACCTGTGTTAGTGGTCACCTCTATTAAGCAGCCAACCTGTATTAAGCAGCCAGTTTCCAGATTCCCAATATGTTGTTTCATTATACATTTGACCTCTATTAAGCAGCCACCTGCGTTAAGCAGCCACTTTCTGTGATTCCCATGGCTGGCTGCTTAAGACAGGTTTGACTGTACACATGTCAGTCTCATAGTAGCTCCGCCCTACTGTTTTTTCCGTGTTGTAAGCGCAACAGATCGCATTGGGGATATAAGTTTAGCAATGGCAACTAAATACTTCTGGATTGATGTTGTTCCTGTATCAATTAGCAGTGTTACTTCATATTTTGAAATGTGTTTACAGGTCAGTTCCCAGGAGAGCATGGCCTGGTTGCCCCCGGGATGAGCTGCCATTACGCTGTTCGCTTCAACCCTGACTCCTTGAGAGATTTTGACGATGAGATTAGGATCCAGACGCAATCTAGGGAACCAATAATTGTACCCCTACTTGGAAGACGGCCACCTCCAAAAATTACACGTTAGTGTTGCTTGTTATATAGTTATTACTTTATACAAATTTATTTTAGCTCGATTGCGAAACAAGTTCTTTCAACTTATATTAATCACTCTCGAGACCTCATTCCTAATGAAATCCATCGTCATGAAGGAGAGAGAAGAGACAATGTGGAATTTAAATGCCTTGCCTAAGGGTACAATCGTAATGGCTCCAGCGGGGCTCGAACTCCGGACCTTTCGCACCTGAAGCGAATGCGCATCCACTGCGCTATCACGACTTCCAATATATAGTTATTGACACTATACCTTCAAGTTTGTCAACATGCAGACAGACAGACAGACAGACAGACATGGCAGGTGCTATGAATGACTGAAAAAAATACATACATATTACTAGCATAAAAAAGCACCTGACAGACTGATGAGTCTATAAGTATTTCTTAAAATATATGCTTTTCAAATATATTTTACACATCATCTTGGATATTTAAAAATAAATAAAGTTTCATTACTATGTGCATCAGTGTGTTGATCAAAACTATTAGCAATATGTTCTAAGCGAATAGCATGGTACAAATCACCTTCCAGGAGAAAATGGCATTTATCTTCAATTATATTGCTGTTACAGAATGCACAAATTGTTCTAAATGAATAGCATGGTGCAAATCACATTCCAGGAAAAAATGGCATTTATCTTCAATTATATTGCTGTTACAGAATGCACAAATTGTTCTAAGCGAATAGCATGGTGCAAATCACCTTCCAGGAGGAAATGGCATTTATCTTCAATCATATCGCTGTTACAGAATGCACAAATTGTTCTAAGCGAATAGCATGGTGCAAATCACATTTCAGGAGGAAATGGCATTTATCTTCAATCATATCGCTGTTACAGAATGCACAAATTGTTCTAAGCGAATAGCATGGTGCAAATCACAATCCAGGAGGAAATGGCATTTATCTTCAATCATATCGCTGTTACAGAATGCACAAATTGTTCTAAACGAATAGCATGGTGCAAATCACATTCCAGGAGGAAATGGCATTTATCTTCAATCATATTGCTGTTACAGAATGCACAAATTGTTCTAAACAAATAGCATGGTGCAAATCACCTTCCAGGAGGAAATGGCATTTATCTTCAATCATATTCCTGTTACAGAATGCACAAATTGTTCTAAACGAATATAATTGTACAAATCACATTCCAGGAGGAAATGGCATTTATCTTCAATCATATTGCTGTTACAAAATGCACAAATTGTTCTAAATGAAGCATTGTACAAATCACATTCCAGGAGGAAATGGCATTTATCTTCAATCATATTGCTGTTACAAAATGCACAAATTGTTCTAAATGAAGCATTGTACAAATCACATTCCAGGAGGAAATGGCATTTTATCTTCAATCGTATTGTTACTAATTGCACAAATTGCCATTGCATAGACCTGACTGAAAAGTTATATTGACCAAGAACGAAGTTATACCTGTACCTGCTAAGTTTGAACATAATTCATAGTACTACATATATATTATATCGTTGAATGTATTTCTGCAATACAATTATTTCATACAATTGGCGTCATTGCAAGTGAAACTGCTTGCTAAATGTTCTGTGTATTTTCAGTGCCGCCTGTGATCAATGTTGGCCACAGTTTGGTGGGAGGTTGCCATGTTGTACAGTATGTATTGAGGAATGAAGGAGGCCACGGTAGATTCTGTATAATACCAAGCACAGCATGGCCGACCACTAACTTCAAGGTAATGGTTCATGCATTGCGATGATGGCTTATGCTTTTAATTTTTATTGTAAATGGATGTGAAGCCATAATGTTATATCGTCCGGGAGCATAGTTTTATATAAATTGATCTTATGTTGCGCCATATAGTGCCCAAATCGACCACAAATCTTTTACCATACAATTTTGTTAATCATATTTTATTTCTCGATTCATTTTACATATATCATTATTTGCTATGCGTAACATGCACATTAACCCTTTCAACCCCACAGGCCTCTAAATAGGCTTATGAAAAGTGTAGATCCAGATGAGCCGGCTCGTGACGAGCCGTCTCATCAGGATCTGCACTTTTTTGCCAGTAATAATTATTACTATTTTTAGATAAAATTACCCATTTTGATAAATGAACTGGTCCAAAGGTAATTTTCTTATTAATTTATTGGTCTGAAAATATCACGCACCTGTCCATGTCAGTTACTTGGGGTTGAATGGGTTAATAACTAAAATCCTAGAATTTTTTTATATTTTTTTTATTTATTGTTTTTTATTCCTCATAATTTCATAGTAATATTAACATAATATATATACAGATAAGTACATAGCATGACAGTATCAACGTTATGCATTACTTAATATAGTATGTGCATAGTCATTATTATAAACAAATGGTCCGCCTCCGTGGTCGAGTGGTTAAGGTCGCTGACTTGTATACCACTGTAACCTATCATCACTGATGGTCACGGGTTCGAGCCCCGCTCAGACCGTGTCTCATTTATATGAAAAAGTTGGCAGTTTCTTACGGAGGTTGGTGTACCCAAGTACTGGTTAACCGTTGGAGCCTGCCCAGGAAAGGTGTTGTTAGGTAAAACTGCCCGCCGGCGATATAGCCCAAAATGGTGCTGATGCAGGAGTAAAACCCGAAATATAACATAACATAACATAAACAAATGAGGTTTTTATATATGTTGTGGGGGGGACTATAAAAATATGTTATGGGATCAGTGTAGACATGAAAATTAATGTCGACCAAAACAGATTATATAAGGTGTTTATGTAAACCATTATGATCGATATGTGTAGTAATATGGGTAGCTATCGTTGGGGATTGGTGTAGGGGGCACTGATAGAGAATGATGAAGATGGATAGTGGAATCCTAGAATTGATCTAGAATGCACTATACACAGATACAGCGGCCCTATAATGATGCAACAAGTTACTATGTTTGGAAGCGTTATAAAATAACTACTAATCCATTTCATTCTGGATACATTTAAAGGCTTTTGCAAACAACATAGATCCAGATCAGCCACAGCATGACGCTGCATGCTGATCAGGATCTATGTTGTTTGCTACATAGCCAAGTGTCTTAGCAAGATCATCTGAATAGCAAACAGCATAGAGTCTGATCAGACAACGTGTTCTGTGACAGCTGATCTGGCTCTATGTTCTTTGCAAATACTGTTTGAACGGTTTCCAGAATCAAATGGGTTAAAACCATCTACCGATTGTTTAAATATAACTAGAATGAAAAAGACCAAATATGGAAGTCGTGACAGCGCAGTGGATGCGCGTTCGCTTCAGGTGTGAAAGGCCGGGAGTTTTCGCCCCCGCTGGAGCCCGTTACGATTCTGCCCTTAGGCAAGGCATTTAAATTCCACGTTGCCTCGTCTCTCTCCCTCATGGCGATGGATTCCATCAGGAATGAGGTATCGAGAGTGATTAATATAAGTTGTAAGAACTTTGTTTCGCAATCGAGCTAAAATAAATTTGTGTACACTAAGATCAAATATGACCATATATTGCGTTCATCTATGCTAAATTTTAACAATTTCGCCAGAAAGGTAAACATTTATAAAAATGCACATGACATGTCGTTATTGAAGGTCTATTCCCTGTACAATAATCTCACACCATATCGTACACAACGGGTGTTCATCGCATTATGTTCCAGTCTGCCGATAATTCACTTCTGGCAAAACCACATTGATATTCAGTTATAAATAATACAGACTCATCGAGATTAGCAAATTTAGTTATTCGTGACTGGCTATTGTCCGGTTCTCTTTCCTCAGTCTGTTGTGCGTAATGGTAGCGTTTCAATTCCACCCTTTGATGTGCGTCCATCCATCCTCGAGGTTGGAGCCGATCAGACGGGACTGATGGAGATAGTGTTCCAGCCTCCAGCTGTGAAGAGCTACTCGATAGATATGTGTATGGTGTGCGACAACTGCAACGTTAAACAATTCACACTGAAAGGTATTTACAAATTCCTCAAACTCAAATTTAGCCAGTGTGTTTTACGTTTATTTATCATCGCTACCGGTTGCCCATATGAGCTACGCCGCCTGAAGATATTAGTTGTTTTAGATTTTGGACGATAGTGCAATGATACAGAGAGAGACCCATTCCAGAGTCTCCTCTGGTTATTTTACGTGCACGGTGTAAAGCACCGACACAAGATCTCGGCTTAACATCCCATCTGAAAGACTATTAATTTTATTAGGGTCAGACGGGGGATCGAACCTACGATCCCTGGATTACCAGCCCAGCGTGTTACCACTGGACCTCAGATCCGTCTGTAAAATTTAGCCAGCTGAGTGGTTATGGTAATTCAGCCTCTATGGTGTCCGCCTTGTAATCGAGAGGTTGTGAGTTTGAACCCCGCTAAGACCATGGTGGTGATGTTCTTTAGCAAGACACTTCAATCCACTTCCCTCTCCCTCATGGCGATGGATTCCATCAGGAATGAGGTCTCGAGAGCGATTAAACTAATGTTGTAAGAACTTCTTACATAATCGATCTAAAAATAAATGTGTATACAGTCAAACCTGTCTTAAGCAGCCAGCCAAGGGAATCACAGAAAGTGGCTGCTTAGCACAGGTGGCTGCTTAATAGAGGTGAAATGTATAACAAAGTAACATATTTGGAATCTGAAAACTGACTGCTTAATGCAGGTTGGCTGCATAATAGAGGTGACCACTAACACCAGTTTGACTGTATTGGGAATCTGAAAACTGGCTGCTTAATGCAGGTTGGCTGCTTAATAGAGGTGACCACTAACACCAGTTTGACTGTATTGGGAATCTGAAAACTGGCTGCTTAATGCAGGTTGGCTGCTTACCGTAATAGAGGTGACCACTAACACCAGTTTGACTGTAGACTAACATCAGAATTGTCATTTTCAACAGAAATGTTCTCTATTGCATTTAGGTGAAGCTGAGAGGGCAGAAGTGGAGCTGGTATCAGTTGAGCGTGGTTTGTCTGAAGCCGTACCCGGGGAGCTTATTGATGCCACGGCACAACACCTCATTAAGTTTGACCAACTCAATCCATTCACGTACACAGACAGGACAGCTGTTGTGAAAAACTTGAGGTAAACTTGCTGTGTTCTTGGAAACAAAATTCTGCCTTGTATGTGAGGACGGGCCCAAGTCTCAAATCTGATATTTAGACCAGATAGTTTATTTACATAAAAGACTGGTTGCAATCAGTGAAATAACGCAGTTTGAAATAATCGTCACCGCTTTCGGACTCGAGCTGTTTATGTTATCATTAATGACATCATCTATGCACCAGGTTCTATGCACGAGGTTCTATGCACGAGGTTCTATGCACGAGGTTCTATGCACGAGGTTCTATGCACGAGGTTCTAATGCCATTTAGTACATACAGTCAAACCTATGCTAGCAGTTACCTGGAAAGAGTGGTCAACTGATGCCAATGGCCAATTCGAACTCCACCTCCTCCCCTAACGAAAATCACTACATACTACACCTGATATTTGCAGACACCTTGTATCAGCTGCCAGCCGCTGGTATTGTTCCCATTTTCCCACTGCACTGGACGGCCATGCGTCAACCAAGACAATCTGCGAAATGTGTGCAAATACAGTTAACACAGCTGTTATTTGTAACTCTGCGTATTGACCTTTACATTTAGTAACATTCTGTTGTGACGGAGAAATACGCAAAATCCAGATAATGATGTAGGTCGATTTGGTCAATTCAGTATATGTCAGTAGGGTTATTTAGTTTCTACAGATTTATTTTAGCTAGATTGCAAAACAAGTTCTTACAACTTGACCTCATTCCTGATGTAATCTATCGCCACGAGGGAGAAAGAAGAGGCAATGTGGAATTTAAATGCCTTGCCCCTAAGGGTACAATGATAACGGTTCCAGCAGGGCTCGAACTCCGGGCCTTTCGCACCTGAAGCGAACACATTACCACTGCGCTATGACGACTTCCACAATATGATGTGTTTGAGATTAAGGCAGGAGTTGTTTGCGCAAGCATGTAATGATATGTAGGTTTCATGGTTTTAACATACCAATTCCTTTACAGCCATGTCAGCATACCGTTCCAGTGGATGATTTACAAGCCACAGTTTGACAGTCCTGGTGCCAACTCGGCAAGCAAAAAGTATGACCGGGTGCCCGATGTTGACTCTGTGTTTAGTGTACACCCGCCAACAGGGGTCCTTCCACCGGCAGAGAGTATGGAGTTCAAGGTCACTTATGCGCCTCCGGTGGTAAGTACAAATTACAAGTTTACAGAATAAGGTTAAATATGGGTATGTCCCGTAAAACAGAATTATTTGGCGGTCGGCTGTATTATCTATTTAGTAGATTAGAGTTCAGACAATATAGCTACTAGATACGTTTCATAAAGAGCTACATGTATTGTGTGCCGAAGTTCCATTAAAAAGTGGGAATCTTGCATTAAAGTTTAAACGATTGCGAAGCAAGTTTTAACCACTTATATTAATCACTCTCGTTGGCGCGAATGAAAGCGTATATGTGGTCATTCGTGTGGGAGGAAACCAGGGTACCCAGAGAAAACCCACCTGTCCGATCTGGCGACCACCGTGCCATCTTACATACTTCCCGGTCCGAGGATCGAACACAGGTTGCATTGGTGAGAAGCGAGCGCGCAAACCACTGTGCTAATCGGACAGCATCTTGCATTGGCCTGCATATGTGGTGTCCGTTGTCCATTGTAGAGTGTCGGATTTAGAATCAAGGGGTTCGAGACTCGGTCATAGCATGTATATAGTTTCCTTGAATTTTTTCAGCACCAATTATTCTATCAAAGCAATGTTACGTCTGTCTGTGGTTATCACAATCATACAGACGGATCTGTAGTCCAGTGGTAACACGCTGGACTGGTAACTCAGGGATCGCAGGTTCGATCCCCCGTCTGACCCTAATAAAATTAATTAAAATTAAAAACAGTCTTTCAGATGGGACATTAAACCGCGGTCTTGTGTCGGTGCTTTACACCGTGCACGTAAAAGAACCAGAAGAGATATGAGCAACGCCTCCTGAAGAGATTAGTCATTTTAGATTTTTGGAGGATAGTGCAATGATACAGACAGAGACCCATTCCAGAGTCTTCTCTGGTTCTTTTACGTGCACAGTGTAAAGCACCGACACGAGAACTCGGTTTAACGTCCCATCTGAAAGACTGTTAATATTGTTAGGGTCAGACGGGTTAGGGTCAGTTGTATTTGGCAAATGGCATAATTGTTTATTTTAATGAATGATGCATAGTTTCTCATTATTTTTAGAGCATGCATTGTGGACAAAATTGTATTGACTGTTAACCCGTTGCATGCTAGCAGCAGATAAAATCACTTTTGCAAACAGCATAGAGCCAGATCAGACAACACAGAACGTGCTGTCTGATCAGGCTCTATGCTGTTTGCTATTCGGATAGTGGAGCTAAACCATTTGGCTGAATAGCAAACAACATTGATCCTGGCTGATCTTGATCTATGTTGTTTGCAAATGTGATTTTATTTACTCAGCAGGCAAAGGGTTAAAGTAAAATAAACAAAATTTACCTTTTGTGTTTGTCAGGTGGACAAGTTTCACAGTGTGCTGCATCTGTTGTTGAACATGGTCCCGTCGTCATTGGAGATGATGAGCAGTAAGGGAAGCTCCGCCACGGGGAATGGAGAAGACGAGGACATCTCCGAGATCATAATTCCACATAACGACAGTAAGTTGAGATTTTATCACATAGCAACAGTACGGTGAGGTTTTATTACATAGCGACAGTATGGTGAGGTTTTATTACATAGCAACAGTATGGTGACGTTTTATTACATAGCGACAGTATAGTGAGGTTTTATCACATAGCAACAGTATGGTGAGGTTTTATTACATAGCAACAGTATGGTGAGGTTTTATTACATAGCAACAGTATGGTGAGGTTTTATTACATAGCAACAGTAAGTTGAGATTTTATCACATAGCAACAGTACAGTGAGGTTTTATTACATAGCAACAGTATGGTGAGGTTTTATTACATAGCAACAGTATGGTGAGGTTTTATTACATAGCGACAGTGTGGTGAGGTTTTATTACATAGCAACAGTATGGTGAGGTTTATTACATAGCAACAGTACGATGAGGTTTTATTACAGTGACAGTATGGTGAGCTGTTTTCGAGGCACACATATCACCTTGTCCTTATCACTATAGATTTGAATCCAACTAAGTGTTGCAAATTCTGTATTGTCAGGAAGCTATCCATCTGGCTTGTGGAACACTGGTAGTTCTTTCCCGCCGGAAGTTCCCGAGTGCTAGCATGATTTTCTATTGCAGTGCCCCCATTCACCGATGTTACTGCCCTAGAGATAGAAGTGAAAGGAGAAAGTTCTCCACTGAGTGTAGTTTTGCATCCCTACTCCATGCACGTGCCGGGAAAAAACCTTGTCGGTACCACACTCAAGAAAATGGTCACTGTGAGTATGTGTTGTTATACAAAATTATGTATATGTTGTCGGTCGACGGGTCGGCAGCTATGCATGCCGCAGTTCTAATTTGTAACATTTTGTTTGTTCTCCAAAAGTTGATATATTGATAGTCGTTTTATATTGAGAATTCAGAGTTCACTCAATCTAGCTGAAAATTTGAAGCACATTGCCCACAAAAAGAACAATTTGAAGCACATTGCCCACAAAAAGAACAATTTCAAGCACATTGCCCACAAAAAGAACAATTTCAAGCACATTGCCCACAAAAAGAACAATTTCAAGCACATTGCCCACAAAAAGAACAATTTCAAGCACATTGCCCACAAAAAGAACAATTTCAAGCACATTGCCCACAAAAAGAACAATTTCAAGCACATTGCCCACAAAAAGAACAATTTCAAGCACATTGCCCACAAAAAGAACAATTTCAAGCACATTGCCCACAAAAAGAACAATTTCAAGCACATTGCCCACAAAAAGAACAATTTCAAGCACATTGCCCACAAAAAGAACAAATGCACGTAGCCCACAAAATGTATAATTGATGTACACAGACCACACATAGAACCAATGGAAGCACGTAGACCACAAATAGAACAAATGACCATTGAAGATAAGTGATATAGCCAAAAACTGTAAACTTAGTCTTCTATCTCGGACAATGAGTACTAAATTGTGTTAACTGTTATTTATATTTTTCAGATGGCCAATCACAGTCACTCCACAATAACATTCCAATGGGAACCATTCACTGAGAAATACCTTCTTGAAGTGGAGCCACCATTCGGAGAACTGGGTGAGTGTACACTCTATCTCATATTGTAGTCTACTAGAGGAACTGGGTGAGTGTACACTCTATCTCATATTGTAGTCTACTAGAAGAACTGGGTGAGTGTACACTCTATCTCATATTGTAGTCTACTAGAAGAACTGGGTGAGTGTACACTCTATCTCATATTGTAGTCTACTAGAAGAACTGGGTGAGTGTACACTCTATCTCATATTGTAGTCTACTAGAAGAACTGGGTGAGTGTACACTCTATCTCATATTGTAGTCTACTAGAGGAACTGGGTGAGTGTACACTCTATCTCATATTGTAGTCTACTAGAGGAACTGGGTGAGTGTACACTCTATCTCATATTGTAGTCTACTAGAAGAACTGGGTGAGTGTACACTCTATCTCATATTGTAGTCTACTAGAAGAACTGGGTGAGTGTACACTCTATCTCATATTGTAGTCTACTAGAAGAACTGGGTGAGTGTACACTCTATCTCATATTGTAGTCTACTAGAAGAACTGGGTGAGTGTACACTCTATCTCATATTGTAGTCTACTAGAAGAACTGGGTGAGTGTACACTCTATCTCATATTGTAGTCTACTAGAGGAATCCGTGCTGATTGACTTATGTCTATGACTTCAAAACACTTGCCCCTCACCGCTGCAGGTTCAAATCCCACTGGGAGTGTTGAATTCTTTCAAGTGAGGAATCTTGCAGAAGGTCAGTGGTTCTTCTTGGGTTCCCTCCCATGCATTAAATACTGCTAGGATTAGGAAGCTATCCAGTCTGGCTTGCAGAAGGTTGGTGGTACTACCTGGGTGTCCTCCCATGCATTAAGTACTACTAGGATAAGGAAGCTATCCAGACTGACTTGCAGAAGGTTGGTGGTACTACCTGGGTGTCCTCCCATGCATTAAATACTGCTAGGATGAGGAAGCTATCCACGCTGACTTGCAGAAGGTCGGTGGTTCTACCTGGGTGTCCTCCCATGCATTAAATACTGCTAGGATGAGGAAGCTATCCACGCTGACTTGCAGAAGGTCGGTGGTACTTCCTGGGTGCCCTACCATGCATTAAATACTACTAGGATGAGGAAGCTATCCAGGCTGGCTTGCAGAAGGTCGGTGGTACTACCTGGGTGCCCTACCATGCATTAAATACTGCTAGGATGAGGAAGCTATCCAGGCTGGCTTGCAGAAGGTCGGTGGTACTACCTGGGTGCCCTACCATGCATTAAATACTACTAGGATGAGGAAGCTATCCAGGCTGGCTTGCAGAAGGTCGGTGGTACTACCTGGGTGCCCTACCATGCATTAAATACTGCTCGGATTAGGAAGCTATCCAGGCTGGCTTGCAGAAGGTCGGTGGTACTACCTGGGTGCCCTACCATGCATTAAATACTGCTAGGATGAGGAAGCTATCCAGGCTGGCTTGCAGAAGGTCGGTGGTACTACCTGGGTGCCCTACCATGCATTAAATACTGCTCGGATTAGGAAGCTATCCAGGCTGGCTTGCAGAAGGTCGGTGGTACTACCTGGGTGCCCTACCATGCATTAAATACTGCTAGGATGAGGAAGCTATCCACGCTGGCTTGCAGAAGGTCGGTGGTTCTACCTGGGTGCCCTACCATGCATTAAATACTACTAGGATGAGGAAGCTATCCAGGCTGGCTTGCAGAAGGTCGGTGGTACTACCTGGGTGCCCTACCATGCATTAAATACTACTAGGATGAGGAAGCTATCCAGGCTGGCTTGCAGAAGGTTGGTGGTACTACCTGGGTGCCCTACCATGCATTAAATACTGCTCGGATGAGGAAGCTATCCAGGCTGGCTTGCAGAAGGTCGGTGGTTCTACCTGGGTGCCCTACCATGCATTAAATACTGCTAGGATTAGGAAGCTATCCAGGCTGGCTTGCAGAAGGTCGGTGGTTCTTCCCGGATACTGCTCAGAGGGGCATCCGGAGCCTTCCTCCACCAGTAATAGCTGGAGAGTCACAATATGACCTACGCTGTTGGTGCTAGGTTAGACCTCAGTAATGTATAATGCTGTCAGATATTGATCGCCTATATTTGAATGACTGCTCAATTGCATGAATTCCATATAAAGCAGGGATCATTTTAGAGGACGATGTGGGCGATATTGTCGCCCTAGGGACCCTGACTTCGCCCTCTGGGGGCCCCACTTCTCCCTTACGATTTTCAAACAAAATTTTGTCTAATAAGATACACTTGCCCATTATAAAGCACTCCTTCTATTCAAATGTTGTATTTAATGGTTGTACTGTGCAGTTTAACCCTATTTTGCAGAAGTATATTAAAGAACACCATTTAAGGAAGCGATCACGCGCTTCCTCACTTTCTCACTAAAGCATCTTCAAAAATTATTAACCCTTTCAACACTACAGACTGTCCGATTAGCGCAGTTGCTAGCATGGTCGCATCTCACCAATGCAACCCGGGTTCGATACTCAGACCGGGAAGAATGTGAGATCGTATGGTGGTCATCAGATTGGACAGGTGGGTGTTCTCCGGGTACTCCGGTTTCCTCCCACGCGAATGACCACATTGACGCTTTCATCCGCGCCAACGAGAGTGAGATTAATATAAGTTGTTAAAGCTTGTTTCGCAATCGTAAAGTTTTGACTTTAACACTACAGACCTAAATAGACTGACAAAAAGTGTAGATCCAGATGAGCCGGCTTGTAGCGAAACTTCTCATCAGAATCTGCACTTCTTGCAAGTAATATTACTATTTTTAGACAAAATTACCCATATTGATAAATGAACTGGTCCAAATGGTTCTTATTAATTTATTGGTCTAATAATATCATGCACCAGTCCATGTCAGTTACTTGGTGTTGAATGGGTTAAATCTATATTCTTTATAAAGTCATATTTCTGTTCAAAATTTCTGCCACAATTTTAAAAATGGTTGTATTGAGAGCAGAACAGAACAGGATCTTTATTTAGGAACACAGATTCCAAACATGACATTTTGTAATAACATGTGAACAAATAATAATTTTACAATAACGTACATGGGTAATGGGAATATGTTATGATAAACATGTGAAATTGCGATTTTCAATCAAATGAAAGATGTATTTATGGTATGTGGAAAGGGTTTACTATATAATGTTGGGTTAAATCACTATGCTAGGTACAGACGGATCTGTAGTCCAGTGGTTAACATGCTGGACTTGTAATCTAGGGATCGCAGGTTTGATCCCCCCGTCTGACTCTAAGAAGATTAACAGTCTTTCAGATGGGACTTTAAACCGAGGTCTCATGTCGGTGCTGTACACCTTGCACGTAAAAGCACCAGAGGAGACTCTGTCTGTATCATTGCATTATCCTCCAAAAATCTAAAATGACTAGTCTCTTCAGGAGGCGTCGCTCGTATGGGCAACCGGTAGCGACGATAAATAAACGTAAAACACACACACTATGCTAAGTGCATGTATAAAATTTAAGTCTACTCGATATTTATTGGCTTTACGGCGGTAAATCAGATCGGTCAAGCGATATGAAAAACGTGAAATAAATACAGTGGAAACATTACATAACCAGCATTACCAGTGTTGCAATTAATAAATCCAATATAAGACATCTTGAATGTACCTGAACAATATTTAAAGTTTATACAAATTTAATTTAGCTCAATTGCAAAACAAGTTCTTTCAACTTATATTAATTACTCTCGAGACCTCATTCCTGATGGAATCCATCGCCACGAGGGAGAGAGAAGAGGCAACGTGGAATTTACATGCCTTAAGGGCACAATCGTAATGGCTCCAGTGGGACTCGAACTCGGGACCTTTCGCATCTGAAGCGAACGCGCATCCACTGCGCTATCACGACTTCCAATATTTAGAGGTTATTACGTGGCTAGTTTCATATCAGCATAGGTTGCTTGTATCGACCCGAGGTAACTTGATATCAGCTCGAGATCGAAGGGTCGATACCTAGGCTGATAGGAAACTAGCCACGTAATAAAATATTTTATTACTTTGATCTGAATTTGAACATTTAATAATTGAAAGCATGCTCTCCGTTATCCATTTATCAGGAATGAATCGCATATTACTGAATTAGATACACGAAAACGATTGAAATATTACCACGATACTACAAACATCTGTTATGTCAAATTTGACACACTGAGATGCTATAGGAAGTAATCAAACTATCCTTGTAACAGCATAAACTGTTAAGACATGGCTTTTCTTGCGAGGAGCGCTGCCTGACACTGCGAATGTACATGACTGTAACTTCGAGTGCGCATATCAGCTGCATGTCATTAGTGAGGAAATTCATACAAAAATGGATACAAACAGGGCATATACATTCATCGAATGAAATGCAATAGAGACTATATTCTGATACAGTGAACATCACTTTAACTTATCAGCGTTATTTGAGAAATTATTTTTAGATCTAGAATTAGATTGTTGCCACGGCACCGCCGGTTGAGTTGTCAAGTTTGTTTTCTACCATAACCGGACATATGTGGTTGCCATGGCACCATCGGTTGAGTTGTCATGTTTGTTTTCTACCATAACCGGACATATGTGGTTGCCATGGCACCGTCGGTTGAGTTGTCAAGTTTGTTTTCTGCTGTAGCCAGACATATGTTGTTGCCATGACACCGTCGGTTGAGTTGTCAAGTTTGTTTTCTACCATAACCGGACATATGTGGTTGCCATGGCACCATCGGTTGAGTTGTCAAGTTTGTTTTCTACCATAACCGGACATATGTGGTTGCCATGGCACCATCGGTTGAGTTGTCAAGTTTGTTTTCTACCGTAACCGGACATATGTTGTTGCCATGACACTGTCGGGTTGAGTTGTCAAGTATGTTTTCTGCTGTAGCTGGACATATGTCTACATGTATGTAATTGCTATGTTTTCTGCTGTAGCCGGACATATGTCTACATGTATGTAATTGCTATGTTTTCTGCTGTAGCCGGACATATGTCTACATGTATGTAATTGCTATGTTTTCTGCTGTAGCCGGACATATGTCTACATGTATGTAATTGCTATGTTTTCTGCTGTAGCCGGACATATGTCTACATGTATGTAATTGCTATGTTTTCTGCTGTAGCCGGACATATGTCTACATGTATGTAATTGCTATGTTTTCTGCTGTAGCCGGACATATGTCTACATGTATGTAATTGCTATGTTTTCTGCTGTAGCCGGACATATGTCTACATGTATGTAATTGCTATGTTTTCTGCTGTAGCCGGACATATGTCTACATGTATGTAATTGCTATGTTTTCTGCTGTAGCCGGACATATGTCTACATGTATGTAATTGCTATGTTTTCTGCTGTAGCCGGACATATGTCTACATGTATGTTATTGCTATGTTTTAGACCATGGTATGGCTATGGATATGGAGTTGTTCATCACGGGGTCCGAGCCCGGTAAGATTGACCACACTTTGATCTGTCATGTGATGAACCTCGAGGAACCGCTACACCTACAGGTGCAGGCTGAATTCAAGGTACAGATCTAGAGTATTCATGTAGCTTCTAAGGACCTAGAATAATCAATTTTGAGAGTATATACTCGTTATGAAATTAATTACATTGATGTCCACACGCACCCATATCCAACGTTTCTCCGGAATAACGCGCCTTTATCAAGGTAATATCCCTTGCCTCTCACCACTGTAGGTTCTAATCCCACTGGTTCCTCGACCAATAATTGTTGGGACCAGGGTGAGTCGCTATATGACCTACGCCTTTTTGACTGTAAACCCCAAAAGGAAACAAAACAACAGATTGAGTGGGACATTTAAGATATTGACATAGAACGATGAAGTCTGATCGACATCTGTAAATGGGGACATTTTGCATTTTATTGATAACATTGCTCATTTTTAAAGTCATTTTCGTTTTCGTTTTCAAACTAACTATAAGAAGCTTTATTGTACTCACGCAGATGGATCCAGTGATAACACGCTGGACTGGTAATCCAGGGATCGCAGGTTCGATCCCCCCATCTGACATTAAATAAAAAACAGTCTTTCAGATGGGACTTTAAACCGAGGTCTCCTGTCGGTGCTTTACACCGTGCACGTAAAAGAAGAGACTCTGGAATGGGTCTCTGTCTGTATCATTGCACTATCCTCCAAAAATCTAAAATGACTAAATCTCTTCAGGAGGCGTCGCTCATAATTATGGGGTAACCGGTAGCGACGATAAATAAACATAAAGCACACACAATCGTACTCAGTATCAAGCCATTATTACCCAAGTGCCTCAGTAAACAGTGTGGCTGTCAGATTAGCAGTACCATAGCCAGAGGAAAATTTCAACTGAGGAAATCTAGGGTGATCGGGGTTCCCCCTTAAATCTGTTGGGTATAGAAGCGATTTCATGCATTTTCTGATTTAATGAGTTTAGACGTATATTTATGTACTGACCATTCAGCTCTCTAGCAGTCAACATTTTATAAAGCAAAGGCATATTTTTTGCATTTTATTTATTTAATTTTTCATTTATTTTTTTTTGCTTTGAAAATTTTAACCGAGGTGGCTACAGGCCTAATTATTGCGGTGGTTAGCACGCTCGCTTCTCACCAATGCAACCAGGGTTCGATCCTCGGACCGGGAAGTATGTAAGATCATACAGTTGTCGCCAGATCGGACAGGTGGGTTTTCTCCAGGTACTCCGGTTTCCTACCACAAGAATGACCATATATACGCTTTTATCCGCGCCAACGAGAGTGATTAATATAATTTGTTAAATCTTGTTTCGCGATCGTTGTAAAATAAATAAATAAAGTTTAAACTAACATTTAAATTATATTTGAAAAACAATTTTGACTAACCCAGTGTTTGGTATGTTGCAGGGTCCAGAGGTGTCCGTAGATGAGCCTGACTTGAATTTTGGTTTGGTGCGACTCGGACAGACAGTTCAGAAATGCATTACTATTAACAACATGGCTTCTATAGTAACACCGTGGTATATCCGTGACTGTCCGGCTTTCCAGAGTCACGATAGTGATAGCGGCGGCATGGTACGTGATATGATTATGTTTAATCTACAAATTTCCTAATTGAAGATGTACAAATGTGAAGCCTTCATCGTTATGGAATCGGGCTGTTCACCGCGCAATCAAGGGGTGTGAGTTTGAAACCCTAGAGAAAACACGGTGGTTGTGTACTTGGCGTTGGATTCCATCAGTATTGATGTCTCTAGTGCAATTATGAACCTCACTGGCTTTTTAATTACCTCCCTTTGTAGATAAAGTCTTGATTTATCCCGAAATGTATAGTGGTCCTTTCAGTTGGAATCCTTTGTTTTTACTGTTTTTCCCTAATCAGATGTTGCATTATGATAAATGTGATTTTATCCAAATCATGGTTGTTAATTGATAAAACAAATACAGATAAGTACCCATTCCTGATGGAATCCATCGTCGTGAGGGAGAGAGAAGAGGCAACGTGGAATTTAAATGCCTTGCCTAAGCGCACAAACGTAATGGCTCCATGTACTTTGAACTAGATCATTATTACAAATTGTACTTTGAACTAGATCATTATTGCAAATTTTACTTTGAACTAGAACGTTATTACAAATTGTACTTTGAACTAGAACATTATTGCAAATTGTACTTTGAACTAGAACGTTATTGCAAATTGTACTTTGAACTAGAACGTTATTGCAAATTGTATTTTGAACTAGACCATTATTACAAATTGTACTTTGAACTAGAACGTTATTGCTGAAAATTGTACTTTGAACTAGAACGTTATTACAAATTGTAGCCTACTTTGAACTAGATCATTATTGCAAATTGAAAATATGATGACTCTTGTAAAAATGTTCTGTTTTGCAGCCATTTAGTGAGTTTACCTTCGAGCCAAGTGACGGTGAATTGAAGCCCCTGGAGAGTAGAGTTGTGACCTTGACCTTTCACCCACTGTCCGTGAAGTCTGTTAGGAGGGTCATTGAGATTGTGGTGGAGGATGGCACAGACTGGTAATATTACCATAAATTGTCTGTCTATCTGGTGCAACAAGTCCGTGTGGCGTCCGTGGTCCAGTGGTAGAGCGTTGTATTTGGAATCGAACGGTTCAGGGTTCGATACTCGGTCAGGCCATGTATGTAGTGTCATTGAGCAAAGCCCTCACACACATTGCTTAGTACTGGTTAACCACTTAGGTCGGCTAAGCCTACCCAGGAAAACATGTCTAGGTCCCTGCAAGGGGTTTGACATTAATGGAACATACATACATACATACAAGTCTCTATCTACTGTTCAATTATGAACTAGAAATTATGTGGACTAATTGGGGCCTCCGTTGTTGAATGGTTGAGGTAGTTGACTTCAAATCACTTGCCCCTCACTGCTGTAGCTTAGAATCCCACTTAGGTGTCCAATTCTTTCAAATGAGGAAGCTTTGCAGTTGCTGTGCAGAAGGTTGGTGGTTCTATTTAGATTCCTGGTGTGAAAATGTAAACTTAGAATGAAGCGATAGCCTCCTTGCTTCTAGTTCCCCATCAGTAACGGAACCAACTCTATTTGACACATCCGTTGTTAAACACTGACAGCAGTAACATCAATGTCAAGGTCCCCTTGTGGAAGTCGTAATAGCTCAGTGGTAGCGCGTTCACTTCAGGTGCGAAAGGTCCGGAGTTCGAGCCCCGCTGGAGCCATTACGATTGTGTACTTAGGCAAGGCATTTAAATTCCACATGCCTCTTCTCTCTCCCTCGTGGCGATGGAATGAGGTCTCGAGAGTGATTAGTATAAGTTATAAGAACTTGTTTCGCAATCGAGCTAAAATAAATTTGTATAAACTAATGTCAAGGTCAATGAAAATGTGAGC
Source organism: Archivesica marissinica (assembly GCA_014843695.1). Classification (NCBI taxonomy): domain Eukaryota; kingdom Metazoa; phylum Mollusca; class Bivalvia; order Venerida; family Vesicomyidae; genus Archivesica; species Archivesica marissinica. The sequence goes on along the minus strand of CM026394.1, from coordinate 20,984,878 downwards.
AAAAGAAGTTTAAATACCCAAAAGATACTGACAGGTTCTTTTTGCCAGCTGTCCTCTTCAAACTTTACATTTTGATGCAAATTTATTTGACTGAAATAAGTTAGTTTATACAAATTTATTTGAGCTCGATTGTGAAACAAGTTCTTACAACTTACATTAATCACTCTCAAGATGGAATCCATCGCCACGAGGGAGAGAGAGAAGAGGCATATGGAATTTAAATGCCATAGCCTAAGGGCACAATCGTAACGGCTCCAGCGAGGTTTCGAACTCCAGGCCTTGCTCACCTGAAGTGAACTCGCTACCACAGCGCTATCACGACTTCCATAAAATAAGTTAAGAAAACACACACTTTTTCACAAAATTCTGAATTAATGCAATAGCTCAATTATATTTTTAATTAAAGGTGACCCACCAATATGACACACCCCCCATAGATTTTACTGACCCCCACCTAACTTTGTGAATGGTCAGTAGCAAAACAAATAAATAATGATACCTTAGTTTAAAGTTTCACCTGAAAGACTGTTCATATTATTACGGTGAGACGGGAGTCGAACCTGCATCTCCTGGATTCGCAGTTCAACAGGCTAACCACTGGACTGCTGACCCGTCTATGGTAGAATGATTTTATCCTGAATTGTTGTTTATAATTTATAGAAAATCTGTAAACAAACAAGTTACCATTTTCTTTTATTTGTTTAACAGTAATGTAGCCTGCTTTGCCGAGGTTCAGACAGTACAGGCGTGTCTCCTGCAGTGTGAGCTTTCCATGCCACAAGTGTACAAGGATGTCCCTGTAATGGTCACAGCCAGGCTGTTCAACCAGACACTTTTGCGCAGCGTGTTTGAGTGGGGACAGGTAGGTGATATAAACTTTCCATTTGTGGAAAGGTTTCAAATTCCTTATATACAGTCAAACCTGTGTTAGTGGTCACCTGTATTAAGCAGCCAACCTGTATTAAGCAGCCAGTTTCCAGATTCCAATATGTTGTTTTATTATACATTTGACCTCTATTAAGCAGCCAACCTGTATTAAGCAGCCAGTTTCCAGATTCCAATATGTTGTTTTATTATACATTTGACCTGTATTAAGCAGCCAGTTTCCAGATTCCAATATGATGTTTTATTATACATTTGACCTCTATTAAGCAGCCAACTGTGCTAAGCAGCCACTTTCTGTGATTCCGTTGGCTGGCTGTACGACGTAAGCTGTTGGTGCGACATTAAACCTCAAAACCACACAAACGTACGGTCGAATACCAGTGCATAACCTAGTTTCACTACAGGGCTATGCAATTCTTCTACTCTCAGTGTGTTTACTTTGCCTTTCAGCTCTCAGTGTGTTTACTTTGCCTTTCAGCTCTCAGTGTGTTTACTTTGTATTTCAGCTCTCAGTGTGTTTACTTTGCCTTTCTACTCTCAGTGTGTTTACTTTGCCTTTCAGCTCTCAGTGTGTTTACTTTGTATTTCAGCTCTCAGTGTGTTTACTTTGCCTTTCTACTCTCAGTGTGTTTACTTTGCCTTTCTACTCTCAGTGTGTTTACTTTGCCTTTCTACTCTCAGTGTGTTTACTTTGCCTTTCTACTCTCAGTGTGTTTACTTTGCCTTTCTACTCTCAGTGTGTTTACTTTGCCTTTCTACTCTCAGTGTGTTTACTTTGCCTTTCAACTCTCAGTGTGTTTACTTTGCCTTTCAGCTCTCAGTGTGTTTACTTTGTATTTCAGCTCTCAGTGTGTTTACTTTGCCTTTCTACTCTCAGTGTGTTTACTTTGCCTTTCTACTCTCAGTGTGTTTACTTTGCCTTTCTACTCTCAGTGTGTTTACTTTGCCTTTCTACTCTCAGTGTGTTTACTTTGCCTTTCTACTCTCAGTGTGTTTACTTTGCCTTTCTACTCTCAGTGTGTTTACTTTGCCTTTCAGCTCTCAGTGTGTTTACTTTGTATTTCAGCTCTCAGTGTGTTTACTTTGCCTTTCTACTCTCAGTGTGTTTACTTTGCCTTTCTACGCTCAGTGTGTTTACTTTGCCTTTCTACTCTCAGTGTGTTTACTTTGCCTTTCTACTCTCAGTGTGTTTACTTTGTATTTCTACTCTCAGTGTGTTTACTTTGCCTTTCTACTCTCAGTGTGTTTACTTTGCCTTTCTACTCTCAGTGTGTTTACTTTGCCTTTCAGCTCTCAGTGTGTTTACTTTGTATTTCAGCTCTCAGTGTGTTTACTTTGCCTTTCTACTCTCAGTGTGTTTACTTTGCCTTTCTACTCTCAGTGTGTTTACTTTGTATTTCTACTCTCAGTGTGTTTACTTTGCCTTTCTACTCTCAGTGTGTTTACTTTGCCTTTCAGCTCTCAGTGTGTTTACTTTGCCTTTCAGCTCTCAGTGTGTTTACTTTGCCTTTCTACTCTCAGTGTGTTTACTTTGCCTTTCAGCTCTCAGTGTGTTTACTTTGCCTTTCTACTCTCAGTGTGTTTACTTTGCCTTTCAGCTCTCAGTGTGTTTACTTTGTATTTCTACTCTCAGTGTATTTACTTTGCCTTTCTACTCTCAGTGTGTTTACTTTGCCTTTCTACTCTCAGTGTGTTTACTTTGTATTTCTACTCTCAGTGTGTTTACTTTGCCTTTCTACTCTCAGTGTGTTTACTTTGCCTTTCTACTCTCAGTGTGTTTACTTTGCCTTTCTACTCTCAGTGTGTTTACTTTGCCTTTCAGCTCTCAGTGTGTTTACTTTGTATTTCAGCTCTCAGTGTGTTTACTTTGCCTTTCTACTCTCAGTGTGTTTACTTTGCCTTTCTACTCTCAGTGTGTTTACTTTGCCTTTCTACTCTCAGTGTGTTTACTTTGCCTTTCTACTCTCAGTGTGTTTACTTTGCCTTTCTACTCTTAGTGTGTTTACTTTGTATTTCTACTCTCAGTGTGTTTACTTTGCCTTTCTACTCTCAGTGTGTTTACTTTGCCTTTCAGCTCTCAGTGTGTTTACTTTGCCTTTCAGCTCTCAGTGTGTTTACTTTGCCTTTCTACTCTCAGTGTGTTTACTTTGCCTTTCAGCTCTCAGTGTGTTTACTTTGTATTTCTACTCTCAGTGTGTTTACTTTGCCTTTCTACTCTCAGTGTGTTTACTTTGCCTTTCTACTCTCAGTGTGTTTACTTTGCCTTTCTACTCTCAGTGTGTTTACTTTGCCTTTCTACTCTCAGTGTGTTTACTTTGTATTTCTACTCTCAGTGTGTTTACTTTGCCTTTCTACTCTCAGTGTGTTTACTTTGCCTTTCAGCTCTCAGTGTGTTTACTTTGCCTTTCTACTCTCAGTGTGTTTACTTTGTATTTCTACTCTCAGTGTGTTTACTTTGCCTTTCTACTCTCAGTGTGTTTACTTTGCCTTTCTACTCTCAGTGTGTTTACTTTGTATTTCTACTCTCAGTGTGTTTACTTTGCCTTTCAGCTCTCAGTGTGTTTACTTTGCCTTTCTACTCTCAGTGTGTTTACTTTGCCTTTCAGCTCTCAGTGTGTTTACTTTGTATTTCTACTCTCAGTGTATTTACTTTGCCTTTCTACTCTCAGTGTGTTTACTTTGCCTTTCTACTCTCAGTGTGTTTACTTTGTATTTCTACTCTCAGTGTATTTACTTTGCCTTTCTACTCTCAGTGTGTTTACTTTGCCTTTCTACTCTCAGTGTGTTTACTTTGCCTTTCTACTCTCAGTGTGTTTACTTTGTATTTCTACTCTCAGTGTGTTTACTTTGCCTTTCTACTCTCAGTGTGTTTACTTTGCCTTTCTACTCTCAGTGTGTTTACTTTGCCTTTCTACTCTCAGTGTGTTTACTTTGCCTTTCAGCTCTCAGTGTGTTTACTTTGTATTTCAGCTCTCAGTGTGTTTACTTTGCCTTTCTACTCTCAGTGTGTTTACTTTGCCTTTCTACTCTCAGTGTGTTTACTTTGCCTTTCAGCTCTCAGTGTGTTTACTTTGCCTTTCAGCTCTCAGTGTGTTTACTTTGCCTTTCTACTCTCAGTGTGTTTACTTTGCCTTTCAGCTCTCAGTGTGTTTACTTTGCCTTTCAGCTCTCAGTGTGTTTACTTTGTATTTCTACTCTCAGTGTATTTACTTTGCCTTTCTACTCTCAGTGTGTTTACTTTGCCTTTCTACTCTCAGTGTGTTTACTTTGTATTTCTACTCTCAGTGTGTTTACTTTGTATTTCTACTCTCAGTGTGTTTACTTTGTATTTCAGCCTATTGGTGAGGATTGTGGTGACTGCCTGATTGAACTGGACCCAAAGTTTGGGGAACTTGGACCAAGGGAGGAGAAAGAAATCACTGTTCATTTCTTGGCCTACAGAGAGGTATCTAAGCTTGCTGCAATTAATATACAATCTACATCCGTTATGTCGAATTCCGTCGGACAGAGATGTATCTAAGCTTGCTGCAATTAATATACAGTCTACATCCATTATGTCGAATTCCGTCGGACAGAGATGTATCTAAGCTTGCTGCAATTAATATACAGTCTACATCCGTTATGTCGAATTCCGTCGGACCGAGAGGTATCTAAGCTTGCTGCAATTAATATACTGTCTACATCCGTTATGTCGAATTCCGTCGGACCGAACAAAATACTTCGCCATAACCTTAGTTTGATATAATAGATATTGACCATATTTGCAAAGGATGATATTTTTCGTACTAGTAGATCACAGCCTTACCCATCGTACATTTGTCCCATAAATCCTTTTCCATGTTGTCATTGTTATAACCGTGACATGGGCACACTTAAATAACACTTTAATATCGTATTTAATATTTACTAATATGCAGCACGATGATTGAGCTTATTTACCCTCGCCGCCGGCGAATCATGTGGGCAAGCAAACATGCAGCATGATTGAGCTTATTTACCCTCGCCGCCGGCAAACCATGTGGGCGAGCAAACATGCAGCATGATTGAGCTTATTTACCCTCGCCGCTGGCGAACCATGTGGACAAGCGAACATGCAGCATGATTGAGCTTATTTACCCTCGCCGCCGGCGAATCATGTGGGCGAGCAAACATGCAGCATGATTGAGCTTATTTACCCTCGCCGCTGGCGAACCATGTGGACAAGCGAACATGCAGCATGATTGAGCTTATTTACCCTCGCCGCCGGCGAACCATGTGGGCAAGCGAACATGCAGCATGATTGAGCTTATTTACCCTTGCCGCCGGCGAACCATGTGGACAAGCGAACATGCAGCATGATTGAGCTTATTTACCCTCGCCGCCGGCAAACCATGTGGGCAAGCGAACATGCCTCACATACATGTAAATAGCATTTATATACGAACATGTGATAAAATAATCGCTAATGTAATAATGGTGCATTAACGGTGTAGTAATAAACTGATACTCAATTAAATAATCTGCTGTATTCTTTTGAATTTAAACATGTCTCTTTTACACTCTGTCCGATTCGATCATGTCCACTTTTCTGAAGAATTTGGTTTGCCTAAATATGTTAATTGAATCAGAACAATCTGATTCATTATAGTTATTACGTTGAGCCATTTATCCAATGATTGATTAAATGCCGATAAGTTTGTACCTGCTGAAGTGTGACCATACTGTCACGGTAACCACCTTCAACAATCTTTATTGATTGATTGCAGAAGCATGGCGGCGGTCCGTCTTTGATCAGGTAAATTTGAAAGTCGCACTCCGGCGACAAAGTGGCACTTTGACATAAGTGTGAAATATCGCACATTTATACTGAATGGACCAAAACATAAATTTGATGTTACGAACAATTGGACTTAGCAAAATTCGATATAAACGGAACCAGTTACATGTATATGTAAAATGATAGTGCCTGAAACAGGACTTTGAGATAACCAGAGAATTTGACATAACCGACTTTGACATAACAGATGTAGACTGTATAGAGAATGTTATGTTATGACGTCACGAAATTTACTAGATACTGACTAAAACAAAGCAAAGTAAAGTTTATTAGGCAGGCAGTTTTTGACCATTATTACGCATGAAGATAAGATAAATAAATTCATCTACAGTTTCTGGATCACGTTTTCCTCTCATCAATGGATGTACATTGCTTTCAATGAGGGCTTTTTATACCAAATCTCAGAATCTCTGTAATTAAAATTGTCAGATTTTCCTCCTTTGTCCATATTGTCCTTAAAGCGACACTACATCAGTGAAAAACGCAAATTTCTACAGAATGTAATTTCTTATTAAATGGTATAATATTTTTCCAAATACCTCAAAATCCGAAAATTTCAACTAATAAAGAAACGTTGTATACGCAGATTGTTGCATACCAAAATAATGTAAATAATGTCAACATCCATGTGTAATACAACGCGTGTATCTTGAATAACTCGATTTATGGTACAGATTTACCATTATATCTCACATTTGTGCCTATGCATATTTATTTGTATGCAAATCTTAGTTGAATTATCTCTAGACGACAGTATCACGCGATATGACTCCAATGACAAACAAACGTCAATTCAGGAGCATGGATGACAGTTATATGAAATCCTACTTTCACTTTTGAAATTTTGTAGACCACAAAATCACTGTTTATAGATTCAATGTTAGTGTTCAAATGTATTCAGAAGAATGTGTAGTAGCAATGCATTTATACGTGAACAGATGCATTTTTTTTTTTGCGATGTAATGTCGCTTTCATCTTAATTTTTAATTCACCAACTAAAGAAAGTTAGATCTCCATCTTGAGGATGCAAAAATCTCCCTTCGGAGAAAACAAAGCTTTCCTCTTGAGAAGGCAAATATCCATCTTGAAAAAGCAAAGCCTCGTGAGAAAGCAACATCTCCTTCTTGAGATAAGCAAACCCTCCCTCTTGAGACAACAAAATCTCCCTCTTATTGCTTGGCGGCTGACACAACTGTAATGACAGCAGTTGAAATCATGTTAATTGTGAATTGGGGACCATGTTTTTCAGGGTGACTTCAGTGACATCCGGATTCCATGTAAGGTTGAAGGTGTTCCTACCCCGCTCATTCTGGCCCTGTACTGTGATGCCAAGGGTCTGTCTGTACAGTACCATGTATCCCAGGACGGCAGGGAGAAATTGTAAGTGTCTTTCATTTAGAAAAGGAAGGTAATTTACAAGTAATAATACTAGATGGCTAGATCATCAAAAGTTTGCTTAAAATATGAAGAAATTACGGTGTAACCTGTGTTAGCCGACACCAGGTTGGACTGAATGATATTTAGAGGTTATTACGTGGCTAGTTTCATATCAGCCTAGGTATCGACCCGAGGTAACTACCCTGAGACCAAAGGTCAGTACAATTTTCAGTACATGTATTTACATCTGTTTATTTTCAGAATATGAACAAGTAGATTTACTTGACCGTATAAAATATAACGTAAAAACATACCTTCGACTTTAAAATGTGAAAAAATATATCAGGATATACTGTTAACCCTTTCCTTCATAGAGATTTAGATTAATAAACTATTATATCTCCATACAAATGACAGCCATTTAGCTATCATGCATAAGATATAAGATGAATAAGATGTTGCCATATGTGACAGCCATTTTGAATTTCAAAATGGCTACATCTGCCAATTGACCCAATTTTATGGTTATTCTTCAACTTTAATTATTTATAAAATAATTTATGTATACTATGTAGGTCTATGCATAACTATTAAGACAGTACATGCCTTATTAGCGAATATATTGGCGGCCATTTTGAAAATCTTGAATATTTCAAATTGCCCAAAGGTGAGAACTTCACACCCAACTGGATATCATTATATAAAAGTAAAAGTTAAGTGTTTGTTTATTATAGTGTCACCCCTATTTAAAGGCCAGCCATTTCTGACTTATGAGACACCTCGTTTTTATGAACATCAGTACTTCCCGAATCCTATGCTTGTGTGCCAGACGTCAGGCTGGTAGGCAATCGGTAACCATTATTTAACTAGCTGGCGGCTCACCAACCGGCCATATCAGAACGAACCCCTGACGAGATTCGAACCTTCGACCTCCCGCTACGTAGGCAGACGCCTTAACCACTGGGCTACGAAGACGGTATTGTCCCATATAATAAATAATCGGTATATATAACTTTTAACCCTTCCCACCATTTCACCAATATGTACTGCTTTACTGCCTCTGATCAATCACTGTAATTTAGCAAAATATTTTAAGGGGATAATCCCAAAATAACCACTCCGGCACCTCATCGCGGCTCAAAAATGCACCCTGCCCATTTTCTGACCCACCCTGCCCATTTCTGACCCACCTGCCCCTTTTCTGACCCACCCTGCCCCTTTTCTGACCCACCCTGTCCTTTTTTTGACTCACCCTGTCCATTTTCTGACCCACTCTGCCCCTTTTCTGACCAAACCTGCCCCTTTTCTGACCCACCCTGCCCCTTTTCTGACCCACCCTGCTCATTTTCTGACTCACCCTACCCATTTTCCGACTCACCCTGCCCATATTCTGACCACTCTGCCCATTTTCTGACCCACCCTGCCCCATTTCTGACCCACCCTGCCCCATTTCTGACCCACCCTGCCCTATTTCTGACCCACCCTGCCCATTTTCTGACCCACTCTGTCCTTTTTCTGACCCAACCTGCCCTTTTCTGACCAACCCTGCCCCTTTTCTGACCCACCCTGCTCATTTTCTGACTCACCCTGCCCCTTTTCTGACCAAACCTGCCCCTTTTCTGACCCACCCTGCCCATTTTCTGACTCACCCTGCCCATTGTCTGACCCAACATGCCCATTTTCTGACCTACCCTGCCCCTTTTCTGACCCAACCTGCCCATTTTCTGACCCACCCTGCTCCTTTTCTGACCCAACCTGCCCATTTTCTGACTCACCCTGCCCATTTTCTGACCCACCCTGCCCATTTTCTGCCCCTTTCTTCCACTCTATAATTTACCCTACAATGAATATATTATTGTTTGTTCAGTTCTGTTTTGGATGAACATTTCCTGTAATTAAACTGAATGAGTAAATGCTTTCAGCTTGAATGCTATTAAGTATTCCATAAAGAAACATGTTTATTTGAGAAAATAAAACTTGACTTTGGCAAAATGCCTCACAAGCTCCCGTTCTTTATTTCAGAGATTTGAATGAAATAAAACTTCACTTTATCGAGGAATACCTCGCTATCTCCCGTTCTTTATTTCAGAGATTTAGATGAAGTAAAACTTGACTTTGGCAAGGAATACCTCGCTATCTCCCGTTCTTTATTTCAGAGATTTAGATGAAGTAAAACTTGACTTTGGCAAGGAATACCTTGCTATCTCTCGTTCTTTATTTCAGAGATTTAGATGAAGTAAAACTTGACTTTGGCAAGGACATAGCTCTGAACGCCACTCCCAAGTTGTACCTGCACGTGACCAACAATACGGCAATCAGTGCTCCATACACGATCAGTATCGAGAGTTTCTTCTGTAAGCCACCAACACCACCTGAACAGAAGAGGAATGATCAGACGAGAACAGTCAGGTATGCTCACCTCATGATCAGACGAGAACAGTTAGGTATGCTCACCTCATGATCAGACGACAACAGTCAGGTATGCTCACCTCATGATCAGACAACAACAGTCAGGTATGCTCACCTCATGATCAGACGACAACAGTCAGGTATGCTCACCTCATGATCAGACGAGACCAGTCAGGTATGCTCACCTCATGATCAGACTAGAACAGTCAGGTATGCTTGCCTCATGATCAGACGACAACAGTCAGGTATGCTCACCTCATGATCAGACGACAACAGTCAGGTATGCTCACCTCATGATCAGACGAGAACAGTCGGGTATGCTCACCTCATGATCAGACGAGACCAGTCAGGTATGCTTGCCTCATGATCAGACAAGAACAGTCAGGTAGGCTCACCTCATGATCAGACAAGAACAGTTAGGTATGCTCACCTCATGATCAGACAAGAACAGTCAGGTAGGCTCACCTCATGATCAGACGAAAACAGTGAGGTATGCTCACCTCATGATCAGACTAGAACAGTCAGATAGGCTCACCTCATGATCAGACGAGACCAGTCAGGTATGCTCACCTCATGATCAGACAAGAACAGTCAGATAGGCTCACCTCATGATCAGACGAGAACACCTCATGATCAGACGAGAACAGTCAGATATGCTCACCTCATGATCAGACGAGAACAGTGAGGTATGCTCACCTCATGATCAGACAAGAACAGTCAGATATGCTCACCTCATGATCAGACGAAAACAGTTAGGTATGCTCACCTCATGATCAGACAAGAACACCTCATGATCAGACGAGAACACCTCATGATCAGATGAGAACAGTCAGGTATGCTCACCTCATGATCAGACGAGAACACCTCATGATCAGACGAGAACAGTGAGGTATGCTCACCTCATGATCAGACGAGAACACCTCATGATCAGACGACAACAGTCAGTTATGTAAAAGAAGCAAAGATCCTATATAGATGGAGCATATCTCTGTTACTCTAGAGCAGCTCTGGTTTAACGCTGACGATTGTTGAACGATTGTAAAATGAACGTACATTATTTTATTACAGCACACGGAGACTGATGCTCGGAAAAACTCCAAATCTTGCAGATCCATTCAGTAAAACCGAGAGTAAAGCACAGGCTGGTATGTTGTATGTGTGATGTAACACATCATAGAGTACTTGTTGGTATAGTGTCACAGTTATCCTATATAGGTTGTATGGTGTATTATATAGGTTGTATGGTGTATTATATAGGTTGTATGGTGTATTATATAGGTTGTATGGTGTATTATATAGGTTGTATGGTGTATTATATAGGTTGTATGGTGTATTATATAGGTTGTACGGTGTATTAATTTATATAGGTTGTACGGTGTATTATATAGGTTGTACGGTGTATTATATAGGTTGTATGGTGTATTATATAGGTTGTATGGTGTATTATATAGGTTGTATGGTGTATTATATAGGTTGTATGGTGTATTATATAGGTTGTATGGTGTATTATATAGGTTGTATGGTGTATTATATAGGTTGTACGGTGTATTAATTTATATAGGTTGTACGGTGTATTATATAGGTTGTACGGTGTATTATATAGGTTGTATGGTGTATTATATAGGTTGTATGGTGTATTATATAGGTTGTATGGTGTATTATATAGGTTGTATGGTGTATTATATAGGTTGTATGGTGTATTATATAGGTTGTATGGTGTATTATATAGGTTGTACGGTGTATTAATTTATATAGGTTGTACGGTGTATTATATAGGTTGTACGGTGTATTATATAGGTTGTATGGTGTATTATATAGGTTGTATGGTGTATTATATAGGTTGTATGGTGTATTATATAGGTTGTATGGTGTATTATATAGGTTGTATGGTGTATTATATAGGTTGTATGGTATATTATATAGGTTGTATTGTGTATTATATAGGTTGTACAGTGTATTATATAGGTTGTATGGTGTATTATATAGGTTGTACGGTGTATTATATAGGTTGTACAGTGTATTATATAGGTTGTATGGTGTATTATATAGGTTGTATGGTGTATTATATAGGTTGTACAGTGTATTATATAGGTTGTATGGTGTATTATATAGGTTGTACGGTGTATTATATAGGTTGTACAGTGTATTATATAGGTTGTATGGTGTATTATATAGGTTGTATTGTGTGTTATATAGGTTGTATGGTGTATTATATAGGTTGTATTGTGTGTTATATAGGTTGTATGGTGTATTATATAGGTTGTATGGTGTATTATATAGGTTGTATGGTGTATTATATAGGTTGTATGGTATATTATATAGGTTGTATGGTGTATTATATAGGTTGTATGGTGTATTATATAGGTTGTATGGTGTATTATATAGGTTGTATGGTGTGTTATATAGGTTGTATGGTGTATTATATAGGTTGTATGGTGTATTATATAGGTTGTATGGTGTATTATATAGGTTGTATGGTGTATTATATAGGTTGAACGGTGTATTATATAGGTTGTATGGTGTAGTATATAGGTTGTATGGTGTATTATATAGATTGTATGGTGTATTATATTGATTGTATGGTGTATTATATAGGTTGTATGGTGTATTATATAGGTTGTATGCTGTATTATATAGGTTGTATGGTGTGTTATATAGGTTGTACGGTGTATTATATAGGTTGTATGGTGTATTATATAGGTTGTACGGTGTATTATATAGGTTGTACGGTGTATTAATTTGTATAGGTTGTACAGTGTATTATATAGGTTGTATGGTGTATTATATAGGTTGTATGGTGTATTATATAGGTTGTATGGTGTATTATATAGGTTGTATGGTGTATTATATAGGTTGTATGGTGTATTATATAGGTTGTATGGTGTATTATATAGGTTGTACGGTGTATTATATAGGTTGTACAGTGTATTATATAGATTGTACGGTGTATTATATAGGTTGTATGGTGTATTATATAGGTTGTACGGTGTATTATATAGGTTGTACGGTGTATTATATAGGTTGTATGGTGTATTATATAGGTTGTATGGTGTATTATATAGGTTGTATGGTGTATTATATAGGTTGTATGGTGTATTATATAGATTGTACGGTGTATTATATAGGTTGTATGGTGTATTATATAGGTTGTATGGTGTATTATATAGGTTGTATGGTGTATTATATAGGTTGTATGGTGTATTATATAGGTTGTACGGTGTATTAATTTATATAGGTTGTACGGTGTATTATATAGGTTGTACGGTGTATTATATAGGTTGTATGGTGTATTATATAGGTTGTATGGTGTATTATATAGGTTGTATGGTGTATTATATAGGTTGTATGGTGTGTTATATAGGTTGTATGGTGTATTATATAGGTTGTATGGTGTATTATATAGGTTGTATGGTGTATTATATAGATTGTATGGTATACTATATAGGTTGTATGGTGTATTATATAGGTTGTATTGTGTGTTATATAGGTTGTACGGTGTATTATATAGGTTGTATGGTGTATTATATAGGTTGTATGGTGTATTATATAGGTTGTACAGTGTATTATATAGGTTGTATGGTGTATTATATAGGTTGTATGGTGTATTATATAGGTTGTATGGTGTATTATATAGGTTGTATGATGTATTATATAGGTTGTATGGTGTATTATATAGGTTGTATTGTGTATTATATAGGTTGTATGGTGTATTATATAGGTTGTATGGTGTATTATATAGGTTGTATGGTGTATTATATAGGTTGTATTGTGTATTATATAGGTTGTATGGTGTATTATATAGGTTGTATGGTGTATTATATAGGTTGTATGGTATATTATATAGGTTGTATGGTGTATTATATAGGTTGTATGGTGTATTATATAGGTTGTATGGTGTATTATATAGGTTGTATGGTGTATTATATAGGTTGTACGGTGTATTATATAGGTTGTACAGTGTATTATATAGATTGTACGGTGTATTATATAGGATGTACAGTGTATTATATAGGTTGTACGGTGTATTATATAGGTTGTATGGTGTATTATATAGGTTGTATGGTGTATTATATAGGTTGTATGGTGTATTATATAGGTTGTATGGTGTGTTATATAGGTTGTATGGTGTGTTATATAGATTGTATGGTGTATTATATAGGTTGTATGGTGTATTATATAGGTTGTATGGTATATTATATAGGTTGTATGGTGTATTATATAGGTTGTATGGTGTATTATGTAGGTTGTACAGTGTATTATATAGGTTGTATGGTGTTTATATAGGTTGTATGGTGTATTATATAGGTTGTATGGTGTATTAATTTATATAGGTTGTACGGTGTATTATATAGGTTGTATGGTGTGTTATATAGGTTGTATGGTGTATTATATAGGTTGTACGGTGTATTATATAGGTTGTACGGTGTATTATATAGGTTGTACGGTGTATTATATAGGTTGTATGGTGTATTATATAGGTTGTATGGTGTATTATATAGGTTGTATGGTGTATTATATAGGTTGTACAGTGTATTATATAGGTTGTATGGTGTATTATATAGGTTGTATGGTGTATTATGTAGGTTGTACAGTGTATTATATAGGTTGTATGGTGTATTATATAGGTTGTATGGTGTATTATATAGGTTGTATGGTGTATTATATAGGTTGTACGGTGTATTATATAGGTTGTATGGTGTATTATATAGGTTGTACGGTGTATTATATAGGTTGTACAGTGTATTATATAGGTTGTACAGTGTATTATATAGGTTGTACAGTGTATTATATAGGTTGTTCGATCTTTACATGATGTCATTAGCAAAGTGTTTACCTCTGTTTATGGATCTCCATGGCTATGTGGTAATGGGATCTCGGTGGCTGGGTGGTTAAGGGATCTCTGTGGCTGTGTGGTTAAGGGATCTCCGTGGCTGGGTGGTTATGGGATCTCTGTGGCTGGGTGGCTAAGGGATCTCTGTGGCTGGGTTGTTAAGGGATCTCAGTGGCTGGGTGGTTAAGGGATCTCTGTGGCTGGGTGGTTAAGGGATCTCGGTGGCTGGGTGGTTAAGAGATCTCTGTGGCTGGGTGGTTAAGGGATCTCGGTGGCTGGGTGGTTAAGCGATCTCTGTGGCTGTGTGGTTAAGGGATCTCCATGGCTGGGTGATTAAGGGATCTCTGTGGCTGGGTGGTTAAGGGATCTCCGTGGCTGGGTGGTTAAGGGATCTCCGTGGCTGGGTGGTTAAGGGATCTCTGTGGCTGGGTGGTTAAGGGATCTCTGTGGCTGGGTGGTTAAGGGATCTCTGTGGCTGGGTGGTTAAGGGATCTCGGTGGCTGGGTGGTTAAGGGATCTCCGTGGCTGGGTGGTTTAGGGATCTCGGTGGCTGGGTGGTTAAGGGATCTCCGTGGCTGGGTGGTTACGGGATCTCTGTGGCTGGGTGGTTACGGGATCTCGGTGGCTGGGTGGTTAAGGGATCTCCGTGACTGGGTGGTTAAAGGATCTCGGTGGCTGGGTGGTTAAGAGATCTCTGTGGCTGGGTGGTTAAGGGATCTCGGTGGCTGGGTGGTTAAGGGAAGTCCGTGGCTGGGTGGTTAAGGGATCTCCATGGCTGGGTGGTTAAGGGATCTCTGTGGCTGGGTGGTTAATGGATCTCCGTGGCTGGGTGGTTAAGGGATCTCTGTGGCTGGGTGGTTAAGGGATCTCGGTGGCTGGGTGGTTAAGGGATCTCCGTGGCTGGGTGGTTAAGGGATCTCGTTGGCTGGGTGGTTAAGAGATCTCCGTGGCTGGGTGGTTAAGGGATCTCGGTGGCTGGGTGGTTAAGGGATCTCCGTGGCTGGGTGGTTACGAGATCTCTGTGGCTGGGTGGTTAAGGGATCTCGGTGGCTGGGTGGTTAAGGGATCTCCGTGGCTGGGTGGTTAAGGGATCTCGGTGGCTGGGTGGTTAAGAGATCTATGTGGCTGGGTGTTAAGGGATCTCGGTGGCTGGGTGGTTAAGGGATCTCTGTGGCTGGTGGTTAAGGGATCTCCATGGCTGGGTGGTTAAGGGATCTCTGTGGCTGGGTTGTTAAGGAACTCCGTGGCTGGGTGGTTAAGAGATCTCTGTGGCTGGGTGGTTAAGGGATCTCTGTGGCTGGGTGGTTAAGGGATCTCTGTGGCTGGGTGGTTAAGGGATCTCTGTGGCTGGGTGGTTAAGGGATCTCTGTGGCTGGGTGGTTAAGGAACTCCGTGGCTGGGTGGTTAAGGGATCTCTGTGGCTGGGTGGTTAAGGGATCTCCGTGGCTGGGTGGTTAAGGGATCTCCGTGGCTGGGTGGTTAAGGGATCTCTGTGGCTGGGTGTTTAAGGGATCTCCGTGGCTGGGTGGTTAAGGGATCTCTGTGGCTGGGTGGTTAAGAGATCTCTGTGGCTGGTGGTTAAGGGATCTCTGTGGCTGGGTGGTTAAGGGATCTCCGTGGCTGGGTGGTTAAGAGATCTCTGTGGCTGGGTGGTTAAGGGATCTCCGTGGCTGGGTGGTTAAGGGATCTCTGTGGCTGGGTGGTTAAGGGATCTCCGTGGCTGGGTGGTTAAGGGATCTCCGTGGCTGGGTGATTAAGGGATCTCTGTGGCTGGTGGTTAAGGGATCTCCGTGGCTGGGTGGTTAAGGGATCTCTGTGGCTGGGTGGTTAAGGGATCTCCGTGGCTGGGTGGTTAAGGGATCTCCGTGGCTGGGTGGTTAAGGGATCTCTGTGGCTGGGTGGTTAAGGGATCTCTGTGGCTGGGTGGTTAAGGGATCTCTGTGGCTGGGTGGTTAAGGGATCTCTGTGGCTGGGTGGTTAAGGGATCTCTGTGGCTGGGTGGTTAAGATTGTTTATTTCAAATCCTTTGCGTTTCATCGCTGTAGGTTTGAATCTTTCTGGGAGTTTCAAATTCTTTCAAATTAGAAAGCTAATCAGCAGGCCTGCGTACGGTTGGTGGTTCTACCTGGGTGCCCGCCTGTGCCTGAAATACAGCTAGGACGAGCATCCTAGGTTGTCTTGCAAAGCACATTATGCTTCTAAGAAATGCATTCAATGCATTCAATGCATTTCCTGCTCCCCTCCAATATCAGATAAATCACTGTTCAAGACAGCTACACTACTTACGAACGTATAGTGTATCCAATTTACATGTCATTCATTTCCAGTATTTATTAGCTGGAAAGTCGCAATATGACATAAGCTGATGGTTAAACCCCAAAAACAAACATAAATTAGCTGCTACGTTAACCTCCGATACTGGTATGCAGTTTGCTATATTATTTTCAGATTTATGTTCAGCAATGTTGAGCCAGGGTAAAGGAACAGCGTTCGTACCTCTGCCTGCTGCGAGCGTGTTGTCACCATATTGTGAAGATGTGATAGAGGTGACGGCATACAGCGATATGTGGGGAGACTACGAGGATAAAATTATCTGCAGGGTAGTCAAATTTTCTTAAATTGAGCGGTGTTTTTGAATACCACAAGGTCCACTTCTGTACTCTTGACATTTCCGTTTTTATGATATTTTAGAAATCCCCCGTTGGAATGACAAATATCCCACTTGAGCTATGGGTCTGAGGTTATAAAACTTCTCTCCAATCTCAAACTCAGTCTCAAGCTTCTGATTGGTTCAGCTGAGTGTAAATCTCAGAATCAACCAATCAAATCACTTGAACTTGACCTTGAGATCTGAGAAATGTTTTATAACCTCCGGCCCTAGACAAGGTACCGGGTATGTACTGAATAAGTAGATTTATTGGCGAGCATTGGCGTTACGATTGTGCCCTTAGGCAAGACATTTAAATTCCACATTGTTCTTCTCTCTCCCTTGTGGCGATTGATTCCATCAGGAATGACGTCTCGAGAGTGATTAATATAAGTTGTATGAACTTGTTTCGTAATCGAGCTAAAATAAATTGATCATAAGGATCAAATTCTCTGTATTTTCTAGATTGGCGAATTAGAGGAAACGAAGATCCCAGTGTCTGCGACAGTTGTTGGGTGCCCTTTGACCTTCCAGATGACCTCTGGGATCCCGGAGATGAAACCGATGGTTCGGTTTGGAACACATGTTGCCGGAACAGCTACTTGTAACAGGACAATGAGAGTTAAAAACAACAGTCCGCATGGTGAGTGAAAATATAACATTTTAAAAGGTAAATAACAACAACAGTGGAGAGAAATTCAATAAGCTTTTAGCCTTCATTTCAAACCATTTGTATTTATTGTGTACATAATTATAAATATATCATAATTTTGGCCTCCACACACTTTAACCACGCCCAATGTAGTTCATACCACGATGGAAACTATTAACCCACGATTCATTCCTTAAAGATTATTATATTTTACACTATTTTTTGTATTTTACAGATATTCGCGTGGACTGGCAAGTGTTTAACGTAGAAGAAGGCGATAATAAACTGATAGACATGGTCGTTTCTTTTGGTAAAGCCTTCCCTCTTAAGGATTCGGATGGTGCAGAAATAGTGCCACCAACTGAAGGTAACAAATATACAATTGATTTTTAGTGTTACAACAATTGTGAAACAAGTTTTAACAACTTATATTAATCATTCTCGTTGGCGCGGGTGAAAGCTTAAATGTGGTCATTCGTATGGGAGGAAACCGGAGTACCCGGAGAACCCACCTGTCCGATCTGGCGACCACCGTACCATTTCACATACTTCCTGGTCCGAGGATCGAACCCGGGTTGCATTGGTGAGAAGCGAGCGCGCTAACCACTGCGCTAATCGGATATAACCTGCCAATCACAATAAAAACGCTTTTGCAAGCAGTAAGGTTAACCCATTCAACACCAAGTAACTGACATGGACTGGTGCCCATTCAACACCAAGTAACTGACATGGACTGGTACCCATTATACACCAACTGACATGGACTGGTGCATGATATTTTTAGATCAATAAATTAATTTAAAAAAATACATTTGGACCAGTTCATTTATCAAAATGGGTAATTTTGTCTAAACATAGTAATATTACTTGCGAAAAGTGCTGGCTCATCTGGATGTACATGTTTTGTAAGCCTATTTAGAGTTCTGTGGTGTTGAAAGGGTTAAGGGCTAGGCTAGATCTTCAAAATAGGGAGACATTTCAAGCACATAAGGGCAAAGTTTATGATATACAGGGGAGACTTTTCGGGTATACAAGGGAGAAATTTGTTGAATCGACCAAGTGTCCTCAATTCTACTTTTGTGTCCATTTCTGATGCTTATCTGAAATGTAATAACACAAACCAGTTTACTATGACTTGTGAAATATGTTGCAGTGTACAGTGTGTGAGAGCAGATACTACGTTTATATTGCTTGCAGTGTACAGTGTGTGAGAGCAGATACTATGTTTATATTGCTTGCAGTGTACAGTGTGTGTGAGAGCAGATACTATGTTTATATTGTTTGCAGTGTACAGTGTGTGAGAGTAGATACTATGTTTATATTGCTTGTAGTGTACAGTGTGTGAGAGCAGATACTATGTTTATATACCTTGCAGTGTACAGTGTGTATGAGAGCAGATACTATGTTTATATTGCTTGCAGTGTACAGTGTGTGTGAGAGCAGATACTATGTTTATATTGCTTGCAGTGTACAGTGTGTGAGAGCAGATACTATGTTTATATTGCTTGCAGTGTACAGTGTGTGAGAGCAGATACTATGTTTATATTGCTTGCAGTGTACAGTGTGTGAGAGCAGATACTATGTTTATATTGCTTGCAGTGTACAGTGTGTGTGAGAGCAGATACTATGTTTATATTGCTTGCAGTGTACAGTGTGTGAGAGCATATACTATATTTATATTGCTTGCAGTGTACAGTGTGTGAGAGCAGATACTATGTTTATATTGCTTGTAGTGTACAGTGTGTGAGAGCAGATACTATGTTTATATACCTTGCAGTGTACAGTGTGTATGAGAGCAGATACTATGTTTATATTGCTTGCAGTGTACAGTGTGTGTGAGAGCAGATACTATGTTTATATTGCTTGCAGTGTACAGTGTGTGAGAGCAGATACTATGTTTATATTGCTTGCAGTGTACAGTGTGTGAGAGCAGATACTATGTTTATATTGCTTGCAGTGTACAGTGTGTGAGAGCAGATACTACGTTTATATTGCTTGCAGTGTACAGTGTGTGTGAGAGCAGATACTATGTTTATATTGCTTGCAGTGTACAGTGTGTGAGAGCAGATACTATGTTTATATTGCTTGCAGTGTACAGTGTGTGTGAGCAGATACTATGTTTATATTGCTTGCAGTGTACAGTGTGTGAGAGCAGATACTATGTTTATATTGCTTGCAGTGTACAGTGTGTGAGAGCAGATACTATGTTTATATTGCTTGCAGTGTACAGTGTGTGAGAGCAGATACTATGTTTATATACCTTGCAGTGTACAGTGTGAGAGCAGATACTATGTTTATATTGCTTGCAGTGTACAGTGTGTGTGTGAGCAGATACTATGTTTATATTGCTTGCAGTGTACAGTGTGAGAGCAGATACTATGTTTATATTGCTTGCAGTGTACAGTGTGAGAGCAGATACTATGTTTATATTGCTTGCAGTGTACAGTGTGAGAGCAGATACTATGTTTATATTGCTTGCAGTGTACAGTGTGTGTGTGAGCAGATACTATGTTTATATTGCTTGCTGTGTACAGTGTGTGTGAGGGCAGATACTACGTTTATATTGCTTGCAGTGTACAGTGCGTGTGAGCAGATACTATGTTTATATTGCTTGCAGTGTACAGTGTGTGAGAGCAGATACTATGTTTATATTGCTTGCAGTGTACAGTGTGTGTGAGCAGATACTTTGTTTATATTGCTTGCAGTGTACAGTGTGTGAGAGCAGATACTATGTTTATATTGCTTGCAGTGTACAGTGTGTGAGAGCAGATACTATGTTTATATTGCTTGCAGTGTACAGTGTGTGAGAGCAGATACTACGTTTATATTGCTTGCTGTGTACAGTGTGTGAGAGTAGATACTATGTTTATATTGCTTGCAGTGTACAGTGTGTGAGAGCAGATACTACGTTTATATTGCTTGCTGTGTACAGTGTGTGAGAGTAGATACTATGTTTATATTGCTTGCAGTGTGTGTGTGTGTGTGTGTGTGTGTGTGTGTGTGTGTGTGTGTGTGTGTGTGTGTGTGTGTGTGTGTGTGTGTGTGTGTGTGTGTGTGTGTGTGTGTGTGTGTGTGTGTGTGTGTGTGTGTGTGTGTGTGTGTGTGTGTGTGTGTGTGTGTGTGTGTGTGTGTGTGTGTGTGTGTGTGTGTGTGTGTGTGTGTGTGTGTGTGTGTGTGTGTGTGTGTGTGTGTGTGTGTGTGTGTGTGTGTGTGTGTGTGTGTGTGTGTGTGTGTGTGTGTGTGTGTGTGTGTGTGTGTGTGTGTGTGTGTGTGTGTGTGTGTGTGTGTGTGTGTGTGTGTGTGTGGTGTGTGTGTGTGTGTGTGTGTGTGTGTGTGTGTGTGTGTGTGTGTGTGTGTGTGTGTGTGTGTGTGTGTGTGTGTGTGTGTGTGTGTGTGTGTGTGTGTGTGTGTGTGTGTGTGTGTGTGTGTGTGTGTGTGTGTGTGTGTGTGTGTGTGTGTGTGTGTGTGTGTGTGTGTGTGTGTGTGTGTGTGTGTGTGTGTGTGTGTGTGTGTGTGTGTGTGTGTGTGTGTGTGTGTGTGTGTGTGTGTGTGTGTGTGTGTGTGTGTGTGTGTGTGTGTGTGTGTGTGTGTGTGTGTGTGGTGTGTGTGTGTGTGTGTGTGTGTGTGTGTGTGTGTGTGTGTGTGTGTGTGTGTGTGTGTGTGTGTGTGTGTGTGTGTGTGTGTGTGTGTGTGTGTGTGTGTGTGTGTGTGTGTGTGTGTGTGTGTGTGTGTGTGTGTGTGTGTGTGTGTGTGTGTGTGTGTGTGTGTGTGTGTGTGTGTGTGTGTGTGTGTGTGTGTGTGTGTGTGTGTGTGTGTGTGTGTGTGTGTGTGTGTGTGTGTGTGTGTGTGTGTGTGTGTGTGTGTGTGTGTGTGTGTGTGTGTGTGTGTGTGTGTGTGTGTGTGTGTGTGTGTGTGTGTGTGTGTGTGTGTGTGTGTGTGTGTGTGTGTGTGTGTGTGTGTGTGTGTGTGTGTGTGTGTGTGTGTGTGTGTGTGTGTGTGTGTGTGTGTGTGTGTGTGTGTGTGTGTGTGTGTGTGTGTGTGTGTGTGTGTGTGTGTGTGTGTGTGTGTGTGTGTGTGTGTGTGTGTGTGTGTGTGTGTGTGTGTGTGTGTGTGTGTGTGGGTGTGTGTGTGTGGTGTGTGTGTGTGTGTGTGTGTGTGTGTGTGTGTGTGGTGTGGATACTACGTTTATATTGCTTGCAGTGTACAGTGTGTGAGAGCAGATACTATGTTTATATTGATTGCAGTGTACAGTGTGTGTGAGAGCAGATACTACGTTTATATTGCTTGCAGTGTACAGTGTGAGAGCAGATACTATGTTTATATTGCTTGCAGTGTACAGTGTGTGTGTGAGCAGATACTATGTTTATATTGCTTGCTGTGTACAGTGTGTGAGAGCATATACTATGTTTATATTGCTTGCAGTGTACAGTGTGTGTGTGAGCATATACTATGTTTATATTGCTTGCTGTGTACAGTGTGTGAGAGCATATACTATGTTTATATTGCTTGCAGTGTACAGTGTTTGTGAAAACAGATACTTTGTATTTTTATGTCTTGCAGTACCAGTAGATTTTTAATCAGTGTGTTTAAAATCTCAATCTTTTCTTTAGCCCCGAAACCCAAGAAAATTGGTAAGCCAAGTGCATGATGTGTGTATTGCATGATGGGACAGTGGCGTGGGAGCACATTGCATGAACATTTCATATGTTTCTTGCATGACATTTATTTCATATTTTTCTTGCATGACATGTTGTAAATCACCAAGTCAATATCATCTTTATTTTTCTCTTATTTAACCTAAAGCAATGAATATCAATTAAATATTGTCCCTTAGTTTATACAAATTTATTTTAGCTAGATTAATCACTGGCCGTGAAGGATAGAGAAGAGGCAATGTAGAGTTTAAGTGCCTTGTGTATGGGCACAGTCACAATGGCTAGAACTGATCGCAAACTCATCCAAATAGCAAACAGCATAGAGCCTGATCAGACGGAAAATGCTGTGTTACATTCTGTGCCATCTGATCTTGCTTGCTCTATGCTGTTTGCAAAAGTGATTTTATCTGCCGCTAGTGTGTAAAGGGTTAAGTTAGTCCTCTATTGATAATTCTATCCTTCTACGCTTAGAAGGAGGTGCTGTCGTGCTTCATATTGTAACCAAATTATATTTTTGATAGTTTACATATTTTGATCTAACGTTTCCTTATCGCTTCATTAAAATTACAATAATGTGAACATCATTAATATATGCGAACGTTTACTTACATCAGTCCAAGCATTTGTATATGTCACTGCTGTTTAAATATTTGAATAGTTTCTCTACAATCTATATCTACTGCACACATAAACACGCCATTACTATTCACCTAGCAATTTGTACCATTTAAACGTACTTCATGGAAAGGGATTCACTTAAACATTAAGCTTGTTTCTCAATCCATATCATTTATAATTTAAAAATAAAATTTATTGTGTTTTATATATCTATACAGTGTATTTGATCTGAATAAATATGTTTAAACTAACCAAATTACTTTTAATCAGAATGAATGATTTTTAAAGTTTTTAACAACTTATATTAATCACTCTCGTTGGCACGGATGAAAGCGTAAATGTGGTCATTCGTATGGGAGGTACCACAGAGTACCCGGAGAAAACCCACCTGTACGATCTGGCGACCACCGTACCATCTCACATACTTCCAGATCCGAGGATCGAACCCAGGTTGCATTGATGAGAAGCGATCGCGCTAACTCTAATGAACGATTGATGGGTGGCGGGAAAACAAAAATATGGTTTCGTCTGTCTGTCTGTCTGTCTGTCTGTCTGTCTGTCTTGTCTGTCTGTCTTTATGAATCTTTGTGTGTGTATATATAGGGTCCAAGAGAAAGTAACTCGATTTTGGAAGATATCAGTCAAGACATGAGGGTGGTCAGTGAAATGTCCAGATTATTATAAAAATCAGTTAGAGTGGGCACTTCTGACTGCCCTGCCATGATTTGTATCTCTCTGAATACCAGCGCTGGTGTGGGGGTGAGGGGGTGGAAGGGACGCAGGGGTTTGTATCTCTCTTAATGCTATTTTCTAGTTATAAGTTTGTTTTTCATCATTGACTCACAGTTCCACTGCCTGTTATCCGTGAGCCAACAGATTATCTCCCAAACTCTGCCGATAGCTCCCAAAATACAAGCCGTGAAGCGACACATACCACGTTCACCAGGATGGAGGAAACCACTGAAGTCGACGTAGTGGCGCCACCCAGACAGATCCATAAACCTAAAGTTGTGTCCGTATTCTGTAGGCAGCATGATGGGCAACCGGCCCCAGCTCCGTACAGTATCCAGCCATCTCAGATGGTGAGTTGTGTGTGCACGCATGTGTCACAGTGGTTTGTTTCGCTCAATAAATAAATTTTTTATCCCACCACCCTAGACTATGTGCCATGTGGCACTTTTATTATTGGGCCACCGTGGCCGAGTGTGTGTGTTTTACAGTTACGGTCGTTTACTTCAAATAATTTGCCCCTCACTAGGTTCGATTCGCCTTTTATAATTTGTCCAACTAACCTAATAAATTAAAATTTATAAGACAGTAACCTAATATTCTATTTATCCGATCTTCTGGTAAAAAAGGAAGTGTTAGAGAAGAAAGCTTACCGAATATTCATGACCTGAAGTTTATCATACCAATGTAAACATATGACGTCATACACGCAGCGTTATGACGTCATGGAAGGTTTAGTAGGCACTGACTAATAAAGCAAAGTTTATTAGGCTGGCCAATTTTGTACATTATTCATTATTACCACAGACACAAGACACAAATTTGTTTTGGCCCTATGGTCATATAGTAAGTAAACATTACTTACTATATGGCCATAGGGCAAAAAAAATATAATTTGTGTCTTGTACCTGTGATTATTACGCATGAAGGTAGGATAAATGAGTTTATGCATATTTTCATTTTAATATTGAAAGGTTATACCAGCTAAGGGTCATGTGAATGTTACGGTGGGTTTTACGCCTCATGCCACCGAGGATGTTCAAGATGACATGAACTGTAAGGGATACATCCTTGGATTTACTAGTCTAGACAACCCAAGCACGCAGCTTGAGGAGGGGAAGCTGTTCCGGTCACAGGCATATGAAGCCGCCCATATCAGACTGGACATGACTGCGCATCTCAAACCTGCTCGGTTAGTATTAACTCTTTTGCAGTCAAAGTCAAACCTGTGTTAGTGGTCACCTCCATTAAGCAGCCAACCTGTATTGAACAGTCAGTTTTCAAATTCCTGATATGTTGTTTTATTTCCCATTTTCACTCTATTAAACAGCCATCTGTGGCAGCCACTTTCTGTAATTCCCTTGGCTGGCTGCCTAAGGCAGGTTTCACTATAGCGGGAGATCCTAGGATATATACGGTACAAAGCTTTTCGTGTCTTGCGGTTCCAAATTTCAAGCTCTTGTTGTATATCTGTGTTCTTCAACAGATCTATATCCCGATATATGGAGCCTCCGTGCACGAGTGGTTACGGTCATTCACTTCAAATCACTTGCCCCTCACCGCTGAAGGTTCGTATCCCACTTGGGATGTTAATTTCGTTCATGCTTGCGATAGGTCGGTGGTTCTACCCGGGTGCTCGTCCATGCCTGAAATACTGCTCGAAGAGGCACCCTGGGCTTCCTCCACCATTAATAGCTGGAGAGTCGCCATATAACCCAAGCTGTTAGCCCCAAAAACATACACACAATTATCCCAATATGTAACGTATTGAGATATATACCCACCCACAAACACTGCCACAACATGTTTAGCGATTAATCAACAACATTATATGTTGCTATGATTGGAGAAGATATATCTTGAAACTAGATCAATCTAGGTCTTTATGGGTCAAACTAGGTCTTTATTGGTCAAACTAGGTTTTTATGGATCAAACTAGGTCTTTATTGATCAAACTAGGTCTTTATTGATCAAACTAGGTCTTTATGGATCAAACTAGGTCTTTATGGATCAAACTAGGTCTTTATTGATCAAACTAGGTCTTTATTGATCAAACTAGGTCTTTATTGATCAAACTAGGTCTTTATGGATCAAACTAGGTCTTTATAGGTCAAACTAGGTCTTTATTGATCAAACTAGGTCTTTATAGGTCAAACTAGGTCTTTATTGATCAAACTAGGTCTTTATTGATCAAACTAGGTCTTTATGGATCAAACTAGGTCTTTATGGATCAAACTAGGTCTTTATGGATCAAACTAGGTCTTTATTGATCAAACTAGGTCTTTATTGGTCAAACTAGGTATTTATAGATCAAACTAGGTATTTATAGGTCAAATTAGGTCTTTATGGGTCAAACTAGGTCTTTATGGGTCAAATTAGGTCTTTATGGGTCAAACTAGGTGTTTATGGGTCAAACTAGGCCTTTATGGGTCAAACTAAGTCTTTATGGGTCAAACTAGGTGTTTATGGGTCAAACTAGGTCTTTATGGATCAAACTATTGGTCTCTATTGGTCAAACTAGGTCTTTATGGGTCAAACTTGGTCTTTATGGATCAAACTAAGTCTTTATTGGTCAAACTAGGTCTTTATGGGTCAAACTAGGTCTTTATGAGTCATACTAGGTCTTTATGGGTCAAATTAGGTCTTTATGGGTCATACTAGGTCTTTATGGGTCAAATTAGGTCTTTATGGGTCAAACTAGGTCTTTATGGGTCAAACTAGGTCTTTATGGATCAAACAAACTAGGTCTTTATGGGTCAAACTAGGTCTTTATGGGTCAAACTAGGTCTTTATAGGTCAAACTAGGTCTTTATTGGTCAAACTAGGTCTTTATTGGTCAAACTTGGTCTTTATTGGTCTTACTAGGTCTTTATTGATCAAACTAGGTCTTTATGGATCAAACTAGGTCTTTATAGATCAAAATAAGTCTTTATTGGTCAAACTAGGTCTTTATAGGTCAAACTAGGTCTTTATTGGTCAAACTAGGTCTTTATTGGTTAAACTAGGTCTTTATGGATCAAACTAGGTCTTTATAGGTCAAACTAGGTCTTTATAGGTCAAACTAGGTCTTTATTGATCAAACTAGGTCTTTATAGGTCAAACTAGGTCTTTATAGGTCAAACTAGGTCTTTATAGGTCAAACTAGGTCTTTATTGGTCAAACTAGGTCTTTATGGATCAAACTAGGTCTTTATGGATCAAACTAGGTCTTTATTGATCAAACTAGGTCTTTATAGGTCAAACTAGGTCTTTATAGGTCAAATTAGGTCTTTATGGGTCAAACTAGGTCTTTATGGGTCAAATTAGGTCTTTATGGGTCAAACTAGGTCATTATGGATCAAACAAACTAGGTCTTTATTGGTCAAACTAGGTCTTTATGGGTCAAACTATGTCTTTATAGGTCAATCTAGGTCTTTATGGGTCAAATTAGGTCTTTATGGGTCAAACTAGGTCTTTATTGGTCAAACTAGGTCTTTATTGGTCAAACTAGGTTTTTATGGATCAAACTAGGTCTTTATTGATCAAACTAGGTCTTTATTGATCAAACTAGGTCTTTATGGATCAAACTAGGTCTTTATGGATCAAACTAGGTCTTTATTGATCAAACTAGGTCTTTATGGATCAAACTAGGTCTTTATAGGTCAAACTAGGTCTTTATTGATCAAACTAGGTCTTTATAGGTCAAACTAGGTCTTTATTGATCAAACTAGGTCTTTATTGATCAAACTAGGTCTTTATGGATCAAACTAGGTCTTTATGGATCAAACTAGGTCTTTATGGATCAAACTAGGTCTTTATTGATCAAACTAGGTCTTTATTGGTCAAACTAGGTATTTATAGGTCAAACTAGGTATTTATAGGTCAAATTAGGTCTTTATGGGTCAAACTAGGTCTTTATGGGTCAAATTAGGTCTTTATGGGTCAAACTAGGTCTTTATGGGTCAAATTAGGTCTTTATGGGTCAAACTAGGTCTTTATGGGTCAAACTAGGTCTTTATGGATCAAACAAACTAGGTCTTTATTGGTCAAACTAGGTCTTTATGGGTCAAACTAGGTCTTTATAGGTCAATCTAGGTCTTTATGGGTCAAACTAGGTCTTTATGGGTCAAACTAGGTATTTATTGGTCAAACTAGGTCTTTATTGGTCAAACTAGGTCTTTATGGATCAAACTAGGTCTGTATTGATCAAACTAGGTCTTTATGGATCAAACTAGGTCTTTATTGGTCAAACTAGGTCTTTATGGATCAATGTTTGTGTAAGATCCTGCATAATCCAGTCACATGTACTTACACATTCCCGGCACTAACTATTCACAATATGTACTTACAGTTTAACCATAGAGTGTGCCGAGGAGGATGGCATGAGATACAGATCGGCCATGAGTTGTCTGCTCAAGGTCAATAACCAGGTATGTATTTACAGATCGGCCATGAGTTGTCTGCTCAAGGTCAATAACCAGGTATGTATTTACAGATCTACCATGAGTTGTCTGCTCAAGGTCAATAACCAGGTATGTATTTACAGATCTACCATGAGTTGTCTGCTCAAGGTCAATAACCAGGTATGTATTTACAGATCTACCATGAGTACAATAACCACATATACGCTTTCATCTGCGCCAACGAGAGTGATTAACATAAGTTATTAAAGCTTCTTTGTCGATCGTTGTCAAATAATTGAATTTTAAAGGAAACATAATCAAATAAGTATTGAAAAAGTTATCAGCTTTATTATTTTTAAAAATTGGCGAATGACGCCATCTTGGATCTTGAATATTTCATAAATGATATGATCGAGAAGTATGTGAGATGGTACGGTGGTCGCTATATCGGACAGGTTGGTTTTCTCCGGCTCCTGTTTCCTCCCACACGAATGCCGACATTTAAGCTTTCATCCGCGTCAACAAGAGTGATTAATATAAATTGTTAAAACTTGCTTCACAATCGTAAAATAATTAAAGTTTAAACTTAAGCTTAAAAAGAAATATTCCTACATGTGTTTGTTGAAGTCATGATAGCACAGTGGTAGTGCATTCGCTTCAGGATTGAAGGGTACTCTCAGTTTCCTCCCACACAAATGACCACATAATTATACGATTTCATCCGCGCCAACGAGAGTGATTAATATAAGTTGTTAAAGCTTGTTTTGCAATCGTTGTAAAATAACAGAAGTTGAAAAGAAAGATAATCCAATTAGTATTGAAAAGTTATGAGCTTTTTATTATTGTTAAAAATTGGATTTTGAATATTTCATGAATGATATTATCGGGAAAATATGTGACGTGATACAATAGTCGCTAGATCCGACTGGTTGGTTTTCTCCGGGTACTACTGTTTCCAGGGATCATTCTAGAGGGCGATGTGGGCGAAATTGTCGCCCTAGGGACCCTGACTTCGCCCTCTGGAGGCCCCACTTCTCTATATAAAAAAAAAAAAAAATTGTTTTTGTTTTTTTACGATTTTCAAACAAAATTTTGTCTAGTAAGATACACTGGCCCATTATAAAGCACTTCTTCTATTCAAATGTTGTATTTAATGGTTGTACTGTGCATTGTAACCCTATTTTGCAGAAGTATATTAAAGAACACCATTTAACCCTAACCCTCACGCGCTTTCTCACTTCTCCCAAAAATTCTGACCTAGAATGACCCCTGCTGTTTATTCCCACATGAGTGGCCACATACGCTTTCATATCCACGCCAACAAGAGTGATTAATATAAGCCCTCTTTCTCAAAAGTTATAAATTAAATAAAGTTTATGCTTTTTTGAATTCACATTTGCCACCTTTGTTTCAGCTTCTGCCGGAGAACCTTCAGACACGAAGTGTGATGTTGTCCAACCTCACCTTGACCCCGCTTACCTTCAGGCTGGTTACCAAGCAACCGTTTGTTATGCTTGACCTTGACCCTTCCAGTAATAGGGATGGACTACCAAGGTCACATTCTACAGATATGCACACGCTGAAGCCTAGACATAATCTAATTGTAAGTTTTAATGATTAAAGCAGCTAACAGATTGTAGTGATCTAGGATGATACATTATTTTGTTGTTGATTGCAGAACATTATGAATTCAGTGTTGCCACGGAGCCTGGGAGTCGAGAACATGCCGTGATTTTAAGATATCATTGTCCCGGTCTGGAAAAGACATTGAATTCAACAATTTCTGGCAAGAGCCAGGAGAATGCCTGGAATAGTGAATTTCAAGGTCAATTTACGGTCATTTCACATCAAGCAATTGTTCTTGTGTCAAATACTAGCGCAGTGGGTTGCATCTCTCCGAGTACTGTTCTCTAGTTTGTTTTGTATTTATGCAACATTTCAGGTGAAGGTAGCCTCCCAGCGCAGTGGGTTGTATCTCTCCGAGTACTGTTCTCTAGTTTGTTTTGTATTTATGCAACATTTCAGGTGAAGGTAACCGCCCAGCGCAGTGGGTTGTATCTCTCCGCGTACTGTTCTCTGGTTTGTTTTGTATTTATGCAACATTTCAGGTGAAGGTAGCCGCCCAGCGCAGTGGGTTGTATCTCTCTCCGCGTACTGTTCTCTGGTTTGTTTTGTATTTATGCAACATTTCAGGTGAAGGTAGCATTCCAGACAACCACCAGTCTTCTGTCAGAACTAAGTGAAGAGCACTTTACCAAGGACGATGTTGCTGATAAAGGCATGAAGATAGAGATCAGAGACAATCTTCTGGTCGAGTTTAACAATGCTGCACATCAGGTACATGTTGTGATGTGGTACAAGCATACATTGCCAGCAGCCATACTTGCATAGTCCTGACCCCACCCCCTCTCATAGTCATGACCCACCCTCTCATAGTCCTGACCCCACCCCCTCCCTTTCATAATTCTGACCACACCCTCTCATAATCCTGACCCCACCCCCTCTCATAATCCTGACCCCACCCCCTCTCATATTCCAGACCCCACCCCCTCTCATAATCCTGACCTCACCCTCTCTCATTGTCCTGACCCCACCCCCTCTCATCCACACCCTCTCATAGTCCTGACCCACACTCTCTCATAGTCCTGACCCCACCCCCTCTCATAGTCCTGACCCCACACCATCTCATAATCCTGATCACCCCCTCTCATAATCCTGACCCACACCCTCTCATAGTCCTGACCCCACACCCTCTCATAGTCCTGACCCCACCCCCTCATAGTCCTGACCCCACCCCCTCTCATATCCTGATCAACCCCCCTCATAGTCCTGACCCACACCCTCTCATAGTCCTGACCCACACCCTCTCATAGTCCTGACCCACACCCTCTCATAGTCCTGACCCACACCCTCTCATAGTCCTGACCCACACCCTCTCATAGTCCTGACCCCACCCCCTCTCATATTCCTGACCCATACCCTCTCATAGTCCTGACCCCACACCCTCTCATAGTCCTGACCCCACACCCTCTCATAGTCCTGACCCCACCCCCTCTCATAATCCTGACCCCACCCCCTCTCATAATCCTGACCCACACCCTCTCATAATCCTGACCCACACCCTCTCATAGTCCTGACCCACACCCTCTCATAG
The DNA here is from genome assembly GCA_014843695.1 of Archivesica marissinica. Classification (NCBI taxonomy): domain Eukaryota; kingdom Metazoa; phylum Mollusca; class Bivalvia; order Venerida; family Vesicomyidae; genus Archivesica; species Archivesica marissinica. The sequence goes on along the minus strand of CM026394.1, from coordinate 20,953,724 downwards.
TCCTGACCTCACCCCTCTCATAATCCTGACCCCACACACTCTCATAGTCCTGACCCCACCCCTCTCATAGTCCTGACCCACACCCTCTCATAGTCCTGACCCCACACCCTCTCATAGTCCTGACCCCACACCCTCTCATAGTCCTGACCCCACCCCCTCTCATAATCCTGACCCCACCCCTCTCATAATCCTGACCCACACCCTCTCATAGTCCTGACCACACCCTCTCATAGTCCTGACCACACCCTCTCATAGTCCTGACCACACCCTCTCATAATTGGGTAGATATACATTATTTTATGAGTGTATTGCTTTGCATTAGGATAAACCATCATGTAATCATGTCTCTCCTTCAATGTCCCTACTTACAGCTGGTGCCCCTCCATGCCACTCTGACGGTACCCCAGTTTGAGCTGTCAAAAGAAGTGCTGGACTTTGGAACATGTCTTGTGGGACAAACCCGGGAGCTACAGTTGATGATCGCCAACCGAACGTCCTCGCATACATACTGGTCTGTGAGCCACGGTAAGCTGCTAATGTACAATATTATGAATATGGCAAGGCACTGCAGGATGCCCCAACATCAGTCGTGTTTCAGCAAGTGTCGTATCAACCTGTAAAACCTGATTGTAGCTCAGGCAGTGACCTGCATTATGAAATAATTGCACCAGATGTTTCTAGCGAGTTGCCTGATGTAATGTACTTCCCAGGCCGATGTGTTTTGGAGTCCATTTCTTACCCCCACTCACACCATACACTAGATTTTGAGCTACACTCAGTACTTTACTGCGATTAACTTCAACATTATTACAATCGTCATCATTTGACCTTCAATTTCGCTGTTGGCCTTGACCTTTGAGGTTGAAATAACAAACTTAAAAGATCATACAATATATGTGGTAACTAAATTATTGAACAACTACATATGTGTACCAATGTGAATAAGATATAGTAAGTACAGGGCTGTTATTGTTTTTTTTGCTATTAAAATATATTTTAAAAATGGCCTCCATTTTGAATTGACCTTTTGAAGATCAAGGACACATATTTCGGCTTGGTAAACACCTGCATCGAATTCGGCATACCCAAATTATAATAAAACTGCTCGTTTACCAATTGTACTACGATTTGCCCCAAGCACTTTATCTAGGGCCATGTTCAGAAAATTGGTCTAGTCTATTACTAGTAAATAGGATTTTTTTTTTTTTTAAAACTTTATTTATTTTACAAAGATTGCAAAGCATGTTTTAACAACTTATAGTTATTAATCACTCTCATTGGCGCGGATGAAAGCGTAAATGTGGTCATTTGTGTGGGAGGAAACCGGAGTACCCGGAGAAAACCCACCTGTCCGATCTGGCGACCACCGTACCCTCTCTAAGATCTTCTACGAACAAGGAATGTAATATAAAAGATAACAGCATTTAAGAATGAATGCTGGCGTGTATATTGCAACCTTCTACGGTACACCAAGAGAAATTTCGGCAGTTCAAATACACTCACGTAATTATATATTTATGAACACACTCGTAAAACATAATGTATAAACATGTATGTATCCTAACCTATGTATAATCAGTGCATGTTTTTGTTTTGTGTGTTTATATGTATAATTAAATGAAAATAAAAAGGAATATTAAAAAAAAAAATACACTGCTATCGAAAGCATGGTATATACCGTATTTACCCTACGTCTTGGCGCACATCTAAATAATTACTATTTCTACTATACCAATCCCTTGTGTAAATATAATTATTAAAACAGTGTACCAAAATTTATGTACCTAATACGGTAGTACCCATTAACTTTAGAAAACTCTTCAATCAATGCGCGTAAATTCAAATTAAAAGACTTGATTTTAGATAGTGCCAAAACTTAGTTATGACAAAATACCCGAAAGTTACAGTATCCCAATTCTTTGGATCATGGAAAATAATTAATTTTACATAATATGAAGGTGTCCCAATTAAGGATTCCAAGAATTAGGATAAATACGGTAATACATATATATAAAATGTTATGAAGGAATGACTCAACGTACGTATGTCTTGAATAATACTATATGAACATCACATATGCGTATCACACGTACATGCGTCTTGAATAATACTATATGAACATCACATATGCATATAATACGTACATACGTCTTGAATAATACTATATGAACATTACATATGCGTATAATACGTACATGCGTCTTGAATAAAACTATATGAACTTCACATACGCGTATCACACGCATGTACACGCCCGTGTATTCAACCATTTTCTACTGTGTATAGTATTACATTGCAAGCTTTATTTTTCCAGAATCCACGTACGAAAATCCAGCTAATGATTCTTTCCGTGTTGAGCCGACCTCTGGACTTCTGGATGCTCATATAACACACGTCAGCAACAGCAAGTGTTTGCTTAAAGTATTCTTCACGGCCAGGTAAGTGCCTCTTCATACCCACATCCCAATATAGAAGTTTCCAGGACGATAATAGCCTGTGGTTCTAGGGAATTCATTATCGGGGTCATAACACCAAGGTTCTCACAGGCTTGAAAAGTGCTGCAAATAGAGGGGTGCCTTGAAAAGTGCTGCAAATAGAGGGGTGCCTTGAAAAGTGCTGCAAATAGAGGGGTGCCTTGAAAAGTGCTGCAAATAGAGTGGTGTCTTGAAAAGTGCTTGCAAATAGAGGGGTGCCTTGAAAAGTGCTTGCAAATAGAGGGGTGCCTTGAAAAGCACTTGTATTTCAACATAATGCTTGTAGATAGATAGATTTTATTGAACAAAAGGTCATAAACCCATGAGTGCATGGTACATGCATACATTTATACATACAACAGTTTTTTAATAATAAACAATTACATTAATAGTTGTTGATCATAAATACATCTCATTTATCTGTATGTCAATGGTGGTTTATAGTATCACACTTAATCAGCATCAAAGGAAATACATGTACAAATTCTTACAACATCTTCAACGTGCAGTATTCAAATTGCGATAAACATGAACCCATCTCATCAAGGTTTTAACAATTTATGCAATAAAAAAATTTAAAAAAATTATTTTCAAATTTGAACTTAAAATTTTGTAGAAGTCGTGATAGCGCAGTGGTAGCTCATTTGCTTCAGGTGCGAAAGGCCTGGAGTTCAAACACCGCTGGAGCCGTTACGATTGTGTCCTTAAATTCCACATTGCCTCCGTCGTGGCGATGGATTCCACCAGGAATGAGGACTCAAAGAGTGATTAATAGAAGTTGTAAAAACTTGTTTCACAATCGAGCTAAAATAAATGTGTATAAACTAAGCTTAGAAGTTCATCATTAAACAACATAGGTAATGGAATATCCAGATGAATTACACATACAAATCCCCCACCCACTCGTTTGTATTGCATTTTAGGGGGTTTTAATTCAGAAATGTTTCGTACACAGCTGCGTATTTGTGTATTAGCTAGAGCAGAGAAAATAAGAAGTGTTTGTATTTGTTTCAGACATGCCGAGGATTACGAGGTTGTATTTACGTTCCACGGCATTCTGGGAGAGAGGACACAGCGTCTGTTTGTCCGCGCACACGGCTCGTACGACGAAAAACATGAGGCTATCCTTAATGTGTGAAAACATGAAGTAATAACTATACAGTGTATACGTGTAACACGTGTTATAAACAATATGTACGGTAATGCTGTGTGGAGTTATAAACAATATGTACGGTAATGCTGTGTGGAGTTATCTGTGATATGTATTATAAACATGGTCAGGAAATTGCTTGTGTTGTGCCTGAATAAGCAAAGCAATATCGCAAACATAAACAATAACATAAACTTAACAAATACATTTAAAGCGACACTACATCAGTGAAAATGCAAATTTCTACAGAATGTATTTTCCTATTATATGGTATGATTTTCCCCCCAAATATTTGCCTCAAATACCGAGTATTTCAACTAATAAGCAAACGTCGTATGCGCGGTTTGTTGACGTAAACAAGGTCGACATCCACGCGTGTATCATGAATAACTCGATTTATGGTACAGATTTACCGTTATTTCTCACTTGTAGACTAATCTTAGTTAAATTATCCATAAACGACATTTTCTCGCGTTTAGTATTGACTCCGATGACAAACAAACGTCAATTCAGGAGTATGGATGACATCAATGTTCGAATATATTCGGAATAATTTGCAGTAGCAATGCATTTATACATGAAAAAAACCCATTGTATTTAGTTTTTTGCGATGTAATGTCGCTTTAAGTGTTTAATTAATTAGTTTAAACAATATTTATTTCTTTGAATAAACATATTCAAGTATAAATAATATGTACATACATGTAGGATTGAGGAGAAAGCAACCTGCTTGTATGGTTATCTCTTTGCTATAAGTGATAATTCATGTGTTTTATGTTTATTTATCGTCGCTACCGGTTGCCCATATGAGCGATGCCTCCTGTAGAGATTAGTCATTTTGGAGGATAGTGCAATGATACAGAGAGAGACCCATTCCAGAGTCTCTTCTGGTTCTTTTACGTGCATGGTGTAAAGCACCGACACGAGACTTCGGTTTAACGTCCCATCTGAAAGACTGTTAATTTTATTAGGGTCAGACGGATGATCAAACTGATAATTCATGAACATATTGATGTCTTTTATGCCACTGGTTGCATTTATGTATTCCTGCGCGGTTAGATGTACTTTTGTACGCGAACAGTTAATTATAAAGGAATAATGAATTTGTTTTGTGTGTAGTTTTTAATTTTGACAGCAAAGAGAAACTAACTTGAAAATTATACAGGAACTATTTCTTATTACGGACGTTCACACTAAGAGACGTGGTTGTGACAAGTAGTGCAATGAGGCTCCAGACAGGGCAGTTAAAATGAATAAGATTTGAAAACAAAGATTATATTAGCCAAAGTCTTTGGAAATCATAAAAGAAAAAGAAGTGCCACTTGTGAAAATAGACATTTCAGTGATCACTTTATGAAATGAAATCCTATCTTACACTAATCAACACACATAGCCTGGGTTCCAATCTGTCGATTTTTAACTTCTGGCAAAATGACAGCCTGGGGAAACTTGATTTCTGATCGTAGCGCCATCTACTTACACCCTAATTTTTCAGGGTGTAGATTTGAAGAACGAAAACTCTTCTCTACAATATACTATCGCTAAATATAGAAACGGAATTCTATCGGAAATTGCCGAACAGGCACGATTATACACGATAATTTCCGAATATACACTAATGCTCCTGTAGCATCATTTTATTGCAAACATATGATTTCCTATTTCTGTGTTATATCGACGACATGGCGGATTTTTAATTATTATGTTGATGTGGTAACGGGTCGATTCAGCATAATTGAAGTAAGGACGACTTAAATCTTGTCAAATCAGACGCACATTATACTTTTTAAAACTATTTATCGTTCCGTTGACCCGTAAACAATGGCGGCCAATTATAAAGTTTTATCAACATTGCAGTGCCTCGCTTTTGATTCAAATACGTCATTAATTAAGTCACATGCTAATAGGCCTTTTAATAGGATTAATAATTTCACGGACAATCCGTCGAGTTTCCCCAGGCTTTGATATTACCAGAAACTCAATACAGCTCAATTAATGGTATCGGTGTTAAAATATATTTATTTGACTGACCAGGTAAAATATATCAACGCCTGTTCCCAGTCTACTCTATACCATGTAGTTCGAAATATAAAATCATATTCACAAGCAGAACTGCTCCTACTACTGCAGGTAAGCAGAAAATCATATTCCATACAGGCCTTCTCCATGGCCTAGTGGTTAAGGCATCCGTCCGCCTACGGAGCGGGAGGTCCCTCCCTTCGAACCTTGTCAGGGGTTTGTTCTGATATGACCGGTTGGTGAGCCGCCAGCTAGTTAAATAATGGTTACTGATTGCCTACCAGCCTGGCATACAAGCATAGGATTCGGGAAATACTGATGCTCATAAAATGAAGTGTTTCATTAGTCAGAAATGGCTGGCCCTTTAAATAGTGGTGACACTATAATAAACACACTACAGGCACCACAATTCCATGAGGCTCCAATAAATAATTATTGGACTGACCTGGTGAAAAGGAACCAGTTGAATGTCTCGACCAGATTTGTTACCGGTTGAATATCTCGACCAGATTTGTTACCGGTTGAATGTCTCGACCAGATTTGTTACCGGTTGAATGTCTCGACCAGATTTGTTACCGGTTGAATGTCTCGACCAGATTTGTTACCGGTTGAATGTCTCGACCAGATTTGTTACCGGTTGAACGTCTCGACCAGATTTGTTACCAGTTGAATGTCTCGACCAGATTTGTTACCAGTTGAATGTCTCGACCAGATTTGCTAAGATTTGTCACTAGTTGAATGTCTCGACCAGATTTGCTAAGATTTGTCACCAGTTGAATGTCTCGACCAGATTTGTTACCAGTTGAATATCTCGACCAGATTTGTTACCGGTTGAATGTCTTGACCAGATTTGTTACCAGTTGAATGTCTCGACCAGATTTGTTACCAGTTGAATGTCTCGACCAGATTTGTTACTAGTTGAATGTCTCGACCAGATTTGTTACCGGTTGAATGTCTCGACCAGATTTGCTAAGATTTGTCATCAGTTGAATGTCTCGACCAGATTTGTTACCAGTTGAATGTCTCGACCAGATCCGTTACCAGTTGAATGTCTCGACCAGATTTGTTACCAGTTGAATGTCTCGACCAGATTTGTTACTAGTTGAATGTCTCGACCAGATTTGTTACCAGTTGAATGTCTCGACCAGATCCGTTACCAGTTGAATGTCTCGACCAGATTTGTTACCAGTTGAATGTCTCGACCAGATCCGTTACCAGTTGAATGTCTCGACCAGATTTGTTACCAGTTGAATGTCTCGACCAGATTTGTTACTAGTTGAATGTCTCGACCAGATTTGTTACCAGTTGAATGTCTCGACCATATTTGTTACCAGTTGAATGTCTCGACCAGATTTGTTACCAGTTGAATGTCTCGACCAGATCCGTTACCAGTTGAATGTCTCGACCAGATTTGTTACCAGTTGAATGTCTCGACCAGATCCGTTACCAGTTGAATGTCTCGACCAGATCCGTTACCAGTTGAATGTCTCGACCAGATTTGTTACCAGTTGAATGTCTTGACCAGATTTGTTACAGATTTGTTACCAGTTGAATGTCTTGACCAGATTTGTTACAGATTTGTTACCAGTTGAATGTCTCGACCAGATTTGTTACCAGTTGAACGTCTCGACCAGATGTGTTACCGTAAATATTCTTTTATGAGTGGTTTATAATTTCTGAATATATATTACATTCTAATTGTATGTATTTTGTGATGCAACAGAGTTGAGGTTTAACATCATAATTATGTTTAACCCATTCAACACCAAGTAACTGACATGGACTGGTGCATCATATTTTTAGACCAATAAATTAATAAGAAAATTACATTTGGACCAGTTCATTTATAAAAATGTGTAATTTTTCTCTAAAAATAGTAATATTACTGGCAAAAAGTGCAGATCCTGATGAGACGGCTCGTCACGAGCCGGCTCATCTGGATCTACACTTTTTGTAAGCATATTTAGAGGCCTGTGGTGTTGAAAGGGTTAATAGATGGAAAATCACATACACTATATCACATTTATTATTTTATTACATAACTTTGGTTGTATTCAGTGTAATCCAGTCATGACATAAATTATTATATGGTCACACGTTTAATAACACCTGTAAGGATTCTGATTGGTCGGTCGCGCCATGACACTGACGGATATTCGACATGTATATGTTGTTTGTGTTCAAGCTTTATTTATTGAAAATCGGCTGCTTAATCATTAAAATGCTAAATATGAAATCACTAAATACAGTGATTAAAAATATTGTGTCGATTATTTGCGTGAAGTTGTACGATTATCAGGAACTATTTACTATGCGGCGTACGGATGCAGCTTAATGTTATAAGGCTCAAAAATATACTGGCAAACAGAAACGTATTTTTTTCCATCAAATTTACCACCACTGTAAATAGATTCCAGTATGAAATAACAGGATATTTGGTCAATTATGCATAAATAGATATCAGGCTTCCGGTATGAAATAACAGGATATTTGGTCAGTTTTAACTGACTGTTAATTTTATTAGGGTCAGACGGGGATCGAACCTGCGATCCCTGGAATACCAGTCCAGCGTGTTAACCACTGGACTACAGATCCGTCTGTGACGCCCACGTTTGTCATGAAAACACCAATAAAGCTATGGTAAAACTAGATTCTAACCATTCCTTATGGCCCTAACCTACTGGTAGAATGTCTCAAGTGAGAGCATCGATCCATTGCAAATAATATTCCAGAAGTCCATTATAGACGAGGGGGTGGTGTCATTATAGACGAGGGAGTGATGTCATTATAGACGAGGGGGTGGTGCCATTATAGACGAGGGGTGGTGCCATTATAGACGAGGGAGAGGTGGCATTATAGACGAGGGGGTGGTGCCATTATAGACGAGGGAGAGGTGGCATTATAGACGAGGGGGGTGCCATTATAGACGAGGGAGAGGCCAATATATACGAGGGAGAGGTGCCATTATAGACGAGGGGGGTGCCATTATAGACGAGGGGGTGCCATTATATACGAGGGAGAGGTGGCATTATAGACGAGGGGGGTGCCATTATATACGAGGGAGAGGTGCCATTATAGACAAGGGGGGTGCCATTATAGACGAGGGGGGTGCCATTGGTGTTGAAAATAATCCACGTCACGGCAATCTAAGTCTGGTAGCCAGCGTGACATGTCCTGTACATTACAGATCTTTTTTTGTTCTTTTTTTTAAAAACTATTTTACAACGATTGTGAAGCAAGTTCTAACAACTTATATTAATCTTAGCAAATCTTTCCGCTTATATCCGCCTGGTATCAAATATGATGCAAAGAACACTAGTACATGTAATCAATGACAATATTGTAAAACCACTGCTTTATTTGAACGGCCATTCTCATATAGTTCTCCGTATTCTGCTTCCATTTCCAAACAGTCTGCCGAAGCCGAAATTTTAACATTTTTCACCGCCAATGTCGCATAAAAACGACTTTGCAAAAATCAGAGAACACGATCAAACAGAACTTATTTTTATTTATGCAAACCTTTTTTAGCTCGATTTGCGAAACAAGTTCTTAAAACTTATATAAATCACTCTCGAGACCTCAATAGGCAACGTGGAATTTAAATGCATTGCCTAAGGGCACAATCGTAACGGCTCCAGTGGGGCTCGAACACCGGACCTGAAGCGAACGCGCATCCACTGCGCTATCACGACTTCCGTCAGACAGAACAGAACAGCCATCCATATACTGATTTCTCTTCAGACAGTGGAGCTGAAGCACCTGTCCGAATAGCAAACAACATAGATGGTCTGGATATATGTTGTTTGCGCATGCCCTGAATTGATTCGGCGCTGAAAGAGTTAATTAAACCGGTGTTGTATTTGAGCCAACGCTATACAATCGGTCTTCCATTTGATATACCACGCGTATGAATGGTGGACTGTTGTATTGTTCCGAGCTTTATCACAAAGTGGGTTAAATGATATAACGTTCCAACGTTAATAGACATAAGTGATATAACGTTCCAGCGTTAATTGAAATATTGATTTATTTGGGTACCAGTATCTATAATATTGCCCAGGGAAGGTGTATATTACAAGTTGCGTTTTGTAATAGTTTTTTACACAGAAGCGATTAACAGAACAGACTGACACTCATATGACAGGCTTTGTTCATAACTATTAAATATAACTATTAAAACATAACTATTAAAAGCGAATGAATACAAATGGACTATCTGTTAATGGCCATTATTGGAATCCATTTATTTTGAACAATGAAACAATTCATGAAACTGACGTTTAAATTAACTTTCCGATTTTAATTTAGCAAATGGTTCCAGTATTTATGAAACCGTATACATGTATGTGTACATTTCATTTTATTTCACGTGTCGATGGTCGTATATAAGTAAGTGCGATGGAACGAACACGCACAATACAATTGCCACTAGAGTGTCAACTCATAACTGCTTAAAGTTTGATATATATTATTAATTTATTATATATATTAAAACTGAATGTATTTATATTACAATTGCGCATTGCTAAATATAATATACGAGCTACACAAGCGTTGCCGAGAAATAACAAACCGAATTACATGTGACTGATGGCGCTTTGTGGAATATCTCTGAAATTAATGATCACGGCGTTCCTTATAACAGGCGTTCGTTTGCAGTATATAGATCTGGATGGCTTTAGAGATGTACCGATTGAGAGCCCGGACGATAACTTTAACATTACACTTAAAGAGATGAAGTTCATACTAGCACAGGTTACCATGGACTACGACAAGCGATTACGACCGCGGATTTGGCAAGGTGAATCTGTCGTAGTGAACACGACGTACTCATTAGACGCCGTTGTAAACTTCGACACGACTGGTCAAGTAGTAGCGATCATGGGTTATTTCACAGTCAACTGGTATGATGATCTTTTGACATGGAATTCCAGCGAATTTAATGGAAGTAACATGATCAAAGTACGTCTTCAGGAGATATGGTATCCGAATATCGTCATAGTAAAGGTTTGCAATCATATTTTCAATTTGCAATATCTCATAATTTCGAATCACTCGCCCGGTTCACTTTTCATAGACAATAGAAGAGTTGTAATGCCTATCTGTAAATCATATGCAAGTAGAAACGTAATGTGTGCAAACGTCATTCTACGCATATCCTTATATTAGATACAAAACGAGTTAAATTCTAACATTGAGACTTGATATATTCTTGTTCCCATAAACAAAGAACAAAGTTACCGCTGTTAAATCTGCTATAAAACACAGCTACATCCGGTCTACTTTATGGCTGTTGAATCCACCCCCTGTAATTAACATATTTATTAATTAAAATCATTTGTAAGTAATTGTAATTGATTGTAAGTGATTGTAATTTCATTACGTAAGTAGTAGTAATAGTGCATACTGGGACTACATGAGATTCTGGCCTTTATTATGAACATTGGTGTGGCTACTACCTTGTCAATGTATGTCGCATTGGTAATGGCGTCAAGAGGTGCTTCTATGAGGGAAAGGGTTATGAACATTGGTTTGGCTACTACCTTGTCAATGTATGTCGTATTGGTAATGCCGTCAAGAGGTGCTTCTATGAAGGAAAGGGCTATGGACATTGGGTTGGCTACTACCTTGTCAATGTATATCGTATTGGTAATGGCGTCAAGAGGTGCTTCTATGAGGGAAAGGGTTTATGAACATTGGTTTGACTACTACATTGTCAATATATGTCGTATTGGTAATGGCGTCAAGAGGTGTTTCTATGAGGGAAAGGGTTTATGAACATTGGTTTGGCTACTACATTGTCAATATATGTCGTATTGGTAATGGCGTCAAGAGGTGCTTCTATGAGGGAAAGGGTTTATGAACATTGGTTTGACTACTACATTGTCAATGCATGTCGCATTGTTTAAACTAATGCATGTCGTATTGGTAATGGCGTCACGTGGTGCTTCTATGAGGGAAAGGGTTTATGAACATTGGTTTGACTACTACATTGTCAATGCATGTCGCATTGTTTAAACTAATGCATGTCGTATTGGTAATGGCGTCACGTGGTGCTTCTATGAGGGAAAGGGTTTATGAACATTGGTTTGACTACTACATTGTCAATGCATGTCGCATTGTTTAAACTAATGCATGTCGTATTGGTAATGGCGTCACGTGGTGCTTCTATGAGGGAAAGGGTTTATGAACATTGGTTTGACTACTACATTGTCAATGCATGTCGCATTGTTTAAACTAATGCATGTCGTATTGGTAATGGCGTCACGTGGTGCTTCTATGAGGGAAAGGGGTAAGTTATTCAGTACACGGAAGTATTATTTTCTGCCTTTGCTAGAGCTACGACGGAACACCTGCAATTGGAGATGAGAAGACAGACGTTGTCAAGGTGAAATCTGACGGACATGTTCAATGGGTACCAAATGGAATATATAGGTATTAAATAACAACAACAACAACAACAACAATAGCAACAACATTTTTCGCCATTAAAGCGACATCACATCAATCACAAAAAGCAAATAAAATATGCAAATATTTGGGGGGAAATATACCATATAATAGGAAAATACATTTTGTAGACATTTGCGTTTTCACTGATGTAATGTCGCTTTAATACAGTGCTTCTATTATAAATAGTATATAAATGTGTATGTAATGCAATGCCAGCATGAAATAGGAGTCCCGCACGTGGTATCTAAGTAAAGTGAAGATTGGCATACACATATGTATTAATTTTAAAGCTTAGTTTGTCTTAGTATCTATTAGAGAATATAGTTCCAAGGAATATTGTTGAGTTTACTGGCCAAAGATATGGATTTTGACACGATTGCGATCTCCTTTATATTTCTGTGTGTGTGTGTGCGTGCGTGCGTGCGTGCCTGCGTGCCTGCGTGCGTGCGTGCGTGCGTGCGTGCGTGCGTGTTCGGGTTTTACGCCCGCATCAGCACCAGTTTGGTCTATATCGTCGGCGGGTTGTATACCTAACAACCGGTACTCCGGTTTCCTCCCACACGAATGACGACATTTACGCTTTCATCCGCGCCAACGAGTGATTAATATAAGTTGTTAAAACTTGCTTCGCAATCGTTGTAAAATAAATAAAGTTTAAACCTAACAACAGCTTTCCTTGGCAGGCTCCATCAGGTAACCAGTACTTAGTGCACCAACCTCCATAAGAAACTGCTAACGTTTTCATATAAATGAGACACGGTATGAATGGGGCTCGAACTCGCCGTGACCATCAGTTATGATAGGTTACAGTGGTATAAAGTCAGCGACCGTAACAACTCAACCACGGAGGCGGATTAATTTGTTTCTTTATCCGTTAGCAGAATTAAGCAAAACGTTACTGGTGTATTATCATCAACATTGGTGGAAAGGTTGTCCTCGAGTCAAGGACGAACCAATTAGCTGTGCCAGATGATCCGTATCCAGAATGTTTGAGACGATTCTTCGCCAATATGAGATAGGGCAAACATGGGACATTTAACAGAGTGGCGGTGGATTGCTATCTCAGATTTAATCTTTTTTGAAAATATTTCTATCTTTTCTTCGATGGAGTCTAATTACAAACCAATAGTTGTACTGATAATAGTCTGCATAGACGTCCAATTTAACATTAATGAACACGTGCACATTGATGACGTAGGTCCGCTTAGTGGTTGGCATTGGTTTGTCTTTCCTAGTTAGTTTATACAAATTTATTATAGCTCGATTGCGAAACAAGTTCTTACAACTTATATTAATCACTCTCGAGACCTCATTCCTGATGTAAGCCATCGCCACGAGAGAGAGAGAGAGAGAGAGAGAGAGAGAGAAGTGGCAACGTGGAATTTAAATGCCTTGCATAAGGGCACAATCGTAACGGCTCCAGCGGGGTTCGAACTCCGGACCGTTCGCATCTGAAGCGAACGCCCTACCACTCTATCCTAGGACACCCCCTCTATTAAAAAATAAATGTTACCCATAAGCCACCAACGGTCTCGTACCTCTATCCTAGGACATCCCCTCTATTAAAAAATAAATGTTACCCATAAGCCACCAAAGGTCTCGTACCTCTATCCTAGGACACCCCCTCTATTAAAAAATAAATGTTACCCATAAGCCACCAAAGGTCTCGTACCTCTATCCTAGGACACCCCCTCTATTAAAAAATAAATGTTACCCATAAGCCACCAAAGGTCTCGTATCTCTATCCTAGGACACCCCCTCTATTAAAACATAAATGTTACCCATAAGCCACCAAAGGTCTCGTACCTCTATCCTAGGACATCCCCTCTATTAAAAAATAGAGGTGGGTGTCCCAGGATAGAGGTACGATACCTTTAGTGGCATATTGATAAAATGTCAAGTTCCTTGCTAAACCGTATAACATTATACACACATCCGTTTTCAGTTTTCTATGCGATGTCGATGTCGAATTCTACCCATTTGACAAACAGACATGTGAAATGGTCTACTACGTATCTGACGAAACCATTTCAACTGTGAGCTTACATGAGTCTGCTAGCGCATTGTCAGCAAAATTCTCCGATAATTCGGAATGGAAATTAGTTAGTGTGAGGTCGTCTACAGAAACTACGTACACAACTAACTATATATCCATTCATTTGGAGATCGAACGACGGGCCTTATTCACCACATGCACTATGATTATACCGTTAATAACGTTATCCGTTATCAATGCCTTCACGTTTCTTGTTCCTGTAGAATCGGGAGAAAAGGCTTCGCTTGCAATAACAATGTTTCTCGCATACGGGTTCTTTGTTACAATAACACGCGATGTTCTGCCCCATAATTCCATGCAAGTGTCGTACTACGTCATCTATATGTGCGTATTGTTGATTATCAGCGTTCTCACTCTCATCTACGTCATCATTGAGTCGAAAGTGCACGCGACCATCGGAAATGACGGCTTCAAACTACGATGTGGACGTTCAGCCAAAGTGGGACCCCTTAAGTCAGTTGGAAATGATGACGAAGCCCCAGATGTTCCCGATGATACCCAGTCAGTACACGACATCAACACATACATGACGTGGACTGAATTGTTAAGTAAAATAGATATATTAATGTTCATTCTTTGTCTGGTGTTTCTGGTCATATTCAATGCATGTCTGTGTGCAAAGGTTATTTGCCGGAAATGACGCATTAATAATGTATTACAAGCACGAATATGATACTCAGACCACAACATTTTACAGACGGATCTGTAGTCCAGTGGTAAACACGCTGGACTGATAACCTAGTCTGACCCTAATAAAATTAACAGTCTTTCAGATGGGACTTTAAACCTAGGTCGCGTGTCGGTGTTTTACACCGTGCACGTAAAAGAACCAGATAAGACTCTTGAATGGATCTCTGTCTGTATCATTACACTATCCTCTAAATATCTAAAATGGCTAATATCTTCAGGAGGAGTCGCTGATATGGGCAACCGGTATCGACGATAAATAAACGTGTGTCACACACACCACACCACACCACACACCCCACACCACACACCCCACCCCACACACCCCACCCCACACCCACCCACAATATCATTTATTATAATTATATATCAAATGTTCCAACCTTAGTTTTCTCCTAGTTAAGTTCCGTTTCACACCTGCCAGCAAATTCCATAATTATGGAAAGGATGTTAATTAGACTACACCTCACTGGTTATTGACCTGGAATATACAAGACAGTAATGCTTAGAGCATTGGCAGATCATCAAAGCTTTACATGGTGGTATTGTTTATGACATATGAGAACAAAGGTTTAGTGTGATATTTGAAATATGACAAATAGTGGTGTTCTAATAATAACAGCCAACTGCTGGCCTAAAGATTTTATGTCATTCATCATATTTTTGGAGAAATGAGAGGCGTCTTTAACCCATTTGATTCTGGATACATTTAAAGTTTTTGCAAACAACATAGATCCAGATCCGCCGCAGTATGTCGCTGCATGCTGATCAGGATCTATGTTGTTTGCTACATAGCTAAGTGTCTTAGCAAGATCATCTGAGTAGCAAACAGCATATAGTCTGACCAGACGGCATGTTTCGTGGCGGCTGATATGGCTCTATATTCTTTGCAAATACTGCTTGAACGGTATCCAGAATCAAATGGGGAAAGAAAAGTTACTCGTCAATTGAATTCAATTCTACAGACGAATATGTAGTCCAGTGATAACACGCTGGACTGATAATCCAGGGATCGCAGGTTCGATCCCCTGTCTGACCCTAATACAATTAACAGTCTTTCATATGGGAAATTAAACCGAGGTCTCGTGTCGTGCTGTACACTGTGCACGTAAAAGAACCAGAGACTCTGGACTGTCTCTGTCTGTATCATTGCACTATCCTCCACAAATCTAAATGACTAATCTCTTCAGGACTCGAGAGTGATTAATATAAGTTATAAGAACTTGTTTCGCAATCGAGCTAAAATCAATTTGTATAAACTAAAAGTAATTTATGGGTTTAAAGTAGGTCACAGTGCCTGGGTAAGGATTTGATGCAGTAAGGATGACTGACTGACTAGTAAATGTATTTACAGTCGCCACCGCATAAATGCATTTGGGCGACTGAGTTTTCTAAGAAGATTAAAATACCCATCATCTAAAAGTGATGGTTTTGCCTATCGTAATTATTATAACTAGATGTTTAGAGGGCTATGAGGGCTGCTGTAATCTTAGTGTGTGTTCGGTTTTCATATCTCCGACTGTCGCTCACACAAGAATATGTGTCAGCGATAGTCGGGGTAGACAGGATGAATAAAATACCCGGTACATGTATACTTCTAAGATGTCTAAGACTGCATATATATAAATATATGATTACCATTTCTACTATGGTTATGTGACGAGAATACCTTGTTACATGTGCAATGTCGCATTATATTATAATACTGTGATCGACATGCCACATATATATATATATAATACTGTGATCGACATGCCACATATATATATATATAATACTGTGATCGACATGCCACATATATATATATATAATACTGTGATCGACATGCCACATATATATATATATAATACTGTGATCGACATGCCACATATATATATATATAATACTGTGATCGACATGCCACATATATATATATATAATACTGTGATCGACATGCCACATATATATATATATAATACTGTGATCGACATGCCACATATATATATATATAATACTGTGATCGACATGCCACATATATATATATATAATACTGTGATCGACATGCCACATATATATATATATAATACTGTGATCGACATGCCACATATATATATATAATACTGTGATCGACATGCCACATATATATATATATAATACTGTGATCGACATGCCACATATATATATATATAATACTGTGATCGACATGCCACACATATATATATATAATACTGTGATCGACATGCCACATATATATATATATAATACTGTGATCGACATGCCACATATATATATATATAATACTGTGATCGACATGCCACATATATATATATATAATACTGTGATCGACATGCCACATATATATATATATAATACTGTGATCGACATGCCACACATATATATATATAATACTGTGATCGACATGCCACACATATATATATATATAATACTGTGATCGACATGCCACATATATATATATATAATACTGTGATCGACATGCCACACATATATATATATATAATACTGTGATCGACATGCCACATATATATATATATAATACTGTGATCGAC
>CM026394.1:20841458-20935336 GCA_014843695.1 Archivesica marissinica | reverse complement strand
AATACAAATACATGGCAGGCAAACCCAGCAAGGCAATACAAATACATGACAGACAAACCCAGCAAGGCAAGACAAATACATGACAGACAAACCCAGCAAGACAATACAAATACATGGCAGGCAAACCCAGCAAGGCAAGACAAATACATGACAGACAAACCCAGCAAGGCAAGACAAATACCTGACAGACAAACCCAGCAAGGCAAGACAAATACCTGACAGACAAACCCAGAAAGGCAAGACAAATACCTGACAGACAAACCCAGCAAGCCAAGACAAAAATACCTGACAAAAATAATTCACATACCCGCATGACAATGCCAACACTACAAATGCAGGCAAGTAAAGCCCAGCAACACACACACCGACTCGACAAACAAAGCGACATATTTACCGACAAGACAAACCCAACAACACATATACCGGTAGTATGTAGATAGAACCGACGCCTTATAATAATAATCAGACTAGGTTATGTTAATCTGTTTCAGGACGGAATAGATGACTGGGGATTATAAGTATACGATATAAGCCGGAAACGATCTAATATGTAAAATATTGGACTGTGTGAGGCGCGGTGCACCGAGTGCAGAGCCAATATTTTATATAGTGTGCTTATACACTTATATAACAATATCTTACTAATTAAAATTGTTAATTTCGTACATTTACGCACAGGATTTGCTATAATATTCTAGCCTTTAGAAAATAGTCGAATATGAATAATAGTGGCCTGTAAGTACAACGTATAATGTCTGACCCCAATAAAATTGACAGTCTTTCAGATGGGACGTTAAACCCGAGGTCTCGTGTCGGTGCTTTACACCGTGCACATAAAAGAACCAGAGGAGACTCTGGAATGGGTCTCTCTCTGTATCATTGCACTATACTCCAAAAATCTAAAATGACTACTATCTTCAGGAGGCGTCGCTCATATGGGCAACCAGTAGCGACGATAAATAAACGTAATAAAAAAAAAAGAGTATAATGTCACGACCGTGTTTTAAGCTTTAACAACACATGTACTATCAACATGTGATACAGTTCCCATTTCTTCATAGATTAACCCTTTCAACACTACATACCTCTAAATAGACTTACAAAAAGTGTAGATCCAGAGGAGCCTGGATCTGCATTTTTTGCCAGTAATAATTATTACTATTTTTAGATAAAATTACCCATTTTGATAAATGAACTGGTAATTTTCTTATTAATTTATTGGTCTAAAAATACCATATCGTATTTTATTGCAAATGTTATTTATGCACAGTATGATACAATACATACTATGAAAATGCAAATGGTTTGGGCCACATGTTTTGACAACATTAGATAACGGCCCGCACCATTTCTTCATAGTTTAGCATATAAATTGATAAGAAAATTGTATTCTTTTTTCAGATATATGTCTACTCAGAAACGATTGTTTGTAAACGACTTCCCGGAAGACGTTATAGAAGCGCAGCTTCCGTTGGAATGTTGCCCAGCAGTAACACGTGCAATCGCACCACTTGGAGGACTTGCAAGGGACGGTGCTCTGTTGCAATTATTCCGCGATTCCAACACTATACAGAAGTTTTACGAGACGACATGTGCCCGTGGCGTTAAAGGCCACCCGTGTAACTTTATAAACCAAGCCGAATGGGTATCCCGTTGTGAGCAGACTCATACGTATACGTACGCCATAGTTAAGGACTTTAATGTAACTGAATCGTATAGGATAGACTATATGAAGATCAACTCTGGTTGTTCGTGTAGTATTAAAGGAACTGCTATTCCACCTGTGGTCAGCTTCTCAGACGAACTATTACACGAACTAGCATCCGGACTTATAGTGAAAAAATGAACAGCATAAATGGATTCTGAAGCATTACAATTTATTACATACTTATGGGGCGCCGCTTTGCTATTTATTCAGTATTTATGGATATCCATAATTCCAATTGTGGATATCCATAATTCGATATATGGATATCTATAATTTCAAGCTATTTATGGATATCCATAATTCCAATTGTGGATATCCATAATTCAATTATTGGTTATCCATAATTCGATATATGGATATCTATCATTTCAAGCTATTTATGGATATCCATAATTCTATTTTTGGATATCCATAATTCCAGGCGCGTCGTTTTGTTATTTTATTTATTCAGCATTTATGGATATCCATTAATTAAAAGGAATTATGGATATCCAATAATCTATTTATGGATATCCAAAAATAGAATTATGGATATCCATAAATACTGAATAAATAGCAAAACGGCGCGCATGGAATTATGGATATCCAAAAATAACGAATAAATAGCAGAACGGCGCATCATACATTCTACACATTCTTGTTCAGATTTCACTCGACTGTGCCTGTTGATTTGGGGCATTATTTATGTTTGAAAATGGCATCCACATATATCTTAATGAATATACAATGTTAGCCTGTTCACGTGGAAGTCGTGAAAGCGCTGTAGTAGCGCGTTCGCTTCAGGTGCGAAAGGTCCGGAGTTCGAACCCCACTGGAGCCGTTACGATTGTGCCCTTAGGCAAGGCATTTAAATTCCACATTGCCTCTTCTCTCTCCTTCATGGCGATGTATTCCATCAGGAATGAGATATCGAGAGCAATTAATATAAGTTGAAAGAACTTGTTTCGCAATCGAGCTAAAATAAATTTGCATAAGCCTGGGTTCCAGTCTGTCGAGTTTTCACTTTTTAACTCAATACGGCCCAATTAATAGTCTCGGTGTTAACATATACTTATTTGACTGACCAGGCAATCTATATCGACTCCTTAATCCCAGGCTAATATGCACTGTATGTAGTGTATGCACTGTTCTTTTGTGAATCATGAGTTTAAAATTTCGTCAATTAGATATTTATATTTTAAATCAAGATCTGCTGAGAGTGAAAGAAAACCACATATTTCTTATATAAACACGAAATGGTGTAAGCTTAGATCTCCGTGGACCGCCTCCGTGGTAGGGTGGTTACTTGCATACCATTGTAACCTAAGATAAGATAATATATGTTTATTATAGTCTCACTTTACATGATACATATACTTACATAATATAGAAACTTTCATCATGCAAACCTTTCTAAAAAGAAATATGAGAGACTTAAAACTTAGCAATATAATGAAGACAATTTTCTAAGACACAAAAAGTACAGTAAAAGCCTTCGCACAGCACTAGTAAAATACTGAAAAATGATATAACATCTTAATACTCAGTGATGTATTTATAACATTACTATATATACAATATGTTAAAATCTTCAGTTATACAACAATGTTTTTCTTCTATTTAAAATATTAAAACAGGTTTTGGCACTTAAAAATACAATATCTGGATTAGATAAGCACTTTTTTCACCATCATTGGAGCTGTACCACTTCTAAATTTCGTCAATTAGATATTTATATTTTAAATCAAGATCTGCTGAGAGTGAAAGAAAACCACATATTTCTTATATAAACACGAAATGGTGTAAGCTTAGATCTCCGTGAACCGCATCCGTGGTAGGGTAGTTACTTGCATACCATTGTAACCTATCATCACTGGTCGTCACAGGTTCGAGCCCCGCTCAGGCTGTGTCTATTCATATGAAAAAGTTGGCAGTTTCTTACGGAGGTTGGTGCACCAAGTACTGGTTAACCGCAGGAGTCTGCCTAGGAAAGGTGTTGTTAGGAATAATTATCGCTCAAATGGACAACCGGTAGCGACGTTAAATATGCTTAAAAATAGTTAGATCTATTAATAGATGGGTGGGGTAATGGAAAAATAAACTATATTGGCTCACTTAATGTTGATATGTCGAACACAAGTACTTATATATATACTAAGCAATATTGTTAATACTATCTATAATATATGTTTCAAATATAAAGTGGTAAGCATAACGCTGCTGTGAATGTATGCATATATGATCAACTTACTTACATATGCTGACATAAAATTGGACAGTTATATATGTTAAACATACGGACAATAAATTATTTTAACATGAATTATTATTACATGGATAATTACTACAATTATATTTATTATTATTATTATCATTATTATTATTTCATTTTTGAAAAAAATATAGGTTTACCTATTAAATTTCCAGGTTTCGACAGATTCTAACCATTTACATCAACTATGACATTCCCCGTAAACTATTATATTAAAAAAAACAAGGCAATAGTGAATGTAATCAAACATCGTTGGCTGTTCTATTACCTCCCCGTTATGTATAGCGGCCCTTTCAGTTGGAATCCTTTGTTTTTACTGCTGTCCCCTAACCAGATGTTGCGTTATGATAAATGCGATTTTTATCCAAATCATGTATGTTAATTGATAAAATAAATGTACAGATAAGTACCCGTTGGGTATACTGTTCGATATATGACGAGATATAGTAACATAATAATTATATGATGAAAACGTTGATAGCATGTTGGGCAAGTGAAACAACTTCAGATGACCTACATACTATTAGGGAGTATTCAGGGGAGGTAACTGTGCGATGTCTCTCATTGGTGATACATACACTTTAGGTCAGACACTGCTGTTGCAATTTCCATAGGCCACCATTATAACATAAAGTGCCATTCGATTTTCCCCTAAAATAGTTTGGCACAAAAGACAGTAGTTTTCAAATTTCAATGGGGTTGACCGATTGCGAGGCACCCACCACCTACTCTGAAGGTAATTTAGTGGTGAATGTTGCACTGACACCTGCATTTATAATATGCTGTTTATTTGTCACCAAATTGTCTGCAAATATTTTTAAATATTCCAAAATGCAGCTCATATATTGTATTTTAATATTTAGAAATCATTTTCACTATTTGTGACAATACCTACTCAGCCAATCAGTTCATGTATCAATAACTCTTAAGGGCTTCCCTACACTTTTTCAACCAATCCCAGACCACTATATCAATAACACCGTCTGACCTTTACTGAACACTATCTAAACAGAAGCAGCCAGCCAGCCAGCCAGCCAGCCAGACAGACAGACAGACAGACAGACAGACAGACAGACAGACAGACAGACAGACGGACGGACGGACAGACAGACAGACAGACAGACAGACAGACAGACAGACAGACAGACAGACAGACAGACAGACAGACAGACAGACAGACAGACAGACAGACAGACAGACAGACAGACAGACAGACAGACAGACAGACAGACAGACAGACAGACAGACAGACAGACAGACAGACAGACAGACAGACAGACAGACAGACAGACAGACAGACAGACAGACAGACAGACAGACAGACAGACAGACAGACAGACAGGTGGAAATAACGCTTTAGAAGGATGTCGGTTGCAAATGTTGTTACTGGAGTTGTTTCTGCTATTCCTGTACGTTATAGTCTTAAATGCTGAAGTGTTGAACTATCGAACTAACCGGAAATACCGACGGATCTGTAGTCCACTGGTAACACGCTGGACTGGTAATCCAGGGATCGCAGGTTCGATCCCCCGTCTGACCCTAATAAAATTAACAGTCTTTCAGACGGGACGTTAAAACGAGGTTTCGTGTCGGTGCTTTACATCGTGCAGGTAAAAGAACCAGAGGATACTCTGTAATGGGTCGCTGTCTGTATCATTGCACTATCCTCCAAAATCGAAAATCACTAATCTCTTCAGGAGGCGCAATGGGTAACCGGTAGCGACGATAAATAAACGTAAAACACACACGAACCGGAAAGGCGACCAATTACCAGAAAATACCAACATGACATGTCTATTGTTTGCTGGTTACATTCAACCGTTTAGAAAAAATATATTGAAAATAAGAAAAACACCAATGGTTTGTTTTTTAGATCTTTGAGTCACACAAACAACTCTGGTTAGATAGTAACTCACCAGCTTCAGGTGGCGGTGGAACCCCCCACCCCCACATCTCCTGGTAGTAGTTCACCATGGCGCCCTAGGTAGAACCACCGACCTTCCATAACACAACTGGATATCTTACTCAGATGTAAACAACTAAACATACATATGTAAGTGTTATCTGGTTTGAACTCAACCATTCAGCACAGGAAGTTGGCAACGAAAAGGCACTGTAATATTGTAAACATGAACAACACAACTGTGATAAACATGTAACGTGTGCCGGTCGATTCGAGAGGCGGTTTAAACCGGTTAAAACCGCCCCGGTCAATACTCCCGAAGTGGTCAATACTGGTCAATACTGGTCGATTGGTGGTCAATATTAAAGCTTATTCATATTCTAGTATAGATGTTATTATTAGGCAAGAATTTCACATTTCAACATTTAATTTTTTATTTAAATAGACATGCACAATATAATAAAATTAATAAGCATATATATATATATTAATGTTTATTTATGCAAATACCATAGTTATGTCCATGTACACACGTATTGACCACTGGAAAAATAAGTATATGGTATATGCTATAATATTGCTATTCACTAAACAATATTTAATTATATTTAACAATTTTCACTAAAAAACAGTCAATGATCAATATTTTATTATTTACTATATAAGAAAATAAACTACCACACTCTTTAAGAATAATTAAGTGGACACTGTAAATGCATATTTGAGCCAAATTTTCGATTGACCAGTATCGACTGCTGGCCCGGTCATTATTGACCGGTCGATTGCCAATGTTGTAAAAATGTACGAAGAACGGAATATGTAAGCTTGCTAAAAATTGTACGAAAGTGTTTCCAGTGTTATGTACAATGTTTCTGGTGTATTCTTTCGAAAAGTCATTTGTTAGCAATGGACAAAAACACATTAGGGTCGAGTCCGATTTGAAGAGGGGAGGTTAATTTTCCAGCAGTAGTTTTGGAATGTTACACGTAGCAACACATTTTCTATGTAATATACACATTTTTATAAGCAACACTATTTTGCGAGTTTATCTATAACAGACGGGTATGTAGTCCAGTGGTAACACGCTGGACTGGTAATCCAGGGATCGCAGGTTCGATCCCCCGTCTGACCATAATAAAATTAACAGTCTTTCAGATTGGACGTTAAACCGAGGTCTCATGTCGGTGCTTTACACCGTGCACGTAAAAGAACCAGAGGAGATTCTGGAATGAGTATCTGTATCATTGCACTATTCTCCAACAATCTAAAATGACTTATCTCTTCTTTACACCGTGCATGTAAAAGAACCAGAGGAGATTCTGGAATGGGTCTCTGTCTGTATCATTGCACTATCCTCCAAAATCTAAAATAAGTAATCTCTTCAGGCGGCGTTGCTCATATGGGCAACCGGTAGCGACGATAAATAAACGTAAAACAAACACGAGTTTATCTATGTTGTTGTTTATTAGAGTTATTTTTGTAGTTTATTTCAAATATTCATGAAAGACCCATTTTGTGGTTACTTAGAATGTTCTGCGCAGTGATATATTCTAAGGATCGGTGAACTAGTTTCTTTAAGTAGTAATATAAAAGGATACATTTGTAAGTGAATTATCGTTTTATTTTCTGGTATATACATTAAGAAAAGCGTCACAATTAATGCATTGATCATTTCTATGACGTCATATACTCGGTTTTTAGTTCTGTTAGCATTCCAAATAAACTGAAGGCATTTAGCCTCTAAACCTTGGCGCCTGGCAATCGGAGATATGTGGTTTAGAATGTACAAGAAAGAAACATTCAGAGATCTGTGGAATAAATCCATACAAGAAACAAACAATCGGAGATATGTGGAATAAATCGGTACAAGAAACAAACAATCGGAGATCTGTGGAATAAATCGGTACAAGAAACAAACAATCGGAGTTCTGTGGAATAAATCGGTACAAGAAACAAACAATCGGAGATATGTGGAATAAAACGGTACAAGAAACAAACAATCGGAGATCTGTGGAATAAATGGGTACAAGAAACAAACAATCGGAGATCTGTGGAATAAATCGGTACAAGAAACAAACAATAGGAGACATGTGGAATAAATCGGTACAAGAAACAAACAATCGGAGTTCTGTTGAATAAATCCGTACAAGAAACAAATAATCGGAGATCTGTGGAATAAATCGGTACAAGAAACAAACAATCGGAGCTCTGTGGAATAAATCGGTACAAGAAACAAACAATCGGAGATCTGTGGAATAAATCGGTACAAGAAACAAACAATCGGAGGTCTGTGGAATAAATCGGTACAAGAAACAAACAATCGGAGATCTGTTGAATAAATCGGTACAAGAAACAAACAATCGGAGCTCTGTGGAATAAATCCATACAAGAAACAAACAATCGGAGATCTGTGGAATAAATCGGTACAAGAAACAAACAATCGGAGATCTGTGGAATAAATCCATACAAGAAACAAACAATCGGAGATCTGTGGAATAAATCCGTACAAGAAGCAAACAATCGGAGAACTGTGGAATAAATCGGTACACGAAACAAACAATCGGAGATCTGTGGAATACATCCATACAAGAATCAAACAATCGGAGATCTGTGGAATAAATTCATGCAAGAAACAAACAATCGGAGATCTGTGGAATAAATCCGTACAAGAAACAAACAATCGGAGATCTGTGGAATAAATCGGTACAAGAAACAAACAATCGGAGATCTGTGGAATAAATCCGTACAAGAAACAATCGGAGTTCTGTGAAATAAATCCGTACAAGAAACAAACAATCGGAGATCTGTGAAATAAATCTGTACAAGAAACAAACAATCGGAGATCTGTGGAATACATCCATACAAGAAACAAACAATCGGAGATCTGTGGAATAAATTCATGCAAGAAACAAACAATCGGAGATCTGTGGAATAAATCCGTACACGAAACAAACAATCGGAGATCTGTGGAATAAATCGGTACAAGAAACAAACAATCGGAGATCTGTGGAATAAATCGGTACAAGAAACAATCGGAGGTCTGTGAAATAAATCCGTACAGGAAACAAACAATCGGAGATCTGTGGAATAAATCAGTACAAGAAACAAACAATGTTAGGCCTTACTTACAGTGCTGTATGCAGCTATTATAACAACTAAACCGGAACATTGTCTCACTTCTAACTACTATCTATCAGCTCTAGTATTAATACTTAAGTTATTGTCTTGGTAAATTTGGTTACTTAGGCCAAATGTATTGTTTGTTTCCAGGTACATAACTTGTTAATGATCGCCTGTACCATGATGCCAAAATGGAAACAAAGAACATCATACAAATTGGAAACCAAAACAAAGTTGAATAATATTGTGTGCAATACAAATATGGCAATATGGTGGAATATACGAGTTTATATTTATACAGAAATCTGGAGGAAAAACGAAACTTTAAATATACAAGGAATTAGTTTAGACCTAGAATACGAGACGTATGTATAATACATTAAGAATTTGCGACAAAAATAAAATATATTTTGAAAGAGCACATCTTTCCTTTTTATTATTTACATCAAAGACACACAAAGTGAAAAATGTATTTTATCCACATTTTAAGAATTCTTAATAAATGTATTATTGAGAGATTCGCTGACGTTCCTTTGCAAAACAACGAAATACAGGTTGTTTATCACCCGGTCTACATATAAATAAACATTAAGTACTCTCAAAAGGCTAAAACAGAATGTCCAAAATGCTTAAATAGAAAGTCCGAACATGAGAGAGAACATCCTAAAAGTTTTAACCCAGACGGCTAATCAGAATGTCCAAACACGCTAAATTGAATGCCCAAACACGCTAAACTGAATATCAAATGTCTCAGCAGAATATTCCAAAATACTAAACAGACTGTCTCAAAATGCTACGGCTAAACAGACGGTCTCAAAATGCTACGGCTAAACAGACTGTCTCAAAATGCTACTGCTAAACAGATTGTCTCAAAATGCTATGGCTAAACAGACTGTCTCAAAATGCTACGACTAAACAGAATGTCTCAAAATGCTACGGCTAAACAGACTGTCTCAAAATGCTTACGGCTAAACAGACTGTCTCAAAATGCTACGGCTAAACATATTGTCTCAAAATGCTACGGCTAAACAGACTGTCTCAAAATGCTACGGCTAAACAGACTGTCTCAAAATGCTACGGCTAAACAGACTGTCTCAAAATGCTACGGCTAAACAGACTGTCTCAAAATGCTACGGCTAAACAGACTGTCTCAAAATGCTACGGCTAAACAGATTGTTTCAAAATGCTATGGCTAAACAGACTGTCTCAAAATGCTACGACTAAACAGAATGTCTCAAAATGCTACGGCTAAACAGACTGTCTCAAAATGCTTACGGCTAAACAGACTGTCTCAAAATGCTACGGCTAAACAGATTGTCCGAAATGGCTAAGCACAATGCCACAAATGGCTTTAAATAGTTTTTTGAGATAAAGGTATTCCAATTATTAATATTTGTGCAACTTTTTAATACCCAATCATATACTTGTACTGTACTTTCATGGCTTGCAACTAATGATTCTTGTGGTTGGGGGCGTAGACAATGGGGTGTCCCATCAATAGTAACCACATGAATATATAGGCCCGTGGTGAAAGTAACCCAGCATGCTCGGCTTCATTTAATTGCTTGAAGGACAGTGAAATTACAACAAAGTGCGTCAATTGCAGAGAATGCCTCGATTATAGTACATGTCCGGTGTATAACATGATGCATGGAACCTCGTAGCCTGGGTACAGACATTGATATATTTTGGCTGTATATATATAACCTTGATATATATATATTCCTTAACACCGAGATCATTAATTGGGCCGTTTTCAGTTTCTGATAATATCATTTTGCCAGAAGTAAATTAGTGAAAAATCGACAGACTGGAACACAGGCTAGGGACCTCGGTTTATTGCCCGAACTGGACAAATCTCATGGCACAAGGATTTGAAGTCCCTAGTGGACAGGCCGCTGAGCACAACACAGATGTCCTGTGTTGCTGACCTGAGAGCAAGATTCGGGGTAGGTTGCCGATAATAATCACAGCTAGAGAAAGAGCACTCGGAGAGATGAAAAACGCTGCGCTGGTATCGGGGACACCATTCAAAGAGATACAACCCCCGCGCTGGTATTTGGCATAAGAACAAAACTTGAGTTCACATGACCTCGATTGGACATTCAAGGTCACGGGGTATGGGTTATTTGAAAGGTCATATGATGTTTCCTGCAATCAAGTTTACTATAGACGTCAATGGGAGTGGACATTTCTTCTCTCTCCCTCGTGGCGATGGATTCCACAGACAGACAGACAGACAGACAGACAGACAGACAGACAGACAGACAGACAGACAGACAGACAGACAGACAGACAGACAGACAGACAGACAGACAGACAGACAGACAGACAGACAGACAGACAGACAGACAGACAGACAGACAGACAGACAGACAGACAGACAGACAGACAGACAGACAGACAGACAGACAGACAGACAGACAGACAGACAGACAGACAGACAGACAGACAGACAGACAGACAGACAGACAGACAGACAGACAGACAGACAGACAGACAGACAGACAGACAGACAGACAGACAGACAGACAGACAGACAGACAGACAGACAGACAGACAGACAGACAGACAGACAGACAGACAGACAGACAGACAGACAGACAGACAGACAGACAGACAGACAGACAGACAGACAGACAGACAGACAGACAGACAGACAGACAGACAGACAGACAGACAGACAGACAGACAGACAGACAGACAGACAGACAGACAGACAGACAGACAGACAGACAGACAGACAGACAGACAGACAGACAGACAGACAGACAGACAGACAGACAGACAGACAGACAGACAGACAGACAGACAGACAGACAGACAGACAGACAGACAGACAGACAGACAGACAGACAGACAGACAGACAGACAGACAGACAGACAGACAGACAGACGTTCATACGATCGATGTTAATAAACAAGAAACGAGTGCAGATGACGATGTTGTTGAGAGTCTAGTGACGTTTTCAACATAAACCGCATTTAATGATGATTTTTATACACTCAGTGTGGAATGTGAAGTAGACGATGCTATTGGAGAAATAACGCTTGTATCGTCTAGTACCACCACGGAACCACTGACAATGCGAGAAAGCATATAAAATATATGCTCGCGTGTTTATTTGAATGCTTACAACTACAAAGACCCAATAAAATCACCCTTGGAACTGGGAAAAGTTAGCGTACTTTTTAATACAAATTTATTTTAGCTCGATTGCGAAACAAGTTCTTATAACTTATATTAATCACTCTCGAGGCATCATTCCTGATGGAATCCATCGCCACGAGGGAGAGCGTTTCAGCGTGTCAGCTTGTGTAATATGAACAAACGTGCAGTATAATGTTGGTTTTAATAACTAATCAGTACATATAATGTTCACATTGTTGGCGAAGGTCCAACAAGTCCCATTGTTAACTCACATAGCACATCCTTACAAAGTGCACTATGTTTTTTTTTGCAAGATGTCGGCCACGAAAGCACCTATATTCAAACAGTATGTATAGGATATAAGCCGAAAACGATCCAATATTTTAGATATTGGACTGTGTGAGGCACGTTGCGCCGAAGACAGTACCAATATTTTACATATTGAGGCTTATATCTGACTTAAAACACACCCTTATATAACAAGATCCTACTAAATAAAATTGTTAATTTCGTACATTTACGCGTAGGATTTAACATAATACTCTGGCCTTTTGACATCAGTCAAATATTAATAATAATGGACTGCCAGTACAAATGTATGACGTCACGACAGTTAATATAAGTTAAATGGACCTGTTTGAGACGGCCATTGAACTAATTAGAGGTTATTACGTGGCTAGTTTCATATATCAGCATTGAACGACGTAATTGGTATCAGCCTAAGACAGAAGCTGCAAACAACTGTTGTTATAATTTGACACACTGTGATGCTACAGGAAGCAAACAAACTAGCACTATTTTCACAGGAACGAGTTATGCTACCGGTTTTCTGGTTTGATACGGGCTCGTGAACGTATCAAACAAGCAAGCGTAATATCAGACTGGAACACACAGCGTATCAACCTGGGCGGTAGACAGTATTGTGGGTAGGGAAATAACGGCAACAATAGGCTAAAGTTCATATCAAAGTTTATACAAATTTATTTTAGCTCGATTGCGAAACAAGTTCTTTCAACTTATATTGATCACTCTCGAGACCTCATTCCTGATGGAGTCCATCGCCACGAGGGAGAGAGAAGAGGCAATGTGGAATTTAAATGTCTTGCACACTCGTAACGGCTCCAGTGGGGCTCGAACTCCGGACCTTTCGCACCTGAAGCGAACGCGCATCCACTGCGCTATCACGACTTCCTGCGCTATCACGACTTCCACGACTAAGTAATAAAGGATTAATAATTACGTTCTGAGAAAATCTGGACTTGTCCGTAGGGGTGGGTGTGTGTGCGGGGGGGTGGGGCTTACATGATTGGTCTTTATTAGACTTTGTCAGTAAGTAAGTTAAGTAAGTAAGTAAGTAAGTAAGTAAGTAAGTAAGTAGTAAGTAAGTAAGTAAGTAAGTAAGTAAAGTAAGTAGTAAGTAAGTAAGTAAGTAAGTTAAGTAAGTAAGTAAGTAAGTAAGTAAGTAAGTAAGTAAGTAAGTTAAGTAATAAGTAAGTAAGTAAGTAAGTAAGTAAGTAAGTAAGTAAGTAAGTAAGTAAGTAAGTAAGTAAGTAAGTAAGTAAGTAAGTAAGTAAGTAAGTAAGTAAGTAAGTAAGTAAGTAAGTAAGTAAGTTTGTATTAAAGTGACCTGTGCACATTTCAACAAATATATATAGCAAATATTAAACAACAACAAGAAGACGCACCCGGCCCCTAGTATATGTACACTGTAGACATCTATGCAGACTCCTACACTAGTCATGGACGTGGCGTTTACGTTCAACATGCGGATGGTGACTGGGCACATGTAATACGTCACACCCGTTGCTTAATTAGAGGCGGCGATAGATATGCATGGTATTGTACTGACCACTCAACGGATATTTTAGTAGATTTAAAGTTTAAAAAAAGAGCTAAACTTTCGATCTTTGAACACTATGAGGTCCGATCCTTGGACCCAAATCGACATCCATTCAGTACAAAGACCCGTGGAAGTTGTGATAGCGCAGTTGTAGCGCGCTCACTTCAGGTGCGAAAGGCCCGGAGTTTGCGCCCCGCTGGAGCCGTTACGAAGGCATTTAAATTCCACATGCCTTTTCTCTCTCCCTCGTGGCGATGGATTCCATCAGGAATGAGGTATTGAGAGTGATTAATATAATTAAGTTGTAGGAACCTGTTTCGCAATCTAATTAAAATAAATTTGTATAAACTAAAAACATTATTCTAGTACTAAGTATCATATCATTACAGTGACGAAATTGAAAAACAAATAATATATATTATGTATATATTCAGCTTCGCAGGGCGCCATTAGCCTGGGAACAGGCGTCGATATATGTTGCCTGGTCAGTCAAATAAATATATTTTAACACCGAGACTATTAATTGGGCCGAATTCAGCTTCTGATAATATCAACGTTGTTGCCAGAAGTTGAAAAGCGACAGACTGGAACCCAGGCTAGGCGCCATACCAATGTCGTACTGTCATTCGGAGGCAATGGATATTGCGCACTGAATGTTACAGAGAAAATGCAATTGCATTAGGTAGCACTTGGTATAATTTGTTTTCCATTGCACGCACCAAACACGCGTGCTTATTGATGGAGGCTCCGTGGTACAATGGATATAATATCCGCCTCGTATTTGAGAGGTTGTGAGTTCGAATCATGCCAGATCAACGGTGGTTGTGGTCTTAGACAATACCGTTAATTCCACATGTCCGCTTCCCTCTACATATTAGAGTGATGTAGTACCGTTAAACTGCATAGACTCCCTAAACGACATAACCTGCCTAAACGTCATAACCTCCCTAAAAAACGTTATAACATTCCTAAACGTCATAACCTCCCTAAAAACGTCATAGCATTCCTAAGCGTCATAAACTCCCTAAACGTCATAACATTACTAAACGTCATAAACTCCCTAAACGTCATAACATTACTAAACGTCATAAACTCCCTAAACGTCACAACATTACTAAACGTCATAAACTCCCTAAACGTCATAACATTCCTAAACGTCATAAACTCCCTAAACGTCAGAACATTCTTAAACGTCATTAACTCCCTAAACGTCATAAGCTCCCGAAACGTCTTAAGATAGCGGAATATTTTCGGACGCTTAGTGGTTTAAAGACGTTTAGGGAGTCTAACGTTAAACGGTGCTACAGAGTTATTAAACAAATGTAGTACGATCTTGCTTCGCAATCAAGGTAACAGAAATGTGTGTAAATAAATTATATAATTAGCTCAAAAATGAAAATAGCGAAATACAAAATATATAAATGTTAATAACAATAAATTGTGTTTAACGGTATTTTAGCTGCTCAATCTATTGTAAAATCCAAAACACCGCACTACAGTACAACATCGCCCATCTATACAACCGCTGCCCTGGTGACAATCTGTACAATATCGACCATCTATTCAACCGCTGCCCTGGTGACAATCTGTACAATATCGACCATCTATACAACCGCTGCCCTGGTGACAATATGTACAATATCGACCATCTATACAACCGCTGCCCTGGTGACAATCTGTACAACATCGCCCATCTATACAACCGCTGCCCTGGTGACAATCAGTACAATATCGACCATCTATACAACCGCTGCCCTGGTGACAATCTGTACAATATCGACCATCTATACAACCGCTGCCCTGGTGACAATCTGTACAATATCGACAATCTATACAACCGCTGCCCTGGTGACAATCAGTACAATATCGACCATCTATACAACCGCTGCCCTGGTGACAATCTGTACAATATCGACCATCTATACAACCGCTGCCCTGGTGACAATCTGTACAATATCGACCATCTATACAACCGCTGCCCTGGTGACAATCTGTACAACATCGCCCATCTATACAACCGCTGCCCTTGTGACAATCTGTACAATATCGACCATCTATACAACCGCTGCCCTGGTGACAATCTGTACAATATCGACCATCAGTACAACCACTGCCCTGGTGACAATCTGTACAATATCGACCATCTATTCAACCGCTGCCCTGGTGACAATCTGTACAATATCGACCATCAGTACAACCGCTGCCCTGGTGACAATCTGTACAATATCGACCATCAATACAACCGCTGCCCTGGTGACAATCTGTACAATATCGACCATCTATATAACCGCTACATCGACCATCTATATAACCGCTACATCGACCGTCTATACAACCGCTACATCGTCCATCTATACAACCGCTACATCGACCATCTATACAACCGCTACATCGACCATCTATACAACCGCTACATCGACCATCTATACAACCGCTACATCGACCATCTATACAACCGTTACATCGACCATCTATACAACCGCTACATCGACCATCTATACAACCGCTACATCGACCATCTATATAACCGCTACATCGACCATCTATACAACCGCTACATCGACCATCTATACAACCGCTACATCGACCATCTATACAACCGCTACATCGACCATCTATACAACCGCTACATCGACCATCTATACAACCGTTACATCGACCATCTATACAACCGCTACATCGACCATCTATACAACCGCTACATCGACCATCTATATAACCGCTACATCGACCATCTATACAACCGCTACATCGACCATCTATATAACCGCTACATCGACCATCTATACAACCGCTACATCGACCATCTATATAACCGCTACATCGACCATCTATACAACCGCTACATCGACCATCTATACAACCGCTACATCGACCATCTATACAACCGCTACATCGACCATCTATACAACCGCTACATCGACCATCTATATAACCGCTACATCGACCATCTATACAACCGCTACATCGACCATCTATACAACCGCTACATCGACCATCTATACAACCGCTACATCGACCATCTATACAACCGCTACATCGACCATCTATATAACCGCTACATCGACCATCTATATAACCGCTACATCGACCATCTATATAACCGCTACATCGACCATCTATATAACCGCTACATCGACCATCTATATAACCGCTACATCGACCATCTATATAACCGCTACATCGACCATCTATATAACCGCTACATCGACCATCTATACAACCGCTACATCGACCATGATGATCAACATAACCGCTACATCGACCATCTATACAACCGCTACATCGACCATCTATACAACCGCTACATCGACCATCTATACAACCGCTACATCGACCATCTATACAACCGCTACATCGACCATCTATACAACCGCTACATCGACCATATATACAACCGCTACATCGACCATCTATATAACCGCTACATCGACCATGATGATCAACATAACCGCTACATCGACCATCTATACAACCGCTACATCGACCATCTATATAACCGCTACATCGACCATCTATATAACCGCTACATCGACCATCTATATAACCGCTACATCGACCATCTATATAACCGCTACATCGACCATCTATACAACCGCTACATCGACCATGATGATCAACATAACCGCTACATCGACCACCTATATAACCGCTACATCGACCATCTATACAACCGCTACATCGACCATCTATACAACCGCTACATCGACCATCTATATAACCGCTACATCGACCATCTATACAACCGCTACATCGACCATCTATACAACCGCTACATCGACCATCTATACAACCGCTACATCGACCATCTATACAACCGCTACATCGACCATCTATATAACCGCTACATCGACCATCTATATAACCGCTACATCGACCATCTATATAACCGCTACATCGACCATCTATATAACCGCTACATCGACCATCTATACAACCGCTACATCGACCATCTATATAACCGCTACATCGACCATCTATACAACCGCTACATCGACCATCTATACAACCGCTACATCGACCATCTATACAACCGCTACATCGACCATCTATACAACCGTTACATCGACCATCTATATAACCGCTACATCGACCATCTATATAACCGCTACATCGACCATCTATATAACCGCTACATCGACCATCTATATAACCGCTACATCGACCATCTATATAACCGCTACATC
Source organism: Archivesica marissinica (assembly GCA_014843695.1). Classification (NCBI taxonomy): domain Eukaryota; kingdom Metazoa; phylum Mollusca; class Bivalvia; order Venerida; family Vesicomyidae; genus Archivesica; species Archivesica marissinica. The sequence goes on along the minus strand of CM026394.1, from coordinate 20,917,176 downwards.
GACCATCTATATAACCGCTACATCGACCATCTATACAACCGCTACATCGACCATCAATATAACCGCTACATCGACCATCTATACAACCGCTACATCGACCATCTATACAACCGCTACATCGACCATCTATACAACCGCTACATCGACCATCTATACAACCGCTACATCGACCATCTATACAACCGCTACATCGACCATCTATACAACCGCTACATCGACCATCTATACAACCGCTACATCGACCATCTATACAACCGCTACATCGACCATCTATATAACCGCTACATCGACCATGATGATCAACATAACCGCTACATCGACCATCTATATAACCGCTACATCTACCATCTATATAACCGCTACATCGCCCATCTATATAACCGCTACATCGACCATCTATACAACCGCTACATCGACCATGATGATCAACATAACCGCTACATCGACCATCTATACAACCGCTACATCGACCATCTATATAACCGCTACATCGTCCATGATGATCAACACAACCGCTACACCGATGCAACAAATCGTCAACATTGTATAATCATTTGATAAAATGAACACCTCGACAATTCGTTGTATCGGGTTGCATAGAGTGTTGTTTGTAGATTTTTCTAAAAATATTGGCTACTGACTTTTATCATGTGCACAGCTGCCATCTTTTCAGAATGAAGACAGCTTTCGAGATTAACACTGGTAGCAGCAAAGTCTATGCGTGACAGATACTGTATCGTGGGGGTGTTACTGAATTACCATCGAGTGCCCTTCTGCGGACAGATATGTAGACAATTTGATTTGCTCTAAATGAATTTGGAATCAAAATGATCCCTATGTCGACTGGCTAGATTGATAAATAAACGTGACTGGATCAACAGATGTTTGGGTAAGAACTTGGAAAGGTTAACAGACATATGTTGTAATAAAAGAATAAGCGGGAATCGTGATTGTGGACATATTGGATGAGGGGAAGGACATACATGGAGAGGCGGATATGTGCGGTGAGATGGCACATGGGATGGGCCGTTACTTTTAGTTTCGACCCAGACTTATTGGCCACAACTTCCCTAGGACCTAGAGTAACCTCGGGCTCTGGGACGATCAGTGTATCGGCCATGACACTTCCCTCACCAGAAGTTTTAACTGTGACTTCCAGTGTGGCAGTGGTGTCGTCGGCCACCACATCTCTTCCTGAACTCGAAGTGTCCCTTAATCTCAGTTCGGAGTTAACACTGGGAACCTCACGCGGGATGACGGGGAGGGAGACACGAATACCATAGCTTACAGACACACACGAACTGATGGAGAGGCGTATGTGAGGGGTAAGGGGGAGGGGTTCGTGGGACGGTGTGGTGGGGTGGGGCACGCGGGATGATGGGGAGGGGGACACGAATACCATAACTTACAGACACACACGGACTGATGGAGAGGCGGATACGTGGGTTGAGGGGCACATGGGATGGGGTGGTGGGTGTGGGGGCACGCGGGATGATGGGGATGGGGACACGAATACCATAGGTTACAGACACACACGGAATGATGGAGAGGCGGATACGTGGGTTGAGGGGGAGGGGGCACATGGGATGGGGTGGTGGGTGTGGGGGCCATCGGGATGATGGGGATGAGGTCACGAATACCATAGCTTACAATAGAAGAAAATATAGTTTATCACCATGTTCTAGTTGTCTGTATGGGTTGTTTTCTAATCACGGCTGTAAACATTTGAATCTAAATAAAGAACGTTAATGAACGTGATAAGTGATGATTAGTCCGCATTTTTGGCGATTAATTAAGGTCGCCGACTTGTACACAACTGTAACCTATCATCACTAATGGTCATTGGTTCGAGCCAGCTCAGACATTGTCTCTTTATATGAAATAGTTGGCAGTTTCTTATTTCAAATGGGCAACCGGTAGCGACGTTTAATAAACTTAAAATAAAAAAATAAGGCCAGAGTATTATATTAATGAAAATTAACATTTTTAATTAGTAAGATCTTATTATATAAGTGTATGTTTTAAGTAAGATATAAGTCTCAAACTGATTTAATATGTAACGCCGAACACTACCAATATTTTACATATTGGATAAGTTGTTAATGCTTGTTTCGCAATCGTTGTAAAATAAATAAAGTTTAAGCATAAGAAATTAGGTTAATTAGGCACATTTTATATTTATCTTGAACAAAACACAAAACAAGTTGAAAGGTTAATTAATTATTACACAGACATAAGCAAGTTGTGAACACATGTTGCCATTCCATGCAACAAATCCATAGCAAATCTAACCAATTCGCCAACACAGTAATACACACATAGTGGAAGTCGTGATAGCGCAGTGGTTGCGCGTTCGCTTCAGGTGCGAAAGGCCGGAGTTCGAGCCCCGCTGGAGCCGTTACGATTGTGCCCTTAGACAAGGCATTTAATTTCCACGTTGCCTCTTCTCTCTCCCTCGTGGCGATGGATTCCATTATGAATGAGGTCTCGAGAGTGATTAATATAAGTTATAAGAACTTGTTTCGCAATCGAGCTAAAATAAATGTGTATAAACTAAACACAGAGACCATCAATTGAGTCGTATTGAGTTTCTGATAATATCATAATGTCGTTTTGCCAGAAGTAAAAAAGTGAAAACTCGACAGACTGGAACCCAGACTACACCACATCCAAAACCCACTAGAATTAATGAGCAAATCGTTTGTGCTTTAAGTCGCTACCGGTTGCCCATATGAGAGACGCCTCCTGAATAGATCAGTCATTTTAGATTGTTGGAGGATAGTGCAATGATACAGACAGAGACCCATTCCAGAGTCTCATCTCGTTCTTTTGCGTGCACGGTGTAATGCATCGACACGATATCTCGGTTTTAAGTCCCACCTGAAAGACTGTTAATATTATTAGGGTCAGACGGGGGATCGAACCTGCGACCCCTGGAGCAAATCCTGATAGCGTGATCGTAATTGCATCCCACGGACGACTGGTTTATAATGCGAGAACAACACTGCCTGTCATCATGGGTGTAATTTCCACGACCATACGCTGCACTGTTGTCAAGTGTGATTATTTAGACATAATCATCATGAAATGCTCAGTATGGTTGCTAAGGACCTTCATTAAAGCTACTGCAGTGAAAACGCAAAGTTCTACAGAAGGTATTTTTCTATTATATGGTATAATTTTTTCCTAAATATTTGGCTAAAAAACTCCGTATTTCAATTAATTAAAAAACGTCGTATACGCGGTTTGTTGACATAACAAAATGATGTAAATTGGGTCGACATTCATGCGTAATACAACTCATGTATCACGAATAACACGAATTATGGTACAGATTTACCGTTATATCTCACATATGTGCCTATGCATATTTATTTGTAGACTAATCTTAGTTAAATGATCCATAAACGACATTATCTCGCGTTTAGTATTGACTCCGATGACAAACACACGTCAATTCAGGAGCATGGATGACAGTTATATGAAATCCTACTTTCAATTTTGAAAGTTTGTAGACCACAAAAACACTGTTTATTGATTCACTGTTAGTGTTCGAATGTAATCGGAAGAATTTGCAATAGCAATGCATTTATACGTGAACAAAAGTGCAGTATATTTGCTTTTTGAGATGTAATGTCGCTTTAACCGGTCAATATTAGATCTGAGGTGAATAGCAACTAATAATTTATTGACTGTTGGCCTATGGGGATTTTGCATTGAGTAGTCGCGTCAGGTATAAATAAATGTAAATATGGACGAGAAACAATGAACAACCTTTTCTTGATTGCCAGTAAAATATGTTTGGAATGAAACACAAATATATGTTACTACAAATAGATTCGAAGACAATTATTTGAGGATTTTACGATCGCAACGGTTCGGATGTATTGAATACAATTAATTATCTTCTAGGAAATTTAAAATCTGGAAGCATAAAAATGTTTGTAAGTTGGATAATATCCTGCGCTTCAATCCGTATAGCTGCTATAGGAATGTTTTATATCAGTTCAAATGGCAGAGTCAAGTATGTTCACCATCATATGCCAATAAGCTAATGGTACAAAATCTCTTTAGTTCAGAAGAACGATATACATTTCTTGTTTGTTGATTTTATTATATTATTATTTGTTTTTAATCGCACATTTTCGGTCATGTGGCGTTTCTCCAGCAATTATTGGTGGGTGGCGCCCTCTAGTGCTTCATATCAGTATTTCAGGCACGAACGACCACCCGGGTAGAACCACAGATTCCCCGCAATCCGGTTGGACAGCTTCCTCACAGTGTGATTCGAACCTAAAGCGCCGAGGATCAAGTGATTTGAAAGCAATGACATTACCTACTCGGCAACAGTGGACCTATAACTAATTTGAGTAATTGACCTTGGCCTGCAATGCAAACATTCATAAATCATTACGGTTTTTGTTCGCAATCAACAATGGAACAATTCTTAGAACAGCAAATTATATCAAATGAATCCGAATCCGAATGCATCATCGCATTATCCAAATGTTGCTTTGGTCAATAATAATATAAAATCAATATATATATACATTTATATATTACATAAAAATAATAATATATAATCAATATATATACATTTATATATTACATAAAAATAATAATATATAATCAATATATATAAATTTATATAGTACATAAAAATAATAATATAAAATCAATATATGAACATTTATATATAAATAATAATATATAATCAATATATATACATTTATATATTACATAAAAATAATAATATAAAATCAATATATATATATTTATATATTACATAAAAATAATAATATAAATCAATATATATTTTTTGTTTTTTTTTTGTTTTTTTTTTTTTTTTTTTTTTTTTTTTTTTTAAATCAATATATAAATTGATGCTATGCTATCATGGATTAATGCATTAAGCAGCCGTTTTGCTTTACACAAGATATAATCAGGTGCGGTGGCGGTGTGGTGTGGTGTGGTGTGGTGCGGTGCGGTGCGGTGCGGTGCGGTGCGGTGGCGGTGTGGTGGTGCGGTGTGATGTGGTGTGGTGTGGTGGTGCGGTGTGGTGCGGTGTGGTTGGTGTGTTGTGGTGTGGTGACGGATATGTAGTCCAGTGGTAACACGCTGGCCTGGTAATCCAGGGATCGCAGGTTCGATCCCCCGTCTGACCCTAATAAAATTAACAGTCTTTCAGATGGGACGTTAAACCGAGGTATCGTGTCGGTGCTGTACACCGTGCACGTAAAAGAACCAGAGGACACTCTGGAATGGGTCTCTGTCTGTATCATGCACTATCCTCCAAAATCTAAAATTACTAATCTCTTCAGGAGGCGTCGCTCATATGGGCAACCGGTAGCGACGATAAATAAACGTAAAACACACACACATACGAAAATAGGTGAACATCCGAGGCAATTTGATCAACTTTGTCAACTATTCACAAACAGTTGATTGAATCCGTTTGTAGAGGATTGTGACACATGTATTCTATCAGTTCAGATATCCGTGGTCATTATTTGACAACAGAAATAAATAAATAGGTGTTTAACAAATAGACAGCATTCTTATTTATGACGACGGTTATCAATTCAATTATTAATTCCGTCCTGAATAGCGCTAGTGATTAGAAATCACGATACTATGGAAACACATTTATTATCTTCCACGTTAATTCCTCCATTTTTGCTATATTTGTGGTTGTATATATACGTAATTAGGCAGACGTGCATTCGCGGTCTCTATCTCTCCCTCATGGCAATGGATTCCATCACGAACGGCATCATGAATCAAAACAAAAAAATAACGTTGTATGATTTGTTTCGCTATCAAGCTAAACTAATTTTCATTTAACTAAAAACTAATGTTGTAAGACTTGTTTCGCAATCGATCGAGCTAAAAGAAATGTGCATAAACTAAATAGCTCCATTTTAATATAACACACATGTTTGTCATTGTTACAATTTACCAAATTCCAACCAGTCAGCCTGCCTGCCTGCCTGCCTGCCTGCCTGCTGCCTGCCGCCTGCCGCCTGCCTGCCTGCCTGCCGCCTGCCTGCCTGCCTGGCAGCCGCCTGCCTGCCGGTCGGATTGATGTTGTATAAGTTTATTAATACTCACCACAACCGATGCATATGGGCGAGTGAATCTTCTCCAATTTTTCTCCAATATATGCCTCAAAAAATGAGTATTTCAACAAATAACGTATACGCGATTTGTTAACATAACAAAATAATGTGAATAGGGTCGACATCCATGCGTAATACAATGCGTGTATCCTGAATAACACGAGTTATGGTACAGCTCTACCGTTATATCTCACTCGTGTGCCTATGCATATTTATTTGTAGACTAATCTTATATAGTATCTCTAAACGAAAGTATCGCGCTTTTAGTAATGACTCCAAAGACATACACACGTCATTTCAGGAGCGTGGATGACCGTTATATGTAATTCTACTTTCACTTTCACTGTAGACCACAAACACACTACTTATTGATTCAATGTTAGTGTTCGAATGTATTCAGAAGAATTTGTAGTAGCAATGCATTTATACTTGAACAAATGCATTTTAGTTGCTATTTGCGATGTAATGTCGCTTTAAATGATGACAGCAGGAGGAGGAGGATGCAGGCTGACAAGTCATATCCCGTCTTTCGATGGACCCTATTTAGGGCCCCCTCCAGTGTTGTCATTCCGCAACAACCTATAGACGGATCTAACAGTTAGACATATGGTCGTCTCGGTCGCTCCACGGTCTGACCACACCTCCACCACTTACATCGAACATTGATGCTGAAGAGTGTGTGCCTTGCTGCAAGGTCGACGACCAGACGACCCAGTGTCCTACCATACTGCTGCGAGATGTGCACCGACCGTGCACGGACATACGGGGCGGGAGGTCGAAGGTTCGAACCTGATATGGCCGGTTGGTAAGCCGCCAGCTAGTTAAATAATGGTTACCGATTGCCCACCAGCCTGGCGCATGGCATACATTTATGATGTTCATAAAAAGAGGTGGCTCATAAGTCAGAAATTGTTGGCCCTTTAAATAGGGGTGACACTATATTAAACAAACACAGACAAATACAGACGGATATGTAGTCCAGTGGTAACACGCTGGACTGGTAATCCAGGGATCGAAGGTTCGATCCCCCGTCTGACCCTAATAGAATGAACAGTCTTTCAGATGGGAACAGAGGTCTCGTGTCGGTGCTTTACACCGTGCACGTAAAAGAACCAGAGGAGACTCTGGAATGGGTCTCTGTCTGTATCATTGCACTATCCTCCAAACATCTAAAATGACTAATCTCGTCAGGAGGCGTCGCTCATATGGACAACCGGTAGCGACGATAAATAAACGTAAAACACACAAAAAACACGTATACCTTATTATTTAAGGCTCACTTCTAAATTTTATTTGGTCTTTAATTAGATTTTACTCGATCTAGGATAAAGGCCAACATAGAAATGCAAATGCAGTAATGAAAAAAAACTCTAGATTTGTAAAATCTAATCCTATGATATGAAATTGTCCTATGCTAAAGGCTACGTTCTCATACTATAGTAATTGAATCTGGAAGATATTCTGCTTTGGAAAGACAAGCACGAATTTGTAAATTTTGTTCGAATTATGTTGTTCAGTTCGAACATTACTTCTTTAACACATTTATTTGTCTGCCGAGTTAATACAATCACATTTGCAAAAAACATAGATCCAGATCAGCCGGTGGCGTAACGATGACAGTGACACTAATGCGAACATTTGTGATATGCAGTCAAACTTGTTTCAAGATACCACCAAAGAGAAGGCGGTCTCTAAGCAGGAATGGTCTCGTAATACAGACTAATTTGTTCAAACAAATACGGGGACTGAAAACGTGTTTTTTTTTATACAATTGGTCTCTTAATAGACCTGGTTAGCCTGGGTGCCAGTGTGTCGATTTTTCACTTTTAAACTTCTGGCAAAAATCACATGATCAGAAACTCAATACGGCCCAATTAATAGTATTGGTGTTAAAATATATTTATTTGACTGACCATACAAAATATATCGACGCCTGTTCCCAGGTTAAGACCTGGTATTAAGGGACAACTTTGACTGTATAAACATTAGCAACACGGAGCATAGCTTTGTACCGACGGCTGTAACTCTAACTAGCTCACGTGCCCATCTGCAATGCATAAACTATTTCAACAAGACGGATCTGTAGTCCAGTGGTAGCACGCTGGACTGGTAATCCAGGGATCACAGGTTCGATCCCCCGTTTGACCCTAATAAAATTAACAGTCTTTCAGATGGGACGTTAAACCAGGTCTCGTGTCGATGCTTTACACCGTGTACGTAAAAGAACCAGAGGAGACTCTGGAATGAGTCTCTGTCTGTATCATTGCAATATCCTCCAACAACCTAAAATTACTAATCTATTCAGGAGGCGTCGCTCATATGGGCAACCGGTAGTGACGATAAATAAACATAAGAACAAACAGACAGTACTCTCACACGTTTCATTTAACTCTGTTGTCTGTATCATGTACTATTCTCCAAACTCTAAAATGACTAATCTCTTCAGGAGGCGTCGCCCATATGGGCAACCGGTAGCGACGATAAATAAACGTAAACACACATAGAGTTCTACAGACGTCGGTGATTTCTCGCGGTGCTGACAATATACAAGTACAGTCTACATCCGTTTTGTCGAATTCCATCGGACCGAACAAAATACTTCGACATAACCGAAGTTTGACATAACGGATATTCCCAAGATGATGTTTCTCAACGATCACAAGCCTTACATTTGTTCCATAATAAATTATCTTCCAAGTTGTCATTGTCTGTTAAATATTTGATATAAAGAGTCAGTTATATGTAACATGATAGTATCTGAAACAGGACTTTGACATGATTTCGAGATAATCGGAGAATTTGACGTAACCGAATTTGATATAACGGATGTAGACTGTACATGCAAATACAACACGGATAATAATCATCCCTGTAGCCTGGGAACAGGCGTCGATATATGTTGCCTGGTCAGTCATATAAATATATTTTAACACTAGAGACTATTGATTGGGCCATATTGAGTTTCTGATAATATCAACGTCATTGTCATCTTGCCAGAAGTTAAAAAGTGAGAACTCGACAGACTGGAACCCAGGCTACCTACCATCCCTGCTGTAGACGACTACTATTCCTGGACCATTCCGTTCAGGAATGACAGACTGACAGACAAAAATAGCTTCAATATACAATACTGGTTGTAGCCACGCGATTTCATTTCTTGTTGGTACTTCGTTTTAAGGCGATTAATAATTTACGGGCACGGTGTTAAACTGTTTCCAATTTTCCAGCATGTGTTGCTTTAATTGACCTGCAATTATGTCACGACATTTAACACAGCATTCTGCCGTGATCGTGTATAATTCCTGGCAACCGTGAGAGTAGGACACCTGGGACTGGTATGTAGACACCTGGGACTGGTATGTAGATTTAAATAACGACATTAACAGTCTTTCAGATGGGACTTTAAACTGAGGTCTCGTGTCGGTGCTGTACACCGTGCACGTAAAAGAACCAGAGGAGACTCTGGAATGGGTCTCTGTCTGGTCATTGCACTATCCGCCACACATCTAAAGTGACTTATCTCTTCAGGAGGTCTCGCTCATATGGGCAATCGGTAGCGACGATAAATAAACGTAACACACACACTTATTGGGGGGTATACAATACAGTGTTGCTGTCGTTGGAAGTGCACGACGAGGCACGAGGCATTTTATTAGGGTCAGACGGGGGATCGAACCTGCGATCCCTGGATTACCAGTCCAGCGTGCTACCACTGGACTACAGATCCGTCTGTATCAGGCTCGATGCTGTTGGCTATTCGGATAGTTGAGCAAAACACATTTGACTGAATAGCAAACAGTATAGATCGTGATCAGATGATCTGGATCTATGTTGTTTGGTTTAAACATATTTATTCCACTATATACATTCACAAAACAATACATGCACACAACATCAAAGAATAGGAAAGGATCAAAACGGAAGCAAAACTTATATAGTTTCTCTCCTATGTTGTTTGAAAATGTGATTTTATTTGCTCAGCATGCAAAGGATGGTTAAGTCTATCTTGCTTCGAAACGATTCATCCTAGACCAACCATCTGTACATCCACAAAGTTTCATTGAAATCCATCAACAACTTTTTGAGTTATCTTGTCCACAGGTAGACGTCCAAAACAAAATGGCCGATCCCTAACGTCGCTGGTTAATTACTAATATACTTCATAGATTTGTGAGTCTTTAAGTGCATTAATCTGACATATTTTTTCTAAATCAAGTTGCAGATAAAATCAGAGCATTTAGTCGACTAGAAATAGAGCAAAATGATGGCGGTTAGGTTAGAAGTGTGTATCGGATATAGAAACACTGAGAGATAGATGGTTATCATGTTTATGGTGTTTCATTAAACTTGCGTGTCTACAATCATTCATTAAGGTGCTAGCAACCCGTTGGGTTATTCTTATGGTCTGTTGTCGTTTCATTTATTTTGTTGACATGGACATACATGGATAGACAGTACTCTACAGACGGATCTGTAGTCCAGTGGTAACACGCTGGACTGGTAATCCAGGGATCGCAGGTTCGATCCCCCGTCTGACCCTAATAAAATTAACCGTCTTTCAGATGGGACATTAAACCGAGGTCTCGTGTCGGTGCTTTACACCGTGCACGTAACAGAACCAGAGGAGACTGGAATGGGTATCTGTCTGTATCATTGCAATAACCTCCAACAACCTAAAATTACTAATCTATTCAGGAGGCGTCGCTCATATGGGCAACCAGTAGTGACGATAAATAAACATAAGAACAAACAGACAGTACTCTCACACGTTTCATTTAACTCTGTTGTTCTTTCAACTTTAGCCGAAGCGCTCTTCAGCTCAAGACAACAGTGAATGGGAATGACGAAACAACGAGTGTCTTGCAGGCCCGTAGCCACACTGAGGCACACCGAGGAAGTTGCCTCGGTTAAAATGTCCAAAGTAAAACAAACAAAAAATGAAAAATATAAAATGCATGTATATCCCTTTGCTGTATAAAATATTGACTCCTAGAGAGCTGAACGGTCAGTACATACTTATACCCCTACAATGTTAAGGGTAACATGCCCCTGGACCCCCCATATATTGCCTCGGTTGAAATTTGCCCCTGGCTACTGTACTGTCTTGCCTAAAATGTATACATGTAATACTAGTCCAAATATTTAGATTTGAAAAATGTAACATTTTACTATCAAGGCATTTTTCAAATCGATTTTTTTATATAGATGTCTTTATTATAGGACTAGTGTAATATGTTTACTAATATTACTCAGTTTGTTCGTATGGTAATGCCATTTATAAGCCATGTTAACTTATTAAATATTGATATATTTTGGATATATTTCAGTATTTTACATTGCCGTTACCATTGCTTTTACGGGTAGTGTGACAGGTCTCGTGTCGGTGCTTTACACCGTGCACGTAAAAGAACCAGAGGAGACTCTGGAATGGGTCTGTATCATTGCACTATCCTCCAAAAATCTAAAATGACTAATCTCTTCAGGAGGAGTCGCTCATATGGGCAACCGGTAACGACGATAAATAAACGTAAAACACACGCACAGATATTATGTAGTTAGTTGTAGTTCTGTGTATTGTGAATTTGATAGAAATATGGTCAAATCAGAAAGTGAACATATTTACAAAATCAATCCTACGTAATGGCGGCTGTATAATGGAAGGAAACAGAATGGCTTCCAAACGTAATTAGTGCTAAATAAAGAATCATGAATTCAACTTGTATGATTAAATGGAGGTGCTATGAGGAGTCGTTGTCACGCGATTCTACGAGATGTGGAAGTCACGCGATTCTACGAGATGTCGTTGTTACTAGATGTTATAGTCGCGGAATGCAACGCGAGATTACAGTATGTGGTAGTCATGTGCTATAAGTCGTTGGACATTACGAGATGCTACGAGATGTCGTAATCATGAGATGCTACGAGATGTCGTAATCATGAGATGCTACGAGATGTCGTAGTCAGGAGATGCTACGAGATGTCGTAATCATGAGATGGTACGAGAAGTCGTAATCAGGAGATGCTACGAGATGTCGTAGTCAGGAGATGCTATGAGATGTCGTAATCATGAGATGCTACGAGATGTCGTAGTCAGGAGATGCTACGAGATGTCGTAGTCACGAGATGCTACGAGATGTCGTAGTCAGGAGATGTTACGAGATGTCGTAGTCAGGAGATGCTACGAGATGTCGTAATCATGAGATGCTACGAGATGTCGTAATCAGGAGATGCTACGAGATGTCGTAGTCACGAGATGCTACGAGATGTCGTAGTCATGAGATGCTACGAGATGTCGTAATCATGAGATGCTACGAGATGTCGTAATCATGAGATGCTACGAGATGTCGTAATCATGAGATGCTACGAGATGTCGTAGTCACGAGGTGTTGTCACTGGATAGTGTGGTACATTTAATATTATTTGAGCTTTCGTACGATATTCTCGTAGTATAGTTATACAATATATATTGGATAAAATCAATATATACATGTCTGAAGATTAAAATCAATATATACATGTCTGAAGATTAAAATCAATATATACATGTCTGAAGATTAAAATCAATATATACATGTCTGAAGGTTAAAATCAATATATACATGTCTGAAGGTTAAACTCAATATATACATGTCTGAAGATTAATATCAATATATACATGTCTGAAGATTAAAATCAATATATACATGTCTGAAGATTAAAATCAATATATACATGTATGAAGGTTAAACTCAATATATACATGTCTGAAGATTAAAATCAATATATACATGTATGAAGGTTAAAATCAATATATACATGTCTGAAGATTATTGATCGTCGTTTTATATCGTCACCACCGGTTGCCCATATGAGCGACGCCTCCTGAAGAGATTAGTCATTTTAGATGTGTGGAGGATAGTACAATGATACAGACAGATCCATTCCAGAGTCTCCTCTGGTTCCTTTACTTGCACGGTGTACAGCACCGACACGATACCTCGGTTTAATGTCCCATCTGAAAGACTGTTAAATTTATTAGGGTCAGACGGTGTATCGAACCTCCGATCCCTGGGTTACCAGTCCATCGTGGTAACAACATATCCGTATGTATGCAGATTGTACTAATTTCTGTACTAAAAATGGTGGAACGGTAGAGAAAGTGTTCTAAATTGTCAAATTAAAGGAAATAAAGTGAAATATTGATACTATTTGTATGCCAATTAAGATGTAGGCGTCCATAATATCACAATACTATAGTGCTGACATGCAATGCAGTTAGTTGAAAAAAATGCCATGGTCAGAATCCATTCTTTGAAAGTAAATGCTTAGTAGCGCCTGTTTTTACATCGATTTGTTAATTTGTCGGGCATTTCTATTCTTGTCCGAGAATAGAGTTTAGAATTGCATGCCGGTTTGGTTTACTGCTAAAGGGGAGAGACGTACTTATTTACCCAAATGATAATTGCTCAAAAATCATTAGCCGATTTATAATTGCACGTAATTGACCGTAAAGAATTTGAAACACGACGCCCATCGATAGGCCCGGCTCGTACTGCATATATCAATGACGCAATTATCATGATACCATCTTGCAATAACGATTCAATGAAAGATCTTTCCAGTTAGCCAATTTATCAAAGTCTTAATTATTTCGCGTGAGGTAAGGCCATTACATTTTGAACAACTGTTGAAGAGTTATAAATAACCATGTGAATGGCGTAAGTTGGTTTGTGTCTATATGTGGACGTCAACCTCAACATTCTCTCCTTTTAAGTTTATTTAACGTCGCTACCGGTTGCCCATTTGAGCGACGGGCAGTTTACCTAACAACACCTTTCCTGGGCAGGCTCCAGTGGTTAACCAATACTTGGTGCATCAACCTCCGTAAGAAACTGCCAACTTGTTCATATAAAGAGACACGATCTGAGCGGTGCTCGAACCCGTGACCATCAGTGTTGCTAGGTTACAGTGGTGTACACATCAGTAACTATACCATTTAGATTGGTATTCCGCAGAGGTGTGAGTGTGCGAGGAGACGCAGTGCAATATGTATGACGCTGGTAAATATGTGAGGAGAAACAGTGCAATATGTATGGAGCTGGTAAATATGCGAGGAGAAACAGTGCAATATGTATGAAGCTGGTAAATATGTGAGGAGAAACAGTGCAATATGTATGAAGCTGGTAAATGTGTGAGGAGAAACAGTGCAATATGTATGAAGCTGGTAAATGTGTGAGGAGAAACAGTGCAATATGTATGGAGCTGGTAAATATGCGAGGAGAAACAGTGCAATATGTATGAAGCTGGTAAATATGCGAGGAGAAACAGTGCAATATGTATGGAGCTGGTAAATATGTGAGGAGAAACAGTGCAATATGTATGAAGCTGGTAAATATGTGACGAGAAACAGTGCAATATGTATGAAGCTGGTAAATGTGTGACGAGAAACAGTGCAATATGTATGGAGCTGGTAAATGCGCGAGGAGAAACAGTACAATATGTATGGAGCTGGTAAATATGTGAGGAGAAACAGTGCACTATGTATGGAGCTGGTAAATATGTGAGGAGAAACAGTGCAATATGTATGAAGCTGGTAAATATGTGAGGAGAAACAGTGCACTATGTATGGAGCTGGTAAATATGTGAGGAGAAACAGTGCACTATGTATGAAGCTGGTAAATGTGTGAGGAGAAACAGTGCAATATGTATGGAGCTGGTAAATATGCGAGGAGAAACAGTGCAATATGTATGAAGCTGGTAAATATGCGAGGAGAAACAGTGCAATAGGTATGGAGCTGGTAAATATGTGAGGAGAAACAGTGCAATATGTATGAAGCTGGTAAATATGTGACGAGAAACAGTGCAATATGTATGAAGCTGGTAAATGTGTGACGAGAAACAGTGCAATATGTATGGAGCTGGTAAATGCGCGAGGAGAAACAGTACAATATGTATGGAGCTGGTAAATATGTGAGGAGAAACAGTGCACTATGTATGGAGCTGGTAAATATGTGAGGAGAAACAGTGCAATATGTATGAAGCTGGTAAATATGTGAGGAGAAACAGTGCACTATGTATGGAGCTGGTAAATATGTGAGGAGAAACAGTGCAATATGTATGATATGTATGGAGCTGGTAAATATGCGAGGAGAAACAGTGCAATATGTATGAAGCTGGTAAATATGCGAGGAGAAACAGTGCAATAGGTATGGAGCTGGTAAATATGTGAGGAGAAACAGTGCAATATGTATGAAGCTGGTAAATATGTGAGGAGAAACAGTGCAATATGTATGAAGCTGGTAAATATGCGAGGAGAAACAGTGCAATATGCATGGAGCTGGTAAATGCGCGAGGAGAAACAGTACAATATGCATGGAGCTGGTAAATATGCGAGGAGAAACAGTGCAATATGCATGGAGCTGGTAAGTATGCGAGGAGAAACAGTGCAATATGTATGAAGCTGGTAAATGCGCGAGGAGAAACAGTGCAATATGCATGGAGCTGGTAAATGCGCGAGGAAAAACAGTACAATATGTATGAAGCTGGTAAATGTGCGAGGAGAAACAGTACAATATGTATGGAGCTGGTAAATATGCGAGGAGAAACAGTACAATATGTATGAAGCTGGTAAATGTGCGAGGAGAAACAGTACAATATGTATGAAGCTGGTAAATGTGCGAGGAGAAACAGTACAATATGCATGGAGCTGGTAAAATATGCGAGGAGAAACAGTGCAATATGCATGGAGCTGGTAGACGCGCGAGGAGAAACAGTGCAATATGCATGGAGCTGGTAAATATGCGAGGAGAAACAGTGCAATATGCATGGAGCTGGTAAATATGTGAGGAGAAACAGTGCAATATGTATGGAGCTGGTAAATGCGCGAGGAGAAACAGTGTAATATGTATGGAGCTGGTAAATATGCGAGGAGAAACAGTGTAATATACATGGAGTTGGTAAATGTGTGACGAGAAACAGTGTAATATGCATGGAGCTGGTAAATATGTGAGGAGAAACAGTGCAATATGTATGGAGCTGGTAAATATGCGAGGAGAAACAGTGCAATATGTATGAAGCTGGTAAATGTGTGAGGAGAAACATTGCAATATGTATGGAGCTGGTAAATGTGTGAGGAGAAACAGTGCAATATGTATGGAGCTGGTAAATGTGTGAGGAGAAACAGTGCAATATGTATGGAGCTGGTAAATGCGCGAGGAGAAACAGTACAAAATGTATGGAGCTGGTAAATATGTGAGGAGAAACAGTGCACTATGTATGGAGCTGGTAAATATGTGAGGAGAAACAGTGCAATATGTATGGAGCTGGTAAATATGTGAGGAGAAACAGTGCAATATGTATGGAGCTGGTAAATATGTGAGGAGAAACAGTGCATATGGAGCTGGTAAATATGCGAGGTGAAACAGTACAATATGTATGGAGCTGGTAAATATGCGAGGAGAAACAGTGTAATATGTATGGAGCTGATAAATGTGTGAGGAGAAACAGTGCAATATGTATGGAGCTGGTAAATGTGTGAGGAGAAACAGTGCAATATGTATGGAGCTGGTACATATGTGATGAGAAACAGTGCAATATGTATGAAGCTGGTAAATGTGCGAGGAGAAACAGTGCACTATGTATGAAGCTGGTAAATATGCGAGGAGAAACAGTGCAATATGCATGGAGCTGGTAAATGCGCGAGGAGAAACAGTGCAATATGCATGGAGCTGGTAAATATGCGAGGAGAAACAGTGCAATATGCATGGAGCTGGTAAGTATGCGAGGAGAAACAGTGCAATATGTATGAAGCTGGTAAATGCGCGAGGAGAAACAGTACAATATGTATGAAGCTGGTAAATGTGCGAGGAGAAACAGTACAATATGTATGAAGCTGGTAAATGCGCGAGGAAAAAGAGTACAATATGTATGAAGCTGGTAAATGTGCGAGGAGAAACAGTACAATATGTATGGAGCTGGTAAATATGCGAGGAGAAACAGTACAATATGTATGAAGCTGGTAAATGTGCGAGGAGAAACAGTACAATATGTATGAAGCTGGTAAATGTGCGAGGAGAAACAGTACAATATGCATGGAGCTGGTAAAATATGCGAGGAGAAACAGTGCAATATGCATGGAGCTGGTAGACGCGCGAGGAGAAACAGTGCAATATGCATGGAGCTGGTAAATATGCGAGGAGAAACAGTGCAATATGCATGGAGCTGGTAAATATGTGAGGAGAAACAGTGCAATATGTATGGAGCTGGTAAATGCGCGAGGAGAAACAGTGTAATATGTATGGAGCTGGTAAATATGCGAGGAGAAACAGTGTAATATGCATGGAACTGGTAAATGTGTGACGAGAAACAGTGTAATATGCATTGAGCTGGTAAATGTGTGAGGAGAAACAGTGTAATATGCATGGAGCTGGTAAATGTGTGAGGAGAAACAGTGCAATATGTATGGAGCTGGTAAATATGCGAGGAGAAACAATGCAATATGTATGAAGCTGGTAAATATGCGAGGAGAAACAGTGCACTATGTATGGATCTGGTAAATATGCGAGGAGAAACAGTACACTATGTATGGAGCTGGTAAATATGCGAGGAGAAACAGTGCAATATGCATGGAGCTGGTAAATATGTGAGGAGAAACAGTTGCAATATGCATGGAGCTGGTAAATATGCGAGGAGAAACAGTGCAATATGCATGGAGCTGGTAAATATGCGAGGAGAAACAGTGCAATATGCATGGAGCTGGTAAATATGCGAGGAGAAACAGTGCAATATGCATGGAGCTGGTAAATATGCGAGGAGAAACAGTGTAATATGTATGGAGCTGGTAAATGCGCGCGGAGAAACGCGAGGAGAAACAGTGTAATATGTATGGAGCTGGTAAATACGCGAGGAGAAACAGTGTAATATGCATGGAGCTGGTAAATGCGCGCGGAGAAACAGTATATGTATGGAGCTGGTAAATATGCTGGTAAATATGCGAGGAGAAACAGTGCAATATGTATGGAGCTGGTAAATATGCGAGGAGAAACAGTGCAATATGCATGGAGCTGGTAAATATGCGAGGAGAAACAGTGCAATATGCATGGAGCTGGTAAATATGCGAGGAGAAACAGTACAATATGCATGGAGCTGGTAAATATGCGAGGAGAAACAGTGCAATATGCATGGAGCTGGTAAATATGCGAGGAGAAACAGTGCAATATGCATGGAGCTGGTAAATATGCGAGGAGAAACAGTGCAATATGTATGGAGCTGGTACATATGCGAGGAGAAACAGTGCAATATGCATGGAGCTGGTAGATATGCGAGGAGAAACAGTGCAATATGCATGGAGCTGGTAAATATGCGAGGAGAAACAGTGCAATATGTATGGAGCTGGTACACAGAAACAGTAATATGATGGAGCTGGTAAATATGTGGTAATATGCATGGAGCTGGTAAATGCGCGAGGAGAAACAGTGTAATATGTATGGTGCTGGTAATTATGCGAGGAGAAACAGTGCAATATGCATGGAGCTGGTAGATGCGCGAGGAGAAACAGTGCAATATACATGGAGCTGGTAAATATGCGAGGAGAAACAGTGCAATATGCATGGAGCTGGTAAATATGCGAGGAGAAACAGTGCAATATGCATGGAGCTGGTAAATGCGCGAGGAGAAACAGTGCAATATGTATGGAGCTGGTAAATATGCGAGAAGAAACAGTACACTATGTATGCTAACAACTGCGCTAATCGGACACCATGGTGGTGTTTAAACAACAAGCAACAGCCATACTAATATATTAGAGTATAGAAAATGCTGTCGGATTTCGCTCTCGGGTTCAGTATGTTTGTTATGTTTGCAAATGTCCAACAGAAACGACTAACAAATAATTTATTAAATCTAACACGCACAAACAATTATGGAAACTCCTACCTAAAACTGCCTAGTTTGAAGTAATAAGACCAAATACGGATTCGGCACGTACAGGGATGGTTGAAGCAATGTGTTGTGTTGTCTGTAGAAACATCGTTTAACAAAGTCTAATATATGTATTCGTCCTTCTTTGACCCAAGCACGATTTTAGAAGATGGCGAGATAAAACGTGAGCTTAATTCTTTGAATTGCTTTGTTATTGTTTAAAATGTTTACATATTTGTTAACACAATGTTAGTTTAAACATTATTTATTTCAGTATTTGTACATGTAATCAAGAACTGAACATTTTACATATAATTTAACAGCAGTAGACTGAAAGGGATTAGAACGAAAGAAAGCTTATATAGTTCTTCTCCCTATCAATTGGTTTATATACAATAGGCAGGAGAATAATATACAGTCAAACCTGTGTTAGTGGTCATCTCTATTAAGCAGCCAACCTGTATTAAGCAGCCATTTTTCAGATTCCCAATCAATTGTTTTATTATATATTTGACCTCTATTAAGCAGTCACCTGTGCTAAGCAGCCACTTTCTCTGACTCCCTTGGCTGGCTGCTTAAGACAGGTTTGACTGTATATAACATTGAAAATACGTGAAATCTATTCTAGGTATATGCTAAAGAATTTCAGAAATTATTGTATTAGTGAGTAAATAGTTTTGGGTGTTAAAATAATACATGTAATAATAATAATAATAATAATAATAATAAAGACTTTATGTTCGTTATTTAATCCTCCTGACAAATGGCAACTGTTACATGCATAGAAGCATCATCAAATTGTTGAAATAACAACAAAAAACAAGAAATGTACTTTTATTGTATTTGACCTTTGACACTATTATTGGAAAGTGCTCGTGTTATACATACATCTCAGGAAATAGGCTAATTGTACCGGATCTCGGAAAGCTGATATGTTAATTAACTCTTTCAGCGCAGACTAAATTGAGAGCATGTGCAAGCAACATAGATCCAGATCAGCCGCGGCGTAACGCCGCGTCTGATCAGGATCTATGTTGTTTGCTATTCGGATAGGTGCTTCAGCTCCACTATCTGAAGAGCAATCAACATACAGCCTGATCAGACGGCACGTTCTGTTCTGTCTGATCAGGTTCTCGGCTTTTTGCAAAGTCGCTTTTATGCGACATTGGCGGTGAAAGAGTTAATGTGGGACAGATTTTATAAACAGTTCGGATTATCATTTGCAGAACAGTAATGAAATTTACAAATTCATCATCACCAACATCGTCATATCTAGAAAGTGCCTATCTCAAGAGTATCATCGTATATACATGTATATATAATCTATAGAACAAGATCACATGGTTTCTTAACTTTTTTACATCAATATATTGCCAAAACGTGTGCTTCTAGGTTTATTGATCGTCACTACCGGTTGCCCATGTGAGCGACGCCTCCTGAAGAGATTAGTAATTTTAGATTGTTGGAGGATAGTGCAATGATACAGACGACCCACTCCAGAATCTCCTCATTAAACAAACATGTGTTCGATAAAAACATTTCTCCATCACCCCTCTGTCAATGTGGTCTTCCTGAGAGTAATCATCATTTTTTCTTTGAATGTCTCTACTATAATGACATCAGAATTCGTCTACTTGCAAATACTTCTAAACATTGTACCATAACGCTATACACTCTATTACACGGAGACCGGAATCTTATAGATGTTTGCAACGTTGCAATCATATTTCAAGCAGTCCAAAACTACATCCGGGAAAGCAGAGATTTTCTGAGTCTGTTCACTAAATATTACATGCGTGTCTCTGTTATTGAACTATCCGAATGAATCTATCATATTCATTGTTCTATAATGTTGCATGCGTGTCTCTGCCATTGAACTATCCGAATGCATCTCTCATATTCATTATTCTATAATGTTGCATGCGTGTCTCTGCCATTGAACTATCCGAACACATCTCTCATATTCATTGTTCTATAATGTTGCATGCGTGTCTCTGCCATTGAACTATCCGAATACATCTCTCATATTCCTTGTTCTATAATGTTGCATGCGTGTCTCTGCCATTGAACTATCCGAATACATCTCTCATATTCCTTGTTCTATAATGTTGCATGCGTGTCTCTGCCATTGAACTATCCGAATACATCTCTCATATTCCTTGTTCTATAATGTTGCATGCGTGTCTCTGCCATTGAACTATCCGAATACATCTCTCATATTCCTTGTTCTATAATGTTGCATGCGTGTCTCTGCCATTGAACTATTCGAATGCATCTCTCATATTCCTTGTTTTATCATTCCTTCTTTCTTCTGAGTCAATCTCAATGTCAACCTTCTAAATTAGTATGTACTTGTTTCATCCTTATTAATCTTATTATCTTATGGATATTCTAATGTACAGTTCGTGATTAAAACGTTTAACTACCATTATTTCAAATTTAAATTAATAGATTAGAAAATAGTACAACACTGTCATATCGCAACTGCATTAAGTACCTTGCTATAGGAGAATACCTCAATAAGCTATAATAGCTTTCGGTTCTAATCCCTTTTAATTCATGTATCTAAATGTTGTGTAAACTGTATATGCTGTATGATTTGAAATAAACTATGTTTAAACTAATCTGCTCTGGTTCTTTTACGTGCACGATGTAGTGAAGTAACTCATGAAGGATTAAAAAAAATTAGTTTATTACCCATTGTATAATCTTAATCGTTTACAAATAAAGTTATTTTATATTCTAACACGACCCAGCTAATAACATACATACTTCTAGAGTAAAATCTACCTCGGGTTATTCTGCGATATACCTACCTTGAACTATGCTGCGCGCGCACCGTTTTTTGGCTATTCCATTTATACAATGCGTGTAAAGTTTTATGAATGAAAGTCACGTGATGTTTGTAAATACTACCATGGGAATTCGCAGAAGTGAGCTATTTTTAGAATCAGATAATCTCTTGTCCGTCTTGCTTTTCTGTTAAGTAACGTTTCAGTTACTATTCTGTACAGTTTTATTTGACAAACTATTGATCAGTTACAACTTTTGTTCATTTATGCACTAGATTGATATTTTCCATAAAAAATAACGTCATCACCCCTTACGCGGGAGGATATTTCGAAAGCCAAATGCAGC
Organism: Archivesica marissinica; assembly: GCA_014843695.1. NCBI lineage: Eukaryota > Metazoa > Mollusca > Bivalvia > Venerida > Vesicomyidae > Archivesica > Archivesica marissinica. The sequence continues at coordinate 20,895,022 of CM026394.1, read as the reverse complement.
GGAGTAGCACTGCGTTTGAAGAAAATACTCCTTTGATTCTCGTCTAAAATTATTAGAAGTAAGTCGTGTTAGAATCGAAATAATAAGTATCAACCGTGGTATATCGCAGAATAACCCTCGTTTGTCGTTCTTATGCGTAGATATATATCACTCAGGCCTTCGTGATATATTTATACGCATAAGAACTTGAAACTTGGGTTATTCTGCGATATACCACGGTTGATACTTATTATTTCTTAATTAATATAAAATATGATTCGATACATTATATACAAACATATCTAATAACCGAGTTTGTCTATCCCTGTCAATCCTACCACGTTGTATTGGTAAAGACAACCTGTATCCGTGGATGCCTGTGTTTTTTATACACATTTATTTGGAATCCATCGCCACGAGGGAGAGAGGCAACATGGAATTTAAATGCCTTGTCTAAGGGCACAATCATAACGGCTTAAACGGGGCTCGAATTCCGGACCTTTCGCATCTAAGGCGAACGCTCTACCACGGCGCTATCACGACTTCCACTGTGTTACCCAACTGAGGAACAACTAAATCACAAACAGAGTTGAAATACTTTTTACCCTAAAAGTTATATTTAACACGTTAGACTGGTAATCCAGGGATCGCATGTTCGATCCCCCGTCTGACCCTAATAAAAATAAGTCTTTCAAATGGGACGTTAAACAAAGGTCTCGTGTCGGTGTTTTATACCTTGCACGTAAAAGAACCAGTGGAGACTCTGGAATGTGTCTCTGTCTGTATCATTGCACTATCCTCCAAATATTTAAAATGACTAATCTCTTTAGGCGTCGCTCATGTGGGCAACCGGTAGCGACGATAACAATACTTAAAAGTTTAAAACCCATACATCTTTCCTAAATGAAAAGTAACTAACATTGTACATGTATATACAAAATACACTATAGGTAATAGGAGAAATATACTGAATAACAAAGCAACGGCCCCAGGGTGTGCCACTATGGACCGTATAAATGCTGGTTCACTGAAATAAATTTCTGTTTTAACTTTTTTTCAATGAATTGTCAAAGTTGAAGTTCACTGTTGGGATTCTTGTTTCAGTTTATTTTACATAGGAATAATTTCTGAAAATCTTACCTTTTTTAAAACCAAATTTCAAGTTCACTGGTAGAGTGTGGCGGGGTGGGGTTGGGCTGGATGTGAATGTAGAGATCCTCGGATGTGTATGTGGACGTTTCAAAACAATACCGTAGACGTATTTGAAAAAATGATATTAATGTTCGAGTATTTTACCGACTGTAAAATATTTATGGTCAAATATTTCTGAAAACTCCAAACATTATTTTTCCAAAATTCAAGTTCACTCTTGTGTGCGACAGGGTACAACCACTAGCAATAGTGTGCAACTTATCAATGTATTCTATTTGCTGGTTTTCAGTACCGTAGACAGAGGCAAGTTTCAACCGAGGGGGGGGGTCCGGGGGCATGTTCCCCCTTAAAATTGTTGGTGGTACAGAAGCGATTTCCTGTGTTTTCTGATTTAACGAGTTTAGACGTATAATTATGTACTGACCTTTCAGCTCTCTAGCAGGCAACAGTTTATACAGCAAATGGATAGATTTGGCATTTTACTTATTGAATTTTTCATTTATTTTTTGTTTGCTTTGAAAATGTTGAAACAACTGCCTCGGTGTGCCTGAGTGTAGCTACGGACCTGGTTGTTAGCTTGGTCACCGTCGACAGAAAAGCGATTGCTTAGTCTCACTTTCCACTAAATGATGGGGCGGCGCCAGGAGGGGTTCGGAGGGTGCGAACGAACCCCCTTTTTTAGTTAATGGTGTACGATCATATGATGAAACCCATCTCAAGGAATGCTTCATATCATCATCACCAGTCGCAAAATGAGATGATTCATTTGATTGGCCACTCCATCATCCAAGCAGATATTATTACAGAGAGATTAAGAAATCAGGTTTTCACACTGTAATGGTGGATGAGGCAACATCAAGCAATGATTAAATTCTATCAGTTTGCTTTCGCTTTGTAGAAGTGAAACAGATACGAAAGGAGTTCGTTGAGTTCATCAACATTCATAGAATTACTGGCGAAGCTATCGCTAATGCCATCCTGGAGTTCCATAAAAACGTTGGTTTGGATATTCATCAGCTTCAGGGGCAGTGTTATGATGGTGCCTCTAACATGTCTAGCGAGAAGAAAGGCGTATCTGGAATAATTTCACAGCATGCACCAAATGCTCCATATACCCATTGCAATGGACATATTCTTAATATTTCCATTGCCGCTAGCTGTAAAGCTAATAACATGCAGCATCTGATTGCTACCATGAAGGATGTAGCTATCTTCTTCAACTACTCTCCAAAACGGGAAAGGCTCATAGAAATGATAGCGGAAAAACGTCATGTTCACAATACCACCACTAGAAAAGTGATAATTGGCATGTGCAAGACCCATTGGTCGGAGCGCGATACCGCTTATGAGCATTTCTACCTGGCCCTACCATTCCTGGTAGAGTGCTTTGATATCATCAGTGGTACTCACCCGGACATAGATGCTTTTGATAAGGCGTTTACGGAAGGCTGGGACTCGGAATCAAAGAAAGATGCAATTGCTCACGCTAAAGCTGTGACGGATTTCGGATTTATTGTTGGTCTGGTGTCGCAGTATTACCTAACCCTCTTCACGGCGTTACCGTCTATCTTCAGGGTCGAACGATAGACATGGTAAAAGCTTACCAGTTGATTGATGAAACCGCGTCTGCTATGAAAGCGACACGTGACAACGTTGAAGAAGGTTTCAAAAAGATCTACAAACAAGCCGAACGCATCGCAAAAAAACTAAACGTTGATCCGTCTTTGCCACGCATTGCCAAACGCCAGATCCATCGTCAAAATCAGCCCGCTGATACGCCAGAAGAATATTATCGCCGTACAGTTGCCATTCCACTTCTTGACTGCATCATCAGTGGGATGGATACACGATTTAACAAACTTTCACAGAGAGCTGTGAAGCTGCTGATGCTTGTTCCTGCCATCTGTTTTACCATACATTTTGAGCTCTAGAATGCAGGAAATGCCATTTCAGAGCTTCCAGATTAAAAAATGTTCGCATGCCCCCGGACCCCCCTAGCAGGCTCCTGCCCTACGGGCCGTCGCACTTGTATCGAACCCCCTCCAGATATTCCTAGCGCCGCGCCTGCTAATGTGTTTGTCCTTATAAAGCAGTTGATTATTTATGGAAATTCCTACAATAGTCAATACGCCATTTGCATTTACACTGTTTTCAAACTATACTTCACATATAGTTTGAAAACAGTGTAAATGCAAATGGCGTATTGACTATTGTAGGAATTTCCATAAATATTTTGATTGAAATTATGTCCGTTATCAACAGTATGTATGATATGTGCTTAGAAGTATAGATAGAGTTGTATTTCACGCCATGAAATGAGGTTTGCCATGTATTACGGTATTTAACGCCATGAAATGAGGTTTGCCATGTATTACCGTATTTCACGCCATGAAATGAGGTTTGCCATGTATTACCGTATTTCACGCCATGAAATGAGGTTTGCCATGTATTACCGTATTTCACGCCATGAAATGAGGTTTGCCATGTATTACCGTATTTCACGCCATGAAATGAGGTTTGCCATGTATTACGGTATTTCACGCCATGAAATGAGGTTTGCCATGTATTACCGTATTTCACGCCATGAAATGAGGTTTGCCATGTATTACGGTATTTCACGCCATGAAATGAGGTTTGCCATGTATTACCGTATTTCACGCCATGAAATGAGGTTTGCCATGTATTACCGTATTTCACGCCATGAAATGAGGTTTGCCATGTATTACCGTATTTCACGCCATGAAATGAGGTTTGCCATGTATTACCGTATTTCACGCCATGAAATGAGGTTTGCCATGTATTACCGTATTTCACGCCATGAAATGAGGTTTGCCATGTATTACGGTATTTCACGCCATGAAATGAGGTTTGCCATGTATTACCGTATTTCACGCCATGAAATGAGGTTTGCCATGTATTACGGTATTTCACGCCATGAAATGAGGTTTGCCATGTATTACGGTATTTCACGCCATGAAATGAGGTTTGCCATGTATTACGGTATTTCACGCCATGAAATGAGGTTTGCCATGTATTACGGTATTTCACGCCATGAAATGAGGTTTGCCATGTATTACGGTATTTCACGCCATGAAATGAGGTTTGCCATGTATTACGGTATTTCACGCCATGAAATGAGGTTTGCCATGTATTACCGTATTTCACGCCATGAAATGAGGTTTGCCATGTATTACCGTATTTCACGCCATGAAATGAGGTTTGCCATGTATTACCGTATTTCACGCCATGAAATGAGGTTTGCCATGTATTACGGTATTTCACGCCATGAAATGGGATTTGCCATGTATTACGGTATTTCACGCCATGAAATGAGGTTTGCCATGTATTACGGTATTTCACGCCATGAAATGAGGTTTACCATGTATTACGGTATTTCACGCCATGAAATGAGGTTTGCCATGGTATTACCGTATTTCACGCCATGAAATGAGGTTTGCCATGTATTACCGTATGTCGATAACCTTTCTTGCATAGGGTATATAGGATCTTACACAAGTTGTGATTTCATACAATATTTAATTAAACGAGTTGTGGGATTATGCTATTATGTATTGCGGTCGTGATAGCGCAGTGGTAGCGCGTTCGCATCAGGTATGAAAGGAACGGAGTTTGCCGTTACGATTATGCCCTTAGGCAAGGCATTTAAATTCCACATTGCCTCTTCTCTCTCCCTCGTGGCGATGGATTCCATCAGGAATGAGGTCTCGAGAGTGATTAATATAAGTTGTAAGAAATTGTTTCGTAATCAAGCTAAAATAAATTTGTATGAACTAAATATATTTATTGCATTAAATACGACAACATATTTATAGCAAACATTCCATAAACAAAGTACAATGGAAAGGCATGGATACATTTTCAGTAGAGCATTGTAGTTTCTTGAATGATGTTCTTGCTAAATTTGCCTAATATATAAATTTCATAAGTTTTGAACAATGTTCCTATTAATATCTGTAAGTAAGGTAATACAGTGAAACCTGTGTTAGTGGTCACCTCCATTAAGCAGTCAACCTGTATTAAGCAGCCAGTTGCCAGATTCTCAATTTGCTGTTTTATTATACATTTGACCTCTATTAAGCAGACACCTGTGTTAAGCAGCCACTTTCTCTGACTCCCTTGGCTGGCTGCTTAAGACTGGTTTTACTGTATACTTTTGTATGGTAGGCCAAGTGTAATAGTAGCGTTTCAGATATTGTTAGATCTATAAATTTAGGGGAAATAAGAAGATTAATATTAACTAACCCTTTGCCTGATCGATAAATAAAATCACATTTGCAAACAACATAGTTGTGCCGCATCTGATCAGGATCTATGTTCTTTGCTACTCAGCCAAGTGTTTTAGCGCCATTATCCGAATAGTAAACAGCATAGAGCCTGATCAGACGTTATGTGCAAAATTCCAAAACAAGTTTCATAAAATATGGCACGTGTAAAATCCTATTTATCACATTACCATAGTAACAACAACAAAAAGTTTCTGTTTGCCAGTTTACTTTTGAGCCTTATTACATCATGGTGCATACATACGCCATAGAAAATAGTCCCAGATAAGCAATAAACTCCACGCAAATAATAGACAATTTATTTTCAACAAATAAAGCATGAATTAAATATGTCAAATGTGTAAAGCACGCTGTTATGCCACGAACAATCAGAATCCTTCCAGGTTGTATTATACATGTGTACAGCACGCTGTTATGCCACAACCAATCAGAATCCTTCCCGGTTGTATTATACATGTGTAAAGCACGCTGTTATGCCACAACCAATCAGAATCCTTCCCGGTTGTATTACACATGTGTAAAGCACGCTGTTATGCCACAACCAATCAGAATCCTTCCAGGTTGTATTACACATGTGTACATACAAGGAAATAAGTGATGGCTGTATTAGTTTATACAAATTTATTTTAGTTCGATTGCGAAACAAGTTCTTACAACTTACATTAATTACTCTCGAGACTTCATTCCTGATGGAATCCATCGCCACGAGGGAGAGAGAAGAGGCAATGTGGAATTTAAATGCCTTGCTTAAGGGCACAATCGTAATGGCTCCAGCGGGGCTCGAACCTTTTGCACCTGAAGCGCATGCGCTACTACGACTTCCAATGGCTGTATTAAACGGGATACAAACAAAGTTATGTGATAAACATGTAACTCAGGTGAGAAATACATGCAGCAAGTCAGGGACTCGAGTCTGCGACCTCTCGCTAACAGGGCGATCACTTTACTGACTGAGCTTAACCGGGGCTGCCTACATAACGTCTCACATAATGGTTAATATACACACCGTTACAAACATATTTCCGTATACTAATCATCTACTGTTTTCACACCCTCGACTGGTGGAATAAGTGAGGTTTGACAGCACAATGAGAGAAAAAAAGCATCATAAAAATATCTGTTGCTATATTCAGCACTTGTATTAGCAGACATAATCATAGAGTGGTGGAACCTATGTTCGGCGTATTCCTATCCTATGCTCGGCGTATTCCTATGCTTGGCATATTTTTTCCATTTACATCCATATTTAAATAGTGTTAACCTATTTTCGCTGACAGAGGTGAAGCATGGTTCAATAGCATTCCGTTGTGCGTACCGGTAGCCTAATGCAACTGTCTGTCACCTGACTGGTTCAGTAGCAGAATATAAACAGACAACTTGTTGGGAGAATTTTTTCCACCGAAATGATGCGGTTTATGAGCATTTCGGGTAGCTATCCGAATTGGGAAAAAATGTACAAATAACAAGAAAAAAAGTTTCTTACAAGTTGTAATATTGTTAGTTATTGATGTTACTTGATGTTGAAGTCAAAATAATATACGCTAGCGTATCTAGTTCCCCATGGAAACAGGTGCCGTTGCGATAGCTGTATTGAGACGCATGAAGGGACATTGTGGGACAAATGGGGACGATGCATTCTGAATGTAAACAAGTGCGGACGATGCATTCTGATTGTAAACAAGTGCGTGACCGACCGACCGACTCGGAAAGTTCTACTTTCGGGTTTGTTTTATCGCAAAAAAACAGTTTACTAATTGAACATAATTATGCAAATTATAATGTAAGAATGCATAGCAGCATTGTAATTTGAATTTTTCAAATATCTTTTATTTCATACGATATAGGGCTGCTTTAACCTTAAAGGCAAGATTCAATTGCATTTAGTTTAATCATATTTTATTGCTCAATTCATTTTACACATATATGTACCGGTATATAATACAAGATCTGACAATTTCAAGAAAAGCAAACACAAGTTCTAGCAACATAGTTACGGCCATTCCCCATGTGGGGGACAGTTCTAGCAACATAGTTACGGCCATTCCCCAGGTGGGGGACAGTTCTAGCAACATTAGTTACGGCCATTCACCAGGTGGGGGGACAGTTCTAGCAACATAGTTACGGCCATTCCCCATGTGGGGGACAGTTCTAGCAACATAGTTACGGCCATTCCCCATGTGGGGACAGTTCTAGCAACATAGTTACGGACATTCCCCATGTGGGGGACAGTACGTACACTTGACGAGTAAGCACAAGTCATTTTCATTGTCTTGTTTCATTCACTGTTTCTATCTCTGCAAATGTATGTATATTCACATGATCTTCCATTTCCTTTAACTTATCCAAACTATCCCACCACTTAAATAGGAAGTTCTCACAAATCAACCTAAACCAGGGCGTTATACTCACCTCTCTGTTGTTCAGCGACATTACCAACAATTCCGCAAGCTGCTCTTTATTTACGTATTTAACTAACTTCACTTCATTAGAATTCATGCAGACTTCTACATCTTTATTCACAATTAGCACATAGTCGATCTCATTCTCACCAAATGTTCCATCGTACGGTACATTTCCTGCTTTGTACTGAATACGGGTAACATACTGGAATACGTTTAGCGGTACCTGTTCAGCCGTTATACCAAGCTCGTGGAATAGTTTACGCTGTGCTGCACGTTTGACTCCCATTGCATTCTGTTCATCTTTCTCCAGCTCAAAGTTTAATGGATGACTACAGCAGGTGTTTGTGTAGTGTCCGGGAAATGTTATTTTTGCGTCAGAGCGTTGCTGTAGAAGCAGCTCATTCTTACTGTTGAAGAGAAACACGCTGAATGCCCTGTGCAGCATTCCTTGGTTTATGTTCTCCAGCAGATGACACGATTTCTTTGATGCTGATCCTATAACTTCATCAAGGTCATTGACAAGTATACAAGGCTCCTGCATGAACTTGACCTGCTCATCATCATGGTCCTGTAGAAGCTTGTCTTTCATTGCCCACATTCTGCTAGATCTTGACAGTCGCCTACGTGGATGCCAGAACTTCAGTTCTGACCTTTGTTTAAAAACAGACACAAATAAGGCTTTGGCAGACATCATTCTGTTCATAGTACAAGTTTATATGGCAGCGATATGAATTATTCCTTAACTTAACTTAATATTCCAAGAATTCAATCCAAGGGAGTTCACTCTTTAAACGTTTAAAAATGTAGTCGAAATGAGGCTACACATTCACTTTATGAGAATGTAATCAAAGGGAGGTTACTCCTTGAACTTCCAGTCTTGTCTGCACATTGGACAGAGTTGATGAACTTGCTGGGAGTTGAGCCACTTGACAATACAGTGGATGTGAAAACAATGTGAACACTCGCCCCAAACTGAAACATAGGATACATGTATGTAATAAAATAGGCACGTTCACCACTACTCAATGGCTTAACCCATTCCCTCATAGAAGCACCTCTTGATGCCATTACCAATACGACATACATTGACAATGTAGTAGCCAAACCAATGTTCATTAACCCTTTCCCCTCATAGAAGCACCTCTTGATGCCATTACCAATATGACAAACATTGACAATGTAGTTGCCAAACCAATGTTCATAATAACGAACAGAATCTTATGTAGTCCCAGTAATATCTATGGGGGTGGGATAGATATGGCGACTACTTATCCACTGCATGATAGCTAAATGGCTGCCGTTTGTATGGAGATATAATAGTATATTAACCTAAATCTATATGTAGTCCCAGTAGTATCTATGGAGGTGGGATAGATATGGCGACAACTTATCCACTGCATGATAGCTAAATGGCTGCCGTTTGTATGGAGATATAATAGTATATTAACCTAAATCTCTATGTAGTCCCAGTAATATCTATGGAGGTGGGATAGATATGGCGACAACTTATCCACTGCATGATAGCTAAATGGCTGCCGTTTGTATGGAGATATAATAGTATATTAACCTAAATCTCTATGTAGTCCCAGTAATATCTATGGAGGTGGGATAGATATGGCGACAACTTATCCACTGCATGATAGCTAAATGGCTGCCGTTTGTATGGAGATATAATAGTATATTAACCTAAATCTCTATGAAGGAAAGGGTTAATAAGACATGTACGGTACATAGAACTAAGGATTTCATGGTACTTCAGGGCTCATTTCCGGGAGAGGTGAGTAAATGAGTGATCGCTTCATTAAATATGGTTAAAATGCACAGAATGACCAGTAAATACATTTGAATAGAAGGAGTGCTTTATAATGGGCCAGTGTATCTTACTGGACATAATTTTGAATGAAAACTGTAAACAATATTTTTTAGTGAGAAGTGGGGCTCCCAGGGGGCGAAGTTAGGGTCTGCACTTTTTGCCAGTAATATTATTATTTTTAGACAAAATTACCCATTTTGATAAATGAACTGGTCCAAATGTAATTTTCTTATTAATGTTTTGGTCTAAGAATATCATGCACCAGTCCATGTCAGTTACTTGGTGTTGAATGGGTTACGCTAAAATAAATTGGTATAAACAATAAGAAATCAAAAAGGGCTCCAAGATGTATATGTGTACCGGTAGTGCACCTGTGGTCTGTACTGCCAATACAGATTTGTTTTACCTAATTTTGGAAGGTACATTTGCCTTTTCAGTGTTGTCAGACATGAATGGGGCTAGAGGGGGGGCTACAGAGGGGGGGGGGGGGATATTACACTCATGGTTCTGATTGGTCAGCTGTACAGTAGTCTGCTTTCACTTTTGACATTAGAGGTAACTTTGCCCATCTGGTCTCAAATAAAACCTAACAGACTTACTTTGCCTTCAGTTTGGTAGACATTTATAAACCATTCAATTCTAGAAGATCAACATCTATATCACAGTAGATTGTAAAAATTGTAGCTTTTATTTTATTCATACATTCAAACGGCACAACTTAGTGGAAGTTGTGATAGCGCATTCGCTTCATATGCGACAGGCCAGGAGTTTGAGCACCCCGCTGGAGCTGTTACAATTGTGCCCTTCGGCAAGGCATTTAAATTCCATGTTGCCTCTTCTCTCTCCCTCGTTGTGATGGATTCCATCAGGAATGAGGTCTCGAGAGTGATTAATACAAGTTGTAAGAACTTGTTTCGCAATCGAGCTAAAATAAATTTGCATAAACTAAACTGCACAACGAAAACCAACATCTCATTCCTTGGGTTCCACTTCAGTGAGTTGGTAAAGTGGCTGAATCTCTGTATGTTACACCTACCTAATGGGCAATCGTCGCCTGGTAGCTTACAATCTGGACAACAACCATCAAATGCCATACGACAGATACCACAGTTGTCATCATTAGCAACCCAGCGCCATGTTGCAACAGCAGTCCAACTGAAGTAAAACAGCATCAATATACATGACAGGAAAAACATCACTAATCAATTTATGTTTTTCTTCCCATTATAATAAAACTATTACAGGGGGTATGTGTTACTGTATACAATGGAGGATCCAGGGGGCACACCCACTGCACTCCAGGGTTCAGAAGGGAGAAAGTGATTGCGTCCTTAAATGCTGTTATTTAATCAATTTCAACAAGATATGTGTATGTCATACTTTGTATTTTAACGCTATTTTGTTGACATTTATTAAATAACACACAATCGCACGCTTTTTCACTTCTCCCAAAAATTATGACATAAAATGAGTGTGTGTTTTACGTTTATTTATCGTCGCTACCAGTTGCCCATATGAGCGACGCCTCCTGAAGAGATTAGTCATTTTAGATTTTTGGAGGATAGTGCAATGATACAGACAGAGACCCATTCCAGAATCTCATCCTGTTCTTTTACGTGCACGGTGTACAGCAACAATGAGCCCTGGCCTGGAGGTTATAAAACTTTTCTCCAATCTCAAGCTTCTGATTGGTTCAGCCGAAAGTAAAACTCAGAATCAACCAATCAAATGATTTGAGCTTGAGATCTGAGAAGTTTTATAACCTCAGGGACCCGGTTATACAAGACAGACAATGATTATATCACATCTCATTGCATACTACCACGCGACTTCAAACCTGGGAAGAGGATGAACATATAAATAAGCCTGGGACAACAAAACTTCAACTTACCCTGAGAAAAGACAGGAATGCACAAATGGACAGCAAATATGAAAGAGAAGAACAAAGCATCAAACTATATCAATAGAATGGAATACAGTCAAACCTGTCTTAAGCGCAGGGATCATTCTAGAGGGCGATATGGACGAAATGGTCGCCCTAGGGACCTGACTTCTCCCTAAAAAAAAAATGATTTTCAAACAAAATTTTGTCTAGTATGATACACTGGCCCATTATAAAGCACTCCTTCTATTCAAATGTTGTATTTAATGGTTGTACTGTGCATTTTAACCCTATTTTGCAGCAGTATATTAAAGAACACCATTTAAGCGATCACGCACTATCTCATTTCTCCCAAAAATTCTGACCTAGAATGAACCCTGTAAGCAGCAAGCCAAGGGAGTCACAGAAAGTGGCTGCTTAGCACAGGTGGCTGCTTAATAGAGGGCAAATGTATAATAAAACAACATATTGGGAATCTGGAAACTGGCTGATTAATACAGGTTAGCTGCTTAAGAGATGTGACCACTAACACAGGTCTGATTGTATTAGCATAAAACCATTCAATAACTTACTGTATTGTATTTCTTTAGTAATTTCAAACTTTTTTAATTTTACATGATCATGATGTACCGAATAATCAAACATGGACGTCAAATGAAAAAAATACGTGCAAACGAACAAGCTGGCTGGTCGATAGAAAACTCAAGCAATGTTCTGGGATAATGTTCGCAATATTATGACCTGCATATATTTCACTCCCCGTGACATTTGGCATGTGGAACAAACATGAGATTGTGAACTAATAAAGTCAAGGAGATCGCTCCCCTTGAAGGAGCCGGCTAAAAGAAAACCAGCTATCCGTCGTCGCCAGCAAGTGTTGCTGTCTCGCCAAGTAGGGAAGTTAGTCGTATGATACTCTATATATAAATGTATAGAGTCACGCGATTTCCGATGGCGCGGCTTCCGTCAGCGAAGTCCTTGAACCATATTCCTGTTGTGAGCTGTGCATAGGTCATGACGTGCACATAGTGGAGGAAAGACCTGGTATATCATTCATACCTGGTGTCCTCACATTTTATAATTGAAGTGCACCTCAGCAGGAAATGTTTCACAGTTCATTTCCAGTTAAATAAACATTGGAGTAGCCTATGATGTAGATGATGTCCGAAAAGAGTTTTGTCCGAAATATCTGTTAAATACATTTTCGTCATGCCGTTATTTTGGATACAAAATACTAGATTACACATTACAAAGTAAAGCAATACAGTTTATCATCGATGATAACAAAGACGCATGCATGACAAAGTAACTCAAAGGTGAAATACGTTACTTTTTAATTTCACTTTCATTTCCACATTTGACACCGTTTGGTGTTTAGGGAGCAGATGAAATATTTGTTAATTTATAATTTATATGAGTATGATTCAGCTAAACATATAATCACCTATCAACTATATATTGTCCCTATGGATTGATGTACTAAGCTACACTATGAGGAATAATGAGGAGCCATAAACGAAAAATTAAAATTGACACAATTACTTCTCCCTAAGATGGCTGCGCCCATGCAGCATGAAAATTCTGAATTTTGAAAAACCACTATAACCGATTTGTTATGCAGCCACAACAAGTTAAACATACTCGATGTAATTAAGTAACGTAGCATAATGTTGTAAATTTATGTAGTGTAGCAGTAACCGGACACTTTGATTTGTTTAGCTCAGCTTTATTATTTTATAGCGGTATGACCTGATGACTGAAACCCGGAAGGAGCGCTCCTTCCGAAGGAGCATTCGTCTACGGAAGGAGCGCATTAAAAGCTTATTTCGTATACAATCTTTAAAAAAGTGATTGTTTTATGTAAATAATTATAAAATACGTTAAATCTGAAAGTTTTATGCAAATCGATTGTAAAATGGTGATCTTGTAGCATAATGCGCTCCTTCCGTAGTCAAATGCTCCTTCCGCGTCATGACTGAAGACCGAAAGGAGCACTCCTTCCGAGGAATTTGACAAATTATGCTACAAGATCACCATTTTACAATCGATTTGCATAAAACTTTCAGATTTAACGTATTTTATAATTATTTACATAAACAATCACTTTTTTAAAGATTGTATAATAAATAAGCTTTTAATTCGCTCCTTCCGTAGCCGAATGCTCCTTCCGCGGAAGGAGCGCTCCTTCCGGGTTTCAGTCATACCCATTTTATAGTCTGTTCAAAAGCTCACTCAAAGCTTGTGTTGTACTATTGCTATCTTGCCGACTCAAAATAAAATTTATCTTAGCTGTGATGGTGCAGGTCAATTTGTATGTCTGAGATGATTTGTACGCAGTTTGTACGTTTTGCCTGTTCAAAACGATTCGTACACAAGTCTGAATAGTTCATTTTAAGGGTTATTCTTAACGATTTGTACCCTGGACGTTTCAAACACATTTTGGAAGTTTCATGCCCAACGTTTGAGATGTTTTTTACCTCCTCGGGCTCAGTTGATGTCATCATTGGCGTTGAGAAATATCTCGTTGAAGTCAGTACGTACCCGAGGATTAAGGGTTAGTGGAGACATTTCGTAGCCAAGTCTGGAAAGCTTGTACCCTAGGATTAAGGGTTAATGTAATTATGTTAGAGTTAACGGTGTTTCATACCAAACTTTCTAGACTTGGGTACAAAACGTCTCTAAAACTTAATCCTAGGGTCGAAACATCTCTGACTTTGGCAGGGCTCGATAAATCTGACGCCCGGGGCAAGTCTAAAACATATTTAGGCAAGCTGCTGTCAACCAGAAGTTTGTCCTGACAAAGTCAAATTTCCATGAGTGTGATAATAGGACTCAAGTGTCCAAAACACAGATAATTAAATAGACAAACTAATCAACTGTTTGTCATGCACGACCAAGCCAATTATTGATCTTACGTCCCGCCATCTATTAATGACAGCACTCATTGCCAGAAACGATTGTCGAATCAAAGCTCTCATTTCCATTTTCAGTTCTATTAAATCTCATATCCTTAATGTGTATGTTTTACATTTATGTATCGTCTATACTGGTTGCCCATATGAGCGACGCATCCTGAAGAGATTAGTCATTTTAGATTTTGGAGGTAGAGCCCCAGGTATTCCAGAGTCTCGTCTGGTTCTTTTTAAGTGCACAGTGTTAACCCTTTCCTTCATAGAGATTTAGGTTAATATACTATTATATCTCCATACAAATGACAGCCAGCTATCATGCAGTGGATAAGTAGTCGCCATATCTATCCCACCTCCATAGATGTGAGATGGTACGGTGGTCGCCAAATCGGACAGGTGGGTTTTCTCCGGGTACTCCGGTTTCCTCCCACATGAATGACCACATTTACGCTTCGATCCGCGCCAACGAGACTGATTAATATAAGTTGTTAGAACTTGCTTCGCAATCGTTGTAAAATAAATAAAGTTTAAACCTCCATAGATATTACTGGGACTACATGAGATTCTGGTTTTATTTATGAACATTGGTTTGGCTACTAATACTCCCATATGAACAGAAGGACCACATTTACGCTTTCATCCTCGCCAACAAGAGTGATTAATATTTGTTAAAACTTGCTTCGTTGTAAAATAAATAAAATTTAAACTTTTATCTTTCAGAGCTAACCATGGATATTAACATCGGGACGTTACCGGTTAATTTACCATATAAGTATTGCCCATCTGGGAAGAACCGGGAGATATTTGACAACTATGGACATAATGGTATCATTGACGTCGGCAAAGATGGAGAGATTATCTGTCAACGAATGAATGGAGACAACTGTGTGAAATATACGGCAATTCATCCAGTTTTGCCACTTTCATGTACTGCCCAGAAAGGTCAGTGAAGCTGTAGGTGTATTAGGGTTTTATCTGGAGCAGAATTGCAGGGCGCACCCAGTGCTCATTCTAGAGGGCGACATGGGCGAAGTAGTCACCCTTGGAACCCAGACTTCGCCCCCAGGTGAGGGGGGCACCACTTCTCTCTAAAAACTTTTTAAAAAACAATAATATTTTTACTTGTGTGATTTACGTTTATTTATCGTCACTACTGGATGCCCATGAAGAGATTAGTCATTTTAGATTTTTGGATAGTGCAATGATACAGACAGAGACCCATTCCAGAGTCTCCGACATGACACAAGACCTCGGTTTAAAGCCCATCAGAAAGACTGTTAATTTTATTAGTGCCAGACGTGGATTGAACCTGCGATCCCTGGATTACCAGTCCAGCGTGTTGACCACTGGACTACAGATCCGTTTTACAATTTTCAAACAAAAAATTAAAAGGCAAAAGTGTGGGGCAAAAGGACGCACTCACTCCAGGTGCGAAAGATCCGGAGTTCGAGCCTCGCTGGAGCCGGTACGATTGTGCCCTTAGGCAAGGCATTTAAATTCCACATTGACTCTTCTCTCTCCCTCGTGGCGATGGATTCCATCAGGAATGAGGTCTCGAGAGTGATTAATATAAGTTGTAAGAACTTGTTTCGCAAGCGAGCTAACATAAAGTAGTATAAACTAATTTGAAATTGATATCAAATAGACTCACGGGAAATTGATGATACATCGATATCATGATTATCAATGACACATCTAAGAATATGACTAAGTTTTAAATGGAACAGAACATGCTGTTTGATCTTCAGAAGCATCTGTCTGAATAGCAAACAACATAGATCATGATCAGATGTGGCGTTGATCTGGATCTATGTTGTTTGCACATTACTTTCAATTTATTCAGCACTGAAAGAGTTAAATTAGCAATTCTTGTCTTTTCAGTGCGTCTGTCATTGAAGGACAGAGTTATGGGTAAAACCATAGAACAGAATAAAGCATTGAAGAGTTTTTACACAAGAATCAAACAATTCCGTAGTCTTGGGAAGGTAAGTGGAGGATGGATGTTTCAACAATAAATATATATATAATAAAGTTATATTTTACCTTACTGTGAGTTGCTCCCCTTACGGTGAGTTGCTCCCCTTACAATGAGTTGCTCCCCTTACAGTGAGTTGCTCCCCTTATGGTGAGTTGCTCCCCTTATGGTGAGTTGCTCCCTTACAGTGAGTTGATCCCCTTATGGTGAGTTGATCCCCTATGGTGAGTTGATCCCCTTATGGTGAGTTGCTCCCCTTATGATGAGTTGCTCCCCTTATGATGAGTTGCTCCCCCTTACGGTGAGTTGCTCCCCTTATGGTGAGTTGATCCCCTTACGGTGAGCTGCTCCCCTTACAGTGAGTTGCTCCCCTTATGGTGAGTTGCTCCCCTTACAGTGAGTTGTTCCCCCTTACGGTGAGTTGCTCCATCATTTATCAAAGTGCTTAGTTTTTTTGTTTTTATGAAGATCTACAGTACCGTATTTAGTATAATTTTTAAATATATTTTGTTGAGGCTTACACTCACTGTGATTCTACACTGTAACTATTACATATTCATAGCACAGTGGTAGTGCTTCAGCTGTGAAAGGCCCCCCCCCCCCGAGTTGGAGCCGTTACGGTACTGCCCTTAGGCAAGGCATTGAAATTCCACATTGTCTCTTCTCTCTCCCTCGTGGCGATGGATTCCATCAGGAATGAGGTTTCGAGAGTGATAACTATAAGTTGTAAGAACTTGTTTCGCAAGCGAGCTAAAATAAATTTGTATAAACTATATTATAAATCTGAAAAGGGAGATTCTCTCTCCCTAGTGGCGATGGATTCCATCAGTAATGAGGTCTCGAGAGTGATTAATATAAGTTGTAAGAACTTGCTTCGCAATCGAGCTAAGATAAATTTATACATAGTATAAATCAGACTTTATCTGACAAGGGAGGTAATAGAAAAATCTGCAAATGTCGCTCATTATTTCGACTAAGAAAACAATTATATGTGGTGATAAACTCTCGACAGTTTTATTGACACATGCTGGATGTGCTTAGATTATAACTTGTAATTGAAGATCAACAATTAGATGCAATGTGTTTGTAGGCCATTACATGTTCAATATTTAAATGCAATATTAACCCTTTCAACACCACAGACCTCTAAATAGGCTTACAAAAAGTGTAGATCCAGATGAGCCGGCTCGTGACGAGCTGTCTCATCAGGATCTGCACTTTTTGCCAGTGATATGACTATTTTTAGACATAATTACCCATTTTGATAAATAAACTTGTCCAAAT
The DNA here is from genome assembly GCA_014843695.1 of Archivesica marissinica. Classification (NCBI taxonomy): domain Eukaryota; kingdom Metazoa; phylum Mollusca; class Bivalvia; order Venerida; family Vesicomyidae; genus Archivesica; species Archivesica marissinica. The sequence continues at coordinate 20,877,322 of CM026394.1, read as the reverse complement.
GTGATTTTCTGATTCATTTATTGGTTTATGAATATCATGGACCAGTCCATGTGAGTTACTTGGTGTTGATATGGGTTAAGAACGCTGTGTTTCAAAAGTTAAGTACTGGTACACATTTCAATGAGCATTTTGTTCTACAATTTTTTTGTTTGAAACTATTTATTTTACAATAATTACGAAGCAAGTTTCAACAACTAATATTAATCACTCTCGTTGGCGCGGATGAACTCAGGACTACGTCTGCGCTATCGTGACTTCCACACGTGATTTATACTGAATTGTTTATTGGTCATTTTAGTTGGAATCCTTTGTTTTTACTGTTGTTCCCTACTTGTAACCAGATGTTTCGGTATGATAAATGTGATTTCATGAAAATCAAGTTAATTAATTATGTGAACAGACTATAGGATATCTGAAGAGATTTAATAATTTAACTCTTTGCATGCTAGCGGTGTAAATAACAGTTGTGGATATCCTATAGTCTGTTCACATTACCGTAAATAACATTTGTGGATATCCTATAGTCTGTTCACATTACCTTAAATAACAGGTGTGGATATCCTATAGTCTGTTCACATTACCGTAAATAACAGGTGTGGATATCCTATAGTCTGTTCACATTACCGTAAATAACAGGTGTGGATATCCTATAGTCTGTTCACATTACCGTAAATAACAGTTGTGGATATCCTATAGTCTGTTCACATTACCGTAAATAACAGTTGTGGATATCCTATAGTCTGTTCACATTACCGTAAATATTTGTTATCAATTAATTAACTTGATTTTCATGAAATCACAATTATCATACCAAAATTTTGGAAGTATTGATAGCGCATTGGATGCGCGTTCGCTTCAGGTGCGAAAGGTTCGAGCCCCGCTGGAGCCGTTACGATTGTGCCCTTAGGCAAGGCATTTAATTTCCACGTTGCCTCTTCTCTCTCCCTCGTGGCGATGGATTCCATCAGGAATGAGGTCTCGAGAGTGATTAATATAAGTTATAAGAACTTGTTTCGCAATCGAGCTAAAATAAATTTGTATAAACTAATAACAGTCAAATAGAGCAGCTGTCCACTTAGCTCAGTGGTTAGCACGCTCGCTTCTCACCAATGCAACCCAGGTTCGATCCTCGGACCGGTAAGTATGTGAGATGGTACGGTGGTCGCCAGATCGAACACACGAAAGTCCCACACGAATGACCACATTTACGCTCTCATCTGCGCCAATGAGAATGATTAATATAAGTTGTTAAAGTTTGTTTCGCAATCGTTGTAAAATAAATAATGTTTAAGCTTAAGAGATCATGAAATTTTTTCAACGACATTTACAGGTAATGTCTCCCAGTTTTGAAGCTATAGCTTGCCATGAACTTCATTGAAGATGCGTATCACATTATATGTTGTCATTGTAGAGGTGGGGGAAGGAGGCAGAATTGGAGGACGTCTTATCTGGCATTGATGACTTTAAAAGCAAGTTTACACCTGAGATCATAGAGAGCTGCAACAACATTTCTGAGTATATTGAACTCGTGGACTCGTCAATGGTGGACAAAGCTATGCAGCCTTGGTTTAGGGATCTGTTGAAAGAATATGTAGAGCTGAAAGATGTATCTACACCTCGGGTAAATTCATATGTAAATATTCACTGTTCCTACAGTGCTCATTCTAGAGTCACTGGAGAGGGTGACTGGGGCAAAATTGTCACCCCAGGAACCCTGACTCCACACCCCCCCCTTGGGGACCCCACTTCTCCATACAAAATATTGCCTGGTAAGATACACTGGTCCAGTATAACACATTCCTTCTACAATCAAACCTGTGTTAATGGTCACCTCCATTAAGCAGCCAACCTGTATTAAGCAGCCAGTTTCCAAATTCCCAATATGTTGTTTTATTATACATTTGACCTCTATTAAGCAGCCACCTGTGCTAAGCAGCCACACTTTCTGTAATTCCCTTGGATGGCTACTTAAGACAGGTTTGACTCGTATTCAAAATTGTCAAATTGTGACTTAACCCTATTTTGTTGAAATTTATTAAATAACACAATTTAAGGGTGCAATACATTTAAAGTCACATGGTCGTCTTTGCAAATTAAACGTATGCATTAAGGTGGTAGAAAAGGTGTGCAACAAACATAGTGGCTGTGGCTACAGGGATTTGGGGTCCTTGAAAACCCTAAAGTTTATGAGCTGAAAGTGGGCTCTGCAAATTCCCCCTCACACACCTACCCCCCTTTGCCGCTCAAAATGCACCTTCCAATTTTCTGACCCGCCCTGCCCTTTATTCCACTCTTTATTCCACTCTTTATGTATTTGTTTTGTGATTTCAGTTTAACAACTATAAGTATGCTGGAGGGTGTATCAGCAGTATTCCCCACACACGTAATTGCTGCTACATTGTGTCTGCTGCTGGGCATAAATTTGACACCATATGTATCCTTTGTATATTGTCGAAATATTGAACACCATATCCATTGCAGTGCCGTAGCCAGAATCTAAAAATAACCGCGACGACGACCCCCCCCCCCCCCCCCCCCCCGGATTATTTTGTGAATGCTTGTCTGTGCATTCTGAAGGCAGTTTTATTAGAGCTTTCCTATACCTGTCGTTATTTGCCAAATTATAACCGAGGCGATTGCCTCATTTGCCTCAGTGTGGCTACGGGCCTGCTTTGTATATTGTCGAAATGTGTAAGTCAGAAGTGACGCAGACAAAAATTCAGACGGAGGGAACCCTGGGTACTTCCTGTTTGAGAAGGACTACTTAGTGTAGCAACATTCATTTCTAGCAAGCAAAGGAAGTGTGACCTGCGAATAATTCTATTTCTCCGATATAATACCAATTTCTGATTATGCCTTGCATATTTTGGGGCATACTCAGTCTCATTGGGGCACACTCAGTCTCTTTGGGGCACACTCAGTCTCTTTGGGGCACACTCAGTCTTTTTGGGGCACACTCAGTCTTTTTGGGGCACACTCAGTCTCATTGGGATACATTCAGTCTCTTTGGGATATATTCAGTCTCTTTGGGGCACACTCAGTCTCTTTGGGACATACTCAGTCTCTTTGGGATACATTCAATCTCTTTGGGGCACATTCAGTCTCTTTGGGACTCACTCAGTCTCTTTGGGACACACTCAGTCTCTTTGGGACACACTCAGTCTCTTTGGGACACATTCAGTCTCTGGGACACACTCAGACACCTTGGGACACACTCAGTCTCTTTGGGACATACTCAGTCTCCTTGGGACACACTCAGTCTCTTTGGGACACACTCAGTCTCTTTGGGACACATTCAGTCTCTTTGGGACACATTCAGTCTCTGGGACACACTCAGACACCTTGGGACACACTCAGTCACCTTGGGACACACTCAGTCTCATTGGGGCACACTCAGTCTCTTTGGGGCACATTCAGTATCTTTGGGACACACTCAGTCCCTTTGGGACACACTCAGTCTCTGTGTTGCACACTCAGTCTCTTTGTTGCACATTCAGTATCTTTGGGACACACTCAGTTTCTGTGTTGCACACTCAGTCTCTTTGTTGCACATTCAGTCTCTTTGGGACACATTCAGTATATTTGGGGTACACTCAGTCTCTTTGGGACACACTCAGTCCCTTTGGGACACATTCAGTATCTTTGGAGCACATTCAGTCTCTTTGGGGCATACGCAATCCCGATGTAATCCACCCAGAAAGAGAGATGCAATGTGGAATTTTAGTGCTTTGTCTACGAGGAGAATCATGGCGGCTACAACTGGGTACGAACTTCAAACCTCTCACACCTGAAAGCAGCGCTAACACGACTTCCACATTATCAGTAATGAATATAATATTATATTGAACATGATAATGAGGCCACAAGTATTTACCAAAGTTGGCTCGTCTAAGGCGAATCAATATCAAACAATATCAACAGGGACCCTGGGTGAATCAAATATTATTGGAAGTCGTGATAGCGCAGTGGTAGCGTGGTCGTTTCACATGCGAAAGGCCCAGTGTTCTAGCCCCTCTGGAGTCATTACGAATGTGCCCTTAGGCAAGGCATTTAAATTCCATGTTGTCTCTTCTCTATCCCTCGTGGCGATGGATTCCATCAGGAATGAGGTCTAAAGAGTGATTACGTTGTAAGAACTTGTTTCGCAATCAAGCTGAAATAAATTAAACTCAATCACATGGAGCATATACACTCGTTTTCTTGATACCGATAGGTTGGTAGAGTTTTCAAAAGATGGCGATAAAAGATTGTATACTAACCATAGAGAATGGGTGTGACTGAATTCTGTAATATCCAATCTTTAACACACTGAAAGGTTTGAGCCGCGCCGTGCAGACAGCTGAGGGTTTATTGCAGTGTTATAAAGTGGAGGATATACGTCTACCCAATACCATATATGGAATAAAGAGTCGGCATGTACAGGGACAAGGTAAATACAGTCAAATCTGTCGTAAGCAGCTAGATAAGGGAATCACCGAACGTGGCTGCTTAATAGAGGTTAAATGTATAATAACATATTGGGAATCTGGAAACTGGCTGGTTAGTACAGGTTGGCTGGTTAATAGAGGTGACCACTAACACAGTGGAAGTCGTGATAGCACATGTGCGAAAGGTCCGGAGTTTGAGCCCCGTTTTTAAGATTGTATTGTAAATGAACATGTTTTTAAAATTGTATTGTAAATAAACATGTTTTTAAAATTGTATTGTAAATAAACATGTTTTTAAAATTGTATTGTAAATAAACTTGTTTTTAAGATTGTATTGTAAATGAACATGTTTTTAAGATTGTATTGTAAATGAACATGTTTTTAAGATTATATTGTAAATAAACATGTTTTTAAGATTGTATTGTAAATGAACATGTTTTTAAAAGTAAATAAAAAGTTAAAAAAATAATTAAATTTGTTTTTGTTTGTCTTATAATTTTCAGACAAAATATTGTCCAGTAAGATACACTGGGCATTGTATAAAGCATTCATTCTATTCAAATATAGTATTTAATGGTGATATTGTGTATTTTAACCCTATTATGTTGGAAGTTCATTAAATAATACCATCAGATGACACAATCGAGAGCTTTCTCACTTTTCACAAAAATTTGGGTCTAACTTGAGCCCTACATTTTTCCTCTTCAAGAATTCTTTAAATGGAAATGGTGTTGTGGTGGATTATGTATTTTTGCAGATATTTTATTATAATTAATTTTGTTTCTTGTAGATTTTGTTTCTGTGAGAACAGATAAATATTGTTACCTGTATTACCTCACAATGGAGACCAGCGACCATAAACTACAGCTTATACAGAAAACAGATGAACAATGTTTCTCTTCCATAGACATCAGGTATGTACATGTATATATAGTTGTGTCCGCCTCCGTGGTCGAGTGGTTAAGGTCGCTGACTTGTATACCACTGTAACCTATCATCACTGATGGTCACGGGTTCGAGCCCCGCTCAGACTGTGTCTCATTTATATGAAAAAGTTGGCAGTTTCTTACGGAGGTTGGTGCACCCAAGTACTGGTTAACCGTTGGAGCCTGCCCAGGAAAGGTGTTGTTAGGTAAACTGCCCGCCTGCGATATAGCCCAAAATGGTGCTGATGCAGGCGTAAAACCCGAAATATATATATATAGTTGTCATAAACTCCAGCTTATACAGAAAACAACATGTTTCTCTTCCATAGACTACAAGGTACGTACATGTATATATAGCTTCCATAGACTACAAGGTACGTACATGTATATATAGCTTCCATAGACTACAAGGTACGTACATGTATATATAGCTTCCATAGACTACAAGGTACGTACATGTATATATAGCTTCCATAGACTACAAGGTACGTACATGTATATATAGCTTCCATAGACTACAAGGTACGTACATGTATATATAGCTTCCATAGACTACAAGGTACATACATGTATATATAGCTTCCATAGACATCAGGTACATACATGTATATATAGCTTCCATAGACTACAAGGTACGTACATGTATATATAGCTTCCATAGACTACAAGGTACGTACATGTATATATAGCTTCCATAGACTACAAGGTACGTACATGTATATATAGCTTCCATAGACTACAAGGTACGTACATGTATATATAGCTTCCATAGACTACAAGGTACGTACATGTATATATAGCTTCCATAGACTACAAGGTACGTACATGTATATATAGCTTCCATAGACTACAAGGTACGTACATGTATATATAGCTTCCATAGACTACAAGGTACGTACATGTATATATAGCTTCCATAGACTACAAGGTACGTACATGTATATATAGCTTCCATAGACTACAAGGTACGTACATGTATATATAGCTTCCATAGACATCAGGTACATACATGTATATATAGCTTCCATAGACTACAAGGTACGTACATGTATATATAGCTTCCATAGACTACAAGGTACGTACATGTATATATAGCTTCCATAGACTACAAGGTACGTACATGTATATATAGCTTCCATAGACTACAAGGTACGTACATGTATATATAGCTTCCATAGACTACAAGGTACGTACATGTATATATAGCTTCCATAGACTACAAGGTACGTACATGTATATATAGCTTCCATAGACTACAAGGTACGTACATGTATATATAGCTTCCATAGACTACAAGGTACATACATGTATATATAGCTTTCATAGACTTCAGGTACGTACATGTATATATAGCTTCCATAGACTACAAGGTACGTACATGTATATATAGCTTCCATAGACTACAAGGTACGTACATGTATATATAGCTTCCATAGACTACAAGGTACGTACATGTATATATAGCTTCCATAGACTACAAGGTACGTACATGTATATATAGCTTCCATAGACTACAAGGTACGTACATGTATATATAGCTTCCATAGACTACAAGGTACATACATGTATATATAGCTTCCATAGACTACAAGGTACGTACATGTATATATAGCTTCCATAGACTACAAGGTACGTACATGTATATATAGCTTCCATAGACTACAAGGTACGTACATGTATATATAGCTTCCATAGACATCAGGTACATACATGTATATATAGCTTCCATAGACTACAAGGTACGTACATGTATATATAGCTTCCATAGACATCAGGTACATACATGTATATTTAGCTTCCATAGACATCAGGTACATACATGTATATATAGCTTCCATAGACTACAAGGTACGTACATGTATATATAGCTTCCATAGACTACAAGGTACGTACATGTATATATAGCTTCCATAGACTACAAGGTACGTACATGTATATATAGCTTCCATAGACTACAAGGTACGTACATGTATATATAGCTTCCATAGACTACAAGGTACGTACATGTATATATAGCTTCCATAGACTACAAGGTACGTATATATAACTTACTGTTAAATTGTATTACTTTCAAGTCAGCAATTTAGATAAAGTCCGTCCTGCCATTCGCCACTAGACAGATTCAGCAAAAGTGTCAAAAGTATTTTGTGATTTTTCGCCAAAATGTCATAAATGAGATTTCAGAATGCATATCTTGGGATTTACCGTACTTACTCACCTATAAGCCAGGATTTTTATCACCAGATTATGGCCTCAAAGTGGCTTCCCGTCTTATAAGCGAGTGATCAGTTAGGGAGACTTGGGCAAAATAGTCGCCATATGGACCCTGACTTTGTCCCCTAGGGGCCCCACTCCTTTTCATACAAAATTTGGCCAAGTGAGATACTGAGATACACTGCTCATTATAAAGCTGTCCGATTAGCGCTGTGGTTAGCGCGCTCGCTTCTCACCAATGCAACCCGGGTTCGATCCTCGGGCTGGGAAGTATGTGAGATGGTACGGTGGTCGCCAGATCGGACAGGTGGGTTTTCTCCGGGTACTCCGGTTTCCTCCCACACGAATGACCATATTTATGCTTTCATCCGCGCCAACGAGAGTGATTAATATAAGTTGTTAAAACTTGCTTCGCAATCGTTAGTCTGCAGTGTTTTTTTAAAGTGGCACTTTGGTGTAATGTAGCACATTGAAAGGACTGGTGAGCTTATATTGTGTAATTATACTGTTTATGTATGTACATTTAGTCCGTATATCCCTGGTGGAAAGGACTGGTGAGCTTATATTGTGTAATTATACTGTTTATGTATGTACATTTATATTGTGTAATTATACTGTTTATGTTTGTACATTTATATTGTGTAATTATGCTGTTTATGTTTGTACATTTAGTCCGTATATCCCTGGTGGAAAGGACTGGGGAGCTTATATTGTGTAATTATACTGTTTATGTATGTACATTTAGTCCGTATATCCCTGGTGGAAAGGACTGGGGAGCTTATATTGTGTAATTATACTGTTTATGTATGTACATTTATATTGTGTAATTATACTGTTTATGTTTGTACATTTATATTGTGTAATTATACTGTTTATGTTTGTACATTTATATTGTGTAATTATACTGTTTATGTTTGTACATTTATATTGTGTAATTATACTGTTTATGTTTGTACATTTATATTGTGTAATTATACTGTTTATGTTTGTACATTTAGTCCGTATATCCCTTGTGAGTGTGTGTTGGTGAATACCGATGGCAAGTGCTTCCTGTGGTATGCAGATACTGGCAGCTTAAAGAGTTGTGTCGATTCTTGTGAACACCGGTTCCAGGTCACAGACGAATGGCGACACGTTCAATATGGCAGCCATCCAAGACAGCTTGTCTACGCTGACCAAACCTCTGTCCAACTGTTTGATCTGAGAGTGAGTAGGTATTTGTATGTTCAGTCGCACGTAGGGTTCGCTATATTCCATCAGATGCAACATATTGTCTATTCTGGCATGTGAAAATCAACAAAATCTTGTATCAGTTGTGGCTGTCCAATTAGCACATTGGATAGCACGCTTGCTTCTCACCAATGCAACCCGGGTTCAATCTTCGGACCGGGAAGTATGTGAGATGATACGGTGGTCACCTTTTTGTGCTTGAGTCTTACTTGATTGAAAATTATACAAACAGTTATTTGATTTTAACTGCAATTTATTGAAATTTTAATTGAACATTTTTGACTATTCGAATACGATTATAACATTCGAATATTCAGATGCTTCAACGAATATTTGAACATCGTGCCATCCTTAATACAACTTTAGTTTATCCCATATGGCCAGCAATCTCGAGTTTTGGAATCCCCAATTTCAATATTTATATGGTTGTCCGATTAGCGCAGTGGTTAGCGCGCTCGCTTCTCACCAATGCAACCCGGGTTCAATCCCCTGACCGGAAAGTATGTGAGATGGTACGTATACTGTGGTGGCCAGATCAGACAGGTGGGTTTTCTTCAGGTATGATGGTTTTCTCCCACACGAATGACAACATAAACGCTTTCATCCGCACCAACGAGATTGATTAATATATGCTGTTAAAACTTGTTTCACAATCATTGTAAAAATATAAGTTTGATCGTATATAGGGATGGCAACGAATAGCGATTAAATTATTCGAATATTCAGTCGGGACGGTATTCGAATATTCGATAGAATTCTATCAAAAACTCTTATAAAGATTGCCAAACCTAATTTCTGTTTTATGCGTAAACGTCATCTTCTTGAATGATTATTCAGATTGATATTGTACCTGAATATGTAAAATCAAATTTGCATAGATTACACCTAGCAGCTTTCAAACGTGTGACTGAGCGGGTGGCATTTTTGAGGACAATATAATATGTTTTTCCGAATATTCGAATATTTGTTGCCATCTCTAATCATATATGAACACACAGCTTTCTTTGCTTAATATTTTCAGACTTCTAATGCAGAAGGTCATGACCTGTTTTCCCTGCCAAGTCATCTGTTACACAATAGAGAACGTGTGCGTCTGTGCGGGCGGCATCCCGCCTCCACCTTCTACCACCTGGTGGCTACAGATTATACCCTGATGATCCTGGATGAGAGATACCCCAAATACCCGGTACCTACCATTTCATAAATAATCATCCGGTGGACTACATGTCATGTTATTGTTGTGTTTTACGTTTATTTATCGTCGCTACCGGTTGCCCATATGAGCGACGCCTCCTGAAGAGATTTTAGATTTTTGGAGGATAGTTCAATGATACAGACAGAGACCCATTCCAGAGTCTCCTCTGGTTCTTTTACGTGCACGGTGTACAGCACTGATGCGAGACCTGGTTTAACGTCCCATTTGAAATACCGTTAATTTTATTAGGGTCAGACGGGGATAGAACCTGCGATTCCTGGATTTCCAGTCCAGCGTGTTACCACTGGACTACAGATCCATCATGTTATTCCGGTGGACTACATTTTTATTTGTCTCTGTGATGCAATTTATATGGTATGGAGAGAAACTATATAAGTTCGGCTTCCGTTTTAATCCTTTCCTGTTCTTTGATTTTGTGTACATGTATTATTTTGTGAATGTATACAGTGGAATAAATATGTTTAGTCTAATTTATATGTTGTCAAGTGGTTGTGAGTTCGAACAAACAAACACATAAATCTATGTTATTTTCTGCATGTACAGTTGTTAACATGGGACCACATGTTATCGGCACCCCCGCAATACATGAGTGGTATGTATGGCTCGGATGGCAGTGGTGTGATTGGCTCGGATGGCAGTCGGGATGATAACTTCATCTATATTGCAAGCCAGTTTCCGGCAGATGTTCATGCCTTCAGATTTTCTATGAAAGACGGTCTTCCACCCATATCAACATGTCTACCTCACCGAGCAGCAAAGAAAGAGTAAGTATGGGTTATGTTGCTTACCAGAATCTGTCTGCGGGTTACGTTGCTTACCAGAATCTGTCTGTGGGTTACGTTGCTTACCAGAATTTGTCTGCGGGTTACGGTGCTTACCAGAATCTGTATGCGGGTTACGGTGCTTACCAGAATCTGTCTGTGGGTTACGTTGCTTACCAGAATCTGTCTGCGGGTTACGGTGCTTACCAGAATCTGTCTGCTGGTTACGGTGCTTACCAGAATCTGTCCGTGGGTTACGGTGCTTACCAGAATCTGTATGCGGGTTATGTTGCTTACCAGAATCTGTCTGCTGGTTACGGTGCTTACCAGAATCTGTCTGCGGGTAACGTTGCTTACCAGAATCTGTCTGCGGGTTACAGTGTCTACCAAAATCTGTCTGCGGGTTATGTTGCTTACCAGAATCTGTCTGCGGGTAACATTGCTTACCAGAATCTGTCTGCTGGTTACGTTGCTTACCAGAATCTGTCTGCTGGTTACGTTGCTTACCAGAATCTGTCTGCTGGTTATGTTGCTTACCAGAATCTGTCTGCTGGTTACATTGCTTACCAGAATCTGTCTGCGGGTTACGGTGCTTACCAGAATCTGTCTGCGGGTTACGGTGCTTACCAGAATCTGTCTGCTGGTTAAGGTGCTTACCAGAATCTGTCTGCTGGTTACGGTGCTTACCAGAATCTGTCCGTGGGTTACGTTGCTTACCAGAATCTGTCCGTGGGTTACGTTGCTTACCAGAATCTGTCCGTGGGTTACGTTGCTTACCAGAATCTGTCCGTGGGTTACATTGCTTACCAGAATCTGTCCGTGGGTTACGTTGCTTACCAGAATCTGTCCGTGGGTTACGTTGCATACCAGAATCTGTCTGCCTTCATTATTATTATCCACTACTCACCACCATTTCGGCGACGAATATAATTTTTGCGTTGGTCGTGCATTCGTCTGGAACCTGTTCTCAGTAACTAATGTTTTGGGAAGAGCCGTCTCTAATGTTGTAAGAACTTGTGGCTCGACCCATATTTGCTTTCTTTGCGTATATTGTATGTAGATTCTGTGTCATAATAGAGCAACATAAAATATGATTAAACTAAAGTAACCAATGTGTGCAATTTTGTGAAACTAAATACGGTGTCGTTGTACACGTGTGATATTCGTATGGAACAGCCGAGTAATTCAAAGAGTTATAGCCCTTTATTTAAAAACAATTCTCCATTTTTTTTTTCTCGAGGGCAATGTCCCTTTTATTCACATACAAGTACATAATTATACATAAATACATATGATCATTAACATAAAACATATGACAATTATATGAGATGCAATTAACGGTAATCAATATTAAACTCTTTTATATATATATATTTATATATACACATATATACATATTACCTGTAATTCACCAACCTCCACACGTAAATACTGTCCCTTTATTTAATTGACAAACAAACCAACAAACTACCTTGTCATAGCGTAACATCATCCTATGCAAACCATAGCAACATATTTTACTTACTGTGAAGTGGTTGATGCAACGATAAATGAGAATTGATAGAAACAGTTACAAGTTACAACCAAACCTGTCTTAAGCGGCCAGCCAAGGGAGAGATAAAAACCATACATACCCGATATATACCTGACATAATTGTTACAGATGTCTCCATGTAGGTACATACCCGATATAAACCTGACATAATTGTTACAGGTATCTCCATGTAGGTACATACCAGATATAAACCTGACCTAATTGTTACAGGTGTCTCCATGTAGGTACATACCCAATATAAACCTGACATAATTGTTACAGATGTCTCCATGTAGGTACATACCCAATATAAACCTGACATAATTGTTACAGATGTCTCCATGTAGGTACATACCCAATATAAACCTGACATAATTGTTACAGTGTCTCCATGTAGGTACATACCCAATATAAACCTGACATAATTGTTACAGGTATCTCCATGTAGGTACATACCCAATATAAACCTGACATAATTGTTACAGGTATCTCCATGTAGGTACATACCAGATATAAACCTGACATAATTGTTACAGGTATCTCCATGTAGGTACATACCAGATATAAACCTGACCTAATTGTTACAGGTGTCTCCATGTAGGTACATACCAGATATAAACCTGACATAATTGTTACAGGTATCTCCATGTAGGTACATACCCAATATAAACCTGACATAATTGTTACAGGTATCTCCATGTAGGTACATACCAGATATAAACCTGACATAATTGTTACAGGTATCTCCATGTAGGTACATACCAGATATAAACCTGACATAATTGTTACAGGTGTCTCCATGTAGGTACATACCAGATATAAACCTGACATAATTGTTACAGGTGTCTCCATGTAGGTACATACCCAATATAAACCTGACATAATTGTTACAGGTATCTCCATGTAGGTACATACCAAATATAAACCTGACATAATTGTTACAGGTATCTCCATGTAGGTACATACCAGATATAAACCTGACATAATTGTTACAGGTATCTCCATGTAGGTACATACCAGATATAAACCTGACATAATTGTTACAGGTGTCTCCATGTAGGTACATACCAGATATAAACCTGACCTAATTGTTACAGGTGTCTCCATGTAGGTACATACCCAATATAAACCTGACATAATTGTTACAGGTATCTCCATGTAGGTATAAACCTGACATAATTGTTACAGGTATCTCCATGTAGGTACATACCAGATATAAACCTGACATAATTGTTACAGGTATCTCCATGTAGGTACATACCCGATATAAACCTGACCTAATTGTTACAGGTGTCTCCATGTAGGTACATACCCAATATAAACCTGACCTAATTGTTACAGGTATCTCCATGTAGGTACATACCCAATATAAACCTGACCTAATTGTTACAGGTGTCTCCATGTAGGTACATACCCAATATAAACCTGACCTAATTGTTACAGGTGTCTCCATGTAGGTACATACCCAATATAAACCTGACATAATTGTTACAGGTATCTCCATGTAGGTAAGATATAAACCTGACATAATTGTTACAGGTATCTCCATGTAGGTACATACCATATAAACCTGACATAATTGTTACAGGTATCTCCATGTAGGTACATACCGATATAAACCTGACTAATTGTTACAGGTTCTCCATGTAGGTACATACCGATATAAACCTGACATAATTGTTACAGGTATCTCCATGTAGGTATAAACCTGACATAATTGTTACAGGTATCTCCATGTAGGTACATACCAGATATAAACCTGACATAATTGTTACAGGTGTCTCCATGTAGGTACATACCCGATATAAACCTGACCTAATTGTTACAGGTGTCTCCATGTAGGTACATACCCAATATAAACCTGACATAATTGTTACAGGTATCTCCATGTAGGTATAAACCTGACATAATTGTTACAGGTATCTCCATGTAGGTACATACCAGATATAAACCTGACATAATTGTTACAGGTGTCTCCATGTAGGTACATACCAGATATAAACCTGACATAATTGTTACAGGGACATGTCTATGTGGACGCAGTTTGCTGACAAATGCCCAAACACAGATGTGTTGCGCAACAGATTGCAGATATCTTTAGCTGGGATATCTACGTCACCATGGCAACAGGGGCATGTTGTCTTCCAGGTAATTTTGTGTTTTTGTAAGCATAATTTTATATATTAAAGTATACCTCCCTTTGCCCATATGAGCGACGCCTCCAGAAGAGATTAGTCATTTTAGATTTTGGAGGATAGTGCAATGATACAGAAACAGTCATACACGAAACATGTATTGCAATATATCGTGGTACATATTGCAATACATGTTTCGTGTATTGCAATATATATCGTGGTACATATTGCAATACATGTTTCGTGTATTGCAATATATCGTGGTATATATTGCAATACATGTTTCGTGTATTGCAATATATCGTGGTACATATTGCAATATATGTTTCGTGTATTGCAATATATCGTGGTACATATTGCAATACATGTTTCGTGTATTGCAATATATCGTGGTACATATTGCAATACATGTTTCGTGTATTGCAATATATCGTGGTACATATTGCAATACATGTTTCGTGTATTGCAATATATCGTGGTACATATTGCAATAAATGTTTCGTGTATTGCAATATATCGTGGTACATATTGCAATATATGTTTCATGTATTGCAATATATCGTGGTACATATTGCAATACATGTTTCGTGTATTGGAATATATCGTGGTACACATTGCAATACGTGTTTCGTGTATTGCAATTATCGTGGTACATATTGCAATATGTGTTTCGTGTATTGCAATGTATCGTGGTACCCTTCAAATTTTCATAGGAAGTTTTGTCCAGTATTAGACACACTGTCATTGTAAAGCACGCCTTCTATTTAAATGTTGTATTTAATGGCAATGTGTATTTTAATCCTATGTTGATGTAATTTATTTCAATGAAACCATTTAAAAGTTTAAACATTACTTATTTTACAACGATTGCTGTAGTGTGGAGTACTGCATGTGCTTCCACTGACGAGACAGCGCTGTAGATGCGCTTCATTTGTGGATGTTGTTATGTGTGGAAGTTTCCAACTTCTATTTAAACTATTATGACTTGACTATGAGTTGACTTGACTATGAGTTGACTTGACTATGAGTTGACTTGACTATGAGTTGACTTGACTATGAGTTGACTTGACTATGAGTTGACTTGAGTATCAGTTGACTTGACTATGCGTTGACTTGAGTATCAGTTGACTTGACTATCAGTTGACTTGAGTATCAGTTGACTTGACTATCAGTTGACTTGAGTATCAGTTGACTTGACTATCAGTTGACTTGAGTATCAGTTGACTTGACTATCAGTTGACTTGAGTATCAGTTGACTTGACTATCAGTTGACTTGAGTATCAGTTGACTTGACTATCAGTTGACTTGAGTATCAGTTGACTTGAGTATCAGTTGACTTGACTATCAGTTGACTTGACTATCAGTTGACTTGAGTAGGATTTGACCGGACTATCAGTTGACTTGACTATCAGTTGACTTGACTATCAGTTGACTTGACTATCAGTTGACTTAGAGTATCAGTTGACTTGACTATCAGTTGACTTGACTATCAGATGACTTGAGTAGGATTTGACCGGAGTATCAGTTGACTTGAGTATCAGTTGACTTGACTATCAGTTGACTTGAATATCAGTTGACTTGAGTATCAGTTGACTTGACTATCAGTTAACTTGACTATCAGTTGACTTGACTATCAGTTGACTTGACTATCAGTTGACTTGAGTAGGATTTGACCGGACTATCAGTTGACTTGACTATCAGTTGACTTGACTATCAGTTGACTTGACTATCAGTTGACTTAGAGTATCAGTTGACTTGAGTATCAGTTGACTTGACTATCAGTTGACTTGACTATCAGATGACTTGAGTAGGATTTGACCGGAGTATCAGTTGACTTGAGTATCAGTTGACTTGACTATCAGTTGACTTGAGTATGACTTGACCGGATGTAACGCGGTCATATTAAGTTTGCAAACAAAGCATTCTGGGAGTTTTGTAATCCAAACAGCAGAATTGCAGAAAGAGAATGATTACAAGTGAAACTACGAAAATATATAAGTGTTTTTATTGCAGTACGATATATTTCTGATCAGAATTGCAATATACTTTGTGTGTTTTACGTTTATTTATCGTCGCTACCGGTTGCCCATATGAGCGACTCCTCCTGAAGAGATTAGTCATTTTAGATTTTGGAGAATATTGCATGATACAGACAGAGACCCATTCCAGAATCTCCTCTGGTTCTTTTACGTGCACAGTGTAAAGCACCGACACGAGACCTTGGTTTTAACGTCCCATCTGAAAGACTGTTAATTTTATTTGGGTCAGACGGGGGGATCGAACCTGTGATCCCTGGATTACCAGTCCAGAGTGTTACCACTGGACTACAGATCCATCTGCAATAAACCTATCGTGACAGTCCTATTTATCACTAGATGCCTTATACTTTATACTTCTTATAACAGTATGCGAGTGTTTTGTATCTTTGTAGTTGGACAGCCATGGAGAGATATTCCATCAAGTGTTTTCAGCCAATCAATCATCAGCAGATATTACATTTTCTGCGGGACTTGGATCACATGACCTGCATCCACTTCCTGTTGCTGTAGACAGAGCTCAATCATGGATAAAATCTTGGGTTGACAATGTGAAAGAAGAACTGCAAAGTCAGATAAAGACCAGAGACATACAGACAGATTTATGGGGTATGTAGGTTTTGTATGAGACCTGAAAAGTATTGCAGAGCATGCATGAATAGTTGCTTCTCTCTGTCTGTCTGTCCATCTTTCCAGTCCGCCTCCGTGGTCGAGTGGTTACCGTCGCTGACCTGCATACCACTGTAACCATCATCACTGAAGGTCACGTGTTTGAGGCCCGCTCATAGGAGGGCTGTAAATAATGTTGTCATAACTTGTAGCCCAACCCATTTGCTTTTCCCCCCAGATTAAATTGTATACAGCAATAATGATCAATGCTAATTTAATTTCTAATTGTTTTCCACGTATTTCATTGTATGTATAATTGTAATGTAATGTATGAAAAAAATGTAATAAATATTATTAAACTAAGCCGTGTCTCATTTATATGAAAACGTTGGCAGTTTCTTACAGAAGTTGGTGCACCAAGTACTGGTTAACCGCTGGAACCTACCCAGGAAAGGTGTTAGGTTAATCTGCCTGCCGCTGATATAGCCCAAATGCAGGCGCAAAACCCGAACAAAGAAACAAATTCTTCACCCATTTCTTGTATTTCTTCGTACATTGCATGTGTACAAATAAATGAAATGGTATTAGAAACTTTCTATGTGCAATATAATACTTATACATAAAGTCTATGTTTCAAATACTAGTCGTGATATCGCAGTGGATGCGCGTTCGCTTCAGGTGCGAACGGTCTGGAGTTCGAGCCCCGCTGGAGCCATTACGATTGTGCCCTTAGGCAAGGCATTTAAATTCCACGCTGTCTCTTCTCGCTCCCTCCTGGCGATGGATTCCATCAGGAATGAGGTCTTGAGAGTGATTGATATAAGTTGTAATAACTTGTTTTGCAATCGAGCTAAAATAAATTTGTATAAAATAAATACTAATCGCCAGATCGGACAAGTGGGTTTTCTCCGGGTACTCCGGTTTCCTCCCACACGAATGACCACATATAGGCTTTCATCCGCGCCAACGAAAGTGATTAATATAAGTTGTTAGAACTTGCTTCGCAATCGTTGTAAAATAAATAAAGTTTAAATTAAAATACTAGTATTAGACAGTTGTATAATTATGGCAAGTGGCCCGATGACCTTGAATAACTGATGGGAATAGTTGTGTGGTTACCTGGCATGGAAGCCCAATCCAGTCAGATGAATTTAATTTGGAACATAAAATTGGCAAAAGAATTATTTTGTGTTCTAACACAGTGTGTTTTAGACCCATGATATATATCTCTTGCAGGGCTGTATTTGTACAGGAATCCGCACAAGTCTTGCTGTGTGTGTCGACCTGATCTTAGTTTTGTCCCAGGAGGAATTGATGTTCCAGACAGCACTGCTTACTGTGAGACTTGCATGGTCCTACTACAGGACAGCCAGAACCTGGTCACGTGTACACAGAAGGTCAGATATGTAACTAGTCGACGCACCAATGAAATAACAGACTTCATTTATTGGTTCACTGACTTGTATACCACTGTAACCTATCATCACTGATGGTCACGGGTTCGAGTCCTGTCAGGCCCCGCCGTGTCTCGTTTCTATGAAACAGTTGGCAGTTTCTTACGGAGGTTGGTGTACTAAGTACTGGTTAACCGCTGGAGTCTGCCCAGGAACGGTGTTAGGTAAGCTGCCCACCGGTGATATAGCTCAGAATGGTACTGATGCAGGCGTAAAACCCAAACAAACAATTTTGATTTATTGACCATCTGATATGCGTAATATTACACAACTGCTGCCTGCTATGGTGTGATATTATAGTGACACTTGCGATAGCCGAGTTTTCGCACCGTAGCACACAGTTATAGCAGCCCATAGTTTATACATATTTATTTTAGCTCGATTGCGAAACAAGTTCTTACAACTTATATTAATCGAGATTATTACTGTCGAGACATCATTCCTGATGGAATCCATTACCACGAGGGAGAGAGAAGAGGCAACGTGGAATTTAAATGCCTTGCCTAAGGGCACAATCGTAATGGCTACAGATGGGCGCGAACTCTGAGCCTTTCGCACATGCGGCGAACGCGCTACCACAGTGCTATCACATTGATACTTGCGAGGCTTGTTTGTGGTTTTTTTATCACAGTAGAAATATCAACAATAAATAAACCGCCCAAAAATATGTTTACGATGCCCACCCATCCAACTCACACACCCAAAATCCACCCACCGATGGTGACGAAGATTATAATATCTCTCGTTAGACAACAACATATTTATTTATTTTCATTAAGTTTCGCAAAATATTTAGAATCTTGATATTTAATGTTTTTTTTGTTCATAAAACTAAAGACTTTATACTCCTGTTGTTGTACATTCTATATTTGAGAAAATTAGATTCATACGACATTGTGTTTGGTATATATTTCTAGGACACGGTACTGCCATCTACCTCGACTTACCGGCCCTATAAGTTGAAGGAAGTGAGTGATGTTCCTAAAGATACAGCATTGAGCAAGTTGTTGATGAAACATTGGGACGGAGATAAAGACGAGCAGGAGATCGATGATATTCTCAAGGAATGGGTAGGTGCAGATATACCGTAGAAGGAGGATGGGTAGGTGCAGATATACCGTAGAAGGAGGAATGGGTAGGTGCAGATATACCGTAGAAGGAATGGGTAGGTGCACATTCATGCAGATATACCGTAGAAGGAATGGGTAGGTGCACACTCGTGCAGATATACCGTAGAAGAAGGAATGGGTAGGTGCAGATATACCGTAGAAGGAAGAATGGGTAGGTGCAGATATACCGTAGAAGGAATGGGTAGGTGCAGATATACCGTAGAAGAAGGAATGGGTAGGTGCAGATATACCGTAGAAGGAATGGGTAGGTGCAGATATACCGTAGAAGGAATGGGTAGGTGCAGATATACCGTAGAAGAAGGAATGGGTAGGTGCAGATATACCGTAGAAGGAATGGGTAGGTGCAGATATACCGTAGAAGGAATGGGTAGGTGCAGATATACCGTAGAAGGAATGGGTAGGTGCAGATATACCGTAGAAGAAGGAATGGGTAGGTGCAGATATACCGTAGAAGGAGGAATGGGTAGGTGCAGATATACCGTAGAAGGAGGAATGGGTAGGTGCAGATATACCGTAGAAGGAATGGGTAGGTGCAGATATACCGTAGAAGGAATGGGTAGGTGCAGATATACCGTAGAAGGAGGAATGGGTAGGTGCAGATATACCGTAGAAGGAAGAATGGGTAGGTGCAGATATACCGTAGAAGGAATGGGTAGGTGCAGATATACCATAGAAGAAGGAATGGGTAGGTGCAGATATACCGTAGAAGGAATGGGTAGGTGCAGATATACCGTAGAAGGAATGGTAGGTGCAGATATACCGTAGAAGAAGGAATGGGTAGGTGCAGATATACCGTAGAAGAAGGAATGGGTAGGTGCAGATATACCGTAGAAGGAATGGGTAGGTGCAGATATACCGTAGAAGAAGGAATGGGTAGGTGCAGATATACCGTAGAAGGAATGGGTAGGTGCAGATATACCGTAGAAGAAGGAATGGGTAGGTGCACACTCATGCAGATATACTGTAGAAGAAGGAATGGGTAGGTGCACACCTGTGCAGATATACCGTAGAAGAAGGAATGGGTAGGTGCACACCTGTGCAGATATACCGTAGAAGAAGAATTCTGTATTAGTTTATGCAAATTATTTTAGCTTGGTTGCGACATGCCTGCAACGCCAATCATGGAAATACATATTTCGGTGATCGTGAGATGAAAACAATGTATGATTTCCAATGATTTTGGCTAATATAATATTTGTTTTCAAATTTTATCTGTCCTGTTGGGAGCCCCATTGCACTACAATGCACAACCATTTAGTTAGTTGTTAATGTGAACGTCTGTAATGAGAAATAATTCCTGTCTAATTTTCATTTTAGTTTCTGTTTGCTGTCAAAATTAAGAGCTACAGACAAAACAAATTCATTAGAATATATTACTTTATAATTAACTGTTCATGATTGTCAGAAAATCGTTAAAATACAAAAGTACATCCGACCGCGGAGGAATACGAAACTCAATCAGTGACAGAGAAAATGCCATCTTTCACTGTTTCAAAACAGTGGAAGATGGAGTTTTCTTTCACTGAGAAAATTCTTTATCATTCATTGGAAAGCATAAAAGAAAATGTTATCAATAACCTTGGTGAGGATTATCTCATTGACAAATTCCTTGTTGTCTTCAGGATAAAGAAGTATTTGAGAAAAGGAAGGCAGTGAAAGCCAAACCGGAAAGCGGCAAGCCAGATATGTCGGAGGAAAGCGTAATGAGAAGAATTCAAAACGTAGAACACGGTCAGGCTAGATCTAGACCAGCACATACAAACTCTTCAGCAAGCATGGAACCAGGTATAGTGTCTAGTGCAGATGACCTAGTGCATGGTCAAGAGTCTCGGAAACGACGACCTAGCAATGCAAAAAACCATAGTCTTGGATCATCTGTGAAAAAAGCTTTGAAGAGAAAGGTCAAAGAGAATAGGGTCCAGAGAGATAAAAGAGATGCTGTACAGTCGGATAGGGTTTCTGAAGATAATAACCGTTCTGGTGTATCTGAAGATAAGCATTCTGTAGCTTCTGTTGTATATGGATCAGTTGATTCATTTGAGTCCAGAATATTCCAGAGGGTGAACATAGAAGAAGATGCTAATATACATTTGCTAAGCTCCATGCTGGCGCAAACAATTCAGCCAGATACGTCCAAGCCAGGTACTTGTAATGCATCTGTATCATTATTCTCAAGTCCAACGTCACAAATTAATAACAAAACCAATAATGGGGACGTGGGTGTTTTTAAGGTGCCTTCAAGTGGTAAAACTAATACAAAAAGGAGAAAGCATAATTCGCAGAGGTCCTCTGTAAGCGAGTTTTCAGTTGCTACCTGTTCAGAAGATCTCTTTCACGAAGTATCGACACAACTCGAACTTGCTAGTGAAGAGGACGATAGACTTAGCTCAGTGTTCTCTGTTGCCAGCTGCCCGGGTTTATTGAACAGTCAAGTGTCTAGTCATGTTTCAAAAAACCTGTTCTCCTCACAACCAGCAGACACTCGACGGCTTGAACAGCTGACAAGTTCTCCAGTGGGTATTTCATCTAGAAAACTAGGCAAGAGGAAACATTTAACTGGATTCTAGTGGAAACATGGTTGTATCAGCATGTATGCGTGTTTCACTTATAAAACCAGCCAAGAGGAAACATTTAACTGGATTCTAGTGGAAACATGGTTGTATCAGCATGTATGCGTGTTTCACTTATAAAACCAGCCAAGAGGAAACATTTAACTGGATTCTAGTGGAAACATGGTTGTATCAGCATGTATGCGTGTTTCACTTATAAAACCAGCCAAGAGGAAACATTTAACTGGATTCTAGTGGAAACATGGTTGTATCAGCATGTATGCGTGTTTCACTTATAAAACCAGCCAAGAGGAAACATTTAACTGGATTCTAGTGGAAACATGGTTGTATCAGCATGTATGCGTGTTTCACTTATAAAACCAGCCAAGAGGAAACATTTAACTGGATTGTATTACATGGCTGTGTGTGTGTTACGCATCTAAGACCGTCTAAGAGGAACACTTAGCTCGGGTGTAAGCACTACCGTTTTGTATTGAAAGCTGGAGTTTTATACATTTGTCTGAGCGAGAAGAATACGTCTGATATCTTTCGTATGTCAACAAATGCCGCAAAATGATTTTTCATGAATAAATGTAAGAACTGCTTGTTAGTTTATACAAATTTATTTTAGCTTGATTGCGAAACAAGTTATTTCAACTTATATAAATCACTCTCGAGACCTCATTCCTGATGGAATCCATCGCCACGAGGGAGAGAGAAGAGGCAACGTGGAATTTAAATGACTTGCCTAAGGGCACAATCGTAATGGCTCCAGTGGGGCTCGAACTCCGGACCTTTCGCACCTGAAGTGAACGCGCATCCACTGCGCTATCACGACTTCCACTGCTTGTTGAAATTTGGTATATAGCATCTATACAACATCCTCTACCAAGCTTATTCAAATTTGGTCTATAGCATCTATACAACATCCTCTACCAAGCTTATTCAAATTTGGTCTATAGCATCTATACAACATCCTCTACCAAGCTTGTTGAAATTTGGTATATAGCATCTATACAACATTCTCTACTAAGCTTGTTCAAATTTGGTATATAGCATCTATACAACATTCTCTACTAAGCTTGTTCAAATTTGGTATATAGCATCTATACAACATTCTCTACTAAGCTTGTTCAAATTTGGTATATAGCATCTATACAACATCCTCTACCAAGCTTGTTCAAATTTGGTCTATAGCATCTATACAACATCCTCTACCGAGCTTGTTGAAATTTGGTCTATAGCATCTATACAACATCCTCTACCGAGCTTGTTCCAATTTGGTCTATAGCATCTATACAACATCCTCTACCGAGCTTGTTCAAATTTGGTCTATAGCATCTATACAACATCCTCTACCAAGCTTGTTCAAATTTGGTCTATAGCATCTATACAACATCCTCTACCGAGCTTGTTCCAATTTGGTCTATAGCATCTATACAACATCCTCTACTGAACTTGTTCCAATTTGGTCTATAGCATCTATACAACATCCTCTACCAAGCTTGTTCCAATTTGCTCTATAGCATCTATACAACATCCTCTACCGAGCTTGTTCAAATTTGGTCTATATGAGCCTGTTCCAATTTGGTCTATAGCATCTATACAACATCCTCTACCGAGCTTGTTCAAATTTGGTCTATAGCATCTATACAACATCCTCTACCAAGCTTGTTCAAATTTGGTCTATAGCATCTATACAACATCCTCTACCGAGCTTGTTCCAATTTGGTCTATAGCATCTATACAACATCCTCTACTGAACTTGTTCCAATTTGGTCTATAGCATCTATACAACATCCTCTACCGAACTTGTTCCAATTTGGTCTATAGCATCTATACAACATCCTCTACCGAACTTGTTCAAATTTGGTCTAGCATCTATACAACATCCTCTACCGAGATTGTTCCAATTTGGTCTATAGCATCCATACAACATCCTCTACCGAGCTTGTTCAAATTTGGTATATAGCATCTATACAACATCCTCTACCGAGCTTGTTCAAATTTGGTATATAGCATATATACAACATCCTCTACCGAGCTTGTTCAAATTTGGTATATAGCATCTATACAACATCCTCTACCAAGCTTGTTCAAATTTGGTCTATAGCATCTATACAACATCCTCTACCGAGCTTGTTGAAATTTGGTCTATAGCATCTATACAACCTCCTCTACCGAGCTTGTTCAAATTTGGTCTATAGCATCTATACAACATCCTCTACCGAGCTTGTTCAAATTTGGTCTATAGCATCTATACAACATCCTCTACCAAGCTTGTTCAAATTTGGTCTATAGCATCTATACAACATCCTCTACTGAACTTGTTCCAATTTGGTCTATAGCATCTATACAACATCCTCTACTGAACTTGTTCCAATTTGGTCTATAGCATCTATACAACATCCTCTACTGAACTTGTTCCAATTTGGTCTATAGCATCTATACAACATCCTCTACCGAGCTTGTTCAAATTTGGTATATAGCATCTATACAACATCCTCTACCGAGCTTGTTCAAATTTGGTCTATAGCATCTATACAACATCCTCTACCAAGGTTGTTCAAATTTGGTCTATAGCATCTATACAACATCCTCTACTGAACTTGTTCCAATTTGGTCTATAGCATCTATACAACATCCTCTACTGAACTTGTTCCAATTTGGTCTATAGCATCTATACAACATCCTCTACTGAACTTGTTCCAATTTGGTCTATAGCATCTATACAACATCCTCTACCGAACTTGTTCCAATTTGGTCTATAGCATCTATACAACATCCTCTACCGAGCTTGTTCAAATTTGGTCTATACGAGCCTGTTCCAATTTGGTCTATAGCATCTATACAACATCCTCTACCAAGCTTGTTCCAATTTGGTCTATAGCATCTATACAACATCCTCTACCGAGCTTGTTCAAATTTGGTCTATAGCATCTATACAACATCCTCTACCGAGCTTGTTCAAATTTGGTATATAGCATCTATACAACATCCTCTACCGAGCTTGTTCAAATTTGGTATATAGCATCTATACAACATCCTCTACCAAGCTTGTTCAAATTTGGTCTATAGCATCTATACAACATCCGCTACCGAGCTTGTTCCAATTTGGTCTATAGCATCTATACAACATCCTCTACTGAACTTGTTCCAATTTGGTCTATAGCATCTATACAACATCCTCTACCAAGCTTGTTCCAATTTGCTCTATAGCATCTATACAACATCCTCTACCGAGCTTGTTCAAATTTGGTCTATATGAGCCTGTTCCAATTTGGTCTATAGCATCTATACAACATCCTCTACCGAGCTTGTTCAAATTTGGTCTATAGCATCTATACAACATCCTCTACCAAGCTTGTTCAAATTTGGTCTATAGCATCTATACAACATCCTCTACTGAACTTGTTCCAATTTGGTCTATAGCATCTATACAACATCCTCTACTGAACTTGTTCCAATTTGGTCTATAGCATCTATACAACATCCTCTACCGAACTTGTTCCAATTTGGTCTATAGCATCTATACAACATCCTCTACCGAACTTGTTCAAATTTGGTCTAGCATCTATACAACATCCTCTACCGAGATTGTTCCAATTTGGTCTATAGCATCTATACAACATCCTCTACCGAGCTTGTTCAAATTTGGTCTATAGCATCTATACAACATCCTCTACCGAGCTTGTTCAAATTTGGTATATAGCATCTATACAACATCCTCTACCGAGCTTGTTCAAATTTGGTATATAGCATCTATACAACATCCTCTACCAAGCTTGTTCAAATTTGGTCTATAGCATCTATACAACATCCGCTACCGAGCTTGTTCAATTTGGTCTATAGCATCTATACAACATCCTCTACTGACTTGTTCAATTTGGTCTATAGCATCTATACAACATCCTCTACCAGCTTGTTAATTTGTCTATAGCATCTATACAACTCCTCTACCGAGCTTGTTAAATTTGGTCTATAATTTGGTCTATAGCATCTATACAACATCCTCTACCGAGCTTGTTCAAATTTGGTCTATAGCATCTATACAACATCCTCTACCAAGCTTGTTCAAATTTGGTCTATAGCATCTATACAACATCCTCTACTGAACTTGTTCCAATTTGGTCTATAGCATCTATACAACATCCTCTACTGAACTTGTTCCAATTTGGTCTATAGCATCTATACAACATCCTCTACCGAACTTGTTCCAATTTGGTCTATAGCATCTATACAACATCCTCTACCGAACTTGTTCTTTGGTTGTTTTTTGGTTGTTCAATTTGGTCTATAGCATCCATACAACATCCTCTACCGAGCTTGTTCAAATTTGGTATATAGCATCTATACAACATCCTCTACCGAGCTTGTTCAAATTTGGTATATAGCATATATACAACATCCTCTACCAAGCTTGTTCAAATTTGGTCTATAGCATCTATACAACATCCTCTACCAAGCTTGTTCAAATTTGGTCTATAGCATCTATACAACATCCTCTACCGAGCTTGTTCAAATTTGGTCTATAGCATCTATACAACATCCTCTACCGAGCTTGTTCAAATTTGGTCTATAGCATCTATATAACCTCCTCTACCGAGCTTGTTCAAATTTGGTCTATAGCATCTATACAATATCCTCTACCGAGCTTGTTCAAATTTGGTAACCTTTGAAACCGTAGATCACTAGGTGAACCTACGGGGAAATCTTATATAACTTCTTATGATTGATGGTTTGGTTGGTTCTAGAAGCTATATTGATTGGTGGTTTGGTTGGTTCTAGAAGCTATGTTGATTGATGGTTTGGTTGGTTCTAGAAGCTATGTTGATTGATGGTTTGGTTGGTTCTAGAAGCTATGTTGATTGATGGTTTGGTTGGTTCTAGAAGCTATGTTGATTGATGGTTTGGTTGGTTCTAGAAGCTATGTTGATTGATGGTTTGGGTGGTTCTAGAAGCTATGTTGATTGATGGTTTGGTTGGTTCTAGAAGCTATGTTGATTGATGGTTTGGGTGGTTCTAGAAGCTATGTTGATTGATGGTTTGGTTGGTTCTAGAAGCTATGTTGATTGATGGTTTGGTTGGTTCTAGAAGCTATGTTGATTGATGGTTTGGTTGGTTCTAGAAGCTATGTTGATTGATGGTTTGGTTGGTTCTAGAAGCTATGTTGATTGATGGTTTGGTTGGTTCTAGAAGCTATGTTGATTGATGGTTTGGTTGGTTCTAGAAGCTATGTTGATTAATGGTTTGGTTCGTTCTAGAAGCTATGTTGATTGATGGTTTGGTTGGTTCTAGAAGCTATGTTGATTAATGGTTTGGTTCGTTCTAGAAGCTATGTTGATTGATTGTCTGGTTGGTTCTAGAAGCTATGTGTTTGTATTCCAATGCAGTTGAACTGTTCTATGACAAGACTTAATACATGTTTTAACTGTAAGGTACTTGTTCTTTAGTTCCATCCCAAATCTGAAAATTTGGATAGCTTTCGTTAAAACATTTCTAAACCCGTAACCTTCTAATCATGGCTAAAGTCGCTTTTGCAAAGAGCATAGGCAGATGGCACAGAACGTGTCTGAATAGCAAACAACATAGATCCTGATCAGAGGTGGCGTTACGCCACGGCTGATCTGGATCTATGTTGTTTGCACATTCCGTCTAATTTATTCAGCTGGTTACGGATTAAGAGTGTCCTTTCTGTCTATATCCATCTCATAGCAGCCTTGCTGTTATTGTCAATTTGTAGTCGTAGAGTCGAGACTACCACACATGGTATTAGCACACACAATTGGGGTCTGGACAAATAGTTTCGGGTTCAAAACCCAAACAAATGTTTTTATTAATTTTTTTAAGAACGCTATGGTGTCCGCCTCCGTGGTTGAGTGGTTACGGTCGCTGACTTGTATACCACTGTAACCTATCATCACTGATGGTCACGGGTTCGAGCCCCGCTCAGACCATGTTTCATTTATATGAAAAAGTTGGCTGTTTCTTACGGAGGTTGGTGCACCCTAGTACCGGTTAACTGTTGAAGCCTGCCCAGGAAAGGTGTTGTATATATAGCCCAAAATGGTGCTGATGCAGGCGTAAAACCCGAAATATAATAATAATAATAAGAACGCTATGATGCACATTAACATTACTATGCATACACTTTTTTAGGCCATATCCAAGCAAGTTTAAAAATGACACCCCGTCATTAGTATATGGCCTAGACATGTAGGTGACCTAGATAAACAAACCGTTTGTTCTAAGATTCCGAAGAAAGATGTACAGGGGGAGAGATATAACGTGTATAGAAATATTGTTCCAAGAAATTGAAATCGAGTTCATAAGATGTACTAAGTAAGAAACGACCAAACATTTCCCTTTTTTTCCAAAAAAAATAAATCTTCATCCATCTCTCTTTTTATCTCGAGGTAAACAAACTCTCAAACAAAATTCTTGAGCATAGATACATTGTTTGGTGCGACTAACATTTAAAAACTTGCTGATACGGAAAAAATGTCATTCTATTTTTATTATTCTATAACGTATATAGCGATATACCTACATTGAACTATAATGCGCGCGAAGGCCTTCGTGATATATTTCTACGCATAAGAACTTCAAACTCGGGTTATTCTGCGATATACCTACCTTGAACTATGATGCGCGCGAGGGCCTTCGTGATATATTTCTACCCATAAGAACTTCAAACTCGGGTTATTCTGAGATATACCACGATTGATACTTATTATTTCTTATTATTATGTTTGATATGTATGTTGCATACTGCTGTGTATGTGTGCTTTGGAAATAAACGGGGTCACCCATTAGGGGCCTCAAAAAATATGTACCAAGTTATACATACAATGGATGCGGTGCATAGATGAAACGGTACTCGTGGTTAAATCTCTAAGATGAATTTATAACAAGCACCATTTACTGCTGTTTTAATAACATTACAATGTTTCTTTTCCGAGTTTCATCGAGTATGAAATGTCAGATTTTACACTTAATTTGTATATAATCTGAGTGTGTTTTACGTTTATTTATCGTCTACCGGTTGCCCATATGAGTGATGCCTCCTAATGAGATTAGTCATTTTATATTTTTGCAGGATAGTGCAATGATACAGACAAGAGACCCATTCCAAGTCTCCTCTGGTTCTTTTACGTGCACGATGTAAAGCATCGACACGAGACCTTGGTTTAAAGTTCCATCTGAAAGACTTAATATTATTAGGGTCAGGCTGGAGATCGAACCTGCGATCCATGGATTACCAGTCCAGCGTGTTACCACCGGCTGTGGTTGAATCTCTGACGACATGAATTTAGAACGAGCACCATTTACATATAGTATGAATGGTCTGATTTTACACGTAATTTGCACAAAAATCCAATAAATAGATGAAAGATAGCGCCGATATGTAGTGGATAAAAGGGCCGACGTGTCTTGGGACAGAGTGGCTGAAGTGTACAGGAAACTGAGTGTCTATGGCCGATGTATCTGAAGCATGCACACCGCTGTATATTCTCCTTCGTGCTATGGTAAATCGATGAACTGTCGCAGTCAAATTCTCAGTTCCAAACAAGAATCCACTTATAGCGCATGCAGTTGTGTAAACTCCAGGGTGTCTGCTTGTTAGACACCAGTAAGTCCTGTCATCACCATGACAGTTTTTCACAGTTTCCCAATGACACCGGTTCAAAAATGGAACGCGTATGGATCCTAGCTGTCATGTAGGGCTGTTTACTCATCAATGCGCTGGAGCAAGTAGTACTGAAATAAATGCACAAAAAGTCTTCTTCAAATGAACACAAATGCCACAGATGCACCACAATACATGCAAACAGTCTCTGGTTCTACAGTAAAACATCATCAAATTATGGTCTGCTTGATTGCAAAAACTACTTTCTAGGCTACAACGACAACCAATTCCTTTAGTGGGGTAAACGACCAGGAACCAATTCCTTCAGTGGGGTAAACGACCCGGAACCAATTCTTTCAGTGGGGTTAACGACCCGGAACCAATTCCTTCAGTGGGGTTAACGACCCGGAACCAATTCCTTCAGTGGGGTCAACGATCCGGAACCAATTCCTTCAGTGGGGTCACACGATATGTGGTGCTTAGTTAAAATTTAAACTATTTATTTTACAATGATTGCGAAACAAGTTTTAACAACTTATATTAATCACTCTCGTTGGCGCGGATGAAAGCGTAAATGTGGTCATTCATGTTGGAGAAAACCCACCTGTCTGATCTGGTGACCACCGTACCATCTCGCATACTTCCCGGTCCGATGATCGAACCAAGATTGCCTTAGTGAGAAGCGATGCACTACCCCTTTTGCTATGTTACACAAATGTATGTATTTGTCTTATAATTACTGTGTATAAATATCTGCAATTATTAAAAACATCCTATAAAATAATCCTATTTAAATTAGCAAATTATATGGAAAAAAACTGCATTACAGAAATTCCCTAACGACAGTTTAATGTGTTTCTTGATAAATACTACTTGATACTGTATGATATTCTGCTGATATATATATATATATATATATATATATACTATATTATATGAGTCTGTATTATTATATTATTATGTACTATGTAAAAGTCTGATAATAAAATGTTGTTCGGTTCTGTTCTTATAATTACTGTAATAACTATTCCCTGATTCTGATTCGTGCATGTTTGTACATTGGTATTAAAATTTAAACTTTATTTATTCTACACAGATTGCGAAGCAAGTTCTAACAACTTATATTAATCATTCTCGTTGGCGCGGATGAACGGCTAAATGTGGTAATTTGTGTGGGAGGAAACCAGAGTACCCGAAGAAAACCCACCTATCCGATCTGGCGACCACCGTACAAGCTCACATACTTCCCGATCCGAGGATCGAACCCGGGTTGCATTGGTGAGAAGCGAGCGCACTTACCACGGGTATATGTGTAGTATTGTCTAATGTATACTGAGTCAAAAAAGAAACGATACCTGGTGTTTATGTGTCTATAATTTCAACATTTATTAAGAAAGTTCTTTGAAAATTCATAAGATGATAGTCCAACATGTTTGAAAGAGGAGCACATACAGCATAATGAGCCTCCCAAGCTGTTTGCTGCGTGATGACGTAATTCGTCGGACAGGGGTCTAATGGAGTTTTCACACAGACGTCAATACCGAGTATGGGCACCATTTGCGTCTCTCACTGCAATGCACAGCCGTCGCATCGAACGGAAGAGTGTCAGAATCTCTTGCTGGTCAATATTTGTCCACTCCTGATGCAAAACATCCCTCAGTTGGTTTAACGTTACCGTCTGACGCGGCGGTCTAACGTATCCCACAAATGTTCTAAGGGTGACAAGTCTGGTGACAAAGCAGGCCACGGCAGGGTTTCAATATTGTTCTGCTCCAATAATGTGGTGGAAATCCGAGCAGTATGACACCTGGCGTTGTCCTGTTGGAACAGTGTGACGTTTCTGTTGGCGTTAAAGAACGGCACAACAACTGGCGCAAGGATCTCATCACAGTACCGCTGGGCGTTTAGGTTCCCGTCCACCACTAACAGTTCAGTGCGACTGCCGAAGGTGATACCGCCCCACGCCATAACGCTTCCGCCCCCGAACAGATCGACCTGACGTACACATGCGTCGGCGTAACGTTCACCGCGTCTGCGATATACCTGCTCTCTGCCATCCGCTCGACGCAAACAGAACCGCGATTCATCGCTAAACATCACCGAATTCCACTGTAACCGAGTCCAGCGAGCACGTTCCGTCGTCCATTCCCGCCGTACGTCACGGTGACGTCGTGTCAGGATGGGTCCAACGTATGGCCGATAGGCACGAATGCCACGTTCACCGAGCCGGTTCCTGACTGTTTGTGCACTGATGCGATTGTTGGTCATCCCAGGAGTAACGGCAGCTGTGTGCGTAGCAGGTAGGAACCGGTCACGTAAATGTGACGTCCGAATGTGACGGTCCTGTTCACGCGTCGTCACACGTGGTCGACCAGATCTTGGGCGGTCGTCCACCAATCCATGTGTTCGATAACGTCGAAGTAGACGTGTTATCGTGATCCGCGTAACCCCGAGTCGATTTGCGACGTCACGCTGACGTAAACCGCCGTCAATCATGCCAATGGCACGCATTCTCTGATTGCGGTTTAGCCTAGGCATTTTGTTAGAGGTAACAATGGGTATGTAAGGTGTTTTTCCTCGATGATAATGCAATACCAGTACAATAAACCGGTTTTCCGATTTGTACATGTGTAGGAAGTTGTCTTTGTTGAGGAGCACGTGCAAATCGGAAATTCGGCGTTCCAGTATTATCGGGTGTTTATTTACCTGTGTTTATGGTTGGCTGACGTTGCAATAAGATACCCGGTACTGATACGTAATAATATATTAAACCTTTCTATGGTTTTATCCGTTTTACGTCATTTTTAGTTTGGTATCGTTTCTTTTTTGACTCAGTATATTACATATGCAATACAATATGGTTAAATGATAGCCTAATTGTATAAACAGTTTTATAAAATCGTTCTTATAACATGGCAGCCAAATCAATAATAGGGTACATGTACGTCAAACTATTATCGAAACTCTGAAAGTTGACACCAATGAAAACAATATTGACCCTGTTCGTATGTGTGCTATATTCCTATTAAAAGCAGTAGTATGCTAGTGTGTATTACATAAATATATAAAGCGAGATAGTGAATACATTTGGTTTTGAGAATAGAGATGGGGATTTTGTTGAATACCGTAAATCTGAGCATTCTCGTGTTGTTATTCTCGGGTAAGTAAGTGACGTTTGTTGCGTGTGTTTTATGTTTATTTATCGTCGCTACCGGTTGCCCATATGAATGACGCCTCATGAAGAGATTGGTCATTTTATATTTTTGGAGGATAGTGCTATGATACAGACAGAGACCCATTCCAGAGTCTCATCTGGTTCTTTTACGTGCACGGTGTAAAACACCGACACGAGACCTTGGTTTAAAGTCCAATCTGAAAGACTTAATTTTATTAGGGTCAGACGGGTGATCGAACCATTGTAGATGTGAACCTGGATTACCAGTCCAGTGACATTTGTTCCTTTACCAGTTCGTTGGCTAACATGTTTGTTTTATTATTTGGTGTCTGTTTTGTTGAATGAAATGTTGTGGGAATTGCTATGGTTACTCTGTACATATGTTGTACCTACCTTGAAAACCCGTTACGGACCCTAAACTATTGAGTATGTTTTCGAAATAAGGACCAGTCCCGCTGTGTTCACGTGAGAAGTGTACCCCCTTTTATTGTATGATGAGGGATCTGAGATCAGCCGAAACAAGTATGTATTTAAATGTTGAGCACATCCAGACTAAAATGTTGCTGTTCGCGCATGGGTAAGTGAAGTTGTGGAGTGTTCCGGTGAAAACAACCATGAGAGATGCTAATTGAAGTATAACGTAGATTAACCACCCGAGCAATCAATTAACAAAGCGTCTTAGTACGCTCGTCCACATGGTTCGCCGGTGGCGAGGGTAAATAAGCTCAATCATCATCGTGGTCAACAATCTATTCTAGATACGAGCTCGGAATATATTTTATTGCTAAGTCATCACATTGTTTTGTCGGATGCAGTTTAACCAATTATAAACACAAACAAATATGTTCTTTTTTGACATATGCATTGTTTTATACCTACAATCCCCATTGAAAGAATTATTTTGTCAAACCAAAATATTGAAACGTGAAAATAACTTGAAAATGAAACGGCGTTGAAGCTTACCAATGACTAGTAAAAAGTAGTGTTTGTTTATTATAGTGTCACCCCTATTTAAAGGGTCAGTCATTTCTGACTTATGAGACACCTCTTCAGTGAACATCAGTACTTCCAGAACCCTATGCTTGTATGCCTGGCGCCAGGCTGGTAGGCAATCGGCCATATCAGAACAAACCCCTGACGAATTTCGAACCTTCGACCTCCCGCTCCGTAAGCGGACGCCTTAGCCACTAGTATTTATGGAACAAGACCAACCGAACGCATCACTGTATCATACCCATCTTCACCTTAGCATACAACGGTGGATAAGTTTATTATAGTGTCACCGCTATTTAAAGGGCCAGTCATTTCTGACTTATGAGACACCTCTTGAACATCAGTACTTCCCGAATCATATGCTTGTATGCCTGGCGCCAGGCTAGTAGGCAATCGGTAACCATTATTTAACTAGCTGGCGGGTCATCAACTGGCCATATCAGAACAAACCCCTGACGAGGTTCGAACCATTCGACCTCCCGCTCCGTAAGCGGACGCCTTAACCACTAGTTTTTATGGAACAAGACCAACCGAACGCATCACTGTATCATACCCAGCTTCACCTTAACAAAAAGCGGTGGATCAGTATATTAAATCTGGTACTTGGATTTCCAGCAACTCAGACATTGAAATAAATGGAAATAATATGAAAGGAACTACTTCTTACAACAGCAACAATAGTGGAAATTACCGTTTAACCAATGTTCAGAGCTTTGACACGCGTAGTACCGCCCACTTCTGCCAGCCTGGTAGTAGCTCCTCCCTATTGTTTCTAACGTGTTGTAAACGCAACAGACAGAATGGGGATTTAACATTAACGGACTATTGGTGCAAATATATTGCCTTGCATACGAAAAGGTAACAATATATAGTATGCAGTCGTGCCGCTTTCTTTCGTCATTTCAATCTGCTACTTGTCAGAATAATTAAAGATGATATTTACTTATTAGCCCAATCCTCACACATTTACCCACAATGACCGATAAATTAATTCAATGATCATGAAATGATGAAGGAATTTCTCTGAGGTAAGATATAGCACTCATTCCACTACTATGATGTGGGGAACTATTCTCTAAGAATGCAAGGTATATCACCCCTATTATAAACCACCAACAAACGTGATCATTACGAACTAATTTAAAATTGTCTATATGAAGTCACTGTCTATATGCAGAAAATGTATCATTTAGAAAATGTTCATATCAAAGATGAGTTTACATTGTGTTCATAATTTGCACAGCGACGAAATGGAACCCATACGGTCGAGTGGTCAATGCCACTGACTTGATTACCACTGTAACCTATCATCACTGATGGTCACGGGTTCGAGCTCCACTCAGACCGTGTCTCTTTATATGAAGGTTTGTGTAGTTTGTTACGGAGGTTGATGTACCAAGTACTGGTTAATCGCTGGTGCCTGTCCAGGAAAGGTGTAGCCCAACATAGTGTTCATGAAGGCGAAAAACCCGAACAAACAAACAATTTAAACAGTCTTTCAGATGGGACTTTAAACCGAGGTCTCGTGTCGGTGCTTTACATCGTGCACGTAAAAGAACAAGAGGAGATACTGGAATGGGTATATGTCTGTATCATTGCATATGGGCAACCGGTAGCGACGATAAATAAACGTAAAACACACACATTTAAACAGCACACATGTATTGTATGCCCCTACCCCATAAACAGCACACATGTATTGTATGCCCCTCCCCCATAAACAGCACACATGTATTGTATGCCCCTCCCCCATAAACAGCACACATGTATTGTATGCCCCTCCCCCATAAACAGCACACATGTATTGTATGCCCCTCCCCCATAAACAGCACACATGTAGTGTAT
>CM026394.1:20802912-20840458 GCA_014843695.1 Archivesica marissinica | reverse complement strand
ATAATACTGTGATCGACATGCCACAATACAATAAAGTCTTCCACCCATATCCATCCAGTATCCGACATTTTACATTAAAATTACAAAGTTAAGTACTAAAATACTTTTAGTTAAGACTACGAAGTTTAAGATATGTGTACTATGGTAATACCAGGAGGACTGTCTTAATGTGTTTCTGTACTCAGATACTTCATAACTGTATATATCTAAGAGTAGGTCTTGTTTTGGACCGAGAATCTCACTGATAGCGGTTGCACATGGTGATGGTTTTTTATTTGGTGATGGTGGTAACATGACTGGCAATACACCGGGCGTGAGGGAATGGTGGGATGTTCACACATATGGTTCCTCACGCCACGTTTTGCGGCTGTGGTGTAATGGTGGCAATGTGCCCGTCACCATTTTGATGATTGTCTTCAGTTTGTTAGAGTATCGGTCTGGATCAACCTCTATAACCTCTAGTTTTAAGAAACTTATATGTTGAATAGTGTTATTTTGTGAATTGTTACTGTTACTGTCTCTTATAATTCATTATTGAGTGGCAATGTACATCGATATGTTTTATTATATTCAATGTTGTGTGTTGTACATTGATGAGGCGTAAATAAAGAATAAAATCTAACTGATCCCCGAGTACATATAATTATAATCAGTCATACAGATATATAGCCGGGTAATAACGGATCTCCCATATACATGGGAAATTAAACTTTTGTTTATATATCACATTCATATTCTCAGCCCACTATGTCGTTTGGGCATCTTTTTTAACATATTTAAGAAAGACCAAACCAATATGGGTTACCCCTAATACAACTAAACCCATATTTCGTTGCAGTAAGCTGCAATAAGTGAAAGTTCATTTTTACTTGAAACATAGTATGTTACAGAGGATGTGATTTTGTGTTCCCTCATATTCCCACCCCCCATGTTTTATATTCCCCCGTGTACTGGGATCATTAATTATTATAAGATAACAACTATACCCCTGTGTGACAACATTTATGATCAGTACGTTAAAAAACACTTCCGTAGCAATTCCAACGGTCACCTTAATAGAGCCAGTAAAATTGTAATAATGTTTAAAATATACTTAAATATTTACATTAAAGAACAGTCATCCAGGGAATAGCCAAACAAATAATAACCGTAGATACTTGTTGTATCAAAAACAGGTATGGCAGTAATCCGGTTCCGTTGTTTATGTTCGGTTTTTCGGAGATAGACCGACAGCATGCATTGTTCGCAACAAGATTATTCCCATGGCTAGGGGGTTTGCTGTCATAATGTTCCTACATGTACTAATTTTACTAAACTAAACTGGACACTTGCATGGATCTTGAAGATTTACATAAAACGGTGACAAGAAATGATATCCGAAATTTCCTCTAATACCCTAGCATAATTCCAGGGATACATTATTAAAGGAACATTTTTGCAAGAATCTTGAGACATATGGTGTTCATATTAGCATTCCCGGTCACTAATATTTACACTATTTAGAGAAAGTGACTTATTATGGGAATACATAATGAAGAAAGATAAGTTTGAAATACACAGAAAGTATGAACTTATATGAAGGTTGTTAAAAGGACACGTGTCTGTCGGAGAGATGTTGACAGCTCATAATGTGTTCTTCATATCTCCCAAGATCCTTGTTATTACATTATCAAACTGGGAGAGTACCATGCGCGAGTCCAGATATATATTGTGTAGCAAATGAGCTGGGCAAGTTAGCCCATGTTCATCATCACCACATTTCATATTGTTGTAAATCTACTTAAAATTAAATGATTATGACAGCCCTACCCATCCATGGGTATGTCCAATACAAAGATCTTCTGCATAAGTTTCAACCGGATAAGTCACTTATATCATTTATGGTATGAGTATTATAGACATACCCCTCATACAAAATTCCAGGTAACAACATAATCACTACATTCAGATTAGGGATGGGGTCATTATTCGTTGGGATGGATATATGACAAGCCTCTCACCCATATAGTTTATATACAGGGGGGGGGGGTCATTATTCTATGGCATGGAAAAGTGATATACCCTCAATCAGATAATCTACACTAAGGGTGTCATATTCTATGCATAGACCAGTTTCCTGCACATAGGGAGCCACACGTTATAAAACATAATGTTGTCTGTCCTTGATCATACAATAATAAAATATTACTTATTATGTGTGTTTACGTTTATTTATCGTCGCTACCGGTTGCCCATATGAGCGACACCTCCTGAAGAGATTAGACATTTTAGATTTTTGGAGGATAGTGCAATGATACAGACAGAGATCCATTCCAGAGTCTCCTCTGGTTCTTTTACATGCATGGTGTAAAGCAACAACACGAGACCTCGGTTTATCATGCTATTATAGCTCGTTCTGGACTGTTTCCAACCTGTTATAGGGACCGTATCATTTGATCATCTTTGTAAACAAAATTAAAATGTATTGGATTATGATTATTCTTCATATAAAAACAAACATCTTGTTACATTCTAATATTCCAATCAGAACGCTCGTTTCAACGCGAACTGCGCCGCTTGAGAAAGTTTCAAAACAAATTGAAAAATTCTCCGAAATCTCTTTTTGACGTACATTGTTGCCGAATAAACCTACACGTTAGTGGAAACACATTTTATTGATAACATTATTCCCAGTTAAAACTCTCTTTTTTTGTTGCTGACAGAACCCGTGTCCTAGTATGGAAATGTGACCTGCTATGGCCAATGTATGTGGCAATTGTTTGCAAAGTATACATGCATGCAGCTTAAAGTTGTGTTTTATTTGAAGAACAATATAAAGACTCGGGATAGGCGTTATATTTGGACAGATTTGTACAAAATAAATTCACATAGGGCCATTTTACTGATCGATGCGAACTCTGACATCCCACAGAGTATAATCCCTGTACTTAAATATATATACTAGTACCCCAAAACGTGCCGAATCCCTGTGGTCGGCTACACATTTAACCACTCACTCACTGGTGCCGGTGACCACTGTAAATAACATGCATCTGTTTAAGTTATGTGCAATGATGAGGTTTGATATACCGACAGCCAGGACCAAGGGAAAAGACTCAAGAAAGGACCAACGACAAAAAGGACCAACTGAACCGAACCCGCGTACAACATATTGAACCCAATACTACAGCGTACAAATCAACCAATTCAATATCTCACGCACATCTATATATACCTGAATAATACGTTTGAAGACTTCTATGGTATGTTCTATTCTCTATGACTATATAATAAAATGCTCTCTTCATACAAAAGACGTCTGACTATCATACGATATTGAAAATGACTGGGTTGGAATATCACGCTACATGTCGCTCACACACGTATCCTCGAGCTAAACTCGCTACGCACGGTTGCGTCTCACTGACCATTACACAGCGTGTATATCTACAAGGAATAACTGGTTTAAAGTATGGAGGCTAAAACGGACCCTACTACATATAGAAATTGGAAAACCCCCATCCACACACACACTTTATAAATATCTATAGGTTCAGAAATGCCACATAATACTGATAATTAGCACAACTATTGAAAATAAAGCGAATGTCTCTCATTCCTCACGACCGCTAAGATGTACCATTATGCGCATGCGCAACTTTCAGTTCTTACGGGGATGTCAATTCTGTTAGGACACCGGCGTTACGCCGCGGCTGATGTGGATCTTTGTTGTTTGCACATGCTCTGAATTTATTCGGCGCTGAAAGAGATAATACTTGTTAGAACGGTACATGTAAAAACTAATGTTAAGTCACATATCAGAGACACGTGCTGTGCGTCTTAGCTAGCACGTATGTAACTATATTAGAACAACGATAAAAATGGCGTACATCTATTACACATGTATAACAAGGTTCATTTGAAATGGTACCTCAACATTGAATATTCAGACTAAATCCTACCTGAAACAGTCGTATAAATTAAAAATCACAGATACTGCAGTAAACAGTAGATGCGTGACATACATACAAAAAACATCAATTAAAGTATGAAATTCATTTCCAAATCCACCATTAATAAAGCTTCGACTCCCACTTTTCGTCTTGTAATTCACAACTGGCTGTAAACGCCCATATGAGCATGGTACTGGGCGAACGTTTTGCTCAATATACTATGATTCCTTGTCAAACTACACCTACTATTAACGGGGTCATCTGGACGATATTTCTCCGAAGTGTCATAGACAGTGCGATCACTGAAAAACACTAACATGAACATTGATAAACTATGAATATATTGGAGACTCTAAAAGGTCTCTAAAGTGTGTCTACAGTCAACACATATATGTTACGTTGGATCATAGTTTGTTTAAACATATTAAGAATTTATTTACGATATCTTATCTGCGACGTTGTTGATAAAACTGACCGTGGTCTTAACTAAGACGTTACGATGGCGTAACTCTGTCTTAAGCAATAATCTTAACTAAGACGGACTTACGACCGTTGATAAATAGTTGATTCCACCTTACTTTGGTCGTACTAGTGATTAACATGTTCGTTCCTTAGCGTTCCTTGTGCAGTGTTTTAGATTACGTTTTAAGAATCATAGAATACTAGTGATTAACATGTTCGTTCCTTAGCGTTCCTTGGTCAGTGTTTTAGATTACGTTTTAAGAATCATAGAATACTAGTGATTCACATGTTCGTTCCTTAGCGTTCCTTGGTCAGTGTTTTAGATTACGTTTTAAGAATCATAGAATACTAGTGATTAACATGTTCGTTCCTTAGCGTTCCTTGGTCAGTGTTTTAGATTACGTTTTAAGAATCATAGAATACTAGTGATTAACATGTTCGTTCCTTAGCGTTCCTTGATCAGTGTTTTAGATTAGGTTTTAAGAATCATAGAATACTAGTGATTAACATGTTGGTCCTTAGCGTTCCTTGGTCAGTGTTTTAGATTACGTATTAAGAATCATAGAATACTAGTGATTAACATGTTCGTTCCTTA
Source organism: Archivesica marissinica (assembly GCA_014843695.1). Lineage (NCBI taxonomy): Eukaryota > Metazoa > Mollusca > Bivalvia > Venerida > Vesicomyidae > Archivesica > Archivesica marissinica. The sequence goes on along the minus strand of CM026394.1, from coordinate 20,835,469 downwards.
GCGTTCCTTGGTCAGTGTTTTAGATTACGTTTTAAGAATCATAGAATACTAGTGATTAACATGTTCGTTCCTTAGCGTTCCTTGGTCAGTGTTTTAGATTACGTTTTAAGAATCATAGAATACTAGTGATTAACATGTTCGTTCCTTAGCGTTCCTTGGTCAGTGTTTTAGATTACGTTTTAAGAATCATAGAATACTAGTGATTAACATGTTCGTTCCTTAGCGTTCCTTGGTCAGTGTTTTAGATTACGTTTTAAGAATCATAGAATACTAGTGATTAACATGTTCGTTCCTTAGCGTTCCTTGGTCAGTGTTTTAGATTACGTTTTAAGAATCATAGAATACTAGTGATTAACATGTTCGTTCCTTAGCGTTCCTTGGTCAGTGTTTTAGATTACGTTTTAAGAATCATAGAATACTAGTGATTAACATGTTCGTTCCTTAGCGTTCCTTGGTCAGTGTTTTAGATTACGTTTTAAGAATCATAGAATACTAGTGATTAACATGTTCGTTCCTTAGCGTTCCTTGATCAGTGTTTTAGATTAGGTTTTAAGAATCATAGAATACTAGTGATTAACATGTTGGTCCTTAGCGTTCCTTGGTCAGTGTTTTAGATTACGTATTAAGAATCATAGAATACTAGTGATTAACATGTTCGTTCCTTAGCGTTCCTTGGTCAGTGTTTTAGATTACGTTTTAAGAATCATAGAATACTAGTGATTAACATGTTCGTTCCTTAGCGTTCCTTGGTCAGTGTTTTAGATTACGTTTTAAGAATCATAGAATACTAGTGATTAACATGTTCGTTCCTTAGCGTTCCTTGGTCAGTGTTTTAGATTACGTTTTAAGAATCATAGAATACTAGTGATTAACATGTTCGTTCCTTAGCGTTCCTTGGTCAGTGTTTTAGATTACGTTTTAAGAATCATAGAATACTAGTGATTAACATGTTCGTTCCTTAGCGTTCCTTGGTCAGTGTTTTAGATTACGTTTTAAGAATCATAGAATACTAGTGATTGACATGTTCGTTCCTTAGCGTTCCTTGGTCAGTGTTTTAGATTACGTTTTAAGAATCATAGAATACTAGTGATTAACATGTTCGTTCCTTAGCGTTCCTTGGTCAGTGTTTTAGATTACGTTTTAAGAATCATAGAATACTAGTGAATGAATGAATGAATGGTGTTTTACGGCGCATCGACATCTAAGGTCATGTAGCGCGCAATAAAGTTATGTTTATTGTCGAGTGTATGAAATAAAATTCTATATAAGTATATGCATTATGTAAAAATTAATACTAAGAAGTTATAAAGACGTAATATTAATTACAGGTAATATATGAATGAATGATTACTACAAAGGCATGATTAACAATTGATATCACAGCTTATTATAAATTCCTATTGCCTTGATAAATGATATGATGGACTCTACTCTGATAGAGTCGAAGAGTGTTTTAATGTTGTCCACATTGTAGTACTGCAACCGGATTGGTTGAAGGTCAACACAGTGTATTAAGATATGCTCCACCGTGTATAGAGTATTGCATGGGATACATTCTGGTGCATCATCTCGTGACAACAGCCATGAATGTGATATTCGAGAATGACCAATCCTGAGACGGGCAAGAATGACTTCTTCTAGACGAATAGGCCTGTAAATTGGGCACCATTCGCCAAGTGTTGGTTTGACCGAATGAAGTTTGTTAAAAATTTCACCATCCCATTGGGCCTGCCAAGAGGATTGAATTAAGGTAAGAATTGTAGATTTAAAATCAGTATAACACACTTTAATCCTAGAAATGGATAATGACAAAGCCAGCTTTGCATTCTGATCAGCCATTTCATTTCCTTTTATTCCCATATGGCTCGGAAGCCAGCAGAACACAAATGTATTTATTTCTGAAAGGGAAGAAATCCTTTCAAGCAAAGTACAAACAATAGGATTTTCAAACTTTTCATAATACAAAGCCTGTAAAACAGACAAGGAATCAGAGAAAATGATATATTGAACATAGTGTGATTCCACTGCAAGATCTAGAGCGAGATCTATGGCCTTCAGTTCGGCAGCGAAAATTGAGGACTTGTTTGGAAGTCTACATTTCCGATTTTTATTCCCAAAGATTGCTGCTGACGCAACAGTGTCACCAGCTTTTGAACCATCTGTGTATATGGCTTTGAAGTCAGAATAAAATTCCCTGATTTCATGATATTTTGTTTGAAACTGGCTCCTGTCTGTAATAGACTTTTTATCAGAAGTGAGATCAAAGCGAAACTCGGCTGTTTTAAGGGTCCAAGGAGGAGAATCTGGGATTTTATACTGTGCAATAGATTTCATGTCAATATGTAGGTCATCTAGACATTGTTCCATACGTATACCTAGTGGGGCAATAGCTCTCGGTTTTCTTTGAAACTGCACTTTAAATTGGGGTTGAAAGACCACTTTGTGAGCCGGGTTTAGAGGATTTGACTTGAGTTTCAGTAGGTATTGAAGAGCTAGCTTCTGTCGTCTAGCATACAGAGAGGGTTCATTTGCTTCAGCATAAAGACTTTTAACAGGGGAAGTTCTGAAAGCTCCAAGGACTAATCGTAGACCGTGATTATGTATAGGATCAAGTACTTTCAGGTACGATTTTCGTGCAGATCCGTAAATTATCGAACCATAATCCAGCTTAGAGCGAACCAATGACCGATAGAGCCGTAGAAGTACCTTTCTATCAGCTCCCCAATCGGAATGTGCCACAACCTTTAAAATATTTAGAGCTTTTTGACATTTCTTTTTTAAATTATTGATATGAGGAATGAATGAGAGTTTTTTATCAAAGATAACACCTAAAAATTTGTATTCGGAGACTACTTCTACACGTGAGCCATCCAGGTAAATGTCTGGGTCTGGATGAAGTCCACGTAGATTACAAAAATGCATATATTTAGTTTTTGATTTAGAAAATTTAAAACCATTTTCATCCGACCAAGTCTGAAGTTTATTCAGACATTGCTGGAGTTGGCGTTCTATTATGTTCATATTACTAGACCTGAAGCAAATAACAAAATCATCTACATAAAGGGAGCACTCAACCCTGGATTTATTGATTTAACAATATTGTTTATCTTAATACTAAACAATGTAACGGACAAAATACAACCCTGTGGTACACCCATCTGCTGTTCCCGAGCATCTGATAGGGTATTACAAACACGAACACGAAAAAGTCTTTCATTTGAAAATGCAGAAATAAATAATGGAAGGCGTCCTCTGAGGTCAAAGTCGTGAAGATCTTTTAAAATGCCATATTTCCAGGTTGTGTCATAAGCACTCTCAAGGTCGAAAAATACTGAAGCAACATGTTGTTTATTGACAAAGCCCTCTCTTATAAATGTTTCGAAACGAACTAGATGATCCAGTGTGCTTCGCTGCTGACGAAAGCCACTCTGGACATTAACAATTAACAATGATTTGATTCGAGAAACCATACAAGCCGGTTGTTTACCATTCTTTCCATAGTTTTACATATACAACTTGTTAACGCTATGGGTCTATAGTTGTTTGGATCCTTTTTATCCTTATCTGGTTTTGGTATTGGGATGACTAAAGCCTCCCTCCAAGATGTAGGAAATTCACCAGTTTGCCATATAGAATTAAACATGTGCAATAATATAAAGAGGGAGGAGCTAGGTAGATGTTTTAAGAATTGATAGTGGATTTTATCTGGACCTGGGGATGTATCATGTGCTTTTGACAAAGCAGACTTTAGTTCTTTAAGATTAAATAGTTTGTTGTAATGTTCTTTGTTCTTTGAATTGAAGTTTAGTTTTTTCTTTTCTTTAGTGTTTTTGAATTTCTGAAATTTTTGTGAATGATTATTTGCTGATGATTTTTGTGCAAATGTTTCTGCTAAGGTGTTTGAAATTTCCAGAGGTGTGGTGATTTGTTTGTTGTTTGCAGTGAGGTGGCTAATAGGTGAAGTACCTTTGCCATTAATTTTTCTGATCATGTCCCACGTTTTCTTAGTTGTTGTTCTGTTATTTAGTCTTGAGATGTATTGTTTCCAACATTTGCGTTTGCTGCTTTGTATTGTACGTCGTGCTTTTGGTCTATATATGCGAATGTTGTTTAAATTTTCTGTGGTGGGTCTCAAATTGAATTTTCTTATGGCCGATTTCCTATTTTGGATGGCTTTCTTACAATCATCATCATACCAGGGTTTGTATGGTCTCTTTGGATTAGGCGACGTCTGAGGTATGGATTGTTCTGCTGCTTTTATTAGTAATGTAGTGAATAGCTGTGTTTGGTCACGACAATCCTTGAATGTTTCATATGAAATTGTTTGTTCACAAAGTTGTTGGAATTTAGTCCAATTTGCTTTAGAAAATTTCCATCTTCTGGGTTGACTATAAGCTGTTGGCTGATTTTCAGATATGAGGATGGGGAAGTGGTCGCTTCCGTGGAGATCATCATCGACTTTCCATGAGAAATCTGGACGTATGACTGGGCTACATAGTGTAAGATCTATTGCAGAATAGGATCCTGTTCCTGGGTGTAAATATGTTTTGGAAGATGGATCATTCATGTAAGAAAGAGAATTATCAGTGATGAAATTCTCTATCTGGAGACCTCTTTGATTTGTATTATTACAACCCCAGATGATGTTATGTGCATTGAAATCACCTATTAGAATATATGGAGTGGGTAATTGTATTATAAGATCATTCAGCCTATGTTCTTCAATTGGTTTACTTGGGGGAAGATATAGTGAACACAGTGTGATAGTGCTATGTAATGACAGTCTTACAGCAACAGCTTGTAAGTTTGTATTTAACAGTAATTCCTTATGTGGAACACTATTATTGACGACGATAGATACCCCACCCTGGGCTTTATCACCTTCACTGTATATTTTATTGAAAATGGTGTGATGTTTTATAGAAATTGTATCATTTTGTTTCAAAAATGTTTCTTGAAGGCATAATGCAGCAGGTTTATGTTCTTGCACTAAAAGAGAAAGCTCTGCAAAATTAGATTTTAAACCTCGACAATTCCACTGGATAATTCCATTGGCCATTATTGAGAGATTAATTATTAAAAATATTATACCGATATTTACATAATTATTATTCATAGATAAAATATAAAGTTAAAAATATATTAAGTGGCGACGACTGGAGGTTCTTGCTCCCGCCACCCTCGCCATCTTGCCAGGTCATAGACTCGGACTTGTCCGAGTCTGATGCCTCGCCCTCCAGATTGTCATCGTCCGTGTCCAAATCCGAGTATCTATTGCTTGTAGACACTGGACTGGACACTGTGTGGTTATCTGATTGTTTATCTGATTGTATATGTTTATTTTTCTGCTGTCTGGAAGTGACAGCAGATTGCTTTTTTGTTGAAGTTGATGCTTGTTGAGCTGTAGATTCTCTTTTAGTAGGTATTGGTTTTGATGAAGTTGATGTTGTTTTTGGTTGAATGTGTTTTTCTTGTGTATTGTTGTTTCGAGTGTTTTTTGTTGTTGGATTCTTGTGTATGTTTGTTTTTGCTTGTTTTTGTTTGTCTGCTGTAGGTTTAGGTGTTTGTGGTGTATTTTGATTTGTAAGCGTAGGTTTAGGTGTTTGTGGTATATGTTGATTTGTAAGCTGGTCAAGATGAGAAGAACTATCAGAACCAGGGAATAACTGCATTATTTCTGTTTTTTTGTCTGGAAAGATTTTGCAAAGTTTGGTTAACAAGTTTTTGCAAGTTTTGCATTCAACAGAGGCTGTTTTAGCAACACTTGCATAGCTTGGCTGATTTTCGAATTTGTATCGAGATTCATAAATCTTTCTTGCATCCTGGAATGAAATGTTTTCCGAATATTTGATCTTAACTATTTCTTTTTCTTTTTTCCAGGAGACACAGTCTTTAGAATTGGAAATATGATCAGCGCCACAATTGGCGCATTTATTTGTGTTAGGGCAGTTGTTCTCTTGATGTTGTGGAGCAGTCTCAGCACACTTGGAGCATACAGACTCGTTCCGACACCTATCCTCATGATGACCATACTTCTGGCATTTAAAGCATCTAAGAGGGTTAGGTACATATATGTCGACGGTGACAATCTGGTAGCCGACTTTGATACGTGACGGAATGACTGGTGTGTCACATGTAATTATATATGTGTTTGTTGTTTTTATTTCGTTGTTACGTTTTATTGATATTCTCTTCACGTCAATGATCCCTTGACTTGACAAACCTTCTTTGATCTCATCCAAAGAGCAGGACGATAATTCCCTGCACCTGATGACACCTTTGGATGAGTTCAAAGATTTGTGGGGACTGACCTTCACAGAATGTCCAAAGAAGGTGTTCGTTGATAATAAATTCTGAGATTGAGCTTTTGAAGTAATTTCAACCAAAAGACTTCCATTTCGAAGACTTAACAGATTTAGGTGTACCTAGGATAGATTTCATTTGCTTTTCAATGACGAAAGGGGAAATTTTTGTGATAGGTTTTGAACTGTCTACCGCCTCAATGAGAATGAAGCGAGGGAAGTTCACTCTCTGTTGTTCAACAGAATCATCATCAGATTCACTTAGTGCACGCTTGGCTTTTTTTTTAGTGGAACTCATAATAGTAATATATAGTTCATCGTCAATGCTCCCCACCCGTCTCAGAGCCCAACAAGGGGACATGATCTGGGAAAATCCATCGCAGATCATGACAGGGATACATCAATGATATACTCAGAATGAAAGGACTAGACTGGACAAGTGTATTCCCACAGAAGGTCCTACCAAGTTTAGACTATCCTTGGGAGGTTACAAAAGTCAATCAAAAATCAAACTTTCACCCGATTAGCCCATGAGCCACCGCCTTCTAGGGCATCAAAAAGAAGACAATGAAAGAGTATAAATATTTAGAGAATCAATATTTGTTTTCAAGACAAATTAAAAAAATATGTGTTTAAGATTAACGATGCCATAGGGCTCGGCATGACCAGCCGATTGATCAAGGACGGGCTTTCCTGACCTCCCGTTTAACCCAACTTAAGGCCGAAGTGGTGTGTTGTGGAAACAGGGTATTATTTGCCAACACTGATTCTACTCAACCACCAGGATCCTCTCATCAGGCGACACAGGTCTCCGCCCACGGCAAACAGGCAGGCACATTGGGGGGGTTGTACCCCTCTGTAGTGCGACAGCTGGGATATTCTAACCCCTGCCCAGCTGGGGGGAGAATACTAGTGATTAACATGTTAGTTCCTTAGCGTTCCTTGGTCAGTGTTTTAGATTACGTTTTAAGAATCATAGAACTCTAGATGCCTTGCTTGTCATATTATCAATGTGCATATTAAATTTCATATTTTCAGCAATTTCAACCCCAAGATATGGATGATGTTTTGCAACTTGTAATATATTACCCTTCATCTGGTAGGCAGACCATTTTAGATGGTTTTGTTGTTAAGTTCATAATTGCACATTAATGTTGTCCATATTAAATTCCAGTTTTTATCTACAACAATATAAGTACACCAATTCAGTTTCGCTTAATATGATTCATTTCAATTGAGGGGCAATTACTTATGTTAGATAGAACTCGTGTGCTTGTAACATGCGTGTACATGCACTCTAAATAGTATAGAAGAATAGTCATGTGATATGTATTTTGATATTGTTTTACATTTTGAAATGTACACACTTTGTTAAGTTTAAGTTGTTGTTTCTTAAAACTTTATTTATTTTACAACGATTGTATGTGTGTGTTTTACGTTTATTTATCGTCGCTACCGGTTGCCCATATGAGCGACGCCTCCTGAAGAGATTAGTCATTTTAGATTTTTGGAGGATAATGCAATGCTACAGACAGAGACCCATTCCAAAGTCTCCTCTGGTTCTTTTAAGTGCACGGTGTAAAGCACCGACACGAGACCACGGTTTAACGTCTCATCTGAATGACTATTACTTTTATTAGGGTCAGACGGGTAATCGAACCTGCGATCCCCGGATTACCAGTCCAGCGTGTTGCCACTGGACTACAGATCCGTTGCAAAGTAAGTTTTAACAATTTATATTAATCACTCTCGTTGGCGTGAATGAAAGCGTAAATGTGGTAATTCGTGTGGGAGGAAATCGGAGTACCCGGAGAAAACCAACCTGTCCGATCTGGCGACCATCGTACCATTTCACATACTTCCCGGTCCGAGGATCGAACCATGGTTGCATTGGTGAGAAGCGAGTGCGCTTTGTTAAGTTATGTACATGTGTAGCCATATACATATGTGTAGATACATACATTAATAAATGCATGTTCTGTTCTATTAATTAATACGTATTTACCATATATCAAGTTGACCGGAATTGTTCCTTTTCGATTGTAATGAATAAGTTTGCATATGTCGAATAATCTCGTTATAATTATGTATCTTATATCAATGATGACAAATTGTACACATGTACAATATCATATCAATAGATATCAAATAGATCACATTGTCTGAAATCACGATTACTGTTTTATATTTCCAACCGTCATAATAACATAATAATGATATTTTATGGAATATCTTCAAGATCTACCTGTTGTCTAAATCAGTTGGTTCGCTCTAGATATTTATATATACTAAAGCAAAATATAATTTAAATGGACTGTCGGTAGATTATCAGTCCGCAGTATACACCTGAATAGTCCGCCGTGCAGACAGATCCTCAGTCGTCCGTGATCATTAAATGTATGGTCAATCGTTCTCCGCTGTTGATACCTGAATAGTCCGCCGTGCAGACAGATCCTCAGTCGTCCGTGATCATTAAATGTATGGTCAGTCGTTCTCCGCTGTTGATATGCATGTAGATATACTCCATCAAATTAAATTTTAAATGGTCCGCGAATTAGCGGCCAACAGTTTATATTTCATATGTTATCAATGGGATCGCTATCTACTGAATATGAATTAATTACATTGTATTTATGCATGTTTCATTAATGTCAAACCCCTTGCGAGGACCTATACATGTTTTCCTGTGCATGCTAAGCTGACCATAGCGGTTAAGCAGTACTAAGCAATGTGTGTGAGGTGCCTTGCTCAATGACACTACATACACTCTACCATTGGACCACGAACGCCACACACATTCTCCAATATGATGACATATATTTTTTTATTACTTATAACTATAGATCTATAGTAAGTGCGTTGATCTTAGTGTAACCCAGGTTATATTTAATTATATTAAATAAGTATTGATGGTACATACATATATTCCATTACCCCGCTGCCAGTGTACCATCCAATAGTTTTCTCGATATAGCCTAATCACTGGTCTGAAGTATATTATAAGTATATAATATGGTTCCATATTATGTTAGTGTATTCTGCATTACTATTGTGTCTATAGTATTAGGGGTGAGAGATAGAGAGTGATGATCAGGTCAGATGTGTGAATGAGTGAACTCTAACATAACTAAGTATGTGCACTTCCCGCTGAATTGTTGCATTCTCTAAAACCTCCTCTCTACTAATCAACATGATAAAATTTACAAAGCCAAACCAAATATCGACTTTAAACAAATAACTAATATATCTGAATTATTAGTTACTGCCATCAAGACTCCGGCAAATCTACAAATTGCAGAACTTAGCTGCGTTTTATACACCCCCCCCCCCCCCCTATATATATATACAACTGTCTGCAAGTTGCAATTTGCATAACTGGTCTGCGCTTTATACATTGAAAACACAGACTGCAACGTGCAATCTGCAGAAAAACTACCCGCTTTTCTTATTTCTGTCATAGAATAAATATTACGGAAAGAACCGAATACGAGTTGATCTTGCTTGCCTGCCTGCCTGCCTGCCTGCTTGCCTGCCTGCCTGCCTGCCTGCCTGCCTACCTACCTACCTACCTACCTACTACCTACCTACCTACTTACCTACTTGCTTATTATCACATGTAGAGACGGTCCGTAAACCAGTCCGCAGTGAATACCGTTACAGTCCGCGCTGAACGGTCTGCAGTCCGTAGTCCGTAGTTTATACATTACGTTACGTTACGACGTTATAATTGTTACCAAGGGAATAATAACACAAGTAGACGGAGCGCGGAGCGGTAGATAGCGCTATGGAGGACCTCATACCGATCCTACTCCTCATGTTTGCAGTATTTTGTTGTGTACGCCTTTATGATTTCATTCAGAAGCTCAGCAAGAAATGTACCTGCGAGTGCAAGTAAGTTAATTTATATCTAATAATATTTTATTGCAACTTTCTCCATAATGACGAATACAATTTACAAATCACAATAACATTACTGTCACATTAATAACATTAATAACATACATAAAACCTGATAATATCCATATACATATCATATCATCACTGATAACCAGCATGGCTTGGACAAAAATATTCACTCAAGCACATCATCAGCCAAAGGAATATCATATTGTGATATTGAATGTAGTCGGCACCCAGGAATGCAATGATCGGGGTATCATATCATGATATTGAATGTAGTCGGCACCCAGGAATCCAATGATCGGGGTAGCATATCATGATATTAAATGTAGTCGGCACCCAGCAATCCAATGATCGGGGTAGCATATCATGATATTAAATGTAGTCGGCACCCAGGAATCCAATGATCGGGGTAGCATATCATGATATTAAATGTAGTCGGCACCCAGGAATCCAATGATCGGGGTAGCATATCATGATATTAAATGTAGTCGGCACCCAGGAATCCAATGATCGGGTAGCATATCATGATATTAAATGTAGTCGGCACCCAGGAATCCAATGATCGGGGTAGCATATTATTGAATGTAGTCGGCACCCAGGAATCCAATGATCGGGGTAGCATATCATGATATTAAATGTAGTCGGCACCCAGGAATCCAATGATCGTGGTAGCATATCATGATATTAAATGTAGTCGGCACCCAGGAATCCAATGATCGGGGTAGCATATTATTGAATGTAGTCGGCACCCAGGAATCCAATGATCGGGGTAGCATATCATGATATTAAATGTAGTCGGCACCCAGGAATCCAATGATCGGGGTAGCATATCATGATATTAAATGTAGTCGGCACCCAGGAATCCAATGATCGTGGTAGCATATCATGATATTAAATGTAGTCGGCACCCAGGAATCCAATGATCGGGGTAGCATATCATGATATTAAATGTAGTCGGCACCCAGGAATCCAATGATCGGGGTAGCATATTATTGAATGTAGTCGGCACCCAGGAATCCAATGATCGGGGTAGCATATCATGATATTGAATGTAGTCGGCACCCAGGAATCCAATGATCGTGGTAGCATATCATGATATAGTACATCATTGATATAGTACATCATTGATATAGTACATCATTGATATAGTACATCATTGATATAGTACATCATTGATATAGTACATCATTGATATAGTACATCATTGATATAGTACATCATTGATATAGTACATCATTGAGTAAAAATACTTATTGATCTTAATCAGAAATGGTATAGAAACTATTTTTCGGATTACGTGTTAGATTTTTTAATATTCGGATATCTACCTGAATTGCTCATACACCGTATCAGTTTCGGTGGAAATATTATCCCAATGATTTGTTTGTTTATATTCGTCTGCTGGACCAGTCACGTGACAGTTGTATCAGGCTACCGATACACGCAATGGAATGCTATTGAACCATACTTCAACTCTGTCAGCGAAATTAGCCTAGAACTGTATCAATATTTTAAATACGGATGAAAATGGACAAATACGCCGAGCATAGGAATACACCGAGCATAGGAATACGCCGAGCATAGGAATACACCGAGCATAGGAATACACCGAGCATAGGAATACGCCGAGCATAGGAATACACCGAGCATAGGAATACACCGAGCATAGGAATACACCGAGCATAGGAATACGCCGGAATACGCCGGAATACGCCGAGCATAGGAATACACCGGAATACGCCGAGCATAGGAATACGCCGGAATACGCCGAGCATAGGAATACGCCGAGCATAGGAATACGCCGGAATACGCCGAACATAGGAATACACCGAGCATAGGAATACGCTGAGCATAGGAATACACCGAGCATAGGAATACGCCGAACATAGGAATACACCGAGCATAGGAATACGCTGAGCATAGGAATACGCCGGAATACGCCGAACATAGGAATACACCGAGCATAGGAATACGCTGAGCATAGGAATACGCCGGAATACGCCGAGCATAGGAATACGCCGGAATACGCCGAGCATAGGAATACGCCGGAATACGCCGAGCATAGGAATACGCCGGAATACGCCGAGCATAGGAATACGCCGGAATACGCTGAGCATAGGAATACGCCGGAATACGCCGAGCATAGGAATACGCCGGAATACGCCGAGCATAGGAATACGCCGAGCACAGGAATACACCAAGCATAGGAATACACCGAGCATAGGAATACACCAAGCATACGAATACACCGAGCATACGAATACACCGAGCATAGGAATACGCCGAACATAGGAATACACCGAGCATAGGAATACACCGAGCATAGGAATACACCGAGCATAGGAATACACCGAGCATACGAATACACCGAGCATACGAATACACCGAGCATAGGAATACGCCGAACATAGGAATACGCCGAGCATAGGAATACGCCGAGCATAGGAATACGCCGAACATAGGAATACACCGAGCATAGGAATACACCGAGCATAGGAATACACCGAGCATAGGAATACACCGAGCATAGGAATACACCGAGCATAGGAATATGCCGAGCATAGGAATACGCCGAGCACAGGAATACACCGAGCACAGGAATACGCCGAATACGCCGAGCATAGGAATACGCCGAGCACAGGAATACACCGAGCACAGGAATACGCCGAGCATAGGAATACGCCGAGCATAGGAATACACCGAGCACAGGAATACGCCGAGCATAGGAATAATAGGAATACACCGAGCATAGGAATAATAGGAATACACCGAACATAGGAATAATAGGAATACACCGAACATAGGAATACGCCGAACATAGGAATAATAGGAATACACCGAACATAGGAATAATAGGAATACACCGAACATAGGAATAATAGGAATACACCGATCATAGGAATAATAGGAATACACCGAACATAGGAATACGCCGAACATAGGAATACGCCGAACATAGGAATACGCCGAGCATAGGAATACGCCGAGCATAGGAATACGCCGAGCATAGGACTACACCGAGCATAGGACTACACCGAGCATAGGAATACGCCGAGCATACGAATACACCGAGCATAGGGTCCACCACAGTCCAGCATCAGCTTGTCTCTTCCTGACCAATATTTTCATCTTTCATTGTCTTTTACCAGTTTGTAATTTATGTCCTTGCCAATTTTAATGGAAAGTCAGACTTAATCCACAGTCAAAAAATAACTTCACGCAAATATTCACCGTATTTAGCCAAAACCAAAGTGCATACAAGTACCTGTAATGTGACAGTTAGCCTGGGTGCCAGTCTGTCGATTTTTCACTTTTTAACTTTTGGCAAAATGACATATGATCAGAAACTCAATACGGCCCAATTAATAGTCTCGGTGTTAAAATATATTTATTTGACTGACCAGGCAAAATATATCGACGCCTGTTCCCAGGCTATGTGACAGTCACACACATCTAAAGCTGGAAATGGGTATATTTTACATCCACTCCATTTGTTTTAAGTCAGTTTTGAAATAACTTCACATAGTGAGCATAATATGTTTTACAACATCTGTAGTTTCAGAACACACAGCAATGTTAGAATGGCTAGAGAACTGCCTCCTTATCGGTCACGACCACTCCCATCAGGACGACCACCTCCACCAGGTTATCAAAGACTTCCAGGGCCAACTGGAATAGGTTACGAACACGCATATGGATCACTTCATTCAGATGATCAACGAGCGCCACCTTGGTCAAGTCATCAAAGCGCGCATGGACGATTTCGGTCAGATGATAATCAAGCGCCACCTTGGTCAGGTTATCAAAGCGCGCATGGACGATTTCGGTCAGATGATAATCAAGCGCCACATTGGTCAGGTCATCAAAGCGCGCATGGACGATTTCGGTCAGATGATAATCAAGCGCCACCTTGGTCAGGTCATCAAAGCGCGCATGGACGATTTCGGTCAAATGATAATCAAGCGCCACATTGGTCAGGTGATCAAAGCGCGCATGGACGATTTCTGTCAGATGATAATCAAGCACCACCTTGGTCAGGTCATCAAAGCGCGTATGGACGATTTCGGTCAGATGATAAACGAGCGCCACCTTGGTCAGGTCATCAAAGCGCGCATGGACGATTCCGGTCAGATAATAAGAGAGGGCCACCTCGGTCAGGTCTTCAAAGCGAGCTAGAACCACTTCGGACAAGTGATTTAAGAGCGCCACCTTGGTCAGATCATCCACGCGCGCTAAGACCACGTCGGTCATGTTGTGAAAGAGTAACAGTAGCACCGACTCGAGGCTACGGAAGACCAGTAATATCAACGGCTCAGTCTCAATCAGGTCATGGCAGAGCAAAACCTCTCCTAAACCGATCATCTTACGAGATAGGCGCAGTGTCAACATCTCTAGTTAGAGGAGAAACAGTGTCAACATCTCAGCAACCCAGTACAATGAAGATTGCTGAACCGGGAAATGCTACACGTTCCAGGTACAGAGGCTGTGTACAGTCCAAATTTATACACTTTGTACAACTAACCGATTCACAGTGGTTGCAGTTAACTTCTAAAATCACAGAATGTACATGATGTTTACACGAGCAAGTTTACGTGTAGTTTATCATGTACATGGTGACTACCCGAGCAAGTGTACGTGTAGTTTATCATGTACATGATGATTACACGAGCAAGTTTACATGCAGTTTATCATGTACATGGTGATTATCTCTCAACCACAGATAAAGATATAGGTTCTTGATATACATTTATCTCTTTGCCACGGATAAATATATAGATTCTTGGTACGGTTATCTCTCAACCACGGATAAATATATAGATTCTTCGTAGGGTTATCTCTCAACCACGGATAAATATATAGATTCTTGGTACGGTTATCTCTCAACCACGGATAAATATATAGATTCTTTGTATGGTTATCTTTCAACCACAGATACATATATATATTCTTGGTACGGTTATCTCTCAACCACGGATACATATATAGATTCTTTGTATGGTTACCTATCTTATGTAGTATTGACAGGGTTAAGCCAGGTTGTTGCACAGAACAATCTTTATAAAGCAACTTTCTATTTATATTATTTAAAAATGCATGTACAATATTAATTTGATTTTTCCATTTTGTTTCAGACCCAACCAGGAATATGAGAGTAAACAGGGCACTGTTCTGAGGAGTTCAAGTCAATGTTATCTAGACAATCAGGTGAGGAGGCCCCTCTGTGTGTTTAGAAATATCCATATCCTACTGTCTCAGCTCTACCCGTATCCTACTGTCTCAGTTCTACCCATATCCTACTGTCTCAGTTCTACCCATATCCTACTGTCTCAGTTCTACACATATCCTACTGTCTCAGTTCTACACATATCCTACTGTCTCAGTTCTACCCATATCCTACTGCCTCAGTTCTACACATATCCTACTGCCTCAGTTCTACCCATATCCTACTGTCTCAGTTCTACACATATCCTACTGTCTCAGTTCTACCCATATCCTACTGTCTCAGTTCTACACATATCCTGCTCTCTCAGTTCTACCCATATCCTGCTGTCTCAGTTCTACACATATCCTACTGCCTCAGTTCTACACATATCCTACTGTCTCAGTTCTACCTGTATCCTACTCTCTCAGTTCTACCCATATCCTACTGCCTCAGTTCTACCCATATCCTACTCTCTCAGTTCTACCCATATCTTACTGTCTCAGTTCTACCCGTATCCTACTCTCTCAGTTCTACACATATCCTACTGTCTCAGTTCTACCCATATCCTACTGTCTCAGTTCTACCCATATCCTACTGTCTCAGTTCTACCCATATCCTACTCTCTCAGTTCTACCCATATCCTACTGTCTCAGTTCTACCCATATCCTACTCTCTCAGTTCTACCAATATCCTACTGTCTCAGTTCTACCAATATCCTACTCTCTCAGTTCTACCCATATCCTACTGTCTCAGTTCTACCCATATCCTACTCTCTCAGTTCTACCTATATCCTACTCTCTCAGTTCTACCTATATCCTACTCTCTCAGTTCTACCCATATCCTACTGTCTCAGTTCTACCTGTATCCTACTCTCTCAGTTCTACCCATATCCTACTGTGTCAGTTCTACCCATATCCTACTCTCTCAGTTCTACCCATATCATACTCTCTCAGTTCTACCCATATCCTGCTCTCTCAGCTCTACCCATATCCTGCTCTCTCAGTTCTACACATATCCTACTGTCTCAGCTCTACACATATCATACTGTCTCAGTTCTACCCATATCCTACTCTCTCAGTTCTACCCATATCCTACTGTCTCAGTTCTACCTATATCCTACTCTCTCAGTTCTACCCATATCCTACTGTCTCAGTTCTAACCATATCCTACTCTCTCAGTTCTACCTATATCCTACTGTCTCAGTTCTACCCATATCCTACTCTCTCAGTTCTACCCATATCATACTCTCTCAGTTCTACCCATATCCTGCTCTCTCAGCTCTACCCATATCCTGCTCTCTCAGTTCTACACATATCCTACTGTCTCAGCTCTACACATATCATACTGTCTCAGTTCTACACATATCCTACTGTCTCAGCTCTACCCATATCCTACTATCTCAGTTCTACCCATATCCTACTGTCTCAGCTCTACCCGTATCCTACTGCCTCAGTTCTACCCATATCCTACTCTCTCAGTTCTACCCGTATCACACTGCCTCAGTTCTACCCATATCCTGCTCTCTCAGTTCTACCCATATCCTGCTCTCTCAGTTCTACGCATATCCTACTGTCTCAATTCTACCCATATCCTACTGTACTAGATCTACACGTATCCTACTGTCTCAGTTCTACCCATATCCTGCTCTCTCAGTTCTACCCATATCCTACTGTCTCAGTTCTACCCATATCCTACTGCCCCAGTTCTACCCATATCCTGCTCTCTCAGTTCTACCCATCTCCTACTCTCTCAGTTCCGCCCATATCCTACTGCCTCAGTTCTACCCATATCCTACTGCCTCAGTTATACCCATATCCTATTGCCTCAGCTCTACCCGTATCCTACTGTCTCAGTTCTACCCGTATCCTACTGCCTCAGTTCTACCCATATCATACTGTCTCAGCTCTACATGTATCCTACTGTCTCAGTTCTACACATATCCTACTGTCTCAGGTCTACACATATCCTACTGTCTCAGTTCTACACATATCCTACTGTCTCAGTTCTACACATATCCTACTGTCTCAGTTCTACACATATCCTACTGTCTCAGTTCTACCCATATCCTACTGCCTCAGTTCTACACATATCCTACTGCCTCAGTTCTACCCATATCCTACTGTCTCAGTTCTACACATATCCTACTGTCTCAGTTCGACCCATATCCTACTGTCTCAGTTCTACACATATCCTACTGCCTCAGTTCTACACATATCCTACTGTCTCAGTTCTACCTGTATCCTACTCTCTCAGTTCTACCCATATCCTACTGTCTCAGTTCTACCCATATCCTACTGTCTCAGTTCTACCCATATCCTACTCTCTCAGTTCTACACATATCCTACTGTCTCAGTTCTACACATATCCTACTGTCTCAGTTCTACCCATATCCTACTGCCTCAGTTCTACACATATCCTACTGCCTCAGTTCTACCCATATCCTACTGTCTCAGTTCTACACATATCCTACTGTCTCAGTTCGACCCATATCCTACTGTCTCAGTTCTACACATATCCTACTGCCTCAGTTCTACACATATCCTACTGTCTCAGTTCTACCTGTATCCTACTCTCTCAGTTCTACCCATATCCTACTGTCTCAGTTCTACCCATATCCTACTGTCTCAGTTCTACCCATATCCTACTCTCTCAGTTCTACCCATATCCTACTGTCTCAGTTATACCCGTATCCTACTCTCTCAGTTATACACATATCCTACTGTCTCAGTTCTACCCATATCCTACTCTCTCAGTTCTACCAATATCCTACTGTCTCAGTTCTACCCATATCCTACTCTCTCAGTTCTACCCATTCTCCTACTGTCTCAGTTCTACCCATATCCTACTCTCTCAGTTCTACCAATATCCTACTGTCTCAGTTCTACCAATATCCTACTCTCTCAGTTCTACCCATATCCTACTGTCTCAGTTCTACCCATATCCTACTCTCTCAGTTCTACCTATATCCTACTCTCTCAGTTCTACCTATATCCTACTCTCTCAGTTCTACCCATATCCTATTGTCTCAGTTCTACCTGTATCCTACTCTCTCAGTTCTACCCATATCCTACTGTCTCAGTTCTACCCATATCCTACTCTCTCAGTTCTACCCATATCCTACTCTCTCAGTTCTACCTATATCCTACTGTCTCAGTTCTACCCATATCCTACTCTCTCAGTTCTACCAATATCCTACTCTCTCAGTTCTACCCATATCCTGCTCTCTCAGCTCTACCCATATCCTGCTCTCTCAGTTCTACACATATCCTACTGTCTCAGCTCTACACATATCATACTGTCTCAGTTCTACACATATCCTACTGTCTCAGCTCTACCCATATCCTACTATCTCAGTTCTACCCATATCCTACTGTCTCAGCTCTACCCGTATCCTACTATCTCAGTTCTACCCGTATCCTACTGTCCTAGTTCTACCCGTATCCTACTGTACTAGTTCTACCCGTATCCTACTGTCTCAGTTCTACCCACATCCTACTGTCTCAGTTCTACACATATCCTACTGTCTCAGTTCTACCCGTATCCTACTGTCTCAGTTCTACCCGTATCCTGCTCTCTCAGTTCTACCCATATCCTACTGTCTCAGTTCTACCCATATCCTACTGCCTCAGTTCTACCCATATCCTACTGCCTCAGTTCTACCCATATCATATTGCCTCAACTCTACCCGTATCCTACTGTCTCAGTTCTACCCGTATCCTACTGTCCTAGTTCTACCCATATCCTACTGTCTCAGTTCTACACATATCCTACTATCTCAGTTCTACACATATCCTACTGTCTCAGCTCTACCCGTATCCTACTATCTCAGTTCTACCAATATCCTATTGTCTCAGTTCTACCCATATCCTACTGTCTCATTTCTACCCATATCCTACTGCCTCAGTTCTACCCATATCCTACTGTCTCAGTTCTACCCATATCCTACTGTACTAGTTCTACACATATCCTACTGCCTCAGTTCTACCCATATCCTACTGTACTAGTTCTACACATATCCTACTGCCTCAGTTCTACCCATATCCTACTGTCTCAGTTCTACCCATATCCTACTGTCTCAGTTCTACCCATATCCTACTGTACTAGTTCTACACATATTCTACTGTCTCAGTTCTACCCGTATCCTACTGTCTTAGTTCTACACATATCATACTGCCTCAGTTCTACCCATATCCTACTGTCTCAGTTCTACCCATATCCTACTGTACTAGTTCTACACATATTCTACTGCCTCAGTTCTACCCGTATCCTACTGTCTTAGTTCTACACATATCCTACTGCCTCAGTTCTACCCATATCCTACTGTCTCAGTTCTACCCATATCCTACTGTCTCAGTTCTACCCATATCCTACTGTCTTAGTTCTACACATATCCTACTGTCTCAGTTCTACACATATCCTACTGCCTCAGTTCTACCCATATCCTACTTCCTCAGCTCTACCCATATCCTACTGTCTCAGTTCTACCCATATCCTACTGCCTCAGTTCTACACATATCCTACTGCCTCAGCTCTACCCATATCCTACTGCCTCAGTTCTACACATATCCTACTTTCTCAGTTCTACACATATCCTACTGTCTCAGTTCTACACATATCCTACTGTCTTAGTTCTACACATATCCTACTGCCTCAGTTCTACACATATCCTACTGCCTCAGTTCTACACATATCCTACTGCCTCAGTTCTACACATATCCTACTGCCTCAGTTCTACACATATCCTACTCTCTCAGTTCTACACATATCCTACTGCCTCAGTTCTACACATATCCTACTGTCTCCGTTCTACCTGTATCCTACTCTCTCAGTTCTACCCATATCCTACTGTCTCAGTTCTACCCATATCCTACTGTCTCAGTTCTACCCGTATCCTACTCTCTCAGTTATACACATATCCTACTGTCTCAGTTCTACCCATATCCTACTGTCTCAGTTCTACCCATATCCTACTCTCTCAGTTCTACCCATATCCTACTGTCTCAGTTCTACCCATATCCTACTCTCTCAGTTCTACCCATATCCTACTGTCTCAGTTCTACCCATATCCTACTCTATCAGTTCTACCTATATCCTACTATCTCAGTTCTACCTATATCCTACTCTCTCAGTTCTACCCATATCCTACTGTCTCAGTTCTACCTGTATCCTACTCTCTCAGTTCTACCCATATCCTACTGTCTCAGTTCTACCCATATCCTACTCTCTCAGTTCTACCCATATCCTACTCTCTCAGTTCTACCTATATCCTACTGTCTCAGTTCTACCCATATCCTACTCTCTCAGTCCTACCCATATCCTACTGTCTCAGTTCTACCCATATCCTACTCTCTCAGTTCTACCTATATCCTACTGTCTCAGTTCTACCCATATCCTACTCTCTCAGTTCTACCCATATCCTACTCTCTCAGTTCTACCCATATCCTGCTCTCTCAGCTCTACCCATATCCTGCTCTCTCAGTTCTACACATATCCTACTGTCTCAGTTCTACACATATCCTACTGTCTCAGCTCTACCCATATCCTACTCTCTCAGTTCTACCCATATCCTACTGTCTCAGCTCTACCCGTATCCTACTATCTCAGTTCTACCCGTATCCTACTGTCCTAGTTCTACCCGTATCCTACTGTACTAGTTATACCCGTATCCTACTGTCTCAGTTTTACCCACATCCTACTGTCTCAGTTCTACCCATATCCTACTGCCTCAGTTCTACCCATATCCTACTGCCTCAATTCTACCCATATCATATTGCCTCAGCTCTACCCGTATCCTACTGTCTCAGTTCTAACCGTATCCTTCTGTCCTAGTTCTACCCGTATCCTACTGTCTCAGTTCTACACATATCCTACTATCTCAGTTCTACCCATATCCTACTGTCTCAGTTCTACCCATATCCTACTGTCTCAGTTCTACCCATATCCTACTGTCTCAGTTCTACCCATATCCTACTGTCTCAGTTCTACCCACATCCTACTGCCTCAGTTCTACCCATATCCTACTGTCTCAGTTCTACCCATATCTTACTGTACTAGTTCTAACCGTATCCTACTGTCTCAGTTCTACCCATATCCTGCTCTCTCAGTTCTACCCATATCCTACTCTCTCAGTTCTACCCATATCCTACTCTCTCAGTTCTACCCATATCCTACTCTCTCAGTTCTACCCGTATCACACTGCCTCAGTTCTACCCATATCCTACTGTCTCAGTTCTACCCATATCCTACTGTCTCAGTTCTACCCATATCCTACTCTCTCAGTTCTACCCGTATCCTACTGTCTCAGTTCTACCAATATCCTACTGTCTCAGTTCTACCCGTATCCTACTGTCTCAGTTCTACCCATATCCTACTGTCTCAGTTCTACCCATATCCTACTCTCTCAGTTCTACCCATATCCTACTGCCTCAGTTCTACCCATATCCTAATGCCTCAGTTCTACCCATATCCTACTCTATCAGTTCAACCCATATCCTACTGTCTCAGGTCTACCCGTATCCTACTGTCTCAGTTCTACCCATATCCTACTGTCTCAGTTCTACCCATATCCTACTGCCTCAGTTCTACACATATCCTACTGCCTCAGTTCTACACATATCCTACTGCCTCAGTTCTACCCATATCCTACTGTCTCAGTTCTACCCATATCCTGCTCTCTCAGTTCGACCCATATCCTACTGCCTCAGTTCTACACATATCCTACTGCCTCAGTTCTACACATATCCTAGTGCCTCAGTTCTACCCATATCCTACTGTCTCAGTTCTACCCATATCCTGCTCTCTCAGTACTACCCATATCCTACTGCCTCAGTTCTACACATATCCTACTGCCTCAGTTCTACACATATCCTACTGCCTCAGTTCTACCCATATCCTACTGTCTCAGTTCTACCCATATCCTACTCTATCAGTTCTACCCATATCCTGCTCTCTCAGTTCTACCCATATCCTACTGTCTCAGTTCTACCCATATCCTACTGTCTCAGTTCTACCCATATCCTACTGTCTCAGTTCTACCCATATCCTACTGTCTCAGTTCTATCCATATCCTACTGTATCAGTTCTACCCATATCCTACTCTCTCATTTCTACCCATATCCTGCTCTCTCAGCTCTACCCATATCCTACTGCCTCAGTTCTACCCATATCCTACTGCCTCAGTTCTACCCATATCCTACTGTCTCAGCTCTACCCATATCCTACTCTCTCAGCTCTACCCATATCTTACTGCGTCAGTTCTACCCATATCCTACTGCCTCAGTACTACTCATATCCTACTGTCTCAGTTCTACCCATATCATACTCTCTCAGTTCTACCCATATCCTACTGCCTCAGTTCTTCCCGTATCCTACTGCCTCAGTTCTACCCGTATCCTACTCTCTCAGTTCTACCCATATCCTACTGTCTCAGGTCTACCCATATCATACTGTCTCAGTTCTACCCATATCCTACTGTCTCAGTTCTACCCATATCCTACTGTCTCAGTTCTACCCATATCCTACTGTCTAAGTTATACCCATATCCTACTGCCTCAGTTCTACCCGTATCCTACTGCCTCAGTTCTACCCATATCCTACTCTCTCAGTTCTACCCATATCCTACTGTCTCAGTTCTACACATATCCTACTCTCTCAGTTCTATCCGTATCCTACTCTCTCAGGTCTACCCATATCCTACTGTCTCAGTTCTACCCCTATCCTACTGTCTTAGGTCTACCCATATCCTAGTGTCTCAGTTCTACCCGTATCATACTGCCTCAGTTCTACCCATATCCTACTTCCTCAGTTCTACACATATCCTACTGCCTCAGTTCTACCCATATCCTACTGTCTCAGTTCTACCCGTATCCTACTGTCTCAGTTCTACCCGTATCCTGCTCTCTCAGTTCTACCCATATCCTACTGTCTCAGTTCTACCCATATCCTACTGCCTCAGTTCTACCCATATCCTACTGCCTCAATTCTACCCATATCATATTGCCTCAGCTCTACCCGTATCCTACTGTCTCAGTTCTAACCGTATCCTTCTGTCCTAGTTCTACCCGTATCCTACTGTCTCAGTTCTACACATATCCTACTATCTCAGTTCTACCCATATCCTACTGTCTCAGTTCTACCCATATCCTACTGTCTCAGTTCTACCCATATCCTACTGTCTCAGTTCTACCCATATCCTACTGTCTCAGTTCTACCCACATCATACTGCCTCAGTTCTACCCATATCCTACTGTCTCAGTTCTACCCATATCCTACTGTACTAGTTCTAACCGTATCCTACTGTCTCAGTTCTACCCATATCCTGCTCTCTCAGTTCTACCCATATCCTACTCTCTCAGTTCTACCCATATCCTACTCTCTCAGTTCTACCCGTATCACACTGCCTCAGTTCTACCCATATCCTACTGTCTCAGTTCTACCCATATCCTACTGTCTCAGTTCTACCCATATCCTACTCTCTCAGTTCTACCCGTACCTACTGTCTCAGTTCTACCAATATCCTACTGTCTCAGTTCTACCCGTATCCTACTGTCTCAGTTCTACCCATATCCTACTGTCTCAGTTCTACCCATATCCTACTCTCTCAGTTCTACCCATATCCTACTGCCTCAGTTCTACCCATATCCTAATGCCTCAGTTCTACCCATATCCTACTCTATCAGTTCAACCCATATCCTACTGTCTCAGGTCTACCCGTATCCTACTGTCTCAGTTCTACCCATATCCTACTGTCTCAGTTCTACCCATATCCTACTGCCTCAGTTCTACACATATCCTACTGCCTCAGTTCTACACATATCCTAGTGCCTCAGTTCTACCCATATCCTACTGTCTCAGTTCTACCCATATCCTGCTCTCTCAGTACTACCCATATCCTACTGCCTCAGTTCTACACATATCCTACTGCCTCAGTTCTACACATATCCTACTGCCTCAGTTCTACCCATATCCTACTGTCTCAGTTCTACCCATATCCTACTCTATCAGTTCTACCCATATCCTGCTCTCTCAGTTCTACCCATATCCTACTGTCTCAGTTCTACCCATATCCTACTGTCTCAGTTCTACCCATATCCTACTGTCTCAGTTCTACCCATATCCTACTGTCTCAGTTCTATCCATATCCTACTGTATCAGTTCTACCCATATCCTACTCTCTCATTTCTACCCATATCCTGCTCTCTCAGCTCTACCCATATCCTACTGCCTCAGTTCTACCCATATCCTACTGCCTCAGTTCTACCCATATCCTACTGTCTCAGCTCTACCCATATCCTACTCTCTCAGCTCTACCCATATCTTACTGCGTCAGTTCTACCCATATCCTACTGCCTCAGTTCTACTCATATCCTACTCTCTCAGTTCTACCCATATCCTACTCTCTCAGTTCTACCCATATCCTACTGCCTCAGTTCTTCCCGTATCCTACTGCCTCAGTTCTACCCGTATCCTACTCTCTCAGTTCTACCCATATCCTACTGTCTCAGGTCTACCCATATCATACTGTCTCAGTTCTACCCATATCCTACTGTCTCAGTTCTACCCATATCCTACTGTCTAAGTTCTACCCATATCCTACTGCCTCAGTTCTACCCGTATCCTACTGCCTCAGTTCTACCCATATCCTACTCTCTCAGTTCTACCCATATCCTACTGTCTCAGTTCTACACATATCCTACTCTCTCAGTTCTATCCGTATCCTACTCTCTCAGGTCTACCCATATCCTACTGTCTCAGTTCTACCCCTATCCTACTGTCTCAGGTCTACCCATATCCTAGTGTCTCAGTTCTACCCGTATCATACTGCCTCAGTTCTACCCATATCCTACTTCCTCAGTTCTACACATATCCTACTGCCTCAGTTCTACCCATATCCTACTGCCTCAGTTCTACCCGTATCCTACTCTCTCAGTTGTACACATATTCTACTACCTCAGTTCTACCCATATCCTACTGCCTCAGTTCTACCCATATCCTACTGCCTCAGTTCTACCCGTATCCTACTCTCTCAGTTCTACCCATATTCTACTGCCTCAGTTCTACCCATATCCTAATGCCTCAGTTCTACCCATATCATACTGCCTCAGTTCTACCCGTATCCTACTCTCTCAGTTCTACCCATATTCTACTGCCTCAGTTCTACCCATATCCTACTGCCTCAGTTCTACCCGTATCCTACTCTCTCAGTTCTACCCATGTTCTACTGCCTCAGTTCTACCCATATCCTAATGCCTCAGTTCTACCCATATCATACTGTCTCAGGTCTACCCATATCCTACTCTCTCAGTTCTACCCATATCCTACTGTCTCAGGTCTATACATATCCTACTGTCTCAGTTCTACCCATATCCTACTGTCTCAGTTCTACACATATCCTACTCTCTCAGTTCTACCTGTATCCTACTGTCTCAGCTCTACCCATATCATACTGTCTCAGGTCTACCCATATCCTACTCTCTCAGTTCTACCCATATCCTAATGCCTCAGTTCTACCCATATCATACTGTCTCAGCTCTACCCATATCATACTGTCTCAGTTCTACCCGTATCCTACTGTCTCAGTTCTACCCATATCCTACTCTCTCAGTTCTACCCATATCCTACTGTCTCAGTTCTACCCATATCCTACTCTCTCAGTTCTACCCATATCCTGCTGTCTCAGTTCTACCCATATCCTACTCTCTCAGTTCTACCCATATCCTACTGTCTCAGTTCTACCCATATCCTACTGTCTCAGTTCTACCCATATCCTACTGTCTCAGTTCTACCCATATCCTACTGCCTCAGTTCTACACATATCCTACTGCCTCAGTTCTACCCATATCCTACTCTATTAGTTCTACCCATATCCTACTGTCTCAGTTCTACCCGTATTCTACTGTCTCAGTTCTACCCATATCCTACTGTCTCAGATCTACCCATATCCTACTGCCTCAGTTCTACACATATCCTACTGCCTCAGTTCTACCCATATCCTACTGTCTCAGTTCTACCCATATCCTACTCTCTCAGTTCTACCCATATCCTACTGCCTCAGTTCTACACATATTCTACTGCCTCAGTTCTACACATATCCTACTGCCTCAGTTCTACCCATATCCTACTGTCTCAGTTCTACCCATATCCTGCTCTCACAGTACTACCCATATCCTACTGCCTCAGTTCTACACATATCCTACTGTCCTAGTTCTACCCGTATCCTACTGCCTCAGTTCTACCCGTATCCTACTGCCTCAGTTCTACACATATCCTACTGTCTCAGTTCTACCCGTATCCTACTGTCCTAGTTCTACCCGTATCCTACTGTCCTAGTTCTACCCGTATCCTACTGTCTCAGTTCTACCCATATCCTACTGTCTCAGTTCTACCCATATCCTACTGTCTAAGTTCTACCCATATCCTACTGCCTCAGTTCTACCCGTATCCTACTGCCTCAGTTCTACCCATATCCTACTCTCTCAGTTCTACCCATATCCTACTGTCTCAGTTCTACACATATCCTACTCTCTCAGTTCTATCCGTATCCTACTCTCTCAGGTCTACCCATATCCTACTGTCTCAGTTCTACCCCTATCCTACTGTCTCAGGTCTACCCATATCCTAGTGTCTCAGTTCTACCCATATCCTACTCTCTCAGTTCTACCCATATCCTACTGTGTCAGTTCTACACATATCCTACTCTCTCAGTTCTATCCGTATCCTACTCTCTCAGGTCTACCCATATCCTACTGTCTCAGTTCTACCCCTATCCTACTGTCTCAGGTCTACCCATATCCTAGTGTCTCAGTTCTACCCATATCCTACTCTCTCAGTTCTACCCATATCCTACTGTGTCAGTTCTACACATATCCTACTCTCTCAGTTCTATCCGTATCCTACTCTCTCAGGTCTACCCATATCCTACTGTCTCAGTTCTACCCCTATCCTACTGTCTCAGGTCTACCCATATCCTAGTGTCTCAGTTCTACCCATATCCTACTGCCTCAGTTCTACCCGTATCCTACTCTCTCAGTTCTACCCATATTCTACTGCCTCAGTTCTACCCATATCCTAATGCCTCAGTTCTACCCATATCATACTGCCTCAGTTCTACCCGTATCCTACTCTCTCAGTTCTACCCATATTCTACTGCCTCAGTTCTACCCATATCCTACTGCCTCAGTTCTACCCGTATCCTACTCTCTCAGTTCTACCCATGTTCTACTGCCTCAGTTCTACCCATATCCTAATGCCTCAGTTCTACCCATATCATACTGTCTCAGGTCTACCCATATCCTACTCTCTCAGTTCTACCCATATCCTACTGTCTCAGGTCTATACATATCCTATTGTCTCAGTTCTACCCATATCCTACTGTCTCAGTTCTACACATATCCTACTCTCTCAGTTCTACCTGTATCCTACTGTCTCAGCTCTACCCATATCATACTGTCTCAGGTCTACCCATATCCTACTCTCTCAGTTCTACCCATATCCTAATGCCTCAGTTCTACCCATATCATACTGTCTCAGCTCTACTCATATCATACTGTCTCAGTTCTACCCGTATCCTACTGTCTCAGTTCTACCCATATCCTACTCTCTCAGTTCTACCCATATCCTACTGTCTCAGTTCTACCCATATCCTACTCTCTCAGTTCTACCCATATCCTGCTGTCTCAGTTCTACCCATATCCTACTCTCTCAGTTCTACCCATATCCTACTGTCTCAGTTCTACCCATATCCTACTGTCTCAGTTCTACCCATATCCTACTGTCTCAGTTCTACCCATATCCTACTGCCTCAGTTCTACACATATCCTACTGCCTCAGTTCTACCCATATCCTACTCTATTAGTTCTACCCATATCCTACTGTCTCAGTTCTACCCGTATTCTACTGTCTCAGTTCTACCCATATCCTACTGTCTCAGATCTACCCATATCCTACTGCCTCAGTTCTACACATATCCTACTGCCTCAGTTCTACCCATATCCTACTGTCTCAGTTCTACCCATATCCTACTCTCTCAGTTCTACCCATATCCTACTGCCTCAGTTCTACACATATTCTACTGCCTCAGTTCTACACATATCCTACTGCCTCAGTTCTACCCATATCCTACTGTCTCAGTTCTACCCATATCCTGCTCTCACAGTACTACCCATATCCTACTGCCTCAGTTCTACACATATCCTACTGTCCTAGTTCTACCCGTATCCTACTGCCTCAGTTCTACCCGTATCCTACTGCCTCAGTTCTACACATATCCTACTGTCTCAGTTCTACCCGTATCCTACTGTCCTAGTTCTACCCGTATCCTACTGTCCTAGTTCTACCCGTATCCTACTGTCTCAGTTCTACCCATATCCTACTGTCTCAGTTCTACCCATATCCTACTGTCTAAGTTCTACCCATATCCTACTGCCTCAGTTCTACCCGTATCCTACTGCCTCAGTTCTACCCATATCCTACTCTCTCAGTTCTACCCATATCCTACTGTCTCAGTTCTACACATATCCTACTCTCTCAGTTCTATCCGTATCCTACTCTCTCAGGTCTACCCATATCCTACTGTCTCAGTTCTACCCCTATCCTACTGTCTCAGGTCTACCCATATCCTAGTGTCTCAGTTCTACCCGTATCATACTGCCTCAGTTCTACCCATATCCTACTTCCTCAGTTCTACACATATCCTACTGCCTCAGTTCTACCCATATCCTACTGCCTCAGTTCTACCCGTATCCTACTCTCTCAGTTGTACACATATTCTACTACCTCAGTTCTACCCATATCCTACTGCCTCAGTTCTACCCATATCCTACTGCCTCAGTTCTACCCGTATCCTACTCTCTCAGTTCTACCCATATTCTACTGCCTCAGTTCTACCCATATCCTAATGCCTCAGTTCTACCCATATCATACTGCCTCAGTTCTACCCGTATCCTACTCTCTCAGTTCTACCCATATTCTACTGCCTCAGTTCTACCCATATCCTACTGCCTCAGTTCTACCCGTATCCTACTCTCTCAGTTCTACCCATGTTCTACTGCCTCAGTTCTACCCATATCCTAATGCCTCAGTTCTACCCATATCATACTGTCTCAGGTCTACCCATATCCTACTCTCTCAGTTCTACCCATATCCTACTGTCTCAGGTCTACACATATCCTACTGTCTCAGTTCTACCCATATCCTACTGTCTCAGTTCTACCCATATCCTACTCTCTCAGTTCTACCCATATCCTACTGTCTCAGTTCTACCCATATCCTACTCTCTCAGTTCTACCCATATCCTGCTGTCTCAGTTCTACCCATATCCTACTCTCTCAGTTCTACCCATATCCTACTGTCTCAGTTCTACCCATATCCTACTGTCTCAGTTCTACCCATATCCTACTGTCTCAGTTCTACCCATATCCTACTGCCTCAGTTCTACATTTTGTGTTTTTTTGTGTTCATATCCTACTGCCTCAGTTCTACCCATATCCTAATGCCTCAGTTCTACCCATATCCTACTGTCTCAGTTCTACCCATATCCTACTCTCTCAGTTCTACCCATATCCTACTGTCTCAGTTCTACCCATATCCTACTGTCTCAGTTCTACCCGTATCCTACTTCTCAGTTCTACACCATATCCTACTGCCTCAGTTCTACCCATATCCTACTGTCTCAGTTCTACCCATATCCTACTGTCTCAGTTCTACCCTATCCTACTGTCTCAGTTCTACCCATATCCTACTGTCTCAGTTCTACCCATATCCTACTGCCTCAGTTCTACCATATCCTACTGCCTTCAGTTCTACACATATCCTACTGCCTCAGTTCTACCCGTATCCTACTGTCTCAGTTCTACCCGTATCCTACTGTCTCAGTTCAATATCATATGATATGGATAGTGAGCCCCTCCCACTCATATGATCTACACATATGTTGGTGATTATCCTATGATATGGATAGTGACACCCTCCCACTCATATAATATACACATATGGGGTGATTATCCTATGATATGGATAGTGAGCCCCTCCCACTCATATAATCTACACATATGTTGGTGATTATCCTATGATATGGATAGTGACACCCTCCCACTCATATAATCTATTCATATGGGGGTGAGTATCCTCTGATATGGATAGTGACCCCCTCCCACTCATATAATCTATTCATATGGGGGTGATTATCCTCTGATATGGATAGTGACCCCCTCCTACTCATATAATCTACACATATGTAGGTGATTATTCTGTGATAGGGATAGTGACACCCTCCCACTCATATAATCTACACATAGGGGGGTGATTATCATATGATATGGATAGTGAGCCCCTCCCACTCATATAATCTACACATATGTTGGTGATTATCATATGATATGGATAGTGAGCCCCTCCCACTCATATGATCTACACATATGTTGGTGATTATCCTATGATATGGATAGTGACACCCTCCCACTCATATAATATACACATATGGGGGTGATTATCATATGATATGGATAGTGACACCCTCCCACTCATATAATCTACACATAGATTATCCTATGATATGGATAGTGAAACCCTCCCACTCATATAATTTACACATATGGGGGTGATTATCCTATGATATGGATAGTGACCCCCTCCCACTCATATAATCTAAACATAGGGGGTGATTATCCTATGCTATGGATAGTGACACCCTCCCACTCATATAATCTACACCTATGGGGGTGATTATCCTATGATATGGATAGTGAGCCCCTCCCACTCATATGATCTACACTATGTTGGTGATTATCCTATGATATGGATAGTGACACCCTCCCACTCATATAATCTACACATATGGGGGTGATTATCCTATGATATGGATAGTGAGCCCCTCCCTCTCATATAATGTACACATATGTTGGTGATTATCCTATGATATGGATAGTGACACCCTCCCACTCATATAATCTATTCATATGGGGGTGAGTATCCTCTGATATGGATAGTGACCCCCTCCCACTCATATAATCTATTCATATGGGGGTGATTATCCTCTGATATGGATAGTGACCCCCTCCTACTCATATAATCTACACATATGTAGGTGATTATTCTGTGATAGGGATAGTGACACCCTCCCACTCATATAATCTACACATAGGGGGGTGATTATCATATGATATGGATAGTGAGCCCCTCCCACTCATATAATCTACACATATGTTGGTGATTATCATATGATATGGATAGTGAGCCCCTCCCACTCATATGATCTACACATATGTTGGTGATTATCCTATGATATGGATAGTGACACCCTCCCACTCATATAATATACACATATGGGGTGATTATCCTATGATATGGATAGTGAGCCCCTCCCACTCATATAATCTACACATATGTTGGTGATTATCCTATGATATGGATAGTGACACCCTCCCACTCATATAATCTATTCATATGGGGGTGATTATCCTCTGATATGGATAGTGACCCCCTCCCACTCATATAATCTATTCATATGGGGGTGATTATCCTCTGATATGGATAGTGACCCCCTCCTACTCATATAATCTACACATATGTAGGTGATTATTCTGTGATAGGGATAGTGACACCCTCCCACTCATATAATCTACACATAGGGGGGTGATTATCATATGATATGGATAGTGAGCCCCTCCCACTCATATAATCTACACATATGTTGGTGATTATCATATGATATGGATAGTGAGCCCCTCCCACTCATATGATCTACACATATGTTGGTGATTATCCTATGATATGGATAGTGACACCCTCCCACTCATATAATATACACATATGGGGGTGATTATCATATGATATGGATAGTGACACCCTCCCACTCATATAATCTACACATAGGGGGTGATTATCCTATGATATGGATAGTGAAACCCTCCCACTCATATAATTTACACATATGGGGGTGATTATCCTATGATATGGATAGTGACCCCCTCCCACTCATATAATCTAAACATAGGGGGTGATTATCCTATGCTATGGATAGTGACACCCTCCCACTCATATAATCTACACCTATGGGGGTGATTATCCTATGATATGGATAGTGAGCCCCTCCCACTCATATAATCTACACATATGTTGGTGATTATCCTATGATATGGATAGTGACCCCCTC
>CM026394.1:20773967-20796467 GCA_014843695.1 Archivesica marissinica | reverse complement strand
ACCGGCCTATTTCAATTTCTAGACAGTGTGACGATAATCTCATACAGGTTAATCATTTTCTTAATTGATCATTTCGTATAATATCCAAATATGGTTCAAAGCAATACTCAGTCTTATATCTGCAATAATAATCTAATTTTGGCATAGAATTAATACAATCACGCCAGTCTTGGACAAATTGATCTCTTATTCTTAGTTTGAACATAGTGTGATAGTTTGCACTTCTATCAAAGTTGATCCTTACATTTGTAAAACCAAGATGATCTACAATTGAATTTAATATACTAGCCCAACAGGCAACATTAGCATTATTACTATTAATAACAAGCTAGAATAGAATGCTCGCTGTTTCGGACAGTTGCATGAATAACAAGCTAGAATAGAATGCTCGCTGTTTCGGACAGTGTCATGAATAACAAGCTAGAATAGAATGCTCGCTGTTTCGGACAGTTGCATGAATAACAAGCTATAATAGAATGCTCGCTGTTTCGGACAGTTGCATGAATAACAAGCTAGAATAGAATGCTCGCTGTTTCGGACAGTTGCATGAATAACAAGCTAGAATAGAATGCTCGCTGTTTCGGACAGTTGCATGAATAACAAGCTATAATAGAATGCTCGCTGTTTCGGACAGTGTCATGAATAACAAGCTAGAATAGAATGTTCGCTGTTTCGGACAGTGTCATGAATAACAAGCTAGAATAGAATGCTCGCCTATTGGGATAATTCAAATATAAACTTCATTTATTTCACGCACAACGATTGCGAAATAAGCTTCAACAACTTATATTAATCGCTCTCGTTAGCTCCGATGGTAAATGACGTAGTTCGTGTCTACCAGGAGAAAACCTACCTGTCCGATCTGGCGACCACCGTATACCGTGTCACATACTTTAATTAAAGATACACTATGTGATATTTTTGATATTTCTGTTTTGAGTGATTCACATGAAGGTATATTTTGGCTCAAAATGGTTCACAAGTTTGAGCAGTTCACCTTGATGCCATGTGTCTGTTACTTGCCACCAGAAAATTCATCTCGCTATTTTAACGTAAACACCTTTTATGATTGCCTTTTGACAGATATCTATGCTTTTCAGAATGATGGTATGATATATGTCATTGGGCCCTTTCACAACCGTATGCCTGTGTCGATCCATGGCACGACCATTCTACTTTGCCGCGGGCCGTAAATAATATCCCGCTAGCGCTACCATTATAGCATTTCACACTACCTTTTATCGAGAACGTTCCGTAATGGTCAACTTTCGATGATAAACACAAATTATGTGTATTGCGTAAATGGTCACGGGATTCTTCGAATAATTTTACCTCCGTGTCTGTTAAGGGGTCGTCTGTTGTTGATTACTGTATTGCTACTCATGATAATTTATGTAACATGATTGATTTTGAGGTTGTTTTAACATCACAACTGATAAATACATCTGGTGATATCCGGGTCTTAGCACCAACTTGTATACCAGATCATTCATTGCTGTCATGGAATATTGTTAGTGATACCAGTTCATATCATACGAAAGATATTTCAAATGAGGGTACGTCTTATGATAGATTTGATCTTAGTAATGTAAATAATTATTTCATGAATAGTCCTTCTGCTGTGTTACAGATAAATAACGTCATTCAAAAACTAGAACAAGGTTTTCGTTCGCAGAATGATATTGATCTCGTATATGAGGACTGGTGTAATGTAGTGAAACAAAACATGTATAACGACATTCCTTTCAAAACTATAAAGAGTGGGTGCAGGAATAAAAAGCGTAAACCTGGTAAATCTTGGTGGAGTGAAAATTTAACTAACTTATGGTCTAATCTATGCATTTTGGAAGGTAGATGGTTAAATTGTTCCCATCGTAATGCTAAATTAAAATTCAAAACTGAATATGTTCAAGCACGTAAATTTTTTGATCGGGAAGTACAAATGGCTAAACGATTTTATTGGTATTCCATGCAAAACGAACTTCTAACAGACTGTACTGTGGACCAGACTAAGTTCTGGAAGTCGATTGGGAAAATTGGCGTAGGTAATTGTAAGAGTAAGCAAATACCGATGAAAGTTACATTAGAAGATGGGTCTACTTCTACTTGTGTCGATGATGTTCTATGTAAGTGGAAGAATGATTTCAGTTCTTTATTTAACAAAGACAGTGTAAGTGAGCCCGTGGCTACTGAAAATAGTAATAATATTGATGGTGTACCATTTAATGAACATATTTCTTTGTTAGAGGTCAAGAAGGCCGTAGATAAGGTCAAACGTGGTAAAGCTTGTGGAGTAGACGAACTTCCATCGGAAGTATTAAAAAATGATGCCACTATATTGTTTCTGCATGCCTTATATAATATATGCTTTGAGAATGGTATTACTCCATCATTATGGAATAGATGTATTATTAATCCAATTCCAAAGTCTACAACAGCTGATCCTACAGACCCATTGTCTTATAGAGGCATTTCACTAGCTTGTACAACATACAAGATATACTGTAATATATTGAATGATAGATTGAGTTCTTGGGTTGAAGACAATGGCATTTTGGCAGATGAACAGAATGGTTTCCGTAAGAAGAGAAGCACTTCCGATCAAATTTCGTCTTTAGTTAATTTAGTTGAAACACGAAAGAAACTTAAGCAATGTACTTATGCAGCTTTTATAGACTTCCGTAAAGCTTACGATTTCATTAATCGTTCTAAATTATGGACACGATTAAATGATATAGGTATTTCTGGTAAAATGGTTCTAGCCATAAAGTCACTCTATTCATCTGTCGCCTCTTGTGTTAGAATTAACTCATTTAAAACAGACTGGTTTAATGGTCATTGTGGATTGAGACAAGGCTGTGTGTTATCACCTTTGTTGTTTAATTTATATATCAATGACCTAGCTGAATATCTTAAGTCCTTTGATATTGGTATTAATATAGATAATGAAAAGGTTTGCATACTCCTATATGCTGATGACATTGTTTTACTAGCTAAAGATGAATATGACTTACAAATTTTGCTAAATGCTCTGAACGATTGGTGTTGTCTTAAGGACATGTCAATTAATGCCGATAAGAGTAAGATAGTGCATTTCCGTCCAGATAGCCGGGCGAGGTGTGAGCATATATTTAAATGTGGAAATGAACAGTTATCCGTTGTTGACATATATACATACCTCGGTGTTGTTCTTCAGGAACACCTAGATTTTAATGTTACAGCTAAGATGGTTGCTCAGAGTGCAAGTCGTGCGTTAGGATTATTGATAGCTAAATGTAAAATTTCGGGAGGGGTACCGTATAATGTAGTCACCAAGCTATACGACACTGTTGTTTGGCCTGTAATTGCTTATGGTGCCTCAATATGGGGGTATAAATCCTTTCCTTGTATAAATGCTGTCCAAAACCGTGCTATGCGGTTTTATCTTGGTGTCGGCAAGTATACACCCAATGCAGCCGTTTCCGGTGAAATGGGTTGGCAACCTCCCATTGTCCGTCAATGGAAAACAGTTTCTACGTTTTGGGTACGAATTTCCAATACAAATAACTCGAGATTGAACAAACGAATTGCACTTACAAGAAATCTGCTTCCTGTAAAAACTGGTTCTATTTTGTTAAGAAACATTTTACGGATATTGATTTTGCAGAATTTTGTAACTTATATGCTCCAATTTCTAAGCCTCATTGTGTCGAATGTGTGGGAAAATTTGGTATGAACAAATATATAACAGATTGGTATGCCTCTACAAATAGCATTCATGGTACTACTGGACGAGGTCGTAACAAATTAAGAACGTATTGTAAATTTAAGCATGTATTTGAACCTGAGGAATATTGTAAAATGATTTTACCTACACGACACAGGTCGGCATTTAGTAAATTTAGATGCGGTGTTGCACCAATCCGTATAGAAACCGGAAGGTATGAGAATTTAAGATTAGACGATCGTAAATGTCCTTTTTGTAATGTGATAGAAGATGAACATCATGTTTTATTGGAATGTGCCATATATAATGATCTAAGAACTTTACTATTGCAGAAGGCAATATTAGCTGACCATAATTTCTGTAATATGACAAAACGTGATCAATTTCTATTTCTATTCAGTAATCAATCAGTGATAAGACTTTGTGCCAAAACCTGTTTTAATATACTACAGCGTCGTTACTTTTACCTTTGTAAATAATGCACTCTTTTGTGTTAATTACTATATATCTATGATTTTTACAGACTACAAGAAGCAGCTGCTAATTAGGTCATTCTCGATCTGATCCTGGGTGATAACTGAGTTTGTAAAATATTTCTTAATAGCGCACTAGTGCTTGTTTTTCGATTTAGTGTTTTATACCATTTTGTTTTATTTCGTATTTAAATATAAATTAGCAACTGTTTCTTGGCTTTAGAATGTAAATAAGCATTAACTAATAGTAGTGTGGGATTTTATAATGTGATCTGTTTTGTTGCAATATGTCTCTTATAATTCTATTCAGAATGGCTATGTACTTTTAATCTGATTATTTACATTTGTGTTTGCATTACATGTATGTACATAGATGAGACTTTAATAAAGATTAAAACCTACTTCTCGGTCCGAGGACCGAACCAGGTCTGCCTTAGTGTGAAGCGAGCGTGCTAACAACTGCATAACAAGCGAGGAATAGAATGCTCGGATGTTGCCGATGGATTAGCGAGGAATAGAATGCTCGGATGTTGCCGATGGATTAGCGAGGAATAGAATGCTCGGATGTTGCCGATGGATTAGCGAGGAATAGAATGCTCGGATGTTGCCGATGGCTTTTGTTCACTCAGTATTTTAGCACATATAATATGCATAATTATATATCAATCAATAGAGTGCACACGTTACTATTGTATGCAAATAAACAACGCCACTTGGGGTCTGGACATATGGTTTATGTCCGATTAGTGTAGTGGTTAGCGTGCTCGCTTCTCACCAATGCAACCCGGGGTCGATCCTCGGACCGGGAAGTATGTGAGATGGTACGGTGGCCGACATATCGGACAGGTGGCTTTTCTCCGGGTACTCCGGTTTCCTCCCACACGAATGACCACATTTACGCTTTCATCCGCGCCAAAGACGGTGATTAATATAAGTTGTTAAAACTTGCTTCGCAATCGTTGTAAAATAAATAAAGTTTAAACAAAGACACGTGTGGGTCTGGACAAGTGGTTTCGGGTTCAACACCAAATGTTTTATTTATTAAATTATTTTTAAAGAACTAATTCCATAATTACTCTGATCTATACAAATTTATTTTAGTTCGATTGCGAAACAAGTTATTTCAACTTATATTAATCACTCTCGAGACCTCATTCCTGATGGAATCCATCGCCACGAGGGAGAGAGAAGAGGCAACGTGGAATTTAAATGCCTTGCCTAAGGGCATACTCGTAACGGCTCCAGTGGGGCTCGAACTCCGGACCTTTCGCACCTGTAGCGCTATCACGACTTCCACGATTACTCTGATAGTGACGGGATGTCATTTTTAAACATGCTTGGATATGGCCTAACATTTTTGTATGTATAATGTCAAGCCTATGGTTTATCTAAATGTTCTTAAACAAAATAAAATTGGTTTTGAATCAGAAATCAATTGTCCATACCCCATGCGTCTGTACACATAACTGGGATAGTTAAACCTGTCCCAGCTATGCGTGTTGTCTCATATATGTTGTGAAACATTGCAAAACTATTATTTTATTGCAAGCCGGTCGGTAGAAAGACAGCAGGCATTGTCCTTTTCAATCATTGCGCGATACAAGGAGCACACATATATATATATATCACTCAGTTTGTAAACACTGATATGTAGATACAGTCAAAGCGAATCTCACTGAATGAGTAATATATATCTATATATTGTATCTTCTTTCGTAATGGATTGACAAATATTACATGCGCAGTGCTAATAAAGAAAAAGCTCTTATCTGCGTTTCCGTATGAAGCATTAACAAATAATTGATGTTGACTTCTACTATTTGCACGTGTCCATATATCACGCCATTATTTGCTTATATTCAAATGCATACATTACATAAATGACTCTGTTCGGAATTAGAGAGGTTTGTTGCATGTCTGCGAGAGGTTTGCGTGGTCGATACAATCATTATATGCTGTTTATCCGACCATTATTGAAATTATAGTTCACATTATTTAATGAACAATTTTCGCTGCGAGGACTCCGGTTTTGTCTGAGCATTATTAAAAGACATTACGCAATTCTAAAATGTCGTAAGCCATAATTATAACTTCTTTACTCACGAAAAAGTGTTAAAGCACTTATGCATTTTCATTGAGAATTACATTAGACACATTTGTTTGCTTGGCCGGGTTGAACCACCGACCGTCCGCAAGCCTGATGGATGGCGTCCTTACATGAAAGCATTGGGCACCCCCATTGGGATTCGAACTTACAGCGGTGAGGGGCAATTTATGTTATGTCAACTACCTTACCCACTCGGGCACGGAGGCCCTCGCACTTGACACATAGAGGTTGTTTAAAAACTTTACATTCTTTTGACAAATTATCGACCACTTTCAATCAGCAAATAGTTAGTCATAGATTTCTGAGGACATACCGCTACTGCATCAATTCAGAAACTAAAATTAAAGTCAAATTCTTGCCTAAAAGACCGAAATGGCTCTATATACGAGTGTACCGTATTTCTTCACCAGCATTTATGACAACACATGCTAAATAATGTACTTGCCATTTGTGACCTATATAAGTATATTGTGATCCGAATAATCTGTTAACATTATTAATAAGAACGCCTAAACGCAACGTCGTCAGGGAATCTCTGTCGTATTTGTTAAGCAATATCATTAGATTCTGCCGATAGAATAGATCCAACAAATCAGGAGTAGC
Organism: Archivesica marissinica; assembly: GCA_014843695.1. NCBI lineage: Eukaryota > Metazoa > Mollusca > Bivalvia > Venerida > Vesicomyidae > Archivesica > Archivesica marissinica. The sequence continues at coordinate 20,789,578 of CM026394.1, read as the reverse complement.
TATTTCCATTATAATTATATGCGAATACATACATGAATGATCCTTGTATCTTACACAATACGTATACTTTCAAGAAACGTAAAACTGGTATTGTCGTTTCCTGGAAATGATGTGAGTTTGTAACCATATTCTGTGTCGCCTTTGATATTATGCAATATTTTGCAGTTCATTATATTAGTTTAATAATATTTATTACATTATATACACATATACAACACTACAAATGAAAGCAAATTGATTGAACCACAAGTTATATCACCATTAGTAATTAACCTTCACCACCAGTGAAATTAAACAAATAAAGCGAAACTTAATTGGTGTAATTATAAATAAGTTTAGTATAAATAATATAGAATAGTTCGTTAACCGCTGGAGCCTGCCCAGGAAAGGTGTTGTTAGGTAAAACTGCCCGCCGGCGATATAGCCCAAAATGGTGCTGATGCAGGCGTAAAACCCGAAATATAACATAACATAATTAGAACAGGGAACTCCCAATATGCCTCGTTTTTACTACCAATCACCGTAAGAAACTGCCAACTTTTTCATATAAATGAGACACGGCCTGAGCGGGGCTCGAACCCGTGACCATCAGTGATGATAGGTTACAGTGGTATGCAAGTCTGCGACCTTAACCACTCGACCACTGTTCTAATTGTATACGGGTAATTATGGTTTTGGCTTCGTTTGTAACAGAACATTTCCCTTCAACCTTGGACCGTCTCCTTTACTTATAATACCAGAAACAACACTTGATTCATTTAAAATTTCATGTTGTAATTACGTTAAGCACTTGGTGACCTACTGACCGACCCACACATATATTCATCAATATTACAACTTAATATTCATATAATTTATGGTCATAATACAGTTCATATTCGACAATAGTATTTATCAATGTCATGTGACACTATATACATAAATCAATTCCATTATGAATAATAACTATGCAACTTCATAGTAAACGTTCATGTTTCTAAACATGTTCACTATGATGCAAATGCAATCTTGTTCATAAATAATTCAAGTCCTTATAATTATTATCATGGCTCGCCAATTTTGACAATATAATTAAAACGGTTTACCGTGTTGTCTTGTCAGTGTCCCAAAACTGAATGTGTGTGTTTTATGTTTATTTATCGTCGCTACCGGTTGCCCATATGAGCGACGCCTCCTGAAGAGATTAGTCATTTTAGATGTTTGCAGGATAGTGCAATGATACAGACAGATACCCATTCCAGAGTCTCCTCTGGTTCTTTTACGTGCACGGTGTACAGCACCGACACGAGACCTCGATTCAACGTCCCATCTGAAAGACTGTTAATTGTATTAGGGTCAGACGGGGGGATCGAACCTGCGATCCCTGGATTACCAGTCCAGCGTGTTACCACTGGACTACAGATCCGTCTGTGAAAAACTGAATGACACATCACCATCTAACATGATCCACGAATACCTCGTGCTAAGCTTATCCGCTAAACCTAATCAAATCAAATCAAATGTATTCACTCAGTGCATCATACATGATACAAACATGAGGTATATATATAGTAATACGGTTTTTAACAGCGGTACAATACCCAGCGGTACAATACCAACTGATCAGTTGAAATCAATTTATTTCGTACCTAACATACGGAGTTCAAATCAACAACGCCTCTAAACTAAATCACGGTAACTTAGCAACATGTCTGGATATTGAATGTTGACATGCAATAGTGTATAATCATCTACCTTAAGTGCTGACATGGCTACGTTTCATGAACATTATCAATTCCTTGCAAGATTCGCTTCTCTAGTAATCCAAGAAGAAAATAAAGGAGTGTAATTCTACGAAAAAGTACCAGGTGCATCGTTCAAACAATTTATGCAGGAGGTGCTATAGTCTAAATGTCACCATCTCCGGTTTACGTAGGAAAGGACGCAAATAGCACTCCGTATGCACGAGTTGTTAGAAAGTGTACCTCATACACAGTCGCTTGGGATCTGGATACATGGTTTCGTGTTTAAAACCCAAACTGTTAAACATATGTTTTAAATCTATTTGAAAAACATTATGATACATCGTACGCTTGCCAATTGCTTAGGCCATGTCCAAGCCAGTTCTTAAAATGACGCCCCGTTACTATCACATACATCAGTGTAGAGACGGATGGTATTCTTTTCGACGCATTGGTTAGTTTCCTTGTATGGAAGATGGTACGGTGGTCGCCAGATCGGACAGGTGGGCTTTCTCCGGGTACTCCGGTTTCCTCCCACACGAATGACCACATATGCGCTTTCATCCGCGCCAACGAGGGTGATTAATATAAGTTGTTAGAACTTGCTTAGCAATCGTTGTAAAATAAATAAAGTTTAAACTTAGTTTCCTTGCGTATTATATTTGTCACGAAAGTTGTATATATGTGCTTAATTTATACAAATTTATTTTAGCTCGATTGCGAAACAAGTTATTTCAACTTATATAAATCACTCTCGAGACCTCATTCCTGATGGAATCCATCGCCACGAGGGAGAGAGAAGAGGCAATGTGGAATTTAAATGCCTTGCCTAAGGGCAGAATCGTAACGGCTCCAGTGAGGCTCGAACTCCGGACCTTTCGCACCTGAAGCGAACGCGCATCCACTGCGCTATCACGACTTCCACAATTATATATGTGCTTGTGAAATGTATGCAAGTTTGTTATATGTTTAGTTTAAACATATTTATTTTCTGTTATATGTTTGAAAATCTCCCGAGAGGACAGCATTGTGCTTCAATTCTGTTCAATATATAATGAACTGAATTGTACTATACTTCTTACTAAAACCAAGGTACATGACTCATAACAAATCTTGGAATACAATAATATCTTGGTTTCAAAATGTAATAGATATATAATACTGGTTTTCTAGAACAGAATCAAGTAATTTATCCGGGGAAAGCACGGTCAGTGTTGTACTGCCATTAGATAACATGTACACGAAATATACATGAAACAGAACAACTTACAATACCAGCCAATAATTAATTTTTTGGCAAGTTCAATTTTCTCAAAAACTCAATTACACGACGACACCGCCTGGAAGGATTTTCGAAATCCCATTGATCACAACCTACAGACGCTCTATGAAATAATACAATTTATCACGCACTCCCTTTATTCGACTGTATATCTACATAAGCGCCGACTGCCGAAGTTTATGATTGCTTGCCATTGCTTGGCTAATTCCAGCAACAATAATGGAAAATTACAAGGGGAGGTAATTATATTCGAACTACGTAAAATGTTAGTGTTTGCTGGAAATAGTTGGTGTTTGTTGCAAATGAGGGCTCACTATTGGGGTCTGTTTTTCAGTACTCAATATTTCGGAATGTGGAACTGTACACTCAGAAGTGCTGACTGTGAGATATCTCCATATTTTAATCTATGGTTGATGATGCATGTAATAATTTTGTAATCGATAGTATAAATTTGTTTTGTGAATGTATATAGTGGAATTTTAATTTTTATTCAATTGTTTTCGGATATATTTTGATAAAATGTATATTTCTCAGTATGTCTAAATGTTTTGTAGCCTCGTTTGTATGTTTTGTCAATTGTGAAAACCTCATATGTGCATGTTTATACATGTATAGAGTGAAATAAAAGAGCCATTTGCTAATTGTCTATTTGTATAATGATTATGATTGTTATATAGAGCAGTACAATAGTATCATATCAAATCAGAATGTGTTATATAGAGCAGTACAATAGTATCATATCAAATCAGAATGTGTTATATAGAGCAGTACAATAGTATCATATCAAATCAGAATGTGATTGTTTTAATGCATGCCGAATGCATGTAGTAGACAGTCTGTCAGATGATACTTTAAACCGAGGTCTCGTGTCGATGCTGTACACCGTGCACGTAATAGAACCAGATGAGACTCTTGAATGGGTCTCTGTCTGTATCATTGCACTCCAAAAATCTAAAATTACTTATCTCTTCAGGAGGCGTCGATCATATGGGCAACAGGTAGCGACGATAAATATACGGAAAACACACAGATTCGACAGCGCACCTGACTCCAGTTTGTTTATGTGGATGCTTAATTACCGGAAGCGCAACACACGTTCGGAAGCAACCCCGCAATAGCCTCCAAAATAAACATTTAGTTTGGGTATATTAGTTGTATACAAACTGTACACACACTTTCCGTTACAGAGTTCATGTACACATGCTCATCGTCTTCACGTTACGTGTTGGTTATTAACGGTTGCTAATGTAACAGGAGATATAACAGATAGACAACTGATGTATTTAACTTTCATTTCCGTACAATATATACTAGAGGACATAGAAAACGCACGCCTACATTATATGATTATTATTACATGAAAACAAAATACGAAGGATTCCATCAAAGATATATCACATCTTTGTTACAAAACACAAACTGAACAACTAAAAATATTCCAAAACTATGTATTTATAGGGTTATTGTTTTTCATGTAAAATTACACTTATCCGAAGTCCTCTAGTATATTATATACATGTACAGCAATTAAATTTAATCGTATTTCGTTTTGCATTATTCTAACAGAATCTACAATATTATATAAATGTACAATATTATATAAATGTACAATATTATACAGTTAATTAAATGAAAGCAAAACCGGATCGAGTCACGCGTTCTTAGATCGTAGACTAAATAATATTGTGCTTGTTTTGTTTGTTTTGGGGATAACATCCCACTACCATGCAGCTTAGGTCATACGGCGACTCTCCTGCTATTGATTGGTGGAGAAAGACCACGGGTACCTCTCCGACTGATGTTGCAGGCGGGTAGAACCACCCACCGAGACAGCTGGCTTGCTTCAGCACATGAGATAATTCGACACTCCCAGTAGGGATTCGAACCAGCAGCTGGGATGGTCATAAATAATATTTAGAAAACAGATAACAACGATAAACAAGCTCATTGGGCAAGACAATGGTGACTGTGGTGACTGTTTTGAGTGTTACTTACGGTTCTATGTCTTCTAAAATGTGCTAGCTATTGACCCAAAACAAATACATTGTAAATAAACAACAACAAGCACTGTCACCACGCTTCATTTTTTTTAACTAGCATAAAAGCGACTTTGTAAAAAAGTAGAGAACCCGATCAGACAGAACAGAACATGTCGTCTGATCAGGCTATATGCTGATTGCTCTTCAGACAGTGGAGCTGAAGCACCTATCCGAATAGCAAACAACATAGATCCTGATCAGACGCGGCGCTACGCCGCGGCTGATCTGGATCTATGTTGTTTGCACATGCTCTGAATTTATTCGGCGCTGAAAGAGTTAAATTAAATTAATAATAGTACGATTTTAGAAATAGAAACTTGAGTTGGAAAATGTGAAGCTTTTATGTATGAATTTCTATAAGCGTCTACTTACTAAGAGAGGCGCGTTATGTCTGCAATTATCTAGAAGCTTTTATGTATGCATTTCAATAAGCGTCTACTTGTTAAGAGATGCGCTTTGTTTTTAGCAATACCCCAATGAGTGTTTTACTGATCCAGATCAAACCAAAGGTAAGTCAATATTACCGAAAATATATTGACCTGTTCATAATATATCGGAAGTGAATAGTAAATAATATTGACTGTTGGCATATGGGAGTTTGTATTTAGTTGGTATAGTAATCGATATTAGCGAGCTCGTAGCGAGCTTTACGGTAACCTGATTTGAGAAATGAGTGTCGATATTGACATAAAAATAATTTTCGTTTACCGGAAGTTCGGGTTGCCGGAAAGAACTACAATCTACACGAGGCACAGGAGAGCATCACTTTAAATGGAATGGAAAGAAACATGGCTGCCATATGTATTCTATTTACACAACGCTTAGCAGCCACGGGATACTGATTGGCAAACTATACAGTAAAACACTCTATATATGGTTGTAAGTAACATGAATATATTTCTATAAAACAATTCTATATTAGAATTATTCAGTCTTATATTACAGTTCTGTATAAATTGGCCATTTAATCTTTGTTTTACATTTAATAGTAAGAAACATATCAACATGTCCAACACTGAAGCAAAACCCGAGCATCAACAAACAACACGTGAGTATAGTTAATCTTTCAAAGGCGTATACCAATTACTTTTATTCGGATATGACTCCATATCATTTCTCAGTAAATGATATACAATAAATACCTATTTAGTGTCCGTTAATTGCAAACGTCATAACCAATATTTTATCATTTGAAACATTTATATAGTTTTGTATGTTGTATGCATATACACACGTGAAATAAACGCACATTGATGTGCTTAATTTTTTACTCTAAAATCGGGACTTGTTACCGAGGGTGGTTGTGATGTCAAGGATTGGTCGTACATCAGTTATGTCGAATTCCTTCGGACCGAACAAAATACTTCGACATAACCGAAGTTTGTCTTAACGAAATTCTATATAAACGGAGCCAGTTATATGTAAAATGATAGTGTCTGAAACGGGACTTTGATCCATCTTCGAGATAACCGGATAATTCGACATAACCGTAGACTGTATTAATTTTGGTATTTCTACGCTGTATATTTCATGTAAAATGTGTTAGGTATAAATGCAATGCGATATTGAGGACGATACCATTACACTAAGATACAGTGAAACACGCTTTTATTTTAAGTGATTGTATCTCATTATACCTGGTCGATACCAACTACCTGGAGCACCTATATCGTGTGTATTTTGACTAACTGATTGTATCTCATTATACCTGGTCGATACCAACTACCTGGATCACCTATATCGTGTTATTCTTATTGGTTTTCTGTTTATATACTTATTTCACATATCGTGTTGGATCTATATTCTATATTAGCTGGTTAGGCACACATTGAATTGGACAAGTACTCAACAAATTTAACCGATGGTATATCCGTGTTATAGTGTGCTGTATTCATGCAGGCAAGGTTCACTTATGATTCGGGTTTTACGCCTGCATCAGCACCATTTTGGGCTATATCGCCGGCGGGCAGTTTACCTAACAACACCTTTCCTGGGCAGGCTCCAGCAGTTAACCAGTACTTGGGTGCACCAACCTCCGTAAGAAACTGCCAACTTTTTCATATACATGAGACATGGTTCACTATCTGATTATTTGTGTATATTACATACCTTATGTATAAACACCACACGATAATGACTTGTCATTATCGGAATAGTCCATTGACTATTTTATAGTGGGAAGGTATATTAGTTAGACTGGCAATACTTTTATTTTTCAAATTTTAGAGACTACAAAATAGTCAATTTGTATATGACATAGTAATATAAAACCACATATAACAAGTCAATGGACTCTTCTGTTTATACATTGTTAGCTACTCCGTAAAGATTAAAATAATCTATAACTGTAACACATCATAATAAAAGGAAATAGTAATAACATAATTGAAAGGGAGATTAGTCGCTTTGTCATAAATGTTTACACACAAGTAGTAATCTTTATTTACATCTCATCATTGTACGTACAATATTTACAATAATATTACATGTATAGTTTACATAATGAAAGTACAATGCCACTCCAACATGGAGTTATAGGAGATGAACAAAATTATACATACTCATATTTATCACAATATGTTAGGGATAAAGCTGCAATATCCCTGCTAATCGGATATTAAAAACTGCTCTAAGACAATTATAAAACACTGAAATACAAAATAGGTACTATTGCACACTGATTAAGAATTGGTCATATGAAATCTAACTTCGCTTTGATCAGATCATAGCGAATATGATTAGCAGTGATATTACAGACGAACTAAAAAATGCAGTTAGAGATACAAGTAATAATGACATTATTCACAAATTAAATGTAAATGTAAATGTGTGTGTGTTTTAATGTTTACACACAATGAAAGTGTGTGTGTGTTTTACATTTATTTATCGTCACTATCGGTTGCCCATATGAGCGACGCCTCCTGAAGAGATTATTCATTTTAGATTTTTGGAGGATAGTGCAATGATACAGACAGATACCCATTCCAGAGTCTCCTCTGGTTCGTTTACGTGCACGGTGTAAAGCATCGACACGATACCTCGGTTTAACGTCCCACCTGAAAGACTGTTAATTTTATTAGGGTTAGACGGGGGATCGAAAATACTGTTAATTTTATTAGGGTTAGACGGGGGATCGAACCTGCGATCCCTGTATTACCAGTCCAGCGTGTTATCACTGGACTACAGATCCGTCTGTAATGAAAGTGCAGTGTGGGTCAAAGGGTAATAGTAGTCACGTGAACAACACATATATGGTAGCGATACGTCATTGATTTCATATTCGATGACGTAACGCATGTTCTCATAATGTTAATTACGTAACTTCACGGCAGCGCTCAGATTTTAACGTTATCCAATGAAATTATATAAATTTGGACGAGGAAATAACACACAATCTATGGGGAATGACTGAACTATGATGTGTCTATTCTGTGCATAGAACTCACACTGGGAAATAAAACGAACAGAGAATATATTACGTCGATATTGCAGATTGCGTGGTCGCATAGCTGCAGGAAATGTGATATAAGGTGTACACATTTCGATTTTTTTATACATCATCTAATAGGAAATTGGCTCCATATCTTTTGCACGATATTTGTACTCCTGGTTAAGAAACGGATATCTTCCGATCAATTTGCTTCCATATTGCAACAGTTTATAGCATCTATATAGAATATAGATCTAGTTACTATCTAAAATAATAATAATACAGACTTTATTTAACGATAGAACTCATTTGAACGATTATGTCAATCTACCACGAGGCCCTCAACAAATTAAAACATGAACTAATATAATGAAACATGTAAACAGTAACCAGTAAAACTTTCATAGGAAATAAGATAAAATAAAATATAAAATAAACTATATAAGCTCTGCTTTACAGACGGATCTGTGGTCCAGTGGTAACACGCTGGACTGGTAATCCATGGCTCGCAGGTTCGATCCCCCGTCTGACCCTAATAAAATTAACAGTCCTTCAGATGGGACGTTAAACCGAGGTCTCGTGTCGGTGCTTTGCACCGTGCACGTAAAACAACCAGAGCATACTCTGGAATGGGTCTCTGTCTGTATCATGCACTATCCTCCAACATGTAAAATGATTAATATCTTCAGGAGGCGTCGCTCATATTGGCAACCGGTAGCGACGATAAATAAACGTAAAACACACAAGCTCTGCTTCCGTTTTAATCTTTTCCTATTCTTTGGTTTTGTGTACCTGTATTGTTTTGTGAATGTATATAGTGGAATACATTTTTTTTAAACCAATAAGATATAAGCTGCAAGAACTAATACTTATATTCATGTATACTTGTAAATTATCAGTTTATTAGGTTATTGGTCTGTTATTTGCACCACCTGATATATATAGCTTTGAAGTGTGGAACAGAATGTGCTGTGAAAATAATGTATAGTTCCAGAGATATTATATGTTTTATATTAGTGTTATCAATGTAGATATTATACATATAAGAGCAGTAATTTTAATTCTTAATATACAGTTTACATCCGTTATGTCGAATTCCGTCGGACCGAACAAAATACTTCGGCATAATCGAAGTTTTACATAACGAAACTCGATATAAACAGAGCCCGTTATATGTAAAATTAGTGTCTGAAACGGGACTTTGATCCGATTTCGAGATAACCGGAGAATTCGACATAACCGACTTTCCTATGTACATACATGTAGGATTGAGGAGAAAGCAACCTGCTTGTATGGTTACCTCTTTCCTATGTACATATATGTAGTATTGAGGAGAAAGCAACCTGCTTGTATGGTTACCTCTTTCCTATGTACATACATATAGGATTGAGGAGAAAGCAACCTGCTTGTATGGTTACCTCTTTCCTATGTACATACATGTAGGATTGAGGAGAAAGCAACCTGCTTGTATGGTTACCTCTTTCCTATGTACATACATGTAGGATTGAGGAGAAAGCAATCTGCTTGTATGGTCACCTCTTTCCTAAACCCGTATTGCCTTTCTATCTTCCCCGTTGGCGACGGATCCATTCAGAAATTAGGTCTCTAGAACGATTCATTTCATACCGCTTAGAACCTGCATCGCTAAGTTAAAATAAATTAGTATAACGTAAATGACAGAATTGGAAAGGTAATTAGCCTTATATGATCCTCCGCGCATTACTATTAAATGTTGTCAAGTGTGGCATTTATCTTACCGGACAAATTAGTTCCCCACCCATTATAGTTGTAGTTCTTATAAATAATGACATAATCTGGTCATAAAGCAGGAGAAGATTGCTGGACGTTTGTGGTGATAACTAAGTCATTAATAACAAATCACAGACGGTTGATACTCACATTGAACGTACTATCGATATGTTGCCTTCCCAAAGAATATATTCCTGCTAAGCTTATTGGCTCTAATAACGGTAATGGTGCACGGGAAACCCACTATATTTCCATTTAGCTTTTAGGCTTTTATAAGAATTTCGTTGAATGATGACAGCAGGCTCATCAGATGACAAGTAACGGAAATGTAACCTTCCGCGTACAAGTTCAACGGACATAAGATCGAGGCTACTTATGGTGAACCCTTGTGGCGGTGGATTCCACCAGGAATGAGGTATCGCGAGTGATTAATTTAAGGAACCCAATGAGAGACATCTCTAATTTTCTATTACCTACCTTGGCAGATAAAGTCTGACTTAATCCAAAATGTGAATAGGTCCTTTTTAGTTAGATTCCTTTGTTTTTACGGTTGTGTCATAACCAGATGTTGCGGTATCAAAAACGTGTTAATTAACTGATTAACATTATTTTACAAATAAGTACTCATTGCATATACTGTAGGAGATATGTTGAGATACAGTACTTTAATTATCCTTAGAACCGATAGTGGGATAACAGTGCTAGCAAGGAAACAGTGATAAAAACAGAGGAGAACACTTAATATGACCAATCTACTTTTAGGGAGTATTCAGGGGCAGTAACTGACCGATGTTTGTCATTGACATTTCGACAGTACATGCTACCTTTAGGAGTATTCAGGGGCAGTAACTGACCGATGTTTGTCATTGACATTTCGACAGTACAGGCTACCATTAGGAGTACTCAGGGGCAGTAACTGGCCGATGTCTCTCATTGACATTTCGACAGTACATGCTACCTTTAGGAGTATCCAGGGGCAGTAACTGACCGATGTTTCATTGACATTTCGACAGTACATGCTACCTTTAGGAGTATTCAGGGGCAGTAACTGACCGATGTCTCTCATTGACATTTCGACAGTACATGCTACCTTTAGGAGTATCCAGGGCCGTAACTGACCGATGTTTTTCATCGACATTTCGACAGTACAGGCTACCTTTAGGAGTATTCAGGGGCAGTAACTACCGATGTCTCTCATTGACATTTCGACAGTACATGCTACCTTTAGGAGTATTCAGGGGCAGTAACTGACCGATGTTTGTCATTGACATTTCGACAGTACAGGCTACCATTAGGAGTACTCAGGGGCAGTAACTGGCCGATGTCTCTCATTGACATTTCGACAGTACATGCTACCTTTAGGAGTATCCAGGGGCAGTAACTGACCGATGTTTGTCATTGACATTTCGACAGTACATGCTACCTTTAGGAGTATTCAGGGGCAGTAACTGACCGATGTCTCTCATTGACATTTCGACAGTACATGCTACCTTTAGGAGTATTCAGGGGCAGTAACTGACCGATGTTTGTCATTGACATTTCGACAGTACAGGCTACCATTAGGAGTACTCAGGGGCAGTAACTGGCCGATGTCTCTCATTGACATTTCGACAGTACATGCTACCTTTAGGAGTATCCAGGGGCAGTAACTGACCGATGTTTGTCATTGACATTTCGACAGTACAGGCTACCTTTAGGAGTATTCAGGGGCAGTAACTAACCGATGTCTCTCATTGACATTTCAACAATGCATGCTACCTTTAGGAGTATTCAGGGGCAGTAACTGACCGATGTTTGTCATTGACATTTCGACAGTACATGCTACCTTTAGGAGTATTCAGGGGCAGTAACTGACCGATGTCTCTCATTGACATTTCGACAGTACATGCTATCTTTAGGAGTATCCAGGGGCAGTAACTGACCGATGTTTGTCATCGACATTTCGACAGTACAGGCTACCTTTAGGAGTATTCAGGGGCAGTAACTGACCGATGTTTGTCATTGACATTTCGACAGTACATGCTACCTTTAGGAGTATTCAGGGTCAGTAACTGACCGATGTTGGTCATTCCACGGACAGAGACGGGCTGACCGACATATATATTTAAGCAATCATTAAGCACACATTACTGACTCCCATGAGGATTAAATGCAAACAATGATTGGCACGGACACATCGAATAACAGCAGGAAGAATTAATTCCTGGAGGAACACATTCTCCTATCTATGTTTCTAAGAACTACTAAGTAGTAATTGGGTTAAGTATACTAGAGGGCATAGAAAGCGCACATCTACATTATATGATTATTATTACATGAAAACGAAATACGAAGGATTCCATCAAAGATATATCACAGCTTTATTACAAAACACAAACTGAACAACTAAAAATATTCCAAAACGTTTAAAACTATGCATTTATATAGTTATTGTTTTTCATGTAAGAACACACTTACCCGAAGTGTGCGTTTTCTATGTCATCTAGTATATTTAAATTAGTGTCCCAGTAAAACATATTGTAGAAATAAATGTCGTATTCAAAGTGGCTATATTTCCAAAACAATCTATGGAACTATTTGTTCACTAGACAATTAAATAAAGCTCGATACTCGCATTCAATACGTGCCCGGCATCTCCTTGGGGTGACATAATATTAACAACAAAACAAGCATCAGCATATTATATCTCTTCACCTTTGTCCTATACAGACATATTTATTGGCAATTAGTATAAAGTTGTTTCCCAATAAACATATCAAGTATGTGGCTTAGGCCTTACATTGAATGCATTCTGTGAACTATAGTCTGGTCTCATTAATTTGGACCAAGGTTGTACAAGTCTGGTGACAAAGAAATTGCTCCCTTGGGGAATGTTACAGTCAGAATCATTAAGATTATTGACGTTCACATTGGCTCTAGTGTTATAGCACAGTGTCTGTAGTCTAAGGTTATAGCACAGTGTCTGGTAGTCTAAGGTTATAGCACAGTGTTGGGTAGTCTAATGTTATAGCACAGTGTCTGGTAGTCTAAGGTTATAGCACAGTGTCTGGAAGTCTAAGGTTATAGCACAGTGTCTGGTAGTCTAAGGTTATAGCACAGTGTCGGGTAGTCTAAGGTTATAGCACAATGTCGGGTAGTCTAAGGTTATAGCACAGTGTCTGGTAGTCTAAGGTTATAGCACAGTTTCTGGTAGTCTAAGGTTATAGCACAGTGTCGGGTAGTCTAAGGTTATAGCACAGTTTCTGGTAGTCTAAGGTTATAGCACAGTGTCGGGTAGTCTAAGGTCATAGCACAATGTCTGGTAGTCTAATGTTATAGCACAGTGTCGGGTAGTCTAAGGTTATAGCACAATGTATGGTAGTCTAAAGTTATAGCACAGTGTCGGGTAGTCTACGGTTATAGCACAGTGTCTGGTAGTCTAAGGTTATAGCACAGTGTCGGGTAGTCTAAGGTTATAGCACAGTGTCTGGTAGTCTAAGGTTATAGCACAGTGTCGGGTAGTCTAAGGTTATAGCACAGTGTCGGGTAGTCTAAGGTTATAGCACAGTGTCTGGTAGTCTAAGGTTATAGCACAGTGTCGGGTAGTCTAAGGTTATAGCACAGTGGCTGGTAGTCTAAGGTTATAGCACAGTGTCGGGTAGTCTAAGGTTATAGCACAGTGGCTGGTAGTCTAAGGTTATAGCACAGTGTCTGGTAGTCTAAGGTTATAGCACAGTGTCGGGTAGTCTAAGGTTATAGCACAGTGTCTAGTAATCTAAGGTTATAGCACAGTGTCGGGTAGTCTAAGGTTATAGCACAGTGTCTGGTAGTCTAAGGTTATAGCACAGTGTCGGGTAGTCTAAGGTTATAGCACAGTGTCTGGTAGTCTAAGGTTATAGCACAGTGTCGGGTAGTCTAAGGTTATAGCACAGTGTCGGGTAGTCTAAGGTTATAGCACAGTGTCTGGTAGTCTAAGGTTATAGCACAATGTCGTGTAGTCTAAGGTTATAGCACAGTGTCGGGTAGTCTAAGGTTATAGCTCAGTGTCGGGTAGTCTAAGGTTATAGCACAGTGTCGGGTAGTTTAAGGCTATAGCACAGTGTCTGGTATTCTAAGGTTATAGCACAGTGTCTGGTAGTCTAAGGTTATAGCACAGTGTCGGGTAGTCTAAGGTTATAGCACAGTGTCGGGTAGTCTAAGGTTATAGCACAGTGTCTGGTAGTCCAAGGTTATAGCACAGTGTCTGGTAGTCTAAGCTTATAGCACAGTGTCTGGTAGTCTAAGGTTATAGCACAGTGTCGGGTAGTCTAAGGTTATAGCACAGTGTATGGTAGTCTAAGGTTATAGCACAGTGTCTGGTAGTCTAAGGTTATAGCACAGTGTCTGGTAGTCTAAGGTTATAGCACAGTGTTGGGTAGTCTAATGTTATAGCACAGTGTCTGGTAGTCTAAGGTTATAGCACAGTGTCTGGAAGTCTAAGGTTATAGCACAGTGTCTGGTAGTCTAAGGTTATAGCACAGTGTCGGGAAGTCTAAGGTTATAGCACAATGTCGGGTAGTCTAAGGTTATAGCACAGTGTCTGGTAGTCTAAGGTTATAGCACAGTTTCTGGTAGTCTAAGGTTATAGCACAGTGTCGGGTAGTCTAAGGTTATAGCACAGTTTCTGGTAGTCTAAGGTTATAGCACAGTGTCGGGTAGTCTAAGGTCATAGCACAATGTCTGGTAGTCTAAGGTTATAGCACAATTTTAGGGTAAGAACTGGTACTGATATATGTTTAAAGCGACACTACATCTGTGAAAACACAAATTTCTACATAATGTATTTTCCTATTATATGGCATAATATTTTTCCAAATATTTGCCTCAAATACTGAGTATTTCAACTAATAAACAATCGTCGTATACGCGGTTTGTTGACATAACACAATAATGTATGCATACATGCGTACTACAACGAATGTATCATGAATAACACGATGTATGGTACCGATATACCGTTATATCTCACATGTGTACCTATTTATTTGTAGACTATTTTTAGTTAAATTATCTCTAAGCGACATAATATCGAGTTTAGTATTGACTCCGATGACAAACAAACGTCAATCCATGAGCATGGATGGCCGCTATATGAAACCATACTTTCAATCCACAAAACACTGTGTTCACTGATGTAGTGTCGCTTGAAGCATGATACGATGGAAACACACCCGTTATGAAATAGCATTACGAAAACGTGGCCTCATAGCCAGATTAAATTGCCAGATTCTCTTCTTTCTAAAATCATATTTAACTCACATCCCTCATTATTCTTATGTAGACATGATAAAATACAACATTATAGACATGATAAAATATAACACTTCAGACATTATCAATATCCTTGCTACGTATAACATGTTTAAAGCGAC
>CM026394.1:20752572-20772967 GCA_014843695.1 Archivesica marissinica | reverse complement strand
TGACCTGTATATTTGACAAGTAATGGATTTACCATCTCGGTATTTTCATATGAGTTCACTGGCTCATTGGTTATAAAGGCTGAACTAGGAGTAGTGTTTGACACTTGGTGTCCGTTTGCTAGGTTTCTAGTACCCCTGTACCTAGGTGAATTGGGATCTGCCCAACACTCTGTTCGTCCGTGGCCATTACGCCTACAATAACTACAATATTTTTCTATCCGGGAATTTCTATGGGTAGCTTGGGAATTATCTATCCTAATATTGGGTCGATACATGGGTGATGGGATATATGGCCTTGGGGCTGGAGGTAGGTGTTCTGTATCTCTGGGTTTCACATTCGGATTTGAATTAATCCGTGTCCTGGGCGCTAATCTGCGATGGAGGTTATATTCATCAGCCAGGGAAATACATTCCTGGAGAGTAGATGCTTTCTTATCCAGAATGAACAAATTAAGCTCATCACTGAGCTGGGAATCGAATCTATATCTCAAGAGCAGCTCGATCCAGTTGACCTCGCTCGGATCATTGTTCTCCGTCCATAGAGTCATTTGCTCCCTTAATTCCTTAATGAATTCGGAATATGTCTGCTGAGGTTTCTTTACCCAAGAGAAGAAATTCTTTCTATATACAGTGGGTGAGAGTCTATATTCATCCAAGATGGCGGCCTTGAGGGTATCGTAATTATTAGCGTCTTGGACAGGAAGAGTGGCATATATATTTCTGGCCTTGTCGGACAACTTGTCTATAATATGGCCCACCCCTGTTTGTTTGGCGACCTGGCTAGCTTCGAACAGTCTCTCACATGTTGCGAAGAATTTATCTGGCCTCATAGTCTGGGTCCAAATAGGAACAGAAATGTTTGTCTTAGAGGGCCTATTATCTGTATGGAGGGGGTTATTTTGCTGAGATTCCTGATCTCTCTGGATTTCTCTCATGCGAATCTCCATCTGCATTTTCTCCCTTTGCATTCTTTCCTCCCTGTCCCTTTCTTTCTCTTCTCTTTCCCTTCTTTGTTTTACTTCATCCCTCTCTCTTTCTCTCTCTCTTTCTTCTCTTTCCCTCTCTCTTTCTTCTCTTTGTTTTACTTCTTCCCTCTCTCTTTCTCTCTCTCTTTGTTTTACTTCTTCCCTCTCTCTTTCCCTCTCTCTTTCTTTCTCATAAATCTCACCATGACGTTCCAGATTTGCCTGATTAAAGAAGGGAAGTCTCATTAATTTGTCCCATATCTCATCACCTGTTGTCTGCAAGTCGGGGTGAACCGGCCCCTCAGTTTCCTTATTAGCACTCCTAGTTGTAGCCATTTTATTTTTTTATTTCCCAAAATTTTAATCCCCAGAATGTATCTCCAAATGTATTATAGAATTGAGTTCAATAAAAGGAAGTAAATCACTAATATAATTTTAATGATAATATTAAGCCTCTATGAAAAGAAAACTGGTACTTACCTAAGTCTGTCTCGTCCGTTAATCCAATATATAATTTATCACATATTCAAAGTTTGCACATTTCCAATAATTTAATCCATTTCATTAATTTAATAATTCGTTGACGTCTTTCACTTATTTCCAAATTCTAACACTGTCTCGCATGCCCTTCTGTTTTCCCACGTTAATTAATAGTCCCTTGTATTCTTCATGTATAAATCCTAGTGTCCTTCACAATATTCCATATATAAATTCTAGTGTCCTTCACAATATGTCACGATATGTCACCTCTTCTTTATTTCCAATCCCGGACGAGCGTCCCAATTGTCGCAAAATCTCCTTTTTCTTCTCGTAATAATATGTCTCGGTTGCTACGGCTCTTACCAGGGTCTATCCTATTGTAGACTCGCTGGAGTTGTCTAGGGGGTTTCTTCGTTATTATATGTATTAATGATAACTCAACACAGTATTACATTTCTTCTATCTAATATCTTGTTTAAATTGGCATCAGAAATATCCATATATATATAATCAGTGATCTATATATATATACATCGTATCATTAAAAGCTTATTTAACAATCCCTTTGTGTGAGCCGACTATGCGCTTACACAGTATATTTAACATCCAATCTTTCTAATCCGTCATTACTCAATATCACTATAATCTAATCACTGTTTCTGATTAGATTAACTTTTAATCACCTTCTATATGGTTCGCCGAAACTCTATGTTTCTTCTATGTCTGAACAATTTAATTATTCGACAAATCTTTATAAGTTATATTTCTTATAATGTCCATAATATCTAAGTATCATAAATACAGTTTATATGTTCTATATACTAGATTGAGATCACGACCTTTCTCGCTCCTGGAGTTAGGCTCTATTGTGTCTGATTTATGTTAATAAAATCCATTTCTTATATACATAATTGAATCAGTGTATATATGATATAACAATTCCTAAAACATCTGTTATTCCTAAACATCTGTTATGTTATCTAATATTACACCATCAAACCAGGTCGGTGCCTTTGTATTACATAACTGGACATCTGCAACCACGGCCTTGTTATCTAATATTACACCATCAAACCAGTTCGGTGCCTTTGTATTACATAACTGGACACCTGCAACCACGGCCTTGATAAACTGAGATTATGCCTAACATCTTAAGTCATTTCCCGCGCGAAGCGAGATTGATAATTTTAGGCGCGAAAATAATAGCAGACGATTATGCATAATACAAATATATATATATTACGACCCCAGAGGCGTCTGCTTCTTTCATTCCAATGTAAAAGCATTTTTTATCTATGCATAAGTCGTTGCTGGAGCACTGACATTGAAATCATGTTTTGGCTGTGAACATTATCAACAGTGATATATGTTAAAACAGTTCTTCTAAATGTCTCTGTATTGGAGTATACGTGCGTAATAATAGAAATTGGCTAGTGAAATCAAAAATAATAGTTCATTGCTCGGAAAGTGTGACACTTATGTTCAATTTACTCTCCTAGTTTTACGCCTTTGTAAATTAGATCAGTTTACATTATCGTCATTAGTAGCAGCGGACGATTTCGAAATCAATTCGTCCTTGGCATTTAGTTTACCTCGTTACTAGGACGTCATCTAAGCTCCGAGATCATGCCATGAATTATTAATAGGAAAACATATTTAGGAAGGAGAGGACAACCATAAGCTGTATAGCTTTCTGTTCAATTCCTTATTTCAATTGTTGTAAATAATCATGTACAGTCAAACCTGTCTTAAGCAGCCAGCCATGGGAATCACAGAAAGTGGCTGCTTAGTACAGGTGGCTGCTTAATATAGGTCAACTATATAGTAAAACAACAAATTGGAAATCTGGAAAGTGGCTGCTTAATACAGGTTGTTTGCTTAATAGAGGTGACCACTAACACAGGTTTGACTGTACATGATAGAACAGTTTTATGTTTAAACCAAGCTCCGAGACGTAGCAGCATTTTTATGCGAGTATGCTAGCGTTCTTTGCTATCACAAACATAATTATCTGTTCCAAGCATAAAATATGTTCAATAAAAAATGTTCGTATAAAGAAACTTTTAGTATACTAAAAAAAGACCTTTATATTTGCATAATTATATACTATTTGTTTGTCAATAAATTCGTTCGAAATCGGGCACGAACATTTCGTATCGTTCGCGTAGAACTCCCAATATGCATTGCAACTTTTTTTAGTATACTAAAAAAAGAACCTTTATATTTGCATAATTATATAGTATTTGTTTGTCAATAAATTCGTTCGAAATCGGGCACGAAAAGTTCGTATCGTTCTCGTAGAACTCCCAACATGCACTGTAGCGTCTTCTTTTCATATGTCAGCATCGTGAATGCGAACATAGGAGAGGGGACTACATATATGTAGTTTATGCTTTCTTCTCAATCATGTTCACACACTGTGTGTATTATAAATGACAATGTATGTACATGTACACATATTGTAATAACATCTTGTTTAAACTAAGAATGCCAATCGCCCGTTGCCGTAAATTATTGAGCATTCTTGAAATATTAAAAATTCTATTATGTTGTTTTTCTGGGAATTTATGTGGTAAGAATTACTGCTATGTATTCATCTCATAGGTATTCAAATTGTCCAATTATTTTCAGGGAACTAGTTCCAAGCTTTCACTTGTGTGCGCATAGAAATACAGACTTAGGCTGGTATCCAGAGTCAGCAGGTCAATCTATTTACGTAGTTGAAATTCTACATTCTGGGAATATTAAGAATAATTAGGTTATACAAATTTATTTTAGCTCGGTTGCGAAACAAGTTCTTACAACTTATATTAATCACTCTCGAGACCTTATTTCTGATAGAATCCATCGCCACGAGGGAGAGAGAAGAAGCAACGTGGAATTTAAATGTCTTGTCTAAGGGCACAATCGTAACGGCTCCACACAATTATTTTTTGTAAACTTTATTTATTTTGCAACGTTGCGAAGCAAGTTTTGGCAACCTATATTAATCACCCCTACCAAATTGTTGTCCTTAATGTTGACTATTGTAAGGTATGTTGTAAAAATGTGTTACTACGCTAAATTAATGTTAAGCACTTTTGAACGTATAATTTCTGTATGAAAAGAGTGCTATACAAATCTAGTATAACATTAATAATAATAATAATAATAATAATAATAATAATAAAATATAGTTTCTCTACTTTTCAGCTTTAGCATTACTAGACAATTCCAATATGCAGTTTTCACTTATAGTATGCATACTATTATCATTTGATATGTTGAGGGCCTCGAGGTATATTAATTTCAGGTTTTGTGCGTTACGTTAGTATAGCTCAGAACTTATGTCTTAACAATACTTGGCACACAATTGTGTGTGCGAATTATTGGTGCATATAAAGATGATCACATGACTGTGAGTGCGTGCTTGGTCATGTGATATGTTTCGATTGATCGTCAGTTCTACGCTTGGTACAGACGGATCTGTAGTCCAGTGGTAACATGCTGGACTGGTAATCCGGGGATCGCAGGTTCGTTCTTAATCTGACCTTAATAAAATTAACAGTCTTTCAGATGGGTCGTTAAACCGAGGTCTCGTGTCGGTGCTTTACACCGTGCACGTAAAAGAACCAGAGGAGATTCTGGAATGGGTCTCTGTCTGTATCATTGCACTATCCTCCAAAACTCTAAAATGACTAATCTCTTCAGGAGGCGTCGCTCTCATATGCAACCGGTAGCGACGATAAATAAACGTAAAACCACCACCATCGAAGAGACTGTCCCCTCTACGGACGTATCTGTACTAATGTGTAAATGTCAAGTGTCTGCAAACACTTTAGGCGTCAGACACAATTACGTTTTATGTTCCAACCTCTGTAACTCTTCAGAGAGTCATAGTGGAAAGTATTTAACTACATGGCTCAGTACGATGACAAATTACCGAAGAAATCTTAATTACACCAATAAATAGCCGCAATGAAATTCGGCATTTCCTATTTACAACGTCTGGGTTTGAAAGGTGCACCATTCTCCATTAATTGGTCGGAGTTGTAAATTAGTGGGGTATCTATATAATGCACCCAGTTAGAATGAATATGGATGCTTTTATAATTGGCTACACTTTCTCGGAAGTTATTTAAGCAGCCAAGTGAATGAATAGTATTACTTACGCTGAACAAATACAATATATCTTGTGCTTCATCGCATGAGTGTCAATCCCTACGTATTTTATGTATTGCCACTCGATGTACCCCTGAAGTGGGTGGTGTCAGGTTAAACGAGTTACCGAAGATTTTGTCTCTGTTCTCTTGCACATCACGAACTTTACGGAAGTATGTTCCTATCTAGTCGCAACAGGAGCCTATATAGTACTGTCGATAAAAGTTTGTGTTTTTACGTTTATTTATCGTCGCTACCGGTTGCCCATATGAGCGACGCCTCCTGAAGAGATTAGTTATTTTAGATTTTGGAGGATCGTGCATGATACAGACAGAGACCCATTCCAGAATCTCCTCTGATTCTTTTACGTGCACGGTGTAAAGCACCGACACGAGACCTCGGTTTAACGTCCCATCTGAAAGACTGTTAATTTTATTAGGGTCAGACGGGGGATCGAACCTGCGATCCCTGGATTACCAGTCCAGCGTGTTACCACTGGACTACATATCCGTCTGTTCGATAAAAAAGATCCTGGTCGCAATAAATAATTGGTGTCGATATCGTAAGCTACCCGATGTTTTTATTTATTTTGGTTAATGGTGGTAACACGAGCAACCGGAAGTCATTGGTGTCATGCCATATGAGCGACCAGGAGGTTTTGACTCGATCCTAACATGGTTTATGTCCAAAATGAAATAAACACACAATTAAAATGAGTACTTGCTGTTGAAGGCAATGGTGGCCCTATAAGTAACGTGTGTATCTACTTGGTCAGATACAGCCCCCTGATTGCCATGTTTTGATGATAGATCAGCTTAATTGGTTTCCTCGGTTTATATCGTTGTTTCCTTTGCACAACATGCTATCAATTTAAATTAGCTTATAATTATTGAATTATTGAATGGGTAGTTTTGTTTGTTGTCAATATTTATAAAATTACATTTATTATACTGCAACATCTGGTTAGGGAACAACAATATAAACAAAGAATTCAAACTACTATATTACCTCCCTTGGCAAATAAGTCCATTGGTCCTCGTAGTTGGCATAGTTAATAGCCAATATATGTTATTATAGTAGTTCGCTGTTAGTCGTATAGTGTGCTAAGAAATTGAACATCTTTAATTGGTGTAAACTGTAGAAAAATTACCCCATTATATATTTCGTCATATACAGATTATCTGCGCTGCATAGAATCGTACGCGCAACTTCCGGTTTGTCGGAGAATTCGATATACTTATATTCCACGACAATATGGCCAGATCAGTTCTGTTGAGGGATACATTGTGGAATATTATTAACCACGTGGTAGAAATTTGACCAATGGTATTCACAGAAATCTCGACGAGGAATAACAAAAAAACAAATTCGAATGAATCCCTGATGACCTCCTGCTACGTTGGCGGGAAGCGGTAACCACGGAGACGGTATATGTGCGGTTTATACGTCAACAATTGTAGTCTATATGTAAATCGTACGAATACAATGACACGAATCTGCCAACATGAATTAACGTTAAATTTTTATTCTAGAATACATAGCTATATCACTAAGCATCTTAACAAAATGTAGACGATGAAATTGTTTCCCAATGCTTTATGAGGTGTTCGAACATTTTCTGAACCTCAACCACGCTTTCAGAAGTTGTGATTTCATAGGCATTGTTTTGGGGGGCCTTGATTAGAATGGCATGTTTAACTAAATTATAGATATCAATGACGTAAAATGAAACTAACACAGCAACACTACTAAAGTATGCGTAAATTAACATGATGTGTATACAGTCAAACTTCTCGTAAGCACTCCTTTATCCGCAAACACATCCACCGAGGGATAACAATTCATTGAATTCGCTTGTTATTATATAATTACTACTTCCCGGCAATATCTTGCAATATCGCGATTCTGATTGGCTGATTTAGCCCATGTGATCGCCGTTCATAATCCAATGAATTGCAAAATTATTCTATTCTCATTAATATTCAATCAAAAAGAGAACTTGTTTTGTTCGGTTTTTATGCAAATTAGGTGTATAAAATGACATCTCATACCTCGATGTAAAGCAGTAAAACAACATTAAATTGTTAAATAAATGTGTTATATAAGTATGTATTATTTGGGACTAAATTCGTTTCACGATCATCTGTCATTTCAAGGCCACCATTCTACAAGACTCCCTTCAATAACACTTCACTAGGATCGCACGAATTAATCTTGGAATGCTCGCCCATACTCTTCGGTAAATCATGTCAAATTCAACATTCTAACACGGCTCGGCATTTTGTCTGTATACGCAAAGGAAGAATTTACCGTTGTTAAATCTGCAATAAAACATGGTTTAGCGCGTGTTTTGGTCATGTTAGAGACGAAATAATAGTTCTACTTGCGTTATTTATAGTCGAATAAACACGGTGTGTCATTATGAGCGCATGAATTAACCACTTAGGCATACGCGCATGCGCGGTTAATTCCTACGCGTCAGAACTCCACGCCATGTTTTACTCACAAATAAATAACAAAACTTCAAACATGATTTCTTATGCACAAACTTAAGCACAAAAATAGTTGCCGTTTTATTTATTGCTAAATGAATCAAGCAACAACACGCAACATCACAAACGATGAATCAAGTTAGCACATTACCCATTACTGTAAAAGCACACACATGTATTGATTGCCCCATCCACACAATTGAGGGAAAGCAAAGTTCAATAGTTTTATTCTAATACAGGATAAACGGAGTATGTGCATTCTTATTTCTGGCGCCTGTTCACGTTTCGTGTCAGCGGTTTGAGGCAATACGACCAAACTCATTTTAGTATTATATCTCTCGGAGGAAACCACATTGCACGTAATTAATCACTACATGCGTAGAATAAAAAGGTTTCAATATAAAGAAAGACATATGGGGTTATTGCGTTTTATAGTTTACGATTGGAATTGATTTCATTCAAGTCACAACACTGTGCATATCCGTTAGCTAGCAATTGTGTGTGTGTTTTACGTTTATTTATCGTCGCTACCGGTTGCCCATATGAGCGACGCCTCCTGAAGACATTAGTCAATTTAGATGTTGGAGGATAGTGCATGATACAGACAGAGACCCATTCCAGAGTCTCCTCTGGTTCTTTTACGTGCACGGTGAAAAGCACTGACACGAGACCTCGGTTTAACGCCCCATCTGAAAGACTGTTAATATTATTAGGGTCAGACGGGGGATCGAACCTGCGATCCCTGGATTACCAGTCCAGCGTGTTACCACTGGACTACAGATCCGTCTGTGCAGCTGGCAGCAGATACCAGGTGTATTATATAGTGATATTCGTTAGGGGAGGAGGTGGAGTTAGGTGAATTAGTAAGCGTTATTTCGTTTATCAGGAACTGAAATGAATTCATACTGGTGGTAGCATTGCTGATTTTTCACTGAGCATAAGGGTCCGCTTGGGATGGGAGTTACACTTATAGGGTGCATCGAGCTGAGATTTAAGCTTAAAGTTTAATTGCTGATGTTCAATTAATGTGATACACGTTACGTATTTACCGTTAATAAATTCAAATTATATAATGATCATCTCGGCATTGATTTGTTGAAAACTTCGACACGTGCTTCCAATGACATTAGTGGTGCACCTCTAAATTATAGTCATGCATAGAAGGTATAAGCTACAGACTGATAACATGCACATTATCTTATAAAAAACATAGTTTACAACGATTGCGAAGCAAGTTTTAACAACTGATATTAATCACTCTCGTTGGCGTGGATGAAAGCGTAAATATTGTCATTCGTGTGGAAGGAAACCGGAGTACCCTGAGAAAAACCCACCTGTCCAATCTGGCGACCACCGTACCATCTCACATAGTTCCCAATCCGAGGATCGAACCCGTGTTGCATTTATGAGAGAAGTAAGTGTGCTAACCACTGCGCTAATCGGACAGCTATACTATATAGTTATATCTCACAACACATTGTTGTGTATTTCAGGGAGAAGTTCACATATCTAAAGCTGACCAGGACCTTGCTGTGTATGAGGAATACGTCTCGTGTTTAAACAGCATAAAGTATGAACCTTATCATCCAGGTGAGTTACCTTGTACATTATAACCGGTTTGTGAAAGACGTATACTCGATTAATGCTCATATATGTTGCGCATGCGCCAACTAAAGATGTATAATCGAGCAATGTTCATCTATTTCGCGGATGCGCCAACCAAAGACGAAACACCCTTTACTGTTTGTCTATTCGCGCACACATCCAACTAAAGACAACTCATCGGGTGTTTGTTAATCTATGTCGTGCTTTCCGAGAAATAAGAAAGTGCCATTCAGTACTAATTCTTTTATTTCGCGTTAATGCATATCATTGAGAATTGGTCATCAATTCCGCGCATGCGCCAACTAAGGATGTACTGGAGAGAAATCCCATCGGAAATCATAGCATAACTGTATATCCTCAACAGGCCTGGAGGTTATTAAACTTTTCTCCAATCTCATGACTCAGTCTCAAGCGTTTGATTGGTTCAGCTGACAGTAACACTAAGAATCAACCAATCAGATCACTTGAGCTTGAGTTTGAGATCTGAGAAATATTTTATGACCTCACGGCCAGGTCTGCGGTGTTCACGCAAGCACGCAATCACGCACGCACGCACGCACGCACGTTTAATGGGCAAACGGTCTTCTTCTTACAAACCGATCATCCAATTGTCAAGAATGGTCAAGAATATTTCGATTTGTCTGTACATTTTCAAAAACCTGTGTATGACACTCATACGTATGAGTCACGTGTGACAATGTGACATTTTCGTACTAATATTTCACACGTGTTCTATGTGTGACATATACACCTTTACAGAGGCCCCTTGTTACCAAATTAACTATGTATCAAAATGTATGTATAGTCTTGATCGGTCTGTTGGTTTTTCCACGAACCATTAATTACTAAGTGTGTGTGTTTTACGTTTATTTATCATCGCTACCGGTTGCCCATATGAGCAACGCCTCCTGAATAGATTAGTCATTTTAGATTGTTGGAGGATAGTGCAATGATACAGACAGATACCCATTCCAGAATCTCCTCAGGTCCCTTTTACGCACACGGTGTAAAGCACCGACACGAGACCTCGGTTTAATGTCCCACCTGAAAGACTGTTAATTTTATTAGGGTCAGACGGGGGATCATATCTGCGATCCCTGGATTACCAGTCCAGCGTGTTACCACTGGACTACAGATCCGTCTGCTAACTTCTACGTACTGCTAACGAAGCTATATATACCTCGTCGTATAATCACTAATGAGTGTTACTAGATACTATGTCATGGTCTAGTCCTGTTTTTCTGTCGACGCTAAGCTAAATGACGAAGACTAATGGCGTAGACAATGATCGCTGACCTGTGGATGGACGAATTTAAGTGTGTCTAATAGATTATAAGTGTGTTACAGTTCCCGCACAAACAAAGCCTCGGTAATTGTATACTTCGAACAGTAGAAACAGACGTTTTTATAGTTCTGGAATGTAGGTTAATGCGGTGACCTGTTTGCTGAGTACGTTAAAGCAGCATTACATCGTATGAAATAAAAGATATTTGAAAAATTCAATTTTTACGTATGGGTAGCAATGCTGCTACACATTCTAACATTATACGTTGCATGCTTATGTTCATTTGGTAAACAGTGTTTTTTTGCGATAAAACAAACTCTAAACCGAAAGTAGGACTTTCCGAGTCGATCGGTCACACACTTGTTTAAAATCGGAACGCATCGTCCGCGCTTGTTTGCATTCGGAATGCATCGTCCCCATTTGTCCCAGGTTGTCTTTTTTTAATTAAATTACTTGATATGTTGATTCATACCTCTGTTAGCTGAGTCTTTTAGGGACATTTCTACATCTCCGCGAGGAGTTCGACATTAGAGGAAGATAGATAGATAGTCTTTCATGTTCAAAATATATACGTTGTTTTCTACATCATCTGTTTATTCACGCATGCGCGCTGTGCATGTTTATATTTCGTGTGTTGATAAACAAATTCGCGTATACGACGGTTTAAATTTATTGGAATTTTATCGTTTCTGTGCGACTATTTCGATTTTTGTAAGCACACACACATTACTATTTATATTTTACCCAAAACATCCTTTATTACGATATAATGCTGCTTTAATTTAACTTATGATCAAAGATATGTGTGCTTTACGTCTATTTATCGTCGCTACCGGTTGCTCATATGAGCGACGCCTCTTGAAGAGATTAGTAATTTTAGATATTGGAGGATAGTGCAGATAGACAGAGACACATTCCAGAATCTCCTCTGGTTCATTTACGTGCACGGTGTAAAGCACCGACACGAGACCTCGGTTTAAAGTCCCATCGGGAAGACTGTTAATTTTATTATGGTCAGACAGGGGATCGAACCTGCCATCCCTGGATTCCTAATCCATCGTGTTAACCACTGGACTAGTCAAATAATATATAAGTAGGTGATCTACTGACCTCTGTTGTTTAGGTTAATTTACCTTGTAATCAACAGGGGTGTGGAAATCTTATGCTAGACTCGTCCGACTCGTACAATGTATCGAAATGACAAGTTGAGTAGACGAGTAGATAATTATCTATATATATATATATATATAATTTAACACTATCAAAGACACAGAAATACGGATATGTAGTCCAGTGGTAACACGCTTGACTGGTAATCCAGGGATCGCAGGTTCGATCCCCCGTCTGACCCTAATAAAATTAACAGTCTTTCAGATGGGAGGTTAAACCGAGGTCTCTTGTCGGTGCTTTACACCGTGCACATAAAAGAACCAGAGGAGACTCTGGAATCGGTCTCTCTCTCTGTATCATTGCACTATCCTCCAAAAATCTAAAATGATTAATCTCTTCAGGAGGCGTCGCTCATATGGGCAACCGGTAGCGACGATAAATAAGCATAAAACACACATGAAAGTTTTTAGAAATATCTCATGAGTTCGGGCTTGGGTCACACGAGTGTAAAAATCTAATGCAAATATATGAGCTGGTAATGTGAATAGTATAATTCACAGATATTCCATGCAGTAAAGTGATCTTCTTTTCACCAAATATTTGATTCCAAAAGTGTGGCACCTGTACTCGTTTGTCATATTATCTAACATTATCACATCATTAGGCGTACATTTAATACCACATATATTGTATCCCAGCTGTCAGGAGACGCACCCATGTTCATAATGACTTGTGCTGTGTCATCTTTCTCATACAACTCGTGTGTTGCATTCATTTACCATGTACTTGCTTTTTTACGATGGCATTTATAATGTTAGTACTTTGAAACAGTGAAAGATGATATTTGCTCTGTCATCGATTGCGTTTCGTATTCATGCGCGGTTAGATGTACTTTTGTATTTTAGCTATTTTCTGACTATCATGAACAGTTAATTATTAAGTAAAATATTCTAATGAATTTGTTTTGTCTGTAGTTTTTAATGTTGACAACAACTTGACAATTATACATAGTTCGTATTACGGAGTTTCACACTAACAGAAGTGGTTGTGCGGTTGTGACACGTAATGCAATGAGGCTCCAGACAGGGCAGTTAAAATGAATAAAATGTATGGAAATCATAAAAGAAAAAGAAGATTTGTGTACATTAGTGAAGGATAGGATTTTATTTCATCGAGTTCATCATCAAAATGTGTATATTTCCACTTATCTAGTGGTGCGCCATTCTTGGACATACATATTTCGTTGATCACGAAATACCCTCTATTTCATATCGAACTGAAAGACAAATATTAGTCTTAAGTAAACCACTTAATATAAAGTTCTCTCTGTGTGAAAGTCCTTCATATTTATTTATGTTCGTGACACGTTTGTAAACCATTCGTCTGCTATCTGGTATTTATGTTCGTGACACGTTTGTAAACCATTCGTCTGCTATCTGGTATTTATGTTCGTGACACGTTTGTAAACCATTCGTCTGCTATCTAGTATTTATGTTCGCTACACGTTTGTAAACCATTCGTCTGCTATCTGGTATCTATGTTCGTTACAAGTTTGTAAACCATTCGTCTGCTATCTGGTATTTATGTTCGTGACACGTTTGTAAACCATTCCTCTGCTATCTGGTATTTATGTTCGTGACACGTTTGTAAACCATTCGTCTGCTATCTGGTATTTATGTTCGTTACAAGTTTGTAAACCATTCGTCTGCTATCTGGTATTTATGTTCGTGACACGTTTGTAAACCATTCGTCTGCTATCTGGTATTTATGTTCGTTACAAGTTTGTAAACCATTCATCTGCTATCTGGTAGTTATGTTCGTTACAGGTTTGTAAACCATTCGTCTGCTATCTGGTATTTATGTTCGTAACACGTTTGTAAACCATTCGTCTGCTATCTGGTATCTATGTTCGTGACACGTTTGTAAACCATTCGTCTGCTATATGGTATTTATGTTCGTTACAAGTTTGTAAACCATTCGTCTGCTATCTGGTATTTATGTTCGTGACACGTTTGTAAACCATTCGTCTGATATCTGGTAATTATGAATACTACTGTTTAGACAATGTATTCTGGTTACTGCTTACTTCCGGTCGTTACCAAATATGGTATTAATTATTACATTTAATAAGAACATCATTATTTTTTTCCAATTATAATAAAAAAATGTGTATGAAACTAATTGATGTTCATAGTTTTATTAATTCATATGTTTGGACGTTTCTACTGTGATGTGCATGTCTTGACACGTCGTGCTATATCCAGGTATCTACATTGTATTATTCATAAACAGTAGGCCCATGGTAGACCTAAAACCTGTGTTGTTCCCTGGTGGATTAAAAATATTGAGGTTTTATGTTAACATTGTACATTTAGTTGATGTGCAGACTTCCTATTATATGCCATGTAGTTGGATAATTTCTTATGACCACCTTTGTGTATCATCAAAACCATGATCTCGACCATTTGCCGCAGTATGCCCGTGCGTGTTTGTTGCCTGACTGATCACACATTGGAAAAGGTATGATAAACACAAGCGATTCCCAATACTATTTCTTCTTTGTGTTTTGGTAATGTTGAAGTGGAGAGGTCAAGATAAGATAAGATCAAATAAATTTTATTTTGAGTCGGCAAGATAGCAACAGTACAACACAAGCTCTGAGTGAGCTTTTGAATCGACTTTATAACATAAAATAATGGTAACAGCTATAACATTAGAATCATTGATAATAGTATGCATATTTATTGTTAATTTGTTTCTAAGATAAATGATGAAAAATGTTAAAACATAACTAAGTTATGTAGGTAAGACAAATGTGCTTGTTAGTCATAAAGAATGTTAATCTAGTCAATCAATGACTTAATTGGTAAAACTAATATAAGTATATTATGGATTAAACAAACATCCTTTACATGTCAGAGGATGAAGCAAAACGAAGAGTAAATGCAGGTGCAAACTTAGTATTTCTATACATTAGCTTTTAATAGCTAATTCCGCGATATACCCATAATGCATCCTAGCCTTATTCCTGTTCAAAAAACAAACAGAAAAATAAGAAACTGCACTGTATGCATGTTTTCCGGTTTTTGTGCGAACAATTTTAATTAAAAAACTTAACTTGTGGCCCAACCCATTTGCTTCAACATTATTTGACAATTCGTGTGCACAACAATCACATATATCGTATATACTATGCATAAGAATACAAGTTTGTTCATTTGTTTTGTTCTGTACATTGTATAATTATATAGAATGAATGCAATAAAATATGATTAAATAATTTAAAAAATGGTAAAATAATGATGTACGCACAGTGATTTAATTTATATTATGATATGCTACGGTTAAACGGAACTACAAAGTGAGTAAAATGTTAAAACAAAAACTACAGTAGTGAAACAATTGATTTATCGTCGCTACCGGTTGTCCATATGAGCGACGCTTCCTGGAGAGATTAGTCAGTTTAGATATTTGGAGGATAGTGCAATGATACAGACAGAGACACATTCCAGAGTCTCCTCTGGTTCTTTTACTTGCACGGTGTAAAGCCCCGACACGAGACATCGGTTTAAAGTCCCATCTGAAAGACTGTTAATATTCATGTAATTAACCGCATGCCTATAAATAAATAGTTTTAAACCAATCAGATTCATGTGAATCACTGCATGCCTATAAATAAATAGTTTTAAACCAATCAGATTCATGTGAATTACGGCATGCCTATAAATAAATAGTTTAAACCAATCAGATTCGTGTGAATTACGGCATGCCAATAAATAAATAGTTTTAAACCAATAAGATTCATGTGAATTACGGCATGTCTATAAATAAATAGTTTTAAACCAATCAGATTCATGTGAATTACGGCATGCCTATAAACCAAACCTGATGCATAAATCAATAGTTTTCATTTGTCAGTTCAAAAGTTTAAGAACTGTACTTTAGTGACTATACAAGGCCATGTTTTCGACTCCTACAATCATGAACACAAACAGTTTAGACATGTATGTGAATGGAAAAGTGTCCGATTAGCGCAGTGGTTAGCGCGCTCCTTCTCACCAATGCTCCATGGGTTCGATCCTCGGACCGGGAAGTATGTGAGATGGTGCGGTGGTCGCCAGATCGGACAGGTGGGTTTTCTCCGGGTACTCCGGTTTCCTCCCACACGAATGACCACAGTTACGCTTTCATCCGCGCCAACGAGAGTGATTAATATAAGTTGTTAAAACTTGCTTCGCAATCGTTGTAAAATAAATAAAGCTTAAAATTGAAAATAAAATTAATTCTAGCAAACAAAATGTCACCTAGTTTACTAGTATGTCGAATATACTGAGCTTGTGCTACAAATTCAACAGAACGAAATAAAACTAGTTTGAATACAAAATAATAACTACCGCTATAAGTTACAACACTGTGATTAAACATAGCAGCGACCGATGCTAAGTTACAGAATGTAAGGCATAGCGGACAATACTTGTTACGAAATTAAGAATTATTCTAAACACGACCCAGCTAATAACATACATACTTGTAGAGTAATACTACCTCAGGTTATTCTGCGATATGCCTACCTTGAACTATGCTAGGCACTCACCATAATGAGGTTGGCGATCTGAGCCGGTGATGCTCGCGTCCTAAGGCACTTACCATAATGAGGTTGGCGATTTGAGCCGGATATGGCCTCGTCCTAATGCACTCAGCATAATGAGGTTGGCGATTTGAGCCTGATATGGCCTCGTCCTAATGCACTCACCATAATGAGGTTGGCGATTTGAGCCGGATATGGCCTCGTCCTAATGCACTTACCATAATGGGGTTGGCGATTTGAGCCGGATATGGCCTCGTCCTAATGCACTCACCATAATGAGGTTGGCGATTTGAGCCGGATATGGCCTCGTCCTAATGCACTCACCATCATGACATTGGCGATTTGAGCCGGTGATGCTCGCGTCCTAATGTACTCACCATAATGAGGTTGGCGATTTGAGCCGATGATGCTCGCGTCCTAATGTACTCACCATAATGAGGTTGGCGATTTGAGCCGGTGATGCTCGCGTCCTAATGTACTCACCATAATGAGGTTGACGATTTGAGCCGGTGATGCTCGCGTCCTAATGTACTCACCATAATGAGATTGGCGATTTGAGCCGGTGATGCTCGCGTCCTAATGAATGTACTCACCATAATGAGGTTGGCGATTTTAGCCGGTGATGCTCGCGTCCTAATGTACTCACCATAATGAAGTTGGCGATTTGAGCCGGTGATGCTCGCGTCCTAATGTACTCACCATAATGAGGTTGGCGATTTGAGCCGGTGATGCTCGCGTCCTAATGTACTCACCATAATGATTGGCGATTTGAGCCGGTGATGCTCGCGTCCTAATGTACTCACCATAATGAGGTTGGCGATTTGAGCCGATGATGCTCGCGTCCTAATGTACTCACCATAATGAGGTTGGCGATTTGAGCCGGTGATGCTCGCGTCCTAATGTACTCACCATAATGAGGTTGGCGATTTGAGCCGGTGATGCTCGCGTCCTAATGTACTCGCCATAATGAGGTTGGCGATTTGAGCCGATGATGCTCGCGTCCTAATGTACTCACCATAATGAGGTTGGCGATTTGAGCCGGTGATGCTCGCGTCCTAATGTACTCACCATAATGAGGTTGGCGATTTGAGCCGGTGATGCTCGCGTCCTAATGTACTCACCATAATGAGGTTGGCGATTTGAGTCGGATATGGTCTCGTCCTGATGCACTGAGTATAATTGCTCCATGTTGTATTGGTGTCATGATTGATATACCACTGGCCATCTGGCCCGCATCTCTTACTTGCGTTACCTAAATATTAAAGTATGAATCTTACAGACCACTGCCTGCATTTATATACCGCAATAGAAACGTCCTAAATAACAAAGTATAATTGTTTTTCCAACATTTGCCTCAAAAACTGAGTGTTTCAACAGATAAACAAACGTCGTATACGCGGTTTGTTGACATGACAAAATAATGTAAATAGGGTCGACATCCATGCGTAATACAATGCGTGTATCCTGAATAACACAATTTAGCATACATATTTACCGTTATATCTCACATTTGTGCCTATGCATATTTATTTGTAGACTAATCTTAGTTAAATGATCTCTAAACGAAAGTATCGCGCGTTTAATATTGACTCCAATGACAAACAAACGTCATTTCAGGAATCCTACTTTCACTTTTGAAAGTTTGTAGACCACAAATACACTGTTTATTGATTCAATGTTAGTGTTCGAATGTATTCGGAATAATGTATAGTAGAAATGCATTGATACGTGAACACGTGCATTTTATTTGCTTTTTGTTGTAATGTCGCTTTAAGTGTGAATTATAGGTGTACTTATTGAGTATACAAAACGTTGTTCAAACACGACGTAACTCAATAGGACTACATACACAATCTTAACTGTAATTATATCACTACGCCGGCCGACGAATTGAATTCGGCGCTGAAAGAGTTAAACCTACTATGAACAGGTATGAATAATGGTGTTACGAATTTCAATAACAGCCCCAAACTGCCCATTTAATGTAATAATGATATAATTTATTTAACACAGAACATAACAGAACATATGGTTTATTCTAACACGACCCAGCTAATAACATACATACTTGTAGAGTAAAACCTACCTCGGGTTATTCTGCGATATAGCTACCTTGAACTATGCTGCGCGCGCACCGTGTTTTGGCTATTCCATTTATACAATGCGTGTAAAGTTTTATGAATGAAAGTCACGTGATGTTTGTAAATACAACAGTGGGAATTCGCGGAAGTGAACTATTTTTAGAATCAGATAATCTATTGTCCGTCTTGTTTTTCTGTTAAGTAACGTTTTAGTTACTATTCTGTACAGTTTTATTTGACAAAATAAATAAAATTATTGATCAGTTACAACGTGTGTTCATTTGTGCACTAGATTGATATTTTCCATACAAAATAACGTCATCACCCCTTACGCGGGAGGAAATTTCGAAAGCCAAATGCACGGTGTTTGAAGAAAATACTCCTTTCTCGTCTAACATTATTAGAAGTCGTGTTAGAATCGAAATAATAAGTATCAACCGTGGTATATATTCGGCCTTCTGCGATATACCACGGTTGATACTTATTATTTCTTAAATATGCCCACATGATGTAGAATAACTCCCAGATAAATAAAAGGGATGCTGGGCTTGAAAATAAAATGAGTTAAATAAAATAAAATAAAGTGCTTTTAGCTTCGCCAACTGTTGCGAGCTGATCGTAGTAACAATAAGGCATGTGAAATTACTCTGTAAATACTGTACATATTTCAATACAACGGGGTGATTGGCTAATTTAAAATTGCTTCTTGTGGGAATGTTTATAATTATTAGATTGATGTTAATTATAAAAATCGATTAATTTTATTTATAACTAATTATGTAAGAGGGCCTTAAATGCCTAACTTTTAGCATCGGTTTAAAGGCTAGTTTTGCAAATGTTGTGCCATTTGTTTCTGCTTTAGAGACAATTTACTTTTAGTCTACCCACAAGATTTCATAGTATGAGCAAGTATCTCTTAAATCTCTCTGGAATATGATTGGAAGCCACAATGTATGAGAACATCCAACAGTTCTTAGGCATCCGGAACAATTTTGTTTCTGCTTTAGAGACAATTTACTTTTAGTCTGCCCACAAGATTTCATAGTACGAGCAAGTATCCCTTAGAGGAAGTTGTCCTCTGCAATATGATTGGAAGCCACAATGTGTGAGAACATCCAACAGTTCTTAGGCATCCGGAACAATTTTGTTTCTGCTTTAGAGACAATTTACTTTTAGTCTGCCCACAAGATTTCATAGTACGAGCAAGTATCCCTTAGAGGAAGTTGTCCTCTGCAATATGATTGGAAGCCACAATGTGTGAGAACATCCAACAGTTCTTAGGCATCCGGAACAATTTTGTTTCTGCTTTAGAGACAATTTACTTTTAGTCTGCCCACAAGATTTCATAGTACGAGCAAGTATCCCTTAGAGGAAGTTGTCCTCTGCAATATGATTGGAAGCCACAATGTGTGAGAACATCCAACAGTTCTTAGGCATCCGGAACAATTTTGTTTCTGCTTTAGAGACAATTTACTTTTAGTCTACCCACAATATTTCATAGTACGAGCAAGTATCCCTTGAATCTCTCTGGAATATGATTGGAAGCCACAATGTATGAGAACATCCAACAGTTCTTAGGCATCCGGAACAGTTTTGTATCTACCTTAGAGACAATTTACTTTCAGTCTACCCACAAGATTTCATAGTAC